>PQWQ01000013.1:0-1200000 GCA_002943765.1 Psoroptes ovis | reverse complement strand
CAGTGGAAAATCAAAATTTTATTTTGTTATTAAAAAAAAATTTTGACAAAGCATAACGCGACACACAAAAGTTCAAATGATAAATTCAATTTTTAATCTGAATAAAATGAAAATTTTCAAAGAATAAATCATTTTTTTCTTTTGTGTGACTAAAATTTTCAAATTGAATCAATTGTTTCATAAATCATAAATAAAAGAAAAAATTTGATTCAAATATTAAAAAATAGAAAATCCAATTTTCTGACATTCTTTAAGAAACGAAAAAACATCTTTTTCCACAATATATCTCAATCAATTCTTTTTTTTCTCTTCTCTTATGCGGCATTTTGGAAATAACATAAAATAAATTGAAAAATAAATTCAATTTGTCATTTGTAATATTATCAATCATCATTTTCAATAATGATAATATGATTTTTGATGAAAAAAATAGAGAATTAACCCTTGAGTGAATAATAATAATAAATAATAACAATAATGATAATCAAATATAATTAATGAATCTTCAAAATATTTGATTCAATGAACATGATTTTTAATGATTTTTTTCTTCTCATTTTATCATCATTATCATTATTATTAAAACTATCATAGTTGATATACAAATATCTATGGAAACTAATGAATTTAATGGAAAAAATTAAGAAAAATTTATATTTCAAGGTTCATTGAATCATATAATGATAATTTCTCATGTAGAATTATATTAGGTTGGTAAAAAAGTAATCTATTATTTTTATGCCAACTTCAAAACTTGATTTAACATACTTAGGATTGTCCGATTTTGATCAAACAAGTACCGATCTGTTCGATGACTTGTGAACATTTTGAAGGTAACTTTATAATAGCCCTATTGTAGAAGCCTGGGTCCCTATTGGTAAAAAACCCCAGGAGTCGATTTTCACAATCGTTCCTAGATTTGAATTTTTCACCATCAAAGAAATTTTGCAATTAGAGTAAAACATGATAAACTCTTAGTGACAAGTCCGGACTGTATTGTGGATACATCAGAACCTCCCAATCAGGCCTCCTAAATTCCCGGTGAGTCATCAAAGATGCATGTTAGACAGCGATGTCTTGATGAAATGCATCACCTTTCTTGATGGCCGTTTCTGGCCGATCGCTATCTTCAAACGGTCCAGTTATTGATAGCAGAGATCAGGATTGAGCATTTGGACCATATGGGAGCGATTCATATTGAATAATGTCCTTCTAGTCCCACAAAATGCATAGCAGAACCTTAAAAACCATTAGTCAAGGTTTGACCACCGTTTAAGGGGCTTAGCCACTCTTTGACCTCGATCGTTTTCGCACAGGATTATCGTGTGTGATCCATTTCTGATATTCAGCAACCATCCGTTTGAGAAATGGGTCCATTTCTTACCGTTTGGCCAAGGCTTCACTTATGGAAATTCGATCAATCATGTTTTTTTCAGCTAAACGGTGTGGAACTCAAACATAGAGCTTTTCTCAGATTCAGCTTTGTGAAAATGGTTGGAGCTGTTTTATGGTCAATCTTCAGTTCTTGGGCCATGTCATGACCAATAACATGCCGGTCTACTTCGATAGGTTCCACGATTCTATCGACATTTTCAACGGTCGATGGGCCTGACCTTTGACATCGAAAATTTCTGAACAGAATCGACGAAACCAAAATAGCGCATGATGGGCTGATACAGTATCTGACTCATAAACATTATCCACAATTTCAGCCGCCTAGCTTGCGTTTACGGCTTTGTCCAAGAAAAAATGTAAAATGTACCCAATTTTTTCTTTGATCACTTTCATCTTTGACCGGCTGTATCTCACGACCTAGTGAACCTAGCAGAAAAAAACAAACAAATTTTTGTACAGCAAGATATCACCTTTCCAACGAGCCTAATTTCAAAATTGTCAGATGGATACTTTTTGAGATATTCATCATCAAAGCCATCTACTGAAAAAATAATAGATTACTTTTTTACCAACCTAATATTAGTCATTAGAATTTGTTTTGGTAGGCCAAATATACTAGAGCAGAATTTTCACAAAATTCTATTCATGTATTGTTTTATCGTAAAATTGGGATTATTGAGGATGGATATATTGAGGAAAATCAAAATTTTTGCCAATGATCCATTCATTCATTATCAAATTAGATGATTAATTAATGATTTCAACGATTGAAATTCATTCCATTTTTCGACAATCTATGAAATAATAATTGAAAATATTTCTAATTTCCATTGTTTAAATGTAAATTATCAATATTCAAATTTCGATTACATTCTCAATCACATTGTTCTGCTTGGTTCATTCATTCATTATGAAATTCGAACATTTATTTACACTTTCAAGCATCTTAACAAATAATGAAAAAAAAATATTTGCATGACAATAGATGAAATATACAATTTTCATGGACTAAATTTTTTCATTTATTTTGTCAAGAATAATCATAATCATTCATTCGTTCATTTATTCAAACAAATGAATGAAGACAAAAAAAATGATAATAATTATCATTTTTTTATATTTGTATTGTACCAAGATAATGTCTATGTATGAATGACGATGACGATGATGGAAAGCGAGGCGCGTTTCCAATTTATGAAAATTTTGTCGCTCCCAAGTCTTTTGATAATTTTCAATTGGAACGATAATAAAAAAAAATGAAATAAAATTCAAAATCAAGCAATTAATAAATTCATTTATATTTTTCATTGAATTGTATTGGGAGTGTTTCTATGATTATTACTGTTATCAAATTATCTATTTTTCATTTTCATTTTTTGACAGATAATGATGATTATGATGGCAATAATAATCATTTTTTTGGGACTTTGATTATACTAATGAGACGTTATTGTTTACAAGCTAACAACAATATTCAAATTCAAGCATTCGTGTCAATATTGATAGTAATGTTGTGTGTCATTTTGTATGAATACAATTTCGTTGATAATTATTCCAAGAAAGAACGTATTTGACATTTTTTAAACGATAAATGGAGAGAATCTGTGACAAGTACCTGTGAAAAAACTACTCAAAATTTTGAAATTTGAAGAATAATTATAATTTCAAATCATAATTATCAAAAACAAAAATAAAATGATGCTAAATTAAAATAAATTATCAGTCCAAAAAATTGTTTTAAAATATAATTAAAAATAAAAATTTTAAAATTAATTTTTAGAAATAAAAAATTGAATTGACCTTTTTATCATCATCATCATTATTATCATTATCATTTGGTTTGTCTTGGATTTGAAATTTAAAATTTCAAGCAAAAAAAGGTCAAAATGTTTATCCTCTCATCCTTTATTTATCATTCATTTTTTTTTCATTTTTCAACGAAAAAAATTAATAATAATTAGAAATTATGATGAATTTGTATGTGTATGTTCAAGATGTTCAAGATTAAAAATAAATAATTTTAAAGGGAAAAGATAAATAATAATCGCAAAACAAGAAATCCATCATTGTTCATGATTAAGTTGTCATTTGATGAAGAAAAGGATGCAAAAACATGCTGTATGAGTTGTATGAGCCATGAGTTTTTTTTTAATTCATTGAAGTGAATCGAAAAAAGACTGAGGTTT
This sequence comes from Psoroptes ovis, assembly GCA_002943765.1. Classification (NCBI taxonomy): domain Eukaryota; kingdom Metazoa; phylum Arthropoda; class Arachnida; order Sarcoptiformes; family Psoroptidae; genus Psoroptes; species Psoroptes ovis. The sequence goes on along the minus strand of PQWQ01000013.1, from coordinate 1,196,419 downwards.
TTTTTCGATGATGATTCGGTTCAAAATGACATCGAAAAGACATTTTTAAGCCAAAACAAAAAATCTGAAGAACATTTTTATTATTATTTTCAATGGTTCAATAAAAATAGCAATCACATTGATTTTTTCAATGACAAAATCAAAGCAACAAAAAAGAATAAAACTTTTTTGATGAAAATTCAAAACTTGGACACAAAAATCAATGAATGAATGAAGGAATGTGAAGAACAACAGTAACGCTAATGTAAACATTTACCATGAAGTTGGAACAATAAGAACGAAAAAAAAATCCCATAACATATGAAATTGAAAAAAAAACCATAAAGAATTGGTCATTGCAACGAAGGAAAACTTTTGCCATATTTTCTCATTTTTTGAGAAAAAAATTTGAAAAATCTAAGGTCATTTTGATGTTTCTTAGTTGTTTCGTCCGAAAATACAAGCTGAATGCTTTGTTTTCCAATATTGTACTTGGATTTTCAATAATCAATTTTAAATTTTGAATCATTTTTCAAATCATGATTGAATTGAAATTGATTTCGAAATCACAGCATAATCTGTCAAAATTGAAATTTCAATGTGATTATTTATAAAATGGATGTTTATGATTTTTTTCAAATCAGAAAGTGATTTTTTTTGTTTCAAAAATTTGTAAAACAAATGGTTTTTCATAATTCATCCATCGATTTGGTGGTGGACAACTAGTTGTGTCCATATTTTCATGTTTTGTTTTTCGCTCATTTTAATTTCGATTGAATACACACAAAATGAAAAAACAAATTATTATTTTGAATATTGTGTCAAAAAGAAAAAGAAACAAAACAAATAATTTGATAATGGATAATGTGGTGTCTGTTGTTAGCACATGTTGTTCATCACCATCATCATCATCATTTATTTGTTGTGTTTGCTAATAATAATAATATATGTCATACGAATGGAATAGAATAATAAACAAAACAAAAAAAAATGGAACCAAAAATGAATAAAAACAATGCAAAAAATAGAAATCAGCATGGATGACAAAATATGTACGCGCGTAACAAGGTCAAACATGGATTGAAAATGTGTACTTTTATCATTTTTTTCATGTGTTCATTTCTATTCGAAAAAAAAAGATTTGTTCAATTTAAATGAAGAAAAAAAAAATGAAAAACATTTTCGTAATTTTTCTACTTTTCAAATTTTATTTGAAAAATAAACATTTTTTTTTTTGACAAATTCAATTATAATTTCGGATTAAAATGAAATCCATAATTTCAAATGAAATAAAATGAAATTTAAAAAAGATTACGATTTAAAATAATAAATCATTTTTTTCAGTTCAAATCATTATTATGAAAGATTATTTTGAGAAAAAATAAAATTGTTTCGCTTGCTTCAAGATGCTGAAATTTTATTATCATTTTCTTGCGTATATTTTGTGATCACATTAGAAAATGAATGATTTTTACTATTGTTTTTGTTGCAGCAAGCGGCAACAGCAAACACAATATCAAGGTGAAGGTTTATTTGATTTTTGATTTGATTCAATTTTATTTAAAATCGCAGAAAAAATAATGAAATAAAATTTAGAAAAAAAAATTGAACTTAAATTCAATACAACAGGAAATATTTCTGTGAAATGCATTCGTTTTTTTCTTCTTTGATATCATTTAATGTGTGAAAATAAACATCATCAACAGCAAGCAGCAGTAACAATACTAAGACATTAGCATATCAATAATTGTATATAATCGGGGAAGAAAAAAATTCAATTTTCTTGTAGGAAAATTTCAAATGTAAAAATATACGCTTGGAAATGTATAATAAAATAATCATTAACAGGCACACACTGTGCACACACGCAGGATAAAGAATTGATTGGCCTCGAAATTTTCAAACTTAAAACGACAAAGAAGAAAAAAGTTTTCAAATTTGAGAAGAAAACATAAATCCATCAACAATCAATGATGTTTCATACATACAATGAATTTAAATTTAAATCATGTTTGCTTGCTTGTTCTTATTATTGTATGGAGGAAAAAACCAATTAGATAATCCAAATATTTTTTTTATTTGTGTAGGAATCAATCAATTACCAAGCAAACAGGAAAAACAAACAAACAATCGACAAAACAAATGATTCAATTAAAATGAAAACATTGAAAAACATGAGAACAATGATCGAACAATTTGATTCCAATCATTGTTTTGTTTAAGATGTTTGAGCAAATAAACAATGAATCTTTTACAATTGATGTATCGTCGTTAATGATAATAATAAGGTAAATCCATGTGTTCATTATAATTAGTTTTATTTTCGAATAAGGTTATTGTTAGTTTAAGATTAAAAGTGGAGAAATGAAAAATCGTATCAGAGAAAAATGGATGAAAAAATTCAATTGTTACACATGCATATGAATACAATTGAAAACATTAACAACAAAAAAACATAATTGAATTCATCAATTCAACTATGAACTGTGTTAATCAATCATTTGTCGAAAATAAAAGCGAAAAAAAAATGAAAAATATAAAGCGATTGAACAAAATATGAACATCGAAAAAAATAGATAAAATGAACAATACCTGGTTTGTTCATAATATTTGTTTAAATTCAAAGTTTATTAATGCAAAACCAACTGTAAACAATGTTTTCAAAAACAAACAAACAAAATGAAATTAAAATGATTAATGATTAATTGCATTGATGTCATATCAAGCTTTTGAGAATTTGAAGCTGAACAAATTTGCTTCATTGGAAAATAATGACCCAAGATTTATTTGAGAGTTGTAGGAAAATTTCAATTTTTAAAATCTAATTTTGAATTTTTCAATTTCATTTTTCATCATCATTATTTTCATTCACATTTTGATTCTTAGTGTGTGGTCGCATCGTTTCATTTTTGGTAATTGTTATTTCTATGATTATTTTGATTATCATTATTCAAAATAAAAATTTATTATTCAAAATTTATTTCTTAGACATTGAAAATTTATTTTTATTCAAATGTTTTGCTTTTCTGATTTTGAAACTTTGATTCAAACAAAAATTCATATTATAACGATTAAATTCTTATCTATTTTTAGATATTTGGATATGAATTTATCTAAAAAATATTCAATTCAATTTTTTTTATTTCAATCATTTAAATAAGCATGCATTGTATATTGCGCGCCCAGTTTTCATTTTTTTTTTTTTTTGGAAAAAATTTTGCTCCGTTAGGTTGTTATGATCATTATTATTTATTCATTGTTCATCATATGATCATAATATTAACATGTTATCATCATCATCATCATCATCATCATTTCGATGTCGTTTTTTCGATCTTCGTTCCGAAAACCACCATTTTTAAAGTATTTATTATTATTATTATATTTCATTTCAATTTATTATTTTTCAACCTAAGACAGCATCATAAGATAGCGAATAAGCCTAAACCATTCAAATATTCATTCATATGATCATATATGGCCATAAAAAAACGAAAAGAAACGAAAATTTATTTGTAACGGTTTCATTTTATTATTAAGCTTAAGGATTTTATTTTTTACAACTAAAAGTCAAAAGCAGCAAATGGCAAGATGTGTACAGCCATACAACAAAACTGGGCGCGACTTTTTTTTCTTATAATTTTTAATGATTTTAACGATGATGTTGAATGACGATGATGATGATGTTCGAAAACGATACAACATCAATACAATAGAATAATAACAACAGGTAAAGAAATGATTATGACAAAATAATTGAACAGTTACAGCAACAGCAACAAAGGCGAAAAATAATGGAAAAAAATTACAATTTTCCAAGTATTTTATTTCAATTATTTTACATTGAAATAATAATTTTTCAAAGATTTCAACTTCAAAATTGTTCAAAAAATAACAAGACAGGTGTGCATTATTCGTTGTTTCTATGATCAAATATCAAAGGTGATCAATTTACGAAGTAGAAAAAACTAAAACCTAGAAAAAATTGAAATGTAATTTCAAATATAAAAAAAAGTAATTCAAGATCAATCAAAATAATCTTTGAACAGAGAAAAATGTGTGAAATTAACGATCGATTGATTGATGGATGGATTGACTGTAGAGTAGTGATCTTACTACAGTATATCCACCATGATGTAACATCCATCAAAAGATGTTCATCAAAAAAAGGTATGAAAAAACACATTCGATACACACACTCCAACACATACACTCAAACATAGATATTAAATAAACGGTTTTACGGCTCAAAATTTGAAAAAAATGAGATGAAATTTAAAAATATCCAAGCGATTTTCGCCAGAAGAAACTGAAAAAAAGTCAATTTTAAGTTTTTTAAAAATTACTTCTTGATTCATTTCATGTTTCTATTTTCTTTTAAAAAATGTTTGATTTACGAATACAGACATATTTGAACACATTTGATTCGGTTAAATAAACTAAAATGTATAAAAATGAAACCTACTAAGATACACACACACACACTCACACTCGAATAGATACCACTAAAAACCGAATTTGTTCAAAGAGATACAAATTATAAAGAAGAAATAAACTTATAAAGTATATAAATGTATATTTTTCCATTAAATGAATGAATAAATGATAGAAAAAATTGGCTAAAATTTAATTTTTGGTGAATTTATATTTTTAATTTTTTTATAATTCACTTGAAAGTATTTAGTTTCATCTATTCATCATACATCATTCATTCATTCATTCATTGAGTAAATGTGTATATTTTTAAAAATAAAATTATTAAAATTATTTTTTATTTCTATTTTTTTTTTTTTTTTTTTTTGGCTAAAAATAACGATGTTTAATGGTTAGTTGTCGATAATAGTAGTCGCGAGAAAAGTAAGTAAGAAAAAAAAGCAGAAGAATGATGATGATAATAAGTGAAATTGTTGGTGTCGGAAAATAATTATAATTTCATGAAATGAAATGAAAAAATTTGCCTGAAACTAATCGAAAGAAAAAAATGGAAAAATTCCTCTAGTAACATCGTAGGTACATAAGCACTGGTTAAGATAATACGGTTTTTGAATAAAGATACTAATTCAAACCAATTTTTTGACATTAGTTTCATTTAAAATTGATTTTAATATATTTTTTGTTTGATTGAGGGGAATAACCACCCCTGGAAACATTGATTCGGGATGATGCATGCACACAAAAAAGGTAATTTCTTTATTTTTTCGGATGAATTGAAAAAATCTCGAATATTTGACAACTCAATCAAAAATAGAGCTCAAATAAAGCTTAGTAGATCAACATGAAGAGAACAAATACCACAAATCCACACACAATCATGTTTAGAGATTATTCGCTTGTAAATACACTAACACACTCACACAAATGTACCTGATAATCAAAAACCACCAGAGAAATGAATAACAAGTTAATATTTGCCTGAAATTGTCTAAAAATTTTTCAATTTTTACACACATGAAAATTGATTGATCGATTGATTGATTCCAAAAATCCTTTGAAGTAAATATTTTTTCTTTCTAGTTTTTTAATATTTCAGTTACAGATTCGATAATCATTGAGCATTGAAATATATGTCATGTTAAAATGTTGAGTATTTTCTTACAAATTTCATTTATTTAATTTGGGCTATCGATAATGGAAGAAAATAATGATAATTTTTGAAAAAAAAAATTATGAAATTATTTCAAAATATGAGAATGGTCTATAATTTTCGATATAAAATTTAGTTTAAATCCCAAAAAAAATTTTAGGCGTTTCAAGATATTATTCAATGAATGAATGAATGATTGAAAATAATAATAATAAATGGCGATTATATTTCTTCGAATAAAATGTGATTATCAAATTTTAAGTTTTTTTAGATCAAATTTAAAATTTCAATTTTTTGAATTGAAAAAATTGAAATTTTCATTTGTCGAAAACCATTAATATTGAATCAACGCAACTGAATTTTTCACACCAAAAAAATTATGAATTTATTGAACATTTCATTACAATGATCATGTAATGAGTGGTTGTGATGATCATGATTATGACGATGGCCATAAATTTCGCAAAAATGAGAGCAAAATTAAAAATCAGTTTAATACCCGATGATTATTAGTCGTAAATCATCATAATTAAAACCTTAAAATATATGCAAAGCTGAAATCATTTTTTTCATTTTCAATTCGGACAAATGAATTAAATAAATAAAACCATTTTTTTCTCTCCTTTCTTTCAATCATTTTAACGCATCATTTAATTGTAATAGCAATGAAAAAATGTAGAAAAAATGGTCATCGAGCGACTTCCAACATTGATGATAGTGATGGCAATAATAATGATAATGAGATGATACAATTTATTTTTTCCGTTATAATTTTTGAATATTCGTTTTTCCAATGAATACAATTTTTTTTCTTCAAAAAACTATGGCTCTAGGTCAACAACAACAACAAAAGCAACGTCAATACCATTTCTTTTATAGATTAGATTGATAAAAATGAAAAGGGTATCCTACAATAACTGCCTAAGGAAAAAAATCGAGAAAAAAATTATCGCATCATGTTCTTGGTCAATAGGGATGACAAAAAGTCAATTATGGTCATCTCCAATTCTTGACCCTTCCGGTCCAAAAAGGGGGTCAAAAGTCAATAATTGCGATATCTCGGCCGTTTTAAGAGGTGATGTCTCAATTTTTTCAATAATTAAAGATTATCTAGCCATTAATCATTGGTGAAAATATCATTGATTTAAAAAGATTACTTTTTGAGATATATTCATTTGAAGTTACCATTTCCATTATCTTTAGGTTTTTTGATTGACGTGTACACGTCTAAACTGGAGATTGCTAAGGAACACAAGCATTAATGATAATTGCTATTTTCTATGATCATCAATTGATGACCATTTAAGCCCGAGCATTTTCATTCAAGACATTCTTATAACAACAAGATAGAAAATGAAAACCAAAAACAAAAATCAACATTAAGTTATATTTTTAAAAATATTTGCATGGAAAATGTCATAGAAAATAGCAATTATCATTAATGCTTGTGTTCCTTAGCAATCTCCAGTTTAGACGTGTACACGTCAATCAAAAAACCTAAAGATAATGGAAATGGTAACTTCAAATGAATATATCTCAAAAAGTAATCTTTTTAAATCAATGATATTTTCACCAATGATTAATGGCTAGATAATCTTTAATTATTGAAAAAATTGAGACATCACCTCTTAAAACGGCCGAGATATCGCAATTATTGACTTTTGACCCCCTTTTTGGACCGGAAGGGTCAAGAATTGGAGATGACCATAATTGACTTTTTGTCATCCCTATTGACCAAGAACATGATGCGATAATTTTTTTCTCGATTTTTTTCCTTAGGCAGAATGACTCTATCTTATTAGAGGTTACCCTTTATTCAATTCAATTCAATTTTAAATCTTCAATTCAAAAATTGATGCAAAATACACTATGATGATGATAATGAAGACGAAAATGAAGAAGACAATGAACAATTTTCATGCATACATTAAATAGTGGAGTATTCTCATTTTCGCTGGTCAACAAAGAGAGAATAAAGTTTAAAATAAAGCAGCAGAAGATGAAGAAGATGTCCAATAAGAAAAAGTATGTCGATCTAAATCAAATTTGATTTGAATATTTAGATTTTTATTCAGATTTTAATTCAATTGCATTTTTTCACATATTCAAGCATGAGAATATGATGGATTTGTAGCATCATCTTGGCTATCTGAACATAATTTTTTCGTTTGTCTTTCAAAGTAAAAATAATCAATGGAAGCGAAAAAACAAAAACAAAACAAAATGAATTTTCATGATCACATGATGTTGATGGATTATGTTTTTGTCATAGTTTTTTTTTCAATATTTTTGGTTAAGGTTAATCTGGATTTTCAATTGTTTTTGTTTTTTGTTTTTTTTTTGGTTATCATCATTATCATTATTATTTTGATTATTGTGATCTTCATCATCATCATTTTTATTATGATTTTACCACAATCAATTCAAGGTCGAACATCGATGAATGTTCAATAATAATGTTGATGCTAATAATAGAAATAAAGACGATGATGCCAATAATACTAATAATCATTATCGGAACGGCAATGAAAAACATAATAATAATCCAGAAAACAGGGGAAAAAAGATGATTTTTTGAAATATAAAAAAAATTGTTCTCAAGATTTTACAATTGATAACATTGGAAAATAAATTTCTTTATTATCTTTTAATGATTCTATTATTATTAGCATTATTATTAATACCATTAAGGTTGTTATCATTATTATTATTATATCATTAATGATGGTTATGAATATTGAAAGACATAGATTATATATAGACTAATATATTCGTAAAAAAATGTATTATCAAGGTCTTTGAATGGTATAATATTAGCGTATGATTTCGATTTTATTTATTTATTTCATTTTATTTACAAAATTTAAAATTGGTTCATTCATCAACATAAACTAATGTAAACGAAATAATTATATTAATATATTTTTATCCTGTTCTAATAATCTACATTTTATTTATTGCTCCTTCATTTAAAATGCATTACATTGAAATTTCACTATGAGGTTTGAGGTAACAAGTTAAAGAAAATCTTTTTTTTTATTTTTCCAGAAATTTCAAATTTTGTTTGAAAAAAAATAAATTGAACTTGATCATCAGTGAAGAAATAAAAAATTTCTGAAATCGAAATTTCTTCGCCTCGAAATGAGAAATCTATTTCGAGGAACATTTCAAGTAATAAGAAAAAATAATGAACAAAGAAGAAATTGAAAATTTTTTCAATTTTTCTTTCCAAAATAATAATGATTGAATATAACTGTCATTACTGTGTATTCACCATTATTGATCAATTCAAATCAATCAAATTGATTTTTCTTATCATTTTCTTGTATGTTTTGCATTATTCGTATTCATTATAATTTTATTTGCGACATTTTTGAAGATAAATTCAAAAAAAAAATCAAATTGTATCTATGCGGGAAAATGAAATTGGCAATGATAATAATAATGATGAAAATATTGAAAAAATCTTTCATAATTTTCAATTTTCAATTTTTTTTTCAATTTCAAATCATTAAATTTTAGATTATTTCGTTTTATAAATGTGGTGAAATATGAAAATTATGTAATAATAATGATAATGATAATAAAATCAATGATATTATTGCAAGAAAATTTTTGATGTTTCCGAAGAAACAATCATCATAACATTGAACAATGAGGAAATAAAAAAAAATGTGTAACATCTCCACACAAACACACACGCACATATATCGAACGGAAATATTAATTTTGTCCATTAAAAAAATGGAAATTTTCATCGTTCCTTATTTTCTTATAAACAGCAAAATTGATGATTTTTTCCTTTATTTTTTCAATATTATATATTCAATGAAATTGATACACGCAATTTGAAAATATAATAACAATGATAATGATAATAATAATAATAAAATAAAACAAACACATATTATCATCATCATTTTTTCTGATGCCAACAGATACATTTTATCATAAATATTGTTGATGTTATTGTATCATTATTGTTATTGAATTGAGAAAATATTTCTCATTTGAAATTTCAACTTTGAAATACATAAAAAACAGAAATGTCAAATAAATAATATAGAATTCAATAAGATTTTATTGATGATATAATATCATTATTGAGAACTCGAATAAATTATAAAATATTAAAAAAAAATTGAATTATAAAAAAAATAGAAGAAGAACATGAATCAAATATTAAACAACAAATTTCAACAACAATGACAATGATAATAATAATAATGGAAATTATGTATTTGTATTTCAATTTCAGTTACACATATACCAATGTGCTTCAAGATAAAAACAATCTCAAGATGACAACAAATACATTTAGATATACAGGACTAAATGTTTCAGGAGATCATGAAATTTTTTTTTCAAATAGGAAGTTTCCGAGAAAAAAGTAAGCAACTTTGAAAAAATAAAATGTAAAAGATTCATTTACAATGCACGAATGTATCCGCAGAAATGTGTTCGTCAATGTGTGCGTGAGTGTTGGCGTGTGTGAATTGAAAATGTTTTCGAAAAATTGTTCATTAATTTTGTATCAAAGGTTTAAATGATCCAAATTTTCAGTCATATGATGCATATACTATGGAATAAATGTTGAAGCAAAATGCAAAGAAAGTGAATGAAAAAAGTTTTGTGGATTTTCACTTTGCATGTTTGAATTAGTTTTTTTTGGGAAACACAAATAAGAAAAAAATGTGTTTCATTTTCATTTAATTTTCACTGATCTTATTTTTAATCCATCTTTGTTGATGAATTTTGGATTCATTTTTCATTTTACCACTTTTTTGAATTTTTTCTTGAATTTTGAATGAAATTTCAAAGTTTTATTTTCAGCCATTTTAGCATATCATGATATTTAAATGATGTGCATATGTTTATAAATATTCAAATATATTTAAATTTTCCATTTATACCTTTGTTTTCATGATATTAAAAATAGTAACTTTTCATTCAAACGTTGATGATTTTTAAATTTTAAAGTTAAAATTTGAAATGATGATGATGATAAAAATAAGAGTAGTTCCGAATGTGAAACTTAATGTGAATAAAATGAATAAATAAATAAATGATAAACTTACCAAAAATGGTCCATGATTGAATGCAAAACAAAATGATACTGGTCCAATCACTGATGACCATCGCAAATCGAATGGTGAGATATTATTATTATTCAGACGATGTTTATGTAAATGATGTTTATTATTATCATTGGCATTGTTGTTACCAATCAAATGATGATTGAATGATTGCCGTAAAAATGAATACGAATCTGATGCTGTATTTGCTGTAACATTGATCAAATCTAATGGTGTAACAATCAATGATGATGATGATTTTTGTGTATGATTATTATCATTGGCACTAATTATTTGTTGTTGTTGCTGGTGGAGGTTTTGTTGTTCACAATCAATTTTATTGTTATCATTCACTGAATTTGTTCGACTAGCGATATATTTTTTCTGTTGTTTTTGATCAATTAAACGATTAATACTATTATTATCATTGGTTGATGTCATTGATGTAAATGTACTTGTTGATGCTGCTGCTGTTGTTGATGAAATCGGTGTTTCAGCATTAATTATAGTCGATATTTTCCTTATAACGGAATCATTATTATTGTTGTTGTCGTTGCCATCAGCAATAACAGCTGTTGCCATTGTATCAACATCGTCATCATCATTATTAACATTATTATCATCATTAGTGATCATTAATGAATCAAGATTTTTCTGTCGTTGTTGCTGTTGCTGTAGTCTTATTTCGATTGTATCATTATTACCATTATCGATTATTTTGGATAAATTTTCAAAATGTTTCAAATTTTCTTCTTGCTGCTGCTGCTGTTGTTGCTGTTGCTTGACATTGGGATAATAATATGATGGAAGAGCCGATGTAACTGATGTTTTTGAAGATAATTTACCAATATTCATCAATGATTGATGATGATTGACAGCAGCTGAGATATTGTTGTTGGATTGTTTTAGCTGTTGCTGTTGACCAACAATATGATTATCATTGTTATTGTTGATCAAATTGGCTATCGAAGAAAAACGAGATGAAGATGGCGATGATTTTGATAATGACGATGATGATGAATTTGATGATGTTGAACTTGTTGTCGGTAGTTGTTGTGAAATTGTAGCTGTTGTTGTTGCAAAAATTGATTGCACATTTTTTGATTCATTCGGTGATAAAGCTGATGATGAGGAAGATGAATTGTTCATCATTAATTTTGGCCGATTTAATTCAACGTAAAGAAATGAACAAAAACAAATTAATGTCAATAAACTATAAATTGTTATGAAAAAGTAGCCATAGTTATTGTCATAGATTGATGGATTATAGCTGAATTCAATGATCGAATCTGTATGATGAAAACTTGTTTGATTTTCGTTGAATTTTATCGATTTGATTTTATCGATCATAGTATCATTATTAGTACTGTTATTGATTATATTTGTTGACGTTTGTTTGATAGTTTCATTTGATTTTAGTAACAGTAATGACGATCGATTGAGTTGATAATTTTGATGACTTAAAACGGCAAATGTGCCGAATAATGCCGAAATCAATGCAATTATAAATATAAAAAAACGTATCTGTGAATGACGAATCGAAAAACGATATTGATATGGCCATTTTAGAATAAAAGCTCGATCAACAATTAATGATGTGATTATTGTATAATGAAAAAAACGATTTGATGTTTGTAACCATAATATTAAATCATATAGATTACAATTTATGAAATAATTATTTGCATTATTATTTTCATTCATTAAAGAATATTGATCATCATTATGGCTGTTATTCAAATAATGATCATTATAATTATTATCAATTTCAATATTGAATATATTTGTGAAATTTAATGACTGAGGTAATTTAAATATTGTTGTTTTTATCAACGATAATAATAATAATATCATAGCATTTGGTAATTCTTGTATCAATATACTCGCTAACAATATATCGACTGTTCGCCATTTTCTTCGATATGAATAATGTATTATTATCGAATATACAATAAATATGATTACAAATATTGTTAATATGAATATTATTAACCAACCAAATGTTATCGATAGATATTGATTGTTATTATAATTATTATAATAATATTGTAAATAATCATTTATTTTATCATTATTATCATTATAATTGATATTGATTAATGAATTTATTGGTTGTTGCTGTTTATTTGGTAATATTAATGATGATAATGTAGTTGTTACTGGTGATGTTAGTGTCAAATTATGATCATCATCTTCATTATCATTATCATCATTATTCATATTCGAATACATTGATTCTAACATCATTTTGTCGATGACGTTTTTGTCTATGAAGAATCTGAGATTGTTGATGATGATGAGGATGATGGTGAAATGAAAATGAATTTAATTTGAAGTGAATCTTGGATTTGAATTGCATTGATTCGATTGATCGGAAATACGACAAATTTCATTGAAATAAAGAACGAAATTAAAGCTATCAATTTAGCGTTTTTTTCTAATTTGATTACATTTTGAAAAGTGTCATCCGAAAAAAAATCAATGAATAATTCCAAGAAAAAAACACAATTTGGCCAGCAGTTTCAAAATGACAATTTTTTTTCTTATTCTCTAATACTCTGATTTTATTGATGACAAAATCAATTTTCATTGCATTTTGTTTGAAATGGCGAAATAAACCAATGATACTCAATGAAACAATGATTATCGATTGTAAAAGACTATTCGGGCACTAATGTTTCGCACTCAATAAATATATATTTAATGTTGATTTATTCGACATCAATATTTGAAAAATTCAATAACCTATCTAAAAAAATCCAAATCAATTTGATTGAATGACATTTTGTCAATATTTGATACCTGTAAACAGTTGAAAAAAAAACAAAATTAAAATGAGAAGAGTTAAAAAGAGTGTAAATGATTAGTTTTGAAAAAATGACAGGCCAAAAAATTTATTTATTTATTTTTTTCATTTAATATCATTTTATTTGAAATTGATCTTGAAATAAAGATCCAAATTTAGACTGCTATTTTGAAGTCATTTCAATTTGATTGAATGTTTATTGAATATTTATGTGTGTGTGAGTGTTTGTATAAATAAATATCATTATTAAAAATATAATTTAATTCTAATTGCGGTTATTATTATTATTGTTATTTGATTTCATTTTTTTGGTTCAAAAATGAATAAATTTTTAGATATGATACTACCATTAATCATCGATAATGACTTTAAAATAATCAAAAAGAAAATCAATCGATGATTGATTTATAATTCAATTTTATTCCATTTTTCATTACTTTTTTAGCTCTGCTTCAAATACTCATTGATAAAGTTGATTGATTTCACAATTAAACCTTTTGAATCAACCTTTTGAAACCACAAAAAATGTAAGATTTGATTTGATTTGATTTTTTCAATTTTTCAAGCTCAGTGAATAAAAAAATTTGTGGTCTCAGTCAATCAACTTTTTTTTGATAATTTCAAATGAAGAAAATGAAAGAATTTCGGGAACAAAGTGGTAGAAATACTCAGCAATAAAAAAAAACCGAGCATATCAATGACCTTTACACATTGAATCCATGAAATGAAACCTGTCTATTCATCTTTGACTATTTTTTCAATTGATATAATCATCACTATCATTATTATCGTTTTCTTGGTCAAATGATTTTTCAAAAAAATAAATAAATAAATTTTTGATTGATTGATTGTGTGACCATTGTTTTGGTGATGCAGTTGTGTCTATGTGTCTGAGTGTGTATGTGTGTGTGTGAGTGTGTGTGGCAAATTTGATGCAAAATAATAAAAATAAATATTGTTCGAGTGCAATAAACCAGTAAATTGATGGCAAAAAATGATTGAAAATGACCAATGTCCATGAAAAATGAAAACAATAAGCATTTTTTTTTCATTTGTTTCGCTTATGAAAACAATTAAAAAACCAAAGAAATGAAAATAAAGAAAAAGAATATAATGATTTAAGAATATTTCGACATTTTTTTCTTGAATTTTTAACATGGAAAGGATGTTTTGAGTATGTAAGTGTGTGTTCAACGATGCGCATCAATTTTTATTTCTTTTGTTTTGAAGATTTATATTTGCATTCATTCATTTATTCGATTGTTACCGATGATTTTTTCATTTTGACAAATTTTAAAGAAATTAAAGAATTAAAAAAGACAAAAATGTTCGAGTTCACTAAACAAATATATGAAAATTTCAAAGCAACACCTTGATTGATTGATTGATATTTGGGATTGTGAAAACAATGACAATCATCGAATAAGAAATAAGAATAAAATTTCATAAATAATTGGTACTTTGATCAAATCAATCGTTACCAATAACAAAGTGATACAAAATACTTTGGAGGCTTTCAACAAATATTTCATTTTCCAAAATGAAACTGACATCGCAGAAAAAATACAAATGACAAATAACAATTTCAACATTGAATTGTGAGTCAAAAATTGATTCAAGAAAAAAATAAAATAAAATAGATGCGACATTTAAAGGTTTTCATATATTTCGGTGCAGACACACACACAAAAAAATACTGAAATACTGACATTGTAAACATCATGTGGAATAATAACCAAAAATAGTAATTATTCATTATCACGAGAAATATGCAATACAATGAATGAATGAGTGAATGTATGAATGGTCACATGGATAAATGAATATGAATGACAATAGTGATTCAATAGTTGAATTTGTGTTGTTCCAGAATGAAATGTATTATGATTATTGTTATTATTAACGACATTATTGTTATATTTTGCAGATGTGTCAAATGCAAAATATATAAATGATGGACACTGAATAGAAAAAATGCTGAAACAATTGAAAATAACAATAATTGAAAACAGCAGCAGCAACAACACCAACAACATTGGATCAATGACATATACAATAATCATTATCGTTATTATTATTATTGTTATTATATTCAATAAACCACCATTCGACAACAATGGAAGCGAACATTACCAATCATCAAAACAACAAAAATGGACGTGATGATGTTTTTTTCGCTTGTATGCTCGCTTCAATATTAATTTGTTTGTTTATTTCTTTGAAGAGAATCGCACAAAGCAAAAAGTTTTGGCTTTTCTTCGATAAGAAGAAAAATCGGATAGAATTGTCAAGTTTTTTTCCATTGTTTGAAATTGTAAAATGAAATTATTAGAAATTCTTTCATATTTGAAATGTTTGAAAAATTTTGTCATATTTTGTGTTTGTGTGTAGGCTTCCATGTTTCAATATTTCCAAATGAATCAATAATAACCAATCATACAATTTTTCTATGGAATTAAATTGAATGAAAATGGAATTTGATTGCATGTTTAATTAAAAAATGGAGAATGAAAAATGGAAAATTAAACAATGAAAAATCAATAAATAAAACGAATAAAATAACTGAAACAGTTATGATGGAAGAAGCCAATTCTATTGCCTGAAAATTCAGTAAATGACCCTTGTAATAATAATATTGGAAGAAACCAAAGAATAATGATTGACCAAATAATGAAACAAAATAATGAAAATCAATATAAATAATGAATGAATGAAATTGTTACCACACACACACACACACACATTAATTTGCTTTGGCATCATCTCATTATATTAACCATGTTCATGATGATGATGATGATGACCAAAATTTGATTGTTATTTCTTGGTTAGTTTTATTATCATTAAGATACAAAACGAAGAAAAATGTGGTTTAAAAGAAAAATCGATTCTGTTGTTAATAATGAAAAATTACATGAATTGACTCGGAATCAAGGAACCAAGAAACCAAGAGAATAAAATTCAAAAAAAAAAACATTGAAACATACTGAATAACAAGATTCAAATTAATCGATTCTTATTTTCTTCTGGTTAATGTCTATTCGAAAATTATGTCAAAGTAATTTTTTATTTCAAAAATCATTTATATCCAGAATAAATTGTTGTCATTATGATCAAACAAATTGTATGTTTATTTAAAACATGTTGATGATTACTATTATAATAAAATAAGGATAATAAACAAAACATATGGTCAAAATTAGCGAAATTTTCGTTGTTTTTCATTATGAATCGCTTTTAAATAATGTGTTTGTCATAATTAATCGTGTTTTATCTTTGAAAAATGAACAAAAAAAAAATTCATTTAAATCATTTTTAACAATATGCTAAATGATATATCCTTATAAAATGATTGAATATTCAGGAAATATTTTTTGCGAAAAAAACTCTAACAACCAAATACAATCACAACTAAACAACCATATGGATGGATTTTGGTGTATAACCTAAAAATTCATGTAAAAATAAAATCAACTAAATATGTACCTCACAATTTCTTACTATGATAATGCTGATCGATAATATGGTAAATTCATGACTTATGCATGAATTTTAAATCTCTAAATCAAACAGAACAATAATTGTCATTGTTGTTGTCGATGTTGATTTTATTCACAATAATAATATCTCATGAACAAGAAAGTTCAATTATTATCTAAGAAACTCTAATACCTCCACACAACCACCTCTACTGCCATCATCGCATCAATAATATGTGCGATAATGCATGGGATGTAAATGCAAATGCAGTTCATATTTATATTTTGATCAATGGATAAGAAGAAAAAAATTCGAAATAACAACATGAAGATCAATAATAATACATCAAAAACATTTCAAAAGATGATAATGATTTATGGATTTGTGTGAATTTGAATTGAGATAAATGTGTGCGTGAAAAGTATAAGAAAAAAAATTCAATTCAATCGATTTATGAATCATTCAATCAAAAAAAGGTCGAATTCATTTTGTTGTCAAAACAAAGATGACCATTCAACAACAACACATTTCGACAAAACAGCTTCAAAAAGAAAAATTACTGCCAGTCTGAAGATTAAGAAATGAATGAGATGCAATTGATCAAAATTGAATTGAAAATTTGGAAAGAAAAACTATAAAAATACATGGATATTTTTGTCAAAGGAATCACAAAGGAAGTTCAAAGGGCAATGAACATTTAATATGAATAGACAATGTATTTACAGTGGATAAAATATGTCAAATAAAAAAATAATGACAGGAACCAGAAACATGTTGGCAATTGAATGATGATAAATGTCAATATTTATCGAAATTAGCTAAGGGTAGAGCCAAGAAAGCAAAGTGACTTAAATTACAAATGACTAAGAAGCTTTAATTATTTGAGAAACTTTAATTACTTAAACAAACATTAACAAATTCATGAAACAAATTCCAAGTGGAAATAACCTTATAGAAGGAAATTGCTTGACAACGAAGAATTTTAGAAAAATCTCTGCGTACAAACAAATTAATTTTGAAATTCTGGGTCGCTTTTTTCTCTTAGAAGATTTATTCTTAGTTAATTCAGAAAAATAAAAATTAATTCAATATTTTTGATTTGTCTGTTTTCGCAGTTCAAAAATGAAAAATCTTAAAAACAAATATTTGTAAATGAGAAAAATAAATAAATACGAGGAAATTTTTTCTTAGCTTCATCGATAACAGAAATACTTTGTTATATAATTCATAGTTAAGGTTCAATGATCCAAATTTTTTGACGGAAATCTCCAGCTCGATCAAATTACACGCGTGTCAATGTTTGAGTGTGTTAACACAATAATTGATTGATTTTAGATGAAAGTAAATTCAAATAGACGTTTATTAGACACATAGTTGCTGTGTGTTTGTTGTTGAACAACAGTAACATATTCGACAGCATCAAAACTGTCGGAAAAAAATTGATTTGACAAGATTGTTTCAACCATTCCAAATGTATAATTGAATCACAAGGCAAAAAAAGATGGAAAATCAATGAATAAATAAATGGATATGGATAAATTTTCATTTTTGGTTTACTTAATTATGGTAAAATAATAATAATAACGATATTAATCATTATTTAAGTAACCAAGTAAGTAAATTTATTTTTTATTTTTTCAATAAGAAATCAAAAAAAAAACCTACACACCAACACACACACACACACACATTAATAGAATTCAATGGTTTTCACAGATTATTTTCATTACTATTTTTATATATTATATTATGATGATGGTGATGATCATTGAGGTAAAAATCGAGGTCGAAGATAATGATTAACAATTTTATTTTTCACATAGAATATAGAGAAGAAATTGGTTAGTCAAAGAAATCAAATTGAATTTCAATTTAATGAATCATATTCAGAAATATTTGAATTCAAAGCATATATTTTGTGTGTAATGTAATTGTGTAATAAAACATAATAATAATAATACAAGTTTATTATGTCGGTGTTGTGTGTGTGAGTTTAAATGTTTCCATGGTAAAATTGATTTGAAATTATGGAAAAAAAAGGAAAAAAGAAACAAAAAAATTTCGCAGATGAATTTCACATTGTAACATGCATGTAGTTTTTTTCAAGCATTATTAAAAAAACATACCGATAAAACGAAGATTTCTTAAGAATTTTTTCTGTTTTTTTGCTTAAGAATATTCAATTAATGATTGATGATCGTTTGATTGAAAATTTCTTTGGTATGAATTGATTCACACTGTTGAATTTTAATTCACCAGCACACTTGAAAAACTTATCGGAGTAGAATTTTTCATCTGAAAAAAACAAATTCATAGTCCATGATATGATTTGTAAGAAAAAAGATGCAGCCAAATTCTTATCAATTCAGATTCTTATCAAATTAAGTTCATATAACATTGGAAAATTCGAAATTCAAAACACAGAAATTCATGCAAAAATTATTCAATTTTTTAATTAGTTAATCAAATTATTATTTTTATGGTCACAAACGGATTAAATTGAATCAAAAAAAGAAATTTTGTCGATAATGAAAATACACTTAGATCATAGTTATAATTAATATTATTAAATCGATTAAACAGATTATGAAACACTTCCAAGCACACACACATATGATTATACACCAAAATACTGAAATAAAATGAATGAATGTTTCGCTGACTTGACTTGACTGGAATGTCATGAAAAAAAACTGGATCCAAAAACTATTCAAAAGTGTTTGATCAAAATAAAAGAGAATATTCAACTTTGCCTTACAAAGAGAAATAAACTAAAACAACATTGAATACAATTTTCGGTATAAATAAATGCGAATGAACGAATGAATGAATGAAAGAGTGGTGGTTTACTTTGGAGTTATTGTTTCGTTTGTTTATAACGGATAGTCGAAAATATTGAGGAACATGCGAATAAACAAGCGAATTTTTCTGTGTTTTAAACCGCTGAAACATCTCTTTCTATTTCTCTCTTTCAATGTTTTTGCCAATGGTATGCGCTTGACAATTTTGTCATTTTCTAAACATGTTTTTCTATTTTGAAAAAACGGATTTTCTTTTTTTATTTGAGAATACCAACCAAACGAACAGTCGACGATTTCGAAAATTAAATTAATTTTCGAAAAGAAAAAAAATGTAAGGAAATTTAAATAATTTTCAATTTAATCGATTCATTTTTGTCAGATAATAAATTTTAAATGAATAAATTTACAAAATTTTCTAATGAAATTCAAGTTTGCTCACAATTAGATTTGGTTGATTGAAAATTTGATGAATTCGAGTGGATTTATCATAGAAATTTTTGGTCAATTGATGAATTTCTTGGCAGCACAAGAATTTTCATCGATTTCAAATATCAATAGAAAATGTCAAGAATTTTTCATTAATTTTTGTGCTAAAATGATTGAAAAAAATGATAAATTGGAAGCCATGGAATTTTTAATTTTTTACAAAATTTTCATAAAAAATTATTAATTTCTTTTGTTCAAATTGAAAACTTTTTTTTTATAATTTGAAATTTAATTTTATTGATTTCAAATTTGGTTTTTCACATTGTTTGATGATTGTCAGTTTGTGAGTATTTGTGTGTGCATGGTTGTATTGTTTTCCGTAAAAGAAAAGAAAAACAAATAAAACAGAAAATGGTCAAATCAATAAATAATAAAATGAATGATATAAAACACAAACGGAAATGAAAAAATATTTGGAAATTGAAAATTTTTCCGTGGTAAATTTTTTTTTTATTTTCATGGAAAAAAAATTCATGCATCAATAATTATAAATGAATGATTATCATTCGGTAAATTCGGGAATGATCGACAATTTTTATTCTTTTTGTTGTGCTCAAAGACCAAAAAAAATAATCATCGATCGATTACAAATAGTTCTTCATTGAAATTCTTCAGACCGAACTATTCTATCATTTCATACATTCATTCAATGACAATGAACTTTTTTGAATTTGGTGGTTATCTTAACCATACGATCAATCATCTAAATGATGATGATGACGGTGATGATAATCTTTTCAGCATCATCAACCAGAAACATTAGCACAATTTGTTCAAAGAAAATTCAAATCATCGACAAATGATTAAATGATTGAGAGATTAGACAAAATGAAAAACAAACTTAAACTAAAGGAAAAGTGCAAATAATAACCTTTTAGACGATGCAACCCTTGATGAAGATGCTTCCAAAATTCTAAATGCTTATTCACCATTTTTTTTTTTTTTTGATATTTTTTCCTCGTCTTATTCTTATTTCCATCAAAATGCAGAAAAAAATCATTATTTTGTCATCAAGGGAATAAACAAAATACACAAACATATAGACAACCAACATTTTAATCATTTTTTCTTTTTCCCAATTTTCCATTCAACTTCGGTATAATGTGTGTGATAATGATAATAAACTATATTTTATGGAAATTAAATGGAAAAATTCAAGAAATTCAAAAAACAATGATAGTTTAAATTGATGTGTCCAACAAGAACAAAAGGAAAACAAAAAAAAATGGCCGAAAAATTCATCTTTGAAAATAAATATGAAAAAAATACACGGAAATAAAATTGAAATCAAAGCATGGAAACAAAATATGAAAAAATTTCCACCATTTCTTCCATATGAAATGGACGTAGAAAAAATTATCATAATTTTTTCCCTTTATTCTGCCAAATAGATGATAAGATTTTTTTTTACTTCTGCTTCTCATCATTTTTCAATCATCCATGATGTCCATTGTGTCTCCATTGTCAATGATGACACTGAACAATCACATTGAATAATAATGAAGGGTGATAGATAATTTACCGTTTCAAAAAACCAGAATAAAGAAAACAAAATAAAAGTTCAGCACCCTCGAAATTGGTGAAAAATGAAGTTTCTTGAACATTTTTCTCATTACAAATTGAATAATATAATACAACAACGACAAAAAAATTGATTGAACAATGCAAAGAAATAAAATAAAATGTCACCAATAATTTCTTTTCGCATTAAACATTTTGACATAATTAAATTAATAAACATATACGACTGAAAACGACTAAGTTCAATTAAAAAAAAAAAGGTGTTCGTTCAATGTCTGCCTGTTTCGATGTGTCAATGTCATACATTAACCTTTTCTTACTGTTTTTTTCTTTTAATTTCTTCGAAAAAAACAATCTTTGGGTGTTTCGTGTCATTACCGGGTGGTAATAAACAATGAAAACTATCAACTTAAAAATAATAATATGTATAACAATATAAAAAAAACGACAAATGACAATTCAACATTGAAAATAATTTTTCATGTGTATTTTTTTTGGGCTCAAATAAGAAAATGGAGAACAAAGAAACGAATATTCACTCAAAAATTGTCAACCAACCAACCAGCACACCAACCAGCCAACCAATTGACAATGGAAAATGATCATCACCATCACCATTGCCAGAGCCATCATCATCATCATCAAGGTACTATTATTATTATGTAAAGAATAAGTTAACTCAATAATGATAATAATGTAACCATCATCACCACAACCGTCAATTGTTCCTTTGAAGAAATTGAAGAGTGGTGGAAAAATGAACAATTTGATTGCAAATTCAAATTTCTGTAGCGACAATCAAAGGAATTTTTTTTCAGTTCTCAGCATTCTAAGGTAGGTCATCTTTAACTCATTCATTCATCTCATTCAGTCATTCATTGAATCGTTCAATCATTCATTATACAATTAAAGTATTTTTATTTTTTTCACAAAAATAAAATTTAAATTAAGTAAAAAAAAATTCATCCATTATTCGAGGTTATTTTTTTTTCTTCATTTGATAAGACCTTTTTAGTAAAATATCAAAGGTTTAGGTGAGATTTTTTTTTTGTTGGTTTGGTTTGTAGATATTTCATGTTTAAACACACAAATATTCAATGCACACACAGAAACAAACACATGTGCTTGAATTGTGTACAGATTGTCAAATAACGGATAGACAACAAGCCAATGATTTCATTTTGATAATGATCATAATGATTAACTAAACACAACCAGCGACCACAGAACCTGTACCGTCATCATCATCGTCATTATGATCATTATAATGATAATCATTCTTAACCACAAACATTATTATCTCATCATTAATGTTTTTCTTCTTTTTTGGTTATCTAATTTTAATTTTTTTCTCAAAAATAATGATAATTATCATTTTGTTGTCATAATTCAATGTTGCTTTGGTTTTGGTTTTTTTCTGGTTAGCTTCAGTAGGTTTCTGGGTGATTTTTTTTAACAAAAAAAAACTAGAGTTTTGAAGCTTGAAAAAAAATAATTTATTCATTTCTTACGTGATATCATTAGACATAATTGTCTGTAGTTATTATAAATTATGAAATTTTGATATGTAGTTCATATGAAATGCCTAAAATGACACAAATCACAGTGAAAATAGTCACAGTGAGAATTCTTGTTTGAATTAAAAGCACATTTTCCTGTTCAGAAATTCAATTTTTTTCAAATTCTAAAGTTTTTGCTTCAAAATTTTATCTCTAAAACTCATCCATAAATCGTAGATAAAAAAAAGTTGAAACGATTCTCAAAATTGATGAAAATATCCTTTCCGAAAAGGTTTTTTTTTCATTTGAAATTACTCCAAACATTTTTAAACAACCCTTATTTTTATCAATATTATTGATCACATAACTGTTGTTGTGTTTTATCATTATTATCATTTCAATGTTTTCATAGAATGTATAGGCATACATTGAATACCATTTCTGTTATTACCATAAATTTGAAATTTATTCAAAATTTCAAAATGAATAAATTTTTATTCATTTCGTAGAAATGAAAATTCTGCAAGAATTCCATTTCCACTTTGAATAGCTCATTGAATATTCATTTGAAATTTTAACATCATTTTTAACGAGAAAAAACACAAATTCAAAGCATATTCTGGGAAATTAAATTCAAGATTCAAGCGAAGAATGAAAAAACCAAGATCAAATGTATTGATTTTTATCCCAAGAAATGGAAATTGTGATTTTCAATCCGCAATTCCCAAAAAATTTTTTACCATTCAAATTGAAATGATACCGAATAAGAAAGAGTTATTTACATCCAAAAATGGTATAATCAAATAAAACAAAATAAATATACGAAGGAAAAATTGATACAAATTTTCCAACTAATATATCCAACTGAGCTAGACAAGATTATCATTCAAAAATTTGTTTCTTTTCATATTCATTGGAAATCAAGAGTAGAAAAAATAATCGATCGATCGATTTTTTTCCTACAAATTCAAATTATACTCAAAGATAGAAATCATTCATTCATTTTGTTTCAATTTTTATTTCTCAATCATTGTTATAGAATGATAATCTGATCTAGACTCAATTTCCTTTTTTTTCTTGATTTTTTCGTCGATATTTGATTGATAAAACAACAAGAAATCGATTTCGAGCATCATTTCAGGAGATTTCAAAAAAAAGTAAGGAACAAGAAAACGATATTGGATCGTTTCGATCATCCATAATACTTTGATGATGTGTCGCCGAATTTTTTAAAAAGATCTTTTGAAATTTACAAACCTACGAACATATTTTCTTGTTGTTTGTTGTTGTTTCTGTACTTTAATCAATTGAAACAAATTGGAAAAATATTCGTGTTGCTGCATTTTTGATTGAAAATTGCCATTTTGAATTCGGAAAAAACTTTGAAAAAATTTGAAAATTTTCCAAATTAAATTGGACTAAAATTAACAACGAAAAACCCTATGGGCCGAATAAATTTTGATTTGATTCCGATTTCTAATGAAAATAGAAAATTTTTCAATCTAATTTGCTAAATCAATATTTGAAAGAGACGAAAATATTAACTGAAATAAATATGTAATCGAAAATGGACAAAAATAAATGGCAAACATTATTATTCGAAAATCAACAAAGCCAAAAAATGAAACACTGAACAAACATTGAATATTATTAATATTTATATCGATATTATTATTATTATCATTATGATTATCTCGATAATCTCGTTATTATGATCATCAACAACATCAACATCGACTAAATCTAAAATAAACCTATCATTTAAACAATTTTAGTTATTTAATCAAAACAAAATAAGTTAAGATAAATAAATGTATGAAAATAAAAATGAAAATGAAAATTACCTAAATCAAATCTTTGGATATTAATACATAAATATGAAATGAAAATAACTATATATCAACAACGATGAGATAATGAAATGAATAAATAAATAAAAAAATCAAAATATAACTTTCATTCAATAAATACACTAATAATAATAATAATAATGATGAAAGTATTAAGAACAATCGAAATGTTGATGGTTGATGATCATTATTACCATTTATTATCATCATCATTATACGAACCATACGAAACAAATAAAAGTGAAAAAAAACAACAACAAAATGAAACAAAAAACAAAGATGAAAAATAACAGTAATCTAAATGAATTAGCATCTATCTGGTGCCTATTTGTATGTGCATTTAAGATATATATGGTTTGCTAATGTGGTTTCTATTTATTTATTTGTTTATTCGAAATTTTTCTTTAGCTTTTTCACTCATTTATTCGTTCATTTAGGATTTAGACATATTTATTTTTATACATTTTATGTGTTTATAAGGCTATGCGATTTAGTTGTTGTTGTTCAGTTGTTTCTATATTTATTTATTTATATTTTGTTTGATTGTCATCATTTTCATGTTTTTTCTTGTTGTTTTGTTCGGAAATTCTATTTGACTTCATGCACAATGTAAAATGCAAATGCACACTGATGATAATCAAACGATGATGATGATGATTTAGTTTAGTTTCGCTTTTCGAATAATCCACAACAACTACAAAAAGTACATGAATTATGAATTTGTTTTTTTTCTTCGATTTCATTTTGTGAATGTTTTCTCATTTTTCTCAAATAAACAACATAACTGTTATATTTTTTTTGTTGGTTTGTTTTTGCTTGTCTATTGTTACATTCATCATTATAAAAACTATGTTATTGTTCCATCCGTGAATTTAAGAAAAAAATGATTTAATAATAGATATTTTCACATTCATGATAATATGATTTGTTCGATAATATTATGATCATAATGAACAAAGCGAAAAGGATTGGTCATCATTCATGACGAATAATAATAATCATATAATGATAATGGTTTCAAAGATGCAACAAAAATGATTTTAAACAATGAAAACAAAATCTTTTTTTTTTCGAAAATAATTTCAAACACATGAGATGATAATAAAGAGGATGGGCAAAGATTAGCTAAAGAAAAAAAAATGAAATGAAAATTTCAGATAAATCCAAATTTCATCTAAAAAAATCAAAGTTTTAAATTCATTTTTATTTAATTTCATTCATCCCATATTTATTTATTTTTTTCTTTGCTAATAAAAATTCAAATTGAAAACAATTTAATTTGATTTTTTTCCTTATACTTTTCAAAATACTAAAAAGATTATGGTTTGTTCTTGGATTGTTGTATAACGTAGGATTATATATTATTTATGTGTTCAAACAATGGAAAATGAAATGAATCTATGAAATTTCAAAATTTTACGACGATCAAAAATAATAATAATTGTCAAAATTGAAAATACAATCGAAACAATTTTGTCTTCTTTTTTTTTGATAGATTAAATTGATTTATAATTTATTTATATTTATGTTTTGATTATTGATATTTTTTTTTTTTTTTTTTTTTTTTTTGATTTAGCGTGGACAATTTAAATATGTAGCACAAACGGTCTTAAAATAATTTTTTCTCCAATTTTTTGTGGCTGGTAACAAAAAAAAAATTATAAATATTTACGTAAATCGATACACATCAAACTTGAATTGAATTTTACTTTTCAAATTTTAATGTAAACACTCTGACAAGTTGAATTTCGAAAAAAATTCTAATAAAAATCAATATTCAATGCTTGAATGCATGCTTAAATTTTGCATCAATATGTGTGCGGCATATTGCTATTCAATTTCAATATGTATCGAAAATTTGATTAGAAATTGTTTGAAATTTAAAAATTATTTGTTATTATTCAATTTTTTTTTTTTTTTTGGAAAAAAGAAGCAAATACAAAAGTGTGATATTCCAAAACAAATGATTCAATAATTTTTTGGCAATTTTTGAATGTTTATTTAAATGTTTTGAAAATGAAAATGTAATTTATATAAACATCAAAAAGCAAAGCGAAAAGCATCTTCAAAAAAAAGGAGAAATAGTCATGAAGATATTTCACTGAAAAATTTTCAATGATAAATTCAACAAAAATGTTTTTATTTGCATTTGACATTACAGAAAATTAAAAATTTATAAAATTAAATGAGAAAAAACGCAACATACAGCAATTAAAATTGAAAAATGTTCGGAAAAACTTTAAAATCATCATTTTTCATTTTCAAAATTTCATAGAGAAAATAAATTTTCAACAGCAAAACAGAAAAAAATTGTCCAAAATAATATTTTTCGACTTGAAATGGCTTGATATATGAATTGAATGTATGAATTAACGGAAAATGTTTTCAAATGAAAACCAAAATGAAACGAAAAATGTCAAATTTTTCAAGAAATTTTCATTTTCTTCCAAGGAACATTCAAATGAATAGACTTGAATAATTTTTATGAATACTTTTCATACAAATATGGTACAATTTCTTCAAATGCAAAGACAACGACATTCACAGCTTTGAAATGTTATATAACAATTACAATCTTTCAATTCAAAAATGAATTCAAAATGAAAAATGTATGAATTTTTATTTTCATTTTTTTCGTTTGATTTTGATTTAATACCAATTCATTTTCATTACAAACACACACACACACATTTGTACAGATATTCATAATGGATCGTTTGTTGTTGCTTTTCATAATTGGAACACGATTGTTAATTTTTGGTGAAGAAAAAAAATTTTTTATTTCAATTTTTTTGTTTGTTACGAATTCAATTGAACAACAAATTAGATTTAATAAATAATTATTTTTGTCCAAATATGGTTTCACTTTTGTATAAATACAGAGTGAAAAAACAACTAATAAATAAAATAAATAGACAAATAGACATATTTTATTTAGACATCGAATTAGTGAAATCAAATTAAATCGATTCAAATCATGATTTGAATGAATTAGGATTATAGAAACTTGTTTATATATGTCTATTTTCCTTCAAAGCTGCTTTTGAAATTAATATATGATGAATTTGAATGGAAATATTAATATTGTTTTGTAATGCTATTGAAACAATCAATGAAAAAACGAATAATGATCATGATCATCTTCATTAATTTCAATAATATAAATTATAGCCAATTATTTTCAAGATATATGAATAAATGCATGCAACAAAAAATATGTAAAACGATTCAAAATGATGAAAACCATTAATATCATATAAAAATTCATTCATCCGTTGTAAATTGAATTTGAATAATATGAATATTTGATCTAATTATTTTTGTAGAACAACTATCCCGAGTTGAATTTGTATTTTTTTTCGATAATAAAAAAATAATGATAACATATGGACATTTAACATAATGAGGATATTTATATTTATTGATTGTCATTAATTTGGCTGCTACAGCAACGACAACCATAACAAAATTAAATTAAATTTTTGAATAAACATCGTACAGTTATGTTTGGTTTGGTAGTAAGAAATGATAAAAAAAAATTGTAATTGTTTTTTTTTTTGTTTCATTGAATATCCCAAAATCATAAATCCTTGATATTATTAATGAAAATGGCAAATACCAAAAATAAGTTGGAGAGAAATAGATTGCCATTACTGCTTTACGATCTCCAGCTGAAATTTCATATCAAAAATAAAACATATGAATAATGTGTTTCGATATTTTAATATTGAAATGGTAAAAACGAATCATTTCATTCAATTTCATCGGTCTAGATACAATCTGGTCGGTGAATTGATATTTGAAAAATTGATTTGAACTAAAAAAAGAAAAAAAGTAATGAATTAATGAATTCAATCATCAAATCTATCAAATATCTATATGATTTTCGGGCTGAAATCGTTTTACTACAGCAAAAATTTCAAAAAACTATGAGTGAAATAAATTTTTTCAAGAAAAAAAATCAAATCGATATCCATTGATTGATTAATCATGGTTTGATCTTTTTCTTTGCCTTTCCAATAATAATTGAAAATGGAAATAAAACGAAAAACGAATAAATAATGAAAACGATAGTGAAAACATAATCATCAAGTGATCATCAATGGCGATGATCCTCAACAACAACACTATCCCTGATATTGATGATGATAAAAGTGATTATTGAAAATTTGAACAAAATGAATGGCTAAAGATTGAAAATGATAAGTGGAAAAAAATCAGGCATACCAATATGAAAGCAGCAGGTAATCAACAACATCTAGAAAGAAAAACGATTTGATCGAAAATTAATGATAAACACAAGAGCATAATCGAAACAAATTGATCGAATTTTTTTCAAATTCCAACCAATTTTTTTAGATTTGTCTAAATATTTGAAATTTTTATCGAATCATAAAATCAAATAAATGATCAAATTCATAACAGACACACTGAAATTGATGAATGAATTGAATTGAATGAGAGAAAAGAAATACATTTTACAAATGTGGTTATGGTGGTGTTGTAGCTGTTCTATTATTTGACTGAAAATGATTAATCAATCAATTGATTTTATTTGTGGATTATTGAATTATATATAGACTGAGTATTCGACTGCATCCTTATGAAACAAATTGAATCTCCTTTTGATTTGCATAAACATTAATTAAATTTGAATAAAAATCAATGAATAAAAAAAAGCTTCAAGTAGAAAGGGAAACAAAACCACCCAAAAATATAGTCGTTTGCATTTTTTTCCTTTCAGTTCTATTGTCCATTATAATTATCTACGGGATTGTGTTTTTTATCATTTTTATTTGATTATAATTGTTGACCATTGACCATTCAAATCAGCATTTTTTTCTTTATCTTTCTAGAGAACATAAATTGATAATCGATCAATAAAAATTTAGTTATCAAATGTTTTTATTATTTTATGCAAAAAATGTTACAAAAAAATCAATCAAATTGATTCACTTAAACATCGGTGAAGTAAAGAAGATTATGTTGTATATATCTTTGAATGGAAAGTTTGATTGTAACAATTGTTTACTGTTGCTGTTGTTGGCGTTTTTCGATTTTATAGTAGAATAAATAAATATTATTATTAAAAGAAATCACATTAAGTGCAGAGCATTTTGTTCAAAATTCAATCGAAAAAAAATAATATATCTAACAAATAACCAATGCTGGAGTGGGTAACATCAAGTTAAACATATAATGGACTTGTTTCAGAGGAAAATTTATTTTTCTTTTTTTTTTTTTCATCTGAAACACTAACATCACCCAAATGTTATATGAATTGAATGTGGACATAAATCTTAATCATAATCATTTTAAGTGAAAACGAAAACTATACAAAAAAAAATTATAGAAGATTCATATGAGTTCGTCGAACCGAAATGAAAAGGGACCAAAATAAAAAGAAACATCATCATCATCATCATTGAAAAACATTAACGACAAAATTATAATAGTTCCTAACAACAGAAAAAAAACAGTTACAAAAAGAAACCAAAGTCAGTTGTTCCGGTCATAAAGATTCTTTCAATTGAGAAGAATATTATTGTTATTGTAAAGGCATAATGAAAAAAGCAAATAAGATTTTCATTATGCCAAAAAATTATTGAAAACAAAATTTTTATACAATGTTTGTGCTTCGAAAATAAAGAATAAAAAGTAACAATAGAATTGCATGTGTTTGTTCAATTGAAAAATTTCCTTTGTTTTTCATTCTTTTCCTTTTGTTACTGGAATAAACCATTTAAATGGTGAATTCATTTCGGAATACACTTCTGAAATGCGAAAGGAAAAAACCTGTGCATTTTCAATTCAGGGCCAAAAATTGTAATGAGCTTTGATTTATAATGTATAATTTAGGTTTCGGTTATACACAGTCAGTCAAACTGGTAAAACGATGTGAAATGGGAGAAAAAGAAAAAATTGAAAATCGAATCGTAAACATATTGAAAATGGTGATCAATTAAATAAATAATC
The DNA here is from genome assembly GCA_002943765.1 of Psoroptes ovis. Classification (NCBI taxonomy): domain Eukaryota; kingdom Metazoa; phylum Arthropoda; class Arachnida; order Sarcoptiformes; family Psoroptidae; genus Psoroptes; species Psoroptes ovis. The sequence goes on along the minus strand of PQWQ01000013.1, from coordinate 1,165,362 downwards.
TATGAACGAATTCCGAATGGCCCAATATGGCTCGATATCCGAGCATAGAAATATTTGCGAAATGAAAATCAAACAAACAAAAATGGCAAATCTGATTGAAATTTTTGTTAAGAATTCAATGGAATTACGAAAAATCACAAAATTTGATTTTATTTAAGCTAAAACATTTAAATTCAGCCTCTTTTTCGGGCCAAAAATCGACAAATTCACTTGACAAAATGTATAATCAAGCAAAACTGAAAAAAAATCGAAACAATTCTAAAGATGAAAAAAGGAAAAAAATTTCAATCCATTTGGGATCAAATTAAATGCTTAGATATGGAGAGGACTGGTTAGAAATAAATGCAAAAAAAGAACGGAAAAACTAATACCGGCTGGCGAAATGTATGATTTTAGAGCAAAAATCAGAAAAAATTGATGATTGAATCAGATTTTTCTCGATCATAAAAGCTAATATGGAACACACCAGCAAAAAAAAGCCAAAAATGGTTCAATTTAAAATTATAATTTAGTTTCATTTGATTTTATTATGGAAGAATTATCAAAAAAAAAGCAAGCCAAAAGTGTATCAAACTTTGGGTGGAGAAAGGGTTTTTCATCATCATTACTATTATTATTATTATTATTATTATTAAAATCATCGGAACAATATGGTTTAGTACAAAAGTAAAATTGATTATGGATGCTGTGTGCACCAACAATAATAATCAATAATAAAAATAATAATAATACAATAATGAAAATTTTCATTTTCAAAATAAAGCTAATAATAAATTCACATATTGATTCGATACAATACTATTAAATCTTTGTAATTGAAAATGAAAATCATTCATGAATCATTCTGATGATGATGATGATGATGATGAAGAGAGAGAGTGAAAATGCAGAAAATCTTACGGCAAAGATTATCAATCACAACAAAATACTGATTCAATGAGGAAAATGCACGCATCAATAATGGATATCAATCCATTGATCACAATTTTCAATGAAAAATATTGATGAAACAAAAATTGGTGTAAAGAGCTATTTGGACATTAAAAAAAATATTATCAATTTGAAAATTAAATTTTGCTAATTTTTCACGCAAAAAACATGATGGCCTATGGCAAAATCATGGTTTTCAGTTGAGTCTATGTTCTTGTATATTCTTGATTGTGTCTCAATGCTTTGCAAAAAAATAGATAAAATGAAAATGATTTATCAAGAAAATCATGGGTGAAAATTCAATTTTATTTCATTTTTCATTTTATTATCATCATTACACATTTTCCTATCCGACAAAACACACACACATGAATTTTATTGATTTTTAGTAAATTTTTTTTTTCAATTTTCGATATTTACAACAAAACAACAATAATAATGATTATTACAGTAATAATATCGACAATATAAACATCAACAAACAACAAATTGATATTATCGTTTACTAAAAAATAAAATTGAGTAAATAATACAAATTTAAATCCCATAACAATTATTAGATTTTATTTTTAAAAATTTTTTTTCCATCACTCTTACGTTGTTATCTCCTCTCTCATGTAATAGCCATAATAATAATAATAATAATCAAAGTGAGCATCACGTATAATCAATGATATGATTATAATAATTTCAATTGTTGTCAATTTGATGATGATGATGGTGATCATCATCATCATCATTATCATTGTCGTAATCATTATCCTTTGGTCATTTTAAATTATTATTTTTATTTTTCATCGTTATTGTTCATTTTGGAAATGATTATTTGCAGAGTGGAGAAAAAAATTTTAAAATTTGAAATTTTTCATTTCAAATGAATGAAAAATAAAAGAAAATGATAAACAATGAAAATGAATTGAAAATAATAATCAACACCATAACACTTTTTGAATCCATTCCTATTTGGCATTATTGCATAGATTAATGCATTAGACACAGACAATACAATACATTTGAAAGGATAAGTTTTTGATACACAAAAATTTTGTTTTTTTTTTATTTAAATTTAAAATAAACATATAAATGAAAGTGAAATTCTTTCGATAAATACCTTCCGCTGTTGTTTATTTTCCATTTCATTTTTCTTCATATTCATCTTTTAAGATTAAAATTCTTCCGGGTATTTTCATATTGAAGGATATATGGGGACATACATTTGCGCGCAAATAGATGGATTTAAGCATCCACAAATGAATAAAAGAAAATGTATTTTTTTCGCGTAGAAAATCTACTTATATCAATGGTCAGTTTTAGTTTTTTTTTGCACATTATCATATAAAAATGATAATAATGGTTAAGGTGGTGATTATGAGGATGCTGGCGATGGTGGTGGCGGATGATTGTCTATCAACACACACAAACACATCATCAGTTATTTAATTTGAATTTTTACATTTTAAATCCTTTTCATCACAAATTAATTCAAAATGAAAATGGAAACAAATATTCAATTTAAATGTGGTGTTTATGCGTGTGCGTGTGTGTGTGTGGTGAATTGATAAATTAAATGAAATTGAATAAATTTTGGATGAATTCACATTGATTTGAAATGAATTTTAAATGTAAATAAGTCATTTTCTAACTTATCTGAATTCTACTCTGTGGATCTTAAATCCACAAAATAATAATGAATGATGAATCAAAGTGAAAGCTTGCCTCATTTTTTCTTTTTATCATCATCATCATTTGTGTTATTATGATTCCATTAGATTCTATTAAATTTCTAACAATATAGAAACATCCTCAATTTTCTATTTGAAATCTCTTCAATATGTAAATTTAAATACCATTATCTATCTATTTAATAGTGAAATTATTGTCAAAAATACCTAAATTCAATCAAAAATCAAAAATCGATCAAACTCTAATTCTCATTTGATCGAAGTGTACTTTGATGGAAATGGACGAAAAAAAATTTGAATATATTTTTGACTGAATTTAATGATTATTACATTATCGTTAAATTTGAATTTTATTTAAAATACGAAAAAATCATTAAAATTTACATTAAATTAAATGATTTTTATTTTATTTTTGTTTTTTTTTCTGGTCTCTTGAATAATTTTTTTTCTGTTTTGAAAATTTTAAAACAAATCATCATCGTCATCGACATCATCAAATATAATAATGATGATGATGGTATCATGAAAATGACCAACTCTAATAACGATGACGATAACAATAATAATCATAATACAAAAAGGAAACGACAAACAATATATATTTATTTTTATATATTTTTTCATTGATGATAATTCTTCTTCCTCATTTAAATTTAAGCATATATTTAATGTTGCGCTTGTTTTGTTTCGTTTCATTTTTGTTTTTTTGCATTTATATCATTATCATCATATGTAAATTTTTTTTTTGGTGATCTAAATTATAACAACAACAATAATAATAATAATGAAAATAAGCATCATCATCATCATCATCATCTTTATTATTATTATCATTATAATTCGTGAAAAACAATAGGAGTTTTACTTTGAAAAATAAAAATAATGAAATGAAATGAAATGAAATGGCATGGAATGGAATGAAATGAAATGAAAAAAAAACGCAGGTAGCCAGCAACAATCCATGAGAAAACTGTAAAAAAATCAAATCTTGAAATGAAAGGTAAAAACAAAAAAAAAAAATTTGTAAATGAAAATCAGTTCCAGTTTCGAGAGTTTCATCTTTTGCATATTACATATGTGTAATGGAATATGTCAAAGAAGATTAATCATTCATCATTTTCGACAGAAAATATGAAAAAATCTTAGGTAAAATCATTTGTTAAAATCATTCAAAAATTGATAATAATATGAGATCTTTTTTGTCGAAAATTTTCATTTTGTCTTTCCTGAATCACTTTCAAATATTTTTGTATAGTAAATTTCTGAAATTTTCTGAATTTTTGTTGGCCGCTATCATTGTGGATTTTCATTGATTTTTCTTGATTTTCATTGATTATCATTTCGCTGGCATCGATGAACTGTGGGATGTTTTCCGAAATGTTATTCGTTTAGACAACATCGACAAGCGAAGATGGACAACAAACAATTTTCAAAAATGAGGTGAAACAAAACAAAAAAATTACGATTATAATCAATTTTGATTTGATCGATTTGAATGATTGATTGATTGATCGATGGATTCAATTGTTATGATAGAAAAATTATTACGGAAAGGATTATTCTTAATCGGATTTATTTATTTTTTTTTCAAAGACTGAATTAATTTCAAATTTTTTGGATTTGAAAAAAAATGAAAATTATCAATAAATTTGCGCCATCTACTGCTACGTAAACCAACGAGGTCTTAATCAAAATTTGTGGCGCTAAGCGGCGTTGGTTTTCAAGCTTTCAGTGAATAAGATTTTTCATCAAAACTTGAATTAATTCAATACCTTCTACCCATAAAAGATCATTTATTAATCAATCAATTCTAATATGATTCAAATCAAACTCAAAATTTGAAAATCTTTTTCATATAAAATGATGAAATAATATAATAATGGAAAAAATAAAACAATTACTGCTTGTCAATCGATTGAAATTCGATAAAATTTCTAAGCCCCTTTAATTCTACTTTCGATGACTGATTATTATCATTATTTTTCATTAATAAACATTTTATTATACTTCATTAATTATTATTGACATCCAAACTAATCTAAATAATGATAGTTTAATGACGATTTTAACGACGAGCAAGTTGTATAAATATGATTTGCGGAGTTGAAACAAAGAAATGAAGAAAAAACAAAAAAAGAAAATACATTTGAGAATCAATGAATTATTTGATACGTGACATGATTTGATGTAATGAAGAAAGATACATGTCAAATTAATGCTGTATTACGGGGCAAAAAAATGATTGTTATTATAATAATACTAGAAAATGAATAATGTCAAAGTAATGATGATGGTTTTACTTGTCAATTTTTTTGGTCAATTCTCTGCAATAATATAAGCATCTTACAATGAATGAATGAATGAATGACTTATTTTTTGTTTTAGACTTTCTGGTTTTTGTTTTTCGTGTTTTTTTTCCGTTGTGAATATTTTTTATTCACCAAAATATTTACAAATAAATGTACTTCATGAGAATGAATTCATGATAATGAATGACAAAATAAAAATAATAATAATTTTGTAGACCATTCATTCTTTGTGTTTGTTCATATTTGTTAATAATAATAATAATAATGAAAATGTCGACAAATTTAATTTTGTTGTTGTTGTTGTCCTAGTTATTTTCATTATTATGATCATCATCATCTTCACCAGACTCTTGTGTTCGGTGCATCAATGAAGCATTTTTTTTTCTCCAACAAAGTGTATATTCCTTCCATTTTATTTTATTTTTTCACATATATTTGTTGCGAAATTACTGGATCACAAATTAAAAATTTTATTATTTCTAAGGAAAATTATATTAAAATTATTTACAAAATTGATTTTAAAGAAACATTTAAATCTTACAATTGTTTTTTCTCTACTACTATTTAATGTAAAAATCAAATTTCTAAATTCTAAGCTAAATTATTTTCTTGAAAATAAACTTGCTGACATGTAGCTTGCACGAACACTAGAATCACAATGTCAGCTCAAATCGTGCCATGTGCTCAACCCTGGAAAAACGTGCTCTTCACACCATGACCCCTTGGGCCTTACATTAAACCTTTACCACTACGTCGGCTGAGCTTCTACTAGGGCACGTTTTGCTCTTATTTGTTTGAAGTTTGAAATTTTACAACATTCTCCGGGGGCGGACGATCTAACAGCACCAACCCATTCAATGCTCGATTAAATATTCTTCCATCTAGATCGATCTTAACTTCACGAGCCACCCCGCTGGAGTCTTCGTGGACTTCCAGGACTTTAGCCACGGGCCAATCCTTTCGCTTTTTAAACTCGTTAGGAACCATCAATAGATCTCCTATGGAAACTTTACTCGGCTTATTTTTAGAATGGTCCTCCAATGATAATAGATATTGGTTCTTCCATAACTTTTCGAATCGATCTTTCAAACCTTGAAGATATTTATATATTTTGGATGGCTCTGCTTCTGAGATAATATTTTCGATTGTTTTCGTATTAGTAGAGGATGGATAATATGGTCTTCCGTAGATTAACTCATACGGGCTAACGAATCGCTCATCGATTTGTAACATAGGTCTGGAATTTACTATTGCTTCACACTGGGTGAACAAATACTGAACTTCTTTGAGTGACTTAACATCTATATTTAAACCGTTCATGCATTGTTTGACTGATCTTATCATTCTCTCAGTAACCCCGTTGTACCATGGAGCTAGCGGTGGGGTATGCAGCCAAGTGATTTCTTTTATTTCATATTTTGACTGTAATTTATCAATTTTTGATTTTAGCGCGACGAAATTTGTGCCATTGTCTGTGTATATTATGTTTGGTACTCCGTTTTGTCCAATAATCATAGCTAGCCCACGATAAGTTTCGTCTGCAGTTAAGGCAGTGATAGCTTGTAGTCGTACGAATCGTGTACTAAGGCACGTTGCGATAAGACCATAGAACTTTCTTCCGTTCTGATATTTCATAGGGCCGAAGATGTCAAGAGAAATCGCTTTAAACGGTAACAATGCGTCTTTGCGAAATGATGGTAATATTGCTAATGGCTGTTTAAGTGGTTTCTTTCTTAATTTCTGACATTCTTCGCAAAATCTGATTCGTTTTTTGACCAATTTATGCAAACCTGGAATATAAAATTTCAAAGATATGTTTGCTTCGGTATCTCTTACTCCAGTGTGGCCACGACTCAAATGAAACTCATTAATGAGAATGTTTGCTAGATTCGATTCTTTGGGAATGATTATCGGTGTGAATTCATTACGCTTAAAATTTGCTTTATACAAGTTGTTTTCGTAAATATATGGCACTTTTAAGTTTCCAATATCCAGATCATGCTGTGCATATTCGTAGATTTTATTCATATTTTGGTCGGAATCTAAATGTGGATATCGCTGTTTGACGAAATCTAATAAGGAAGGAAAATCTTTAATCTGCTTGAACTCATTCTGATCTATTAGCTCTTGTTTTTCATGGATACTGCAGATTTCGAACACAGGAACTGGATCTTCATCTACTTTGAATTGTGACATCTTGAACGTAAGATCGTAATAATTCTTCAATTCGTTGATACTTGTTGGTCTAGAATAAATGTCGGCGGGATTTGTATCACCTGAAATATGATATATTTTGGCATTCATTTGATTTATCATTTTTGTTGTTTTCAATAATGTAGTAGCTATTCGTCGACCATATTTATTCGGCGTCATTTTTAAGCGGCTAAGATTGATTTTTGAATCGCAAAACAAATCGATGTGTTTTATTTTAAAAATATCTTTACATTCAGACATCATTTTTGCTAATTCAAAGAGGGCGATGAGTTCTAGTTCTACGATTGAATAATTTCGCATCGGTACTATCTTCGTTTTACTTGTCACGAATTTCAAATCATTATCTTGACGCATGAATATTACAAAGCCAATAGCCTTTTGGCTGGCATCTGAGAATCCGGCTAAACTTACATTTTCAGTACTAATGTTTCTGGGAATTGATAAGGTGTTCAATAAAGGATAGTCGATCATAATTTTCTGTAACTCTTCTTTAATGGCGATGCTTAGTTCGGAATCCCAATCTTCTTCTTTCACTTTGCGTAATATCAATTTTAAATTTAACTTCCAAGGCTCCGAAATGCCTATGGGATCATAGATTTTGTTCAAAAATGCTAATAATTCTCGTTTCGTACTTATTGTATCTTGCTTTTCGGGAATCTTTAACGACAATCGATCTTCGCTGATATTCCACATTATCCCCAATACTTTGATCGCATTATCATCATTATTATCACTTGTAAAATCTGGTACGTTAGATCTGATCTTATGCAGCACAAAACCAGCTTGCTTGAACACTTCTTGCGCTCTTTCTAGATTCAGTGCAATACGAGGTTTTGAATTTGAAGCCAAGAGGAAATCGTCCATATAGATCGAATTTACTAGATCCTTTAAATTGTTACTAATCATTAGGTCTTCTATAATGCTGGTTAGAATCGCTGGTGAAGAGACCAACCCAAACGGTAGGACCTTCATTTGGAACAATCTGAGCTGGTCATTCGAATCTAGCCACATGAATTTGAGGAATTGCCGATGTTCTGGATGTATTGTTATTTGCAAAAAGGCTTTGCTTAGATCTGCTACCAACGCATATTGTCCATATCGAAACCGTAACAAATGCGGCAGGACTTCCAATCCTTTGGCATCGCCTTTCCACAGAAAGTCGTTTAATGCTGGCTTCCCGAATGAACCGTTAAAAACGATTCTTAACGGCGTACTGGTGGAATCAGTTCTGATTACTTCTAGGTGTGTCATGAAGTAACCGCTTTTTGATGTCGTGATTTCGGCATGATCGTTTTTTAGATATTCTAATAATTTTTCTTCATATAAATCGATCATTTTTTTTGATTTTAATCGCTGTTGCAATCGAGTCAATGCTCTGTAAGCCATATTGAAGTTGTTTGGTGGGTATGTGTTAGATAGAAAAGGTAATTTGACCTGATAACGCCCATTATGTAAACGGGTAACTTCTTTTATTTGGGTCATAATATTTTCTTCTTTTGCTAGATCTACAAAATTGTCTTCGATACATGCAACTACTTGCGTTCTGACGTCAGGACTAATAAACTGCAGTTTCCCGAAAATCGTGTTAAATCGCATTATTTTTGGATCTACGTGAAAGAATTTGTATAGTTTATCGGTGCCGATAATGATCAACTTTTCTTGAGATTCGAAAACTCGAATAGGCATAGAGCAGCTATCTTCACCATTCGTGAATTTAATGTTGACACATCGATTTAATAATTGTGAACCTCTGATAACTGGTGAATTGATTTCAACTGGCGCTGCACAATATCTTTTCATGGCAATCTTTTCATTGTCAACTAAAATTGAGCTAATCAAACTGATTTTCGAACCAGGATCTAATAATATTTCAACTTCTTCATCATTCATCATTCCAGGGAAAATTGGTCGATTGAAGTCTTTCTGTTCACTTATGAAAACTTCGATTGGACTGTCCACGCTGTCACTCGCTAAGGATTGATGACTAAAATTGTCAATAATTGCTGTCTGAGCTGTATTGATAGCGGCGACTGTTTCATTAACTACTGCTGACGATGTATCACTGCTCAAGCTGGACGATGTGATCGCTGCCACATTACTTGTTGATGTTTGATGATTGTTGTGATTTGGCTGGGCTGGAATCGATCTTTGATTTGTACGGCTCATTCTTAATACGATGTTGTGAAGACAAGACATGTGTGCATAGTTACATACGGAACATGCAATTGTGGATCTGCATTCACGTGACATATGTCCTGGTTTCATGCATCTCACACATAATCGATTCTGTCTTATTGTTCGAATAGCCCAATCTAAATCGTTTAATTTGGGACAATTTTCTGTCATATGATTTTGTTGACTGCATAAATTACATTTGATTCGATTGTTTATCATACAAATAGTTGCTGATCTGTTTGATGTCGGAAAGGCTGCTGTTCTATTTGATGATGATACTGTGGTTGTTGTGGTTCTGTTTACTACTTGCGGAACTTGTGGTCGGCTACGCAAGTAACGCTCCCATTCATCATACATGTCGTTGATTAGATCTATTGCTTCTTTAAAAGTCTTAGCTTTTGATAAGATATCTCTACAGGCACGATAGTAAAATTTATTCGCTAAAGCTTCAATCATGTTGCGCTCTATCGAATAACTGGTAATTTGCAAGCTTTGGATTGCACCCATCACTGATTCGGCGGAGTATTTTAGACATCGCAACGAATTAATGTCATTTTCGTTCTTTACGCTTGGGCATTTTTCTAGCTCATATCTGCATTCATTAATGAACTTTTCTTCATTTTCATATTCTTCTTCTAACTTATTCCACAGTTGATCCAATGAAGCGTTCGAATTCAATAATCTCATAATTTTACGCTTAGAAGCTTCATCAAGTGATTGTACTAAGAAATTTTTAGCTCTTATTTCGCTTACGTTGCTGTTGTTGATCATTGGTTTTGCTAGATTTTTGTATGTATACCAGTCTATATATTTACCAGTGAATTTTGGGATTTCATTAATGTTAATGCCTTGGTTGGTTGATTCATATCTTATTTCTTGTTGTACTGGCTGAAGACTCAAAGCTGACGAGAATTCTTCGCGCAAATGGCTGACATCATTTTCTATTGCTGGATCGATGTTTTCTGTTGTTGTTTTTGTTTTAATATAATTGTCTATTTTTTCATTGTAAAAATCAATTTTTCTTTCTTCATCCAGTGATATTTCATCATCGCCTTCTAAATATAAATCTCTCAATTTATCGTTTAATTCTCGGATGTGCGCCTTCAATTGTTTGGCTCTTTCTACGTCGATCTCATTGCTTATACCTTTGCTGATGTTCGTTCTTGCTGCTTTCAACTGTTTTTTAAGTTCGTCCATGATTCTAGAATGATGAATTTGCTTAACTTACTTAGTGCTGGATCTAACAATACTTTTAAATCTTGATGTGATTTTCAATTCTGGATCTTGATTTGCAGATGAATACTTAATTATCAATACTTGCTTTCGTTGCTCTATATGATTACTTCTTTTTCAACACTAATACCGACTTTTTGATTTTGATCTTTTCTATACTTGTTTCTTTATTCTAAATTCTGGAACAATAATCTTGATTCTTAAAACAATTAAATAATAAAAATTGTTGCGAAATTACTGGATCACAAATTAAAAATTTTATTATTTCTAAGGAAAATTATATTAAAATTATTTACAAAATTGATTTTAAAGAAACATTTAAATCTTACAATTGTTTTTTCTCTACTACTATTTAATGTAAAAATCAAATTTCTAAATTCTAAGCTAAATTATTTTCTTGAAAATAAACTTGCTGACATGTAGCTTGCACGAACACTAGAATCACAATGTCAGCTCAAATCGTGCCATGTGCTCAACCCTGGAAAAACGTGCTCTTCACACCATGACCCCTTGGGCCTTACATTAAACCTTTACCACTACGTCGGCTGAGCTTCTACTAGGGCACGTTTTGCTCTTATTTGTTTGAAGTTTGAAATTTTACAACATATATTTAATTTCATTTGATTAAAATTCAATTCATAGTTGGAAAATGAAATGAAAAGAATTCAATAAACAACAACAACAACAACAACAACAATAATAATAATAATAATAATAATAATAATAATAATAATAATAATAATAATAATAATAATAATAATAATAATAATAATAATAATAATAATAATAATAATAATAATAATAATAATAATAATAATAATAATAACATTATTTTTATTATGAACAATTTCTTTTCATTTTATTTGATTTTATTTTATTTCATTTTATATATTTTCGTATCGAGCGAAAGGAAAAAAATTTAGCATCAAATTTAACTTGATTCAATTCAATTGCCCGTGATTTGATTATATTATTATTATCAGCAGCATCAATATCAATATAATTCAATTTGAACAAAAAAAATATATTTGTTTTCTGGATTGTTTATTAATTTTTATGGACAAATCGGATATTGAAGAAGTGGAAAATAATTTACAACATTCAATAGATGCAAAAAAAATGCACGCAAATACTCTCTGAAAAAAAAATAAATAAATAAACAGCGAGCAAATAAAAATAAATATTTTTAATTTATTGCTTTTATCTTAAAGTAATAATAACAATAATATTCAATAATCAATTGTGGTCGTATTCGATCATATAAATATAATTTATATATTTGAATATCATTTGTTTCTTCTTCCATGGAAAATGATAATAATGATAATAAAATGATATGAAATATTGTCGAACATTTTTTTTCTTTCCTCTCCATTCTTTTTTGCTACATTATTCCTGGCCCAAGGAGTTTTTTTTAAGGGAAAGACGAAAGATATTCGACCAGAAATATCAGTAAAAAAATTCTTTTGATATTCAATTTTTTTTGATTCAATAATGATTCAATGTATTATGTAATATGTGCATAGAAATTATGCACATTTATACATAGTTTTATGCATTAAAATACAAAAAAAAATGAAATAGAAATTCCATAATAATCATTATATAATGATGAACATCTGTTGTATCAGAATAAAAGTGAATAAATGATGAAGGTATGTGTGGCGAAACAGCCATGAATGTGAAGAAAAATGACATTTAGTCATTTTTACTGTGATTTTTGTTGATTTTTTGTTTTTGTTTGAAAATGAAAATAGATTTGTTCAGTAGTTTTTCAAGCCTTTTGAATGAAAAACCTTTTGTATTTTCTTTTGTTTTGTTTTTGATATCTCATAAATTTGTGTTTATTCGTATAAAATTTGTTTGTATTTTTTTCGTATTCTAAATAAAACGACATTTGGGTATCACTTAAATTGCATTTTGTTCAAGTTTCAACACAGGTATGCAAAAAAAAGAAATGGGGAAACTATTAGAAATTGGAATTCACTGAGAAGTAACAATGAAAGGGAAAGAAATAAAAATCCAAAATATTGCAAATAATGAATTGAACCGTAAAATAAAATTAAACGAATTCCTTCTTTTTTTTAAATGAGTAAAAGATCCATATTCCTCAGACAAACAAATAATTAAAAAAAATGATGATGAAAATGAAAATGAATAAGAAAATTGAGAAAAAAATGCAGCATCTAATATGCATTCAATGAAACGGGAAAGCACTGAAAAGCATATTGCCCTTGGACAAATATTTGGTTCATCACTACATAAGAATAACAAAAGAAAAAATGGAAAAATCTATGTAATTTATTGAAAATGCATATTATAAATATCGATAATAATGATAAAAATAACGATAATCGGAAATAATAAACAATTATTATCATCATTAATATTATTGACCAATTTTTGTAGAAAAACATAAACAATAATTCATCAATTTATTTTCCATGATAATGTCAATTAATAATAATGATAATGGTAATAAATGAAATATTGTAAAAATTAATAAATTGAATTTTCGATTTATTTATTGGAAAAAAAATTGGAAAAATGATCGAAATTATTGAAAACATTTTCATAGTATTTTTCTTGATCAAGGTTAAATTTGATTATTATTTGGCACGAAATTCTAATATTAATTTTCAAAATATTAATTTCCAATAAATTTTTTCGATAAAATATTTTAGTGTGGGATACCAAGAAAATAAAAATTTGAAGTATTGACCAATATTGTCATATTTGTTTCCTGAGAAATTATTTATTGGAAAAAAATGTTCTTAGCATCATCATGGTGGTTTTTTCCTGGAATTTTTAAAAGTAGTTTTACATCATCATAATGCACAGTTATATTGATTAAATAAAAGTAGATGCCATAATGATAATAATCATGAAAAAGATGATGAAAATACATTATGATTATTATTTTACCATTATCGAATATTATTTGAAGTATATTAAGATGCGATTGTCAATATGTCGTTGTCAATATCTTTCAATGTGCATTATGATGGAATAATGGCAATAATTTGTTTTTTTCCTCATATAAATCTATTCGTATCTTCATAATGAGCACATAATTTTTGTGCACATTTTCACTTTTTATTGTATGATAAGTATGTTCATTTTTTAACGTAAACAACCATTCATCTTCATTCATTCTTAATAATAGACGATAATTCGCAAAAATATGTATCCAATTATTGTCAATTATAATTAATTATGCTATTTTTATCTTTTATTTTCCATTTTCACTTATTCAAGATGAAAATACTAATAATGATAAGAGTGTTTTTTTTGTTTATTTGTTTATTTCACGAGAAAAACGAATAATAATGATTATAATGGTTCTCAAAATTCTGAATATGAACAACGCTCGGAACAAATGAAAGATCGCAAACATTTTCTTATTTATTATTATTATCATATTGTGAAAATAATAAAAATATCAAATTAAAAGTCAAAATTTATTCTATGTTTATTGAAATATTAATAAAAAAAACGACGACTAAAAAATGGATCATATTAAAATTGAGTAAACAAATAATCAAAATCATCGGGATAATAATGACTGAATTTCATCCAAAGTTGAAAGCGATTCTCGAATGAAAACGTATCTATCTATTTGTGTATATTATAATTAGTAAGGTATTAATATAATGATAATAATTGTAATAACATTCAAAATATGAATTCGTTATATTCTTCCCATTGTGTCGTTATTAATATTGATTTAATAATTTTCATATGATTATTATTATTTCCATATGTTTTTCACCAATTCTTCTATTATTTGAACCAGGAAATCATAATAATAATTTTTAGCCGAAAATTATTAAATTTTGCCAAAATTTATTGCTTCCAAGGTGAGAAATGTTATTGTTATCATTATCATTATTACATGAATTCAACTTTTGTAATAAAAATCTTCGATATTTCAATATTTGAGCTGTTTACGTTTTCTCTTCGCTTTTTCTTGCTTGTTTTGAGCGCACTTTTATTTACTTACGGATGAATGGAACATATTCTTATATGTCTTTTTGAAAAATGTGAAAAATGAAAATTTCTTTTTGTTTTTATCAATCTTTTTTCCTTTTGAAAAATTCAATATTGAAGCCCCAAACACACTCATATCGATAATCGATTGGGTGATCATAACTAGAAAAATCATAAATAGATAAATGAAAAAAAAAATTTATGAAATGATAAATTCCTCAGGGCTTTTTTTGAAACATTTTTTGATTCTATTAGTTTTACGGACATTTTTCAGTTCTGTCTATTTCATTTCATATCAGAATCATTTTTCAATTCAATCATTCGATTCAAACAAAAAAAAATCAAATTCGATCATTATCGTATTTCGAAAAATCTTGGAGTTCAAAATTGAATTTTGCTTCGTTATTTCCCCAATGATTTGTCTAAGTTTGTTTCTTTTCGAAAAACATTTGATAAATATGATAAACAAAAAAAAATTGTTCAATATGTTAAGAAACAATTGAATCATTATGAAAAACTTAGAATTCAATGTAGCGAAATTTTCGATTCTAGATATCGATTTCACTATTGTCTCTTTTTTCCTTGGCATTTCTTGGATGGCCAAACACAATCGAAAATTAGATATTACTACCAGGCTAAATTTTCTCGTTGTTGAATCATCGTTTTCTTTGACTATTCCGTTGGCAAAAATGTAGAGTAAAGAAAATCATAATTGACAATCAATATTTTTCAGGATAATAATGAAAATTTTCACGCAACATAAACTTGAATAAAATGTTTCATGAAGCAATCACAATTGCCAAAAAACAAGAATTATCGATTTTTACCTGTTAGAAATTTATTAATTCACAATTCATCGATTTCAACCATCAACCACCAATCAATCTTATATCAAATATAATCAAAAGTAAATGTACACATGAAAAGCATGTTTTTTGAAGAAAAAAAATTGAAATTAATTTATTTTCATGTTGAAATTAAAAGTTTTTTTCAATATCGTAATTGCAATAAAAAAAAGTTTGTTGATTGATAAACAAACAATAATAGTGAGCCGCAAGTGAGATGTTTGTTTGTAGGTACTACAGTAAATCTACTGTTCATTTTCATCTCCATTATCTTCAAAGTTTTTATTTTTGAATGAGGAAAATGAATTAAATATACTTTTATATAATTATTTTGAATACATTGTCTTTGTTTCAACAACAAAAACATCAATACCAACAACAAAAGCATCGAAAAAGATAATTTTTTTTTTTCGTTTTCTCTTCTCATTAAAATTAATTATTACCTAATTGTTTTCTATTTCATTTACAGTTTGATTAGAAATTCAATGAATAAAATGAATTTGTGAAGATATATTGGAACAATGAAGCTTCAATATATTGGTATTTCAATTAATGTTTTTTCATGATCAATTTGAAACCATGTTGAAACGTGGAAATTAATATTCCCTTGCAAATTTTAATAATGATTAAAATTGATTGGTAGAAAAAATAATGATTATCGAAACAATGAATAAATTATGATGGAATTCTTTCATTTCAATTTATTCAAAGTTTTTAATTCTATTCATTTGAATTTTGAATCAGAGTTTCAAAAATACAATGAAAAATTTAAAATCTGATTTATTTCCAAGAATTTCCAATTTTTCGTTGACGTTTCCCTGTGTTTTCTGATTTCAATTTTCTTGAATTACATCCAGTAGAAATATTCATTTCTCTTATTATGATTATTTTTTCCAATTACCAAAATTGATAAATGTGCATAAATGTAATGAATATACTTCAATAAATTTTGCAAAAACATCAAATGTATAAATTATCGAAATTTGGAACATTTAGTTTCAATCACGAAGAAAATAGGAGAGAGAAGAATAAATTCACTGGAATTTCATTTTCTTTAATTGAAAAATAAATTTACATCAACATTATTTCATTATTTGAAACTGTTATTATTCTTCAAACTTCCATTGTTTTTTTAGAGATTTTGTTTCTTTTCTTTACTCTAATTGTGCAATTTTCAAAATCGAAATAAAAGTAATTTTCGTTTGACTTTTTTTGCGATTCATCAAGATATTCATCGTAAGAATTGTCGAAATACAGAGTTGGAAATAGTAAAATGGAATGAAAAACAAATTGAAATTCAGGAAACTTTTAGATTTTTTGAAAAGAATATATTTTCCAATTCAAACGAAAAAAAAGTGACGGATGCTAAATGATCATGCAAAAATATTCATACGACTTATGGCAAACGAAAGGGTTTTTTGTTTATGATTTTTATTTTTTACAAAGAAAAATTTCGATTTCTTCCTCTCACTCTTTTTTGTCTAGAAATTTCAATCGAAATATTGATGAATTAATAAAAGTGCAAATGAGTATTATGCAAACAATGAAACTCGACGAAACTTTGATGAGAACAATGTTTCAGCTAAAGAGAAGAAAAAAACATTATCGAAACAATAGTTTAAACTTTGTAATCGAGAATTCCATGATTTTTTTTTTACTTCAAGTTCAAGTAAAAAAAATATGTCGCTAAAAAAATCATTATTATTCTATACTAGTATGTAAAAATATTATGCTTATGAAATTCACACCAGTAGCAACAGCGACATGCAAAGATAGAAAACAGTACACAGATCAGCACATATCAGCACACACACGCACACATGCTTACGATAGTTAATCGAAAAAAAAAGAAAAAAAACATATTCATTTAGAAGCACAGAATTAATTAATAAATTAATATATGAATAATTGGATGAATGAATGGTGATGAAAATATTCCGTACTGAATGGAAAACATATTGTAATTGAAATGAATAGAAAAAGTTGAGAAAAAAAAGTAATTAAAATGAGATGTGATAAAACATTAATAAAAAAAAATGACATGAAAATAATTTTTGCCTCTCTGCTATTGTTTTTGTCAATGCATAATCCAGTCATTCTCAACCGGTGTTCCGCGGCACTTTAGTGTTCCGCCAGATTCCAAAAGTGTGCCGCCAAATTTTGGAAATCTAACTCATTCCTTTATTATTCCCTTACTTGGTGTGCCGCAAGATTTTGGAAATAAAGGCTTTTACTTTTTTCAGTGTGCCGCGGCGAAAAAAAGGTTGAGAATGACTGGCATAATCATATATGCACGCGAAATCGTGTAAATTGTATTGAAAATTCTGTTGAAATTGTACTCGATGCCTCCTTTTATATCTATTTTTGATTATTCTAATAATTTGATGAATGAAGAATTAATAATAATTTTACAATATTCATAACACGGTTGACATCACAATCATCGTTTGTGTGTAGGTTGTGTGTGTGTGTGTGTGATGTTATTATGAATGTTTAACATTCTGATATGCAGCCTACACACATGTACACTTTTTATAAATAAACCTTAACCTGTCAGTGAAAATACCTCCACAACCTATGATTCATATTTTCTGCGTTATTTATTTTTTAAAAATAAATTTGAAATTTAATTTTTTTTTCCAATTTTTCCAGAAAATGAAAATTTGATAATTTTTATGTAAATATGTCTGCACAAAACGAACGTTCAAAAAAATGAAAAACATCGATAGACAATCAACAAAATAAAAAATGAATGAATGAATGAATACTCAAACATTTTTCATATACCTTTAAATATGAATATGAACACACAAATTCATGGAAAAAAATGCCCTAAATAGAATATAAAATGTCAATGACAATTATTCCAATGAAAATAAATTGAAATAAAAATTAAATTTGAAAAAAAATGAAATGAATTTTTTTTCCTTCGAATTTTTGGCAACATTAAAAACACAAAATTCTAGCACTAATAATAAATTTGAAATGATTGAATATTTAACGGAATTCTGGGCAAATTTATGGCTGTTTATTTTTCTCGAGAAAAATAATTTCAAAAATTTGAATTCAAATTTTTTTTTCAAAACACTGATTGGTATGCAATTTAATGGGAAAAAATGAGAATTTCAAATATTGTTCTTGATTATTCATTTAATTTGTCGTTTGTTTATGGCCGAAATTTTTGTACATTTTTTTTATTAAGAGGAATCCAACAAAATTATCAAAATGGCATTTTAAAATGAGAATATTTAACGTAATTTTCAAATTGATCGCAGATCAAGATATGCAGCAGAGAGCTTTTGGCTGCCAACTCACATGACCAGAGATAAATTTTGACATTTCATTTTGCATTCATCTTTTCACATTTGAAACAAAGAGTAACTGATTCAAATGATTGAGTTGATAAAAAAAAATTCAATGGAAAAATTCAAATTAAAAATGTATTCATTTTCAAATTTTTCAAATTCTCTGTTTCTCATTATTATCAAAATGCATTTAATAATGAATTTATCAATTTTATGAATTCCAGAGAGAGTTAAATAGAAAAAGAGAGAGAGAAAAATGTAAAAATTAATGAAAATGAATTATTATTTTTTCGAAATATCATGATGTATGCATGTACTAAAACATAATATAATGATACAATAATGATAATCATAATTATAATATTCATTCATTAATATTTGATTGTCGAAGATGGATAAGTAAAAATTATTCATTCAAATATGATTATTATTTTATATTTATTCATTCTGTTTTTCTTCAGTTTGAATTAAAATTAAAAATTCCATTTCAAATGCATAGATTTTTACATGTTTTATTCAGAATAAATCATGATTCTGTTTTTTCTCATTCGAATCGGTATTTGTTGCAATTCCCCATTTGGCTAAAATTTATACATTTTTTAATCGGTGAAAATATGTAAATTTTTGCATATTCCCGCTGCAAATGAAATAATTAAAAATTAATGAATGAATGTAACTGTGAAACGGTACGGAAAATGTATTTACGGTAGTGTTTGGAATGTGTGTATGGCTTGCAAATGGTAAAAAAATTGTTGGCAAATAAATAAATTTTGATTTGTTGAAAATGTGAAAGTGGACACACACATGCCCACACCCACACACGTACGATACATTAATATTGATGATAATGAAATTATTATTTTTTTCATTAAATATTAAACCAACTATGACAAACCAAGTTTTTTATCATTAACAAAATCAAGATCATGATATAAAATTAAAAGGAAATTAATTAAATGATCACAAATTAAGGCCAAATTAAAAAATGAAATAATGTAATCAAATCATCATGGTAAAATTTTCCGATATGATATCTAATCAAATCAATTGATCAATCATTTGATTAATTGATTTTGAATAGATTTCTTTTCAAAAAATAAAAAATTAAAATAAAAAATGATGCGCAGGGCAGAAAACTTTTGAGGTGCTTGTAGTTGTGATCTCCAAATTTGTCATATTCATCGATATTTTATAAATTATTCAAATATTTTGGCCTCTTTTTTAATGAATTATTAATTCTACAATCGACCTTGGTTGTTGAATATAGAAAATATATAATTATTCGACATTAATTAACAAATGATGTTGTGTAAATTGATGATAATCTTTTCATTCGTTTTTTTCACCGGAAGCCAAAATAAAAATTTATTGTCAATATATAACTAAAAAACAAAACCAATATTATAACACGATTGTGTATAGTCCAAAATGTCTATGCAATGAATGATGTGATGAAGAATATTGTGTAAAAATTGACGGTATTTATTTTATCAAATAAATAAACTACTATTTTCTCTATTATTTTGAAAATTATTGAAAATACAGAACAAAACAAGCACAAACATTAGGTAGTGGTTTCAGGTTAGTCTTCTCGATGATGTTCGGATGAAAAGAAAAACAGAATAGAATATTTTCGAAAAATGCGCAAAAATATTTCACATGCGTAGATTTGCTTTCGAATTTTTTATTCTGCTTATGACTTTGTATTTTTTCGAATATTTTTCTCTATTAATAATCATTTCATATTGCCAAATACACACATGCAAGCAAACAGACAAACAGAATGTAAAGTGAAAAATATGTGCAAAAAAAAAATAGGAAAAATAAATAAATAAATGAAAATATTTCATCAATTTGCCATCAATTCATTTATTTTGTTTGCCATTTCATTTATTTGTTTTGTGATTTTGTATGTTTAGTACGCACAGATACCAGCAAAAACATCGAATCGAAAGTAGAATTTTTCATTTTTCAATTATGTGGTGCAATTCATTCCTTTTTGTCATGCCTTTCATTCAATGATCAAAGCAAAGCAACAAAAAAAAATTAAATTCTCATTTTGACCATTTTTATAATTTTGAGAAATTCAATACTTTGAAGTAAGTTGTTAAAATAAATCAATTTGAAATTTCAATCCTATTCATCGCACACTCTTTCACGAACAATCATTGACGATTTTTTCTCCTTCAAAAATTTAAAATTGATTTATTTGAAATTATTTGTGCTTGATTATTTTAAAATTTACCACATATTTAATCGATGATTTTTCGGGTAAATATTTTGCTTTACAGTGATTTATTTGTTATAGATTTCAAGTTGGTGAACAAAAATTATTTAAAATTTATGTGAATCATCTTTTTTTTCTTGAAAATTCAACATTCAAAACGACTAATAAATTATTTTCATAGAAAATCATACTGCATTTCAAGTACTGCAGTGAAGCTGACATTTTGAATTTATTTATTATCATTTTGAAACAAGATATCCAAAAAACGAGGGTGAATCACAAAAATTATCAGTAAGTTGAAATTTTTTTGAAATTGAAAATATTAATTAATTATTTGAAATAAACAAAACAACAACGCCCATGAAACAAACTTAACCACAAAACCCGAAATCTGCCAAACTAAAAAACAATGAAAATCTGTATACAAGTACAATGGTCTGCATGTGACATTAAGTCAAAGATGAGCGCATGAAAAATTCTCTGATAACTGATTATTAATTTCATTTCATATTTTTTCAATCGTCTCTGCTATTCGATGTTGTATTATGACCATAATAAAAATTGAAATTCTGTCAAAATGTAAGCCGATTTCATTTTTGAAATTTCAGAAATTTGAAATTCAAGAGGAAAAATTCGCATAATTTTTCTTTTGAATCACATATTTTTTCAAACATTGGTCCGAACAGCCTAAAAGGCTTCAAATGTCGATGCTTGATTGCCAGTACATTTCGACCTTGTCAAGGTTTTTTATTTTTCGATTTCACTTATCAAAGTATTCAATATTCGTACAGGTTCGATATTCAACCAGAACCTGGAGGTCCATATTGATTCAAATTCGATTTGATGTTGATTCAATTTTACACATTTTCATATCTCATTTTTTTTTTCATTCGATTATATGATTGTCATAGTTGCTATCAACTATGCGACATTCTATGAATGTCAAATTTCATTTTATTCATCTTCATATTGGAATTTTTCGTTTGTTATGAGAAAATCGGAAAAAGAAATAAAATCAAATCTTAAAACATTTCTCATATGATTGTTATCAAATTATCATCATTTTTTGCTTTTCTCCAAACTTTGTTTCGAAAACATTATTTTAAATATTTTTGTTTGTTGTTTATAAGTGCTATTCACTTCGTTTCGATCATAAATTGAATCATAATCAATGATTTTACTTTGTAATAATTTTTTTTCTCTTTTTTAACACAAATATTTTTATACAATCACACGAAAAGATGATAATATCGAAAAATAGAATGGAACGGACGCATTTATCATCAGAAAAGATCTGAAAAAATTAAGAATTAAAAGATGTTGCATTTGAAATTATCAAAGTAAAAACAAAAACAAAAGTAATAATATTAATATATGATTCTTTAATTTTCAATTTCTTGAAAAAAATAGAGAAAAATTGTGTGATAATCTTTGCACAGCTTTGAAGATGGAGGAGAATAAGATGAATGAAGCTCTCAATGGTAAAGATAAGAAGAGATAGAGAAACAGAGAGACAGATAGAAAGATAGGAAACGAAAGTGCATCATCGATGTTAATCAGCTTTACAACAATTGTTTCATTATCATCATAAAATTGTATGAGATGATATCATAAAATCTTTCTTAATAAAATAAATAAATGGAAAATATAAGATTAATTTCAAATGATTGCAAAAGTACCGAAAATGGCGCTGCGTCTAAGTCGTGCAGAATTTTAGCATTGAATTTTTGATAAGAATATTTCTTTTAAAAGTAGAAATATTTCGGGAAAAAATTTCATTTTTTTAAATGTCAAGATTTAAATCAAAACTAATCTTATTGAATCGAAATTGATATTAAAATGTATTTTGAGGGAAAAAAAAGGAAAAAATCCCTGAACTTTTATGAAAGATATGAAAATTTTCTCCACATTTTCAGTTGAATCGAATGGCCATTTCATATTTTAACGATTTCCGTCGATCGGATTTTTTTTGCTTTTGCTTTTAATATTCTCTGACGAAATTCTTCAGTCTATCTGTGTTGAAACTTTACATCATTTTTCCCAATTTCATTCTTTTTGATCGAAAAAAAGAAAAAATTTAAAATCGATTGATTTGTGTATTGCCAGAGAAATTGATTGAATTGCGGAAATTTTATTTGGGAAAAAGTAAAAAAATCAAATCAAATGACGTTTGAAATTTTCATGATTTTTTTGCTCCCCTTCGATAATATTTTCATTTTTATCAGTGAATTTCAATCGAAAATTCAATTTTTTTTCTGTTGTTTGAAAGCCCGGAATTCATTTGAAAAAATTGTTTCACATTGGGAAAGCAATATGAATATTAATAAAAATTAATAATAATTTGATTTCTTTCATTAAATGTTATTTGACAAATTTTTATTCATCGATTTCTCGTGAAAACAATTTTTGAATAATAAACAGAAATTAAAATTTAGAGGGGTAAAAATTACAAATCGCAAGATTACATTATCAATATGTTTGCAATGTACTAAATTTGAATTTAAAAAACGAAATGAAAATTCGAGAAAGCATTTAAAATTTAAAAACATTACGGAGACGAATAAAAAAAAATTCAAATCAAATATTTGATTTTCAATGGAATTGGTATAAAATTGTCGAAAAATGTACGAATATCATCAAATCATATGTAATTTGAAATGTTTTTTTCCAGTAAATTCCGGTCTATTTTTTCAGTTTTACCAGTTATTTTGTCAATTTTTTGGTTGATTTCTCATTGAAATGAGAGAGATGGAATTGATGGAAAACATTATTTTGAATAATAATATGATTCAAATACAAAATGCAAAATATTTCAAAATTGAATGATTCGACAATTTTCAATGTTTTTTTTTTTTCGTTGTTATTTTGTTATTGTGACATTACATTATCATTCAATTTAATGACATGAACATCTGTCGAATGTTATTGTCATTGATGGTGCTGTTGTTGTTGTTTTTGGCTATTTTGTTCCATTTTTTTGAAAGAGAAAATCTTGAATTTCAAATTTAATGAAAGAATGAATGGAAAAATATTCGAATAAATAGCCATCAATTATTGTTTGTTTAAATTCAATATTTTGAAAATGTTTTGATAAATTTAAGCCAATTATGGTGGCTGGAATTTGAAAAATTTTATAAAATTGATCGATGAATTATGATTATCATTATTGATACAAATATTCACAATTAACTAAGTAAACAAATTCGAATCAACAAATTTGAGCATTTGAATTTATTTCTTTTTTTTTTTTTTTTGAATTTTATTTTGTAATGCATTCATCGAAAGATTTGATTCAAAATTATTTGAAACACAAATAATGATAACCATTTGTATAAATGAATAAATGTTTATTTGATTTTGATGTATTTATTCATTTATTTTCTGTGTCGCAACTGTGTTTTTATTCGATAAAATATAAAACAAGAATAAATAAATGAATAAAATTTTATTTCAAATAAAAGAAAAGAAATGTTTCAATTTGTTTTTGAAAAAAGTTTATTTTGGCCATCATTCTCTCGCTGTGTTTCCCAATTTGATTATATTATTTTTAGTTTAAGTTTCATTTGACAAAATTTTCAACTGAATTTCGGAAAATTTCTCAAGAGATTATTTTCATTATAATTTTTATTGAAAATAAATAGCGAATATGCAACTTATACTATCGATAAAAATATATAAATTTATATCGAAAACAATCTTCTTCAATGTTGTTTTTAGTATAAATAAATATTTTTCCAATTCGTATATTTATATCGCTTCTATTTATTTCATTTTATTTTCTTTTACAATTTTGATTTTAAAATTCTTTCGAAAATAAAATTTTTGTTTGTTTGTTTGAACATTCGAAAAGATTTTAGTTTCAAATTTTTTATTTTCAATAATAAATTAGCACTGATCAACAAATAAATATCGACAGAATCATTGAAAGACGATTATTTTTTTTTTGGAAAAAAGGGATGAAATTATGAATTCGCTCCACTATTTGTTTACTTTAGTTTTGATAGTTGCAAAAAGTTTTAAAATTTTTAAAATCTTTGGCGAATTTTTTTTCATAAAATTCTTGGAATGGGGCTTCGATTCATTGGAATTTCATTAATTCCATGAGATAGTATTGATAGTTCAACAATTTAATTCTTGGTGGAGTTTTCTCAATTTTGTTTTCCGAGTCAAATTATCAATTAATTGTCAATTAATTTGCAATTAATTAAACTAATTAATGGCAATTGATTGAATATTGTTATTATTTGTTTATTGTTTAAAAAACTTATTTTGAAACAAAGTAAAAATATTTTTAATGAATTTTTCAATTAATTCTCACCAAAAATTCGAGTATAGATCGGATGACATTGAAGATAAATTTGCTTTCATTTTTCTTTTGAATAGAATGTAACATTTTTATCTCTCATACAATGTTTGAAGTATTCATCTTAATATCTTTTTTTTTTTTTTTTGGTCGGGAAATTTCATTTTACTCTTTGTTCTTTCATTCATTCATTCATTCATTGTATTAGAATCAATGATATGATTTGTGTGTTTATGGGAAATATAATAATAATATTATAACATTGTTCATAAATATTAATATTGATATATTAATATTATAAAAACGAAACAAAACAAAAAAAAATGTTTCTCACATTAATATCAATATTAGATAGAATATTATATGAATTAAATGATAATGAAAAAATACGAATCATAAATTTTTCGATTCTTTTCTTTCTTTTTGTTCATTTTCATTTTCAATTCTTTAGTCTTAATGATGAGCAGAAAAAAATAATAACAATTCATTCTTCTTTCATCTTTTTTCCCATTCATTCTTTCGGTTTCCCTGAATTTATTATTTTTATTACAATTGTTTTTATTAATATTATTATCAATAATATCAATATTGAATTTTATTATTATTATTATTTCCAAACACATACAAATGTCTGCGTATTAATAATGATAAAATGAAAAAAAAAATATTTCATTTTATCTTTGTTCTGCTTTTTTTTGTTGCTGTTGTTGAAAATAAGTGAAATGATTGGAATTTCATCATTTTTTATCATATAAAATACTGCTTTTGATGATACTTAAGAGTAAAGTGATGAGAAAAAAAAAATATTTATTATTCAATATTAATATATTTCATTTAATAATACACATATAATAATAAAAAATAAAATAACAAATAAATGATGATGATGATGATGGTTTAGAATTTGTTGAAGCATTTTATCTCCATTATAATGATGATAATGGTGAAAATAATAATAATAAAGATAATGAAAATGATGATGATGATGATAATAATAATAATGATAATAATATTTGATGCTATCAATTTTTTATATGCTTCCATATACATTTTTTTCCTTTTCATTTTAGGTAGTTAAACATTAATGTTTATATTGAAACATATTTACACATGTTTGATCAAAATGGCTCAAGATTCAAGAATGAAAATAAAACGAATAAAGAGTATTTGAACGAAAATTTGATATTTTGATTCATTTTTATCATCATTATTATTATCATTATTTGTACGAATCTGAAATAAAAATTTTATATTTGATAACAAAATAGCTCCGAAAGAAATATGGAATAGTATTTTTTACATTTTCTTATCATTTTTGATAGCACAAAAGATTAAGAAAAAATAAGCGAGAAACACCTTGTTGTAAATACTTGGAAAAAAATGAGATTTTTCATTTTTTTTTTTTTTTGTTGTTGTTATCTCACTTGGTTGAAAGCCAAAAAAATATTGTGAAAAAAAATTTGAAAATTTCATCGTAATAAATACTCTCGGTACAAATATGAATGAATTGTGTTTTCTCCTTATGTGTTTTTTTTATGATATGAACATAATTGAAAATGAACAATGTCATTACCAGAGAGTGTGGTGTACCTAGCAAAAGCAAGTACAAGCTTTGCAAATTATAAATAAACTCAACTGAACAAACAACCCAACGAATAAAAATAAATGTCAAATATTTTTTGCTGCTATTTTCACCCAGAAAATGTTTAGTGATTCTTGGTTTAAATTTTAATGAGGGAAATTTGTTTTTTCCCTTTTTCAACCAATAACTTAAACGTCATCGACCAAAAAAAAAGCCTTATAAATCCAGCAATTATTACGATATAAGCAGCCTAATTGCAAATTAATTGATATTCGATATATTGATGGTCGTTCTGTGTTCAATTTTGATTGAATGATCAAATCCTGTTGGAAATATTTCTGATGTTGATCGCTTCTCGATCTCATTTCGATACTTAAGGTTTGAATGTCAAGAGATGAATCTTCTTATTCTCATCATATTTCAAATTAAGAACATTGGATTCTTGAAAAGATCACTCATTTATCAAGGTTTCATGATCGAAAAAAATGGTAAAATTTTGAATCATTTTGTATCAAATTGATCCATTGTCTGCACGAGAAAAAAATAGAAATTTCAATTTTCCCTTTCTCATGTTGAGCCAAAGTTGAATTCTTAATCGATAATCAATTAAACATCAATCATTATTCCATAATTGAAATAAAATTGATTATTAATCGATCTTCGAACAAAGAAAAAACATTTCCAAGTTGAAACAGGTATATTTCTCAGCTATTAATGAATGTGCATAGTTATACTGCGTATGTGTGTCACCTGTTTGTTAATTGATGATCATGTTCAAGCGAAAAAAAAACAAGAAAAATGAGAAATTGATTACAATTTTTCGCTGAGAATGTTTGAGAATTGAAACATGGAAATTGATTAAAAGTTTGCATGTTATGCTACTTCTTGTGTTAGCATGTGTATGTTCAATATTCATTGATATGCTTGTTTGCACCGATGTTTTTCTGCTCGAAAATCTAAAATTATGCCACATTAACGAATTAGGGTAATAAAAATGGAATAGTAATGAATCCATGATTGAAGATTGTCTAAAGCTTCGGTTTCGTAAGCATACTGACATCCGATAATGATGATAATAATGAATTTGAGAATGAGAATTAATTATTTTTGATCGATTATCAATAAAAATGATAATTTTTCTCATACAAATATACAATCAATTAATTAATTTCACCATCAAATGTGTAAATGAACAAAATTTTAACATTTTGCAATTTCGTCGTCATTACATGGGTAATATTATATATGTCATGATAAAGTCTAAAAATCATGAAATTCGTCTTTTATGAATATCCCCATAAAAAACCGTTGAAATATGAAAATGTTAAAAAATTGATATTTCATCAGTTATTCTGTTTCTGAGAATCAACTGCCTCACACGGCAGTCATAATAAAATAATAAAATAAATAAAATAAAATTAAAATTGAATAAAAATTATAAAAATAAAATTTAAAATTGTGTTTTTTACGATAAGCCAGCAAGATTGTAAGCTTGTTTGGGCAAAAACATAGCTACAAATTAAATGAAAAATCGAAAAATAATGAAAATTTCAAGAAAATATTGAACTCAATTTATTTTTGAATTATTGACCAAAATGGCAAATAACATTGTTTCTAATAATAATAACAATATTAATTTCGACAATGATTATTATTATAATCGTTACATATGCAAAATATTGAAATATTTCAAAAATTTTGATGGTGATTTTCAAAACTTCAAAAAATTCTTTGTACCGTTAGAAAAAACATTGGACGGATTTAAAATATCAGATATTAGAAAATTTAATATTCTGAAAGAGAAACTTGATAACAACACCGTTCGATTGATAGCCGATTTAAAGGAATACCATCAAGCCAAAGAAAAGTTGAAAAACCATTTTTTCAGAACAAACGATGAAAATTTATCAAAAGAAAATTTTCAAAGAATTGAACAACGTAATATTGAATTCAAATCACAAACAGATGAATTATCATTTCACAACAGTAAACAAAAAAATGAAATTGGATTGTTAAAAAAAACAAATGAAGTTGATCTATCAAACGAAAAATTTCTGGAAACCAAACAATGCAATATCGAATTAAAATCTCAAAACCATGAATTATTATTGCAAAATCGCAAGCAAAATGATGAAATCAAATCGTCGAATGAACAAATGAACATCATAAAAATTGAATTGGAAAAATTTATTAACATGAATAAAAAATATTCAGATTTAGAAAAATTATTAGAAACACAACATAATGAAATCAAATCATTAAAACAACAACAATCTGATACAATAAACGAATTACATGAAAATCATCGATCAAATTTGGCTCAAAAAAATTCTGAAATTGAAACATTAAAATTAAAAATAAATGAATTAGAGAACATCATCGAAGACAATAACAATAACAAACTTATGCTAAATAATCAATACACAAAGCAATCATCATCACCATTGATGAATATTGAAAATAAGGACAAGAAACAACAAAAGAAAAGAAAGAAACCAAATCGTAGAAATAAAAATGTGAAATCATCATCGTCATCCGCACGAACAAAAGGAAAAAATTATGAAACAATCAATTCAGTCACATTTCCACCTAAATATTTGTTAAAGAAAATCCATGATAACAATTTATCAAAAAATCATAGCAAACAATTCAGAAAATCGGCATTGGGTTTTATCAAACCCAATCGTACAAAAGAAACAAGTATTAATCGTTATACAAAAACGAAGGAAAATATTAAATTCAAAATCCATGATAAAATTTACATCTCGAAAGAAGAACAATCAAATTTGAAAAAACTTGATACTAAATTTGTAAAACCTCATACGAAACAAATCATCAAATGTCTACACGTCATCAATAATTTGAATAATGTCAATATTGAAGATCCACACGTACCAAATGTTAAATTCAGATATCAACCGATCGACGTTGGTATCCCAACGCAACATCTTAGGCGGGGGGATGTCATGATAAAGTCTAAAAATCATGAAATTCGTCTTTTATGAATATCCCCATAAAAAACCGTTGAAATATGAAAATGTTAAAAAATTGATATTTCATCAGTTATTCTGTTTCTGAGAATCAACTGCCTCACACGGCAGTCATAATAAAATAAAGTTGACGTTCTACGGACGTTTTCAATCAAATTTTATTTTCAAACAATTTTTAATTTTCAAATTAAACTTTCATTTTTAATAATAATGGTAAAACAACAAGCATCGTGTCATCCGTTATATACAAAAGCCAGGCTATATCTACCCAACTGAATATGTACATGAGTATATACATGAGTCATACATACGACTCCTCCCCCCCACGTTTCAGCGGTCTCCCGCGGAATTGAAAACGGGCCAGCGGATAATCACCAAGACATTTTTTGAGATGATTCAGATGTATTAATCTTCTTTTTCCAATAGCATCCACCACAGTTGCTACTCGATTTTCACTTATTTCTTTAATTACAAACGGGCCCCGCCACCTTTTGTTTAATTTTCTGGAAGTATTTCTCTGTTGCTCCTCTCTGTGCCAATAAACGCGATCACCAATTTTACATTTCGATGGTCTGATCGTTCGGTCATAATATTGTTTGGTTTTGATATTTCTATTTTTCAAATTTTCCCTTGTTTTCATCTCAACTTGCAACGGATCATAACTCGGTAAGATTGTAGGCCACTTTTCATCCAAGGGAGTCTTAGGTTCTTGTTTAAATAAGGCAACGAATGGTGCAACCTTTGTGGTCGCATGTGGTGATGCATTATAAGCGTCAATCGTATTCAGACCAATCAAAGCATCTTTATTTAGTTTATCCAACACAAGAAATAACAGGTGTTTTTGTTTGTCGGCTATTTTCACAGAAAAGCTTGCCCTGCCCAAGCATGTCCAAACAGACGCATTAGCTAATTTGATTTTTTTTGGAATTAATTTTATTTTATTATTTTGATTCAACAGTTTGAATATTTCATAAGATATGCAGGAAACATCTGCTGCTGTATCATATAGAGCTTTAAACATCTTTTGTTTGCATCTGATAGGAACTTCAATAGATGAATGGACAGGGCCCACTAGTTTAAACAGTTATCTTCATTCAAATTATCATCAACATCACTTATCGATAAATCATCAACGTTTTGAATTCTGTTTTTGTTGTCGTTTTGTTTATTGTTTCGATTGCATAAATTCGTTGAATGTTTCGCTGAACAATTTCGGCATTTGAACTTCGAGCGGCATTTGCGGCTCATGTGGCCAGATCTTAAACACAGAAAGCATAATTTCAATTCCGAAGCTTTCTTACGACGAGTTGCTGCAGTTGATTCATCACACGACCAAGTCTGATGATTTTTTTTGCACAATAAACAATTCGACCCGTAATTTGTGCGGCTAGAGTCTTTAACCGCATTTTTGACCACCATGATTTCCCGAAGCTTTACAGCTTTCTTTTTTGCCAAATCTATTCGTTCCTTTATGGAGTCCACTTCCATTATTTCGAGACAAATATTAGTCGGAAGCACACGAGTTAAAGTATTCTTAACTACCGCGTTCAATTCATTAATATCCACGTTGCAGTCTTTCGCTTGGTTATAAAGAACATCTATTTTATCCACTGTATAAAACAACGATTTTTTCAATTCGATCGCAGATAGATCTTTCAATATTTGTTTGCCAATTAAATTTGAATCGCCGAATTTTTCGGTCAATCTTTTCAATGTCCACGACAAATTATTTTCAGAAGGAATCAACGGCAAGTCTTTTTTCAGAGATTCCGGTAAAGCATTGGTGAACAATATGAACTTATCATGTAATGCCAAATTGTTTAATTCACACGTTTTTTCAAAATTCTTTCTAAACAGCAACCATTCACGTGGTTCACCAGAAAATTTGAGATTCAGATTGAACGCATTTCTAACGCCAGTCGATTTCTTTTGCTCGAAATAATTCAGCATCTCGCTAATTTTTTTTGTATAATCAGATACAGCTTTTAAATCATCTGCAGACGGTTTTTCCAAGTCTAGGATCCTTTCATTATCTTTAGCGATAATAGACGCCAAATCTTTGATGTACTCTTCTTTGTTGGCCAATTTGTCGTACAATCGCATCTCGAATTTATTATAAAGTTTGGTGATGATGCTTTTTGCTGTTTTTGGTTCCATCACTCTTGGCACCAGTTGACGTTCTACGGACGTTTTCAATCAAATTTTATTTTCAAACAATTTTTAATTTTCAAATTAAACTTTCATTTTTAATAATAATGGTAAAACAACAAGCATCGTGTCATCCGTTATATACAAAAGCCAGGCTATATCTACCCAACTGAATATGTACATGAGTATATACATGAGTCATACATACGACTATAATAAAATAAATAAAATAAAATTAAAATTGAATAAAAATTATAAAAATAAAATTTAAAATTGTGTTTTTTACGATATATATTCAAGCAATATTATAAATTCAATGATTATCAATTTTGCATTTCCAAATTGATTTGTACAATCGACCATCATAATTGCTGGTGAATTGGAAATTGATTTGAAACATTAATCATGATCAATGAAAGTTTTTCGGATTTATTTTATTGAAAATATCTTCATATGAAACATTGACAAATAAAAAAAAAATTCAATTCTTTTTACCTTAAAGAGAAATGTAATTTCTTTCTTCTTTGATTATTGTCAAGTCATCTAAGAATAAATAATAATGATTAATATGCAATCTATTTATTTTCTCTATCCAATTGAAGAACTGTCATTTTTCATGTGATAATTTCATTACAAGAATGAAGAAAAAGTATTTTCAAAAAGTTTTCACTGTTTACTTTTGATTAAATTTATCTCTTTTTCCCCTTCTTCTTCTTCGAAGGAAAATTCAATTAATTTTTTTTAATTGAAATTTTTAGACAAGAAAAATCATTGAAAAGTAAAAAAAAATTTGAAGAAAATAAAATTTCCGTAAAAAGTTGAAATTTTTTAGCGGAGAAAAAAATTGTCATGAGTTTTTCACTCAATGTTGTTGCTGTTGTTGTTGTCGTTGGGAATGAAAATTTTTTCAAAAATTTTAATTGAAAAAATAAAACATTTCAACACTCGTCTATGTTCAAATAGTGATGATAATTTTTGTTTTTCAACATTTTTCTTCAATCAAAAGCTTTCCGTGCTGAAACACAAATTCTTTCCTGAATCTTGGGAAATGAAAAAAAATATTCCCATTTTTTTCTCTCAAATACATTTTTGATAAATGAAATTTCATCATTTCCAAATAAAATTTTTTATTTTCCACTGTCTCTCTCAAGCAAGCTCAAGCTACACCATTTCTCCGGAAATAATTTCCATTAAATGAGAAAAATATGTCGAAAATTTGCCCTCACGTCCCCTTCTCTGGTATCTAAAGCTCTATTCTGATCAAATAAATCATTCAATCTGACAATTTTTCTTCGATTTCTCCTCTCTGCACATATTGATGTGCACATTGAATTGATGGTTAAGAATCATTATGAAAAAACGGCAGCATAGAAGGGAAAAATTAATCAATCAATTGAATATCAAATGGAATATTTTTTTTCTTTCCTTTCTTTGTTCTTAATGAAATGATTCTGAAATTTTCATCATTTTTTATGAATATCAAAAACAGCTAAACAAACACAATAATAATGATAAATTTACATTATGATGAACTCATGATGGCATGAAGAGGCTTGAACGAGCACCTAAATTCAATTGTATTGTGTGTATTCAATTGTATTGGAAAAACAAGAGTTCAATGAGAGTAGAAATACCGAAATTCGCAATAAAATTCAATAAAATACCATCGGCATATAATTCAATTTAATTTAATCATTATTATTGAATTTTGATACAGATAAAGATTCAAATCAAATAACAATAAAAATTATCTGCACACAGAAACATCAATGTAAGGAAAATCGAATAAAATTTCAAAAATTTATTTGCTGACTTTGAAACTTTTTTTCTATGTTTTTCATTTGAAAAAATCTAACTAATTTTGAAACAAGAAATAAATGAATCATAAATCCAAGATTTATTTGAAATATTTTTTATTATTTTCAACTGATAAAATATGATTAAATTTTTTTCCAATTTTTTTCTTCGGTTGAAATTGAAAATCAAAACAAGCATAAATTTTTTTGAAAAAAAATAATCATAATAATAATAAATATCATTCTTCTTGTTGTGTTTTTTTTTCTATCAAAAATTATTATGAACATTTATTTGTTGTTTGAAATGAAATATAGTGTATAATTATCGTAATAAATAAATAAATAAATAATGATAATACAGTTCGATGAAGCGCAAATTTATTACTATCATCATAATGTTGATATACACACAAACACGAATGATATTGACAGATCAAAACAAGACTGAAACAAAAAAAAAACAAACAAACAAACAAAAATTTGAAATTCTTTACAATTTGTTCTTGTTTGGAGTAGATATATTAAGAAATCATCAACGAATCATGAATTTCTAATATTAATAATAAAGATTGAAAATGAAAAAATAAACAAGTTCATTGAATATCAAAATCAAAAGCAAAAAAAAAATTACGAAGAAAAAAATCGTAATCAAAAGAAGCCAAGTGAAACATAAAATTACATTATGACATGTTTCGATGTATTTTCTGTATTGCTGTATTAGCTTGTGTTGAATACCAATAAATTTCATTGAAATTCAATGAAAAAGTTTTTATTTTTCACTTATTTCACTTTCAATTTCAGTAAACAGCCCCACAAACTTTTATGAAATTTTCTAATTTTGAATTTTCATATTTTCCACCGACTTACTTCTCGATATGTCTAATGTACACTATTAAAAACGAAAAAAAAGAAATTTTACACAAATCAAATTGACATTTGTCATTTTGTTTATTTTACAAAGTCAAGATGAAAAAAAATGAAATATCAAATATTTCGATTGGTCATTCATTTTTCTCTGCTCTTTCACATGCTTGAACGGAGGAACAGTTTCTCTGAATATAAGAGATTCAGTGATCATATCATCTATCCGAAGAATATTGATCAGAAAAAAGAAGAAATTTTCAATCAAAAACTCTTGACAATTTTGAAATCTGATATGAATTTTTCCTTTCCCTAAAAGATATCAATTTATTTCCAAATCAAATCTTGAAATTATTTCCAATTTTGCCAATTTTGCTTTTGTTTCTACTGTTTTATTTATTCATTTCCATTTGAAAAATAAATAAATAAAATGGAAATGTTTTCAAACATCTTTCATTTTTTGAAAATTTTCCCTTTATTTTTCCGTTTAACCATTCCAAAACATATGAAAATCAAATGATTATTTAGTTGTGTGTGTGTGTGTGTGTGTGTGTGTGTGTGTGTGTGTGTGTTTGTTTACTTGTTTGTTTGTTTATTTACTTTTTTTTCGCTTTCACTTTCTTACTTTTATTTCCATTTCTCTCTTTGGTTCGTTCATCATCATCATCATCATAATGCAAATATGAATAAATTTTTTTCCCTTCATTTCTTAAAAATGGTTTTTCATTTCATTTAATGCATTTTCCTCTTTCTACTCTGTTTTTGCTCGGTAAAAGTATTTAAATTTTTTGATTCTGTGCTTGATTCTTCTCTCGTTTTACTGCCATAATTTAAAAAAAATGAGAATTTGAACGAAGGAATGAAAGTAAAAACAATGTAAATAATCATAATAATAACATATGGAATCTTAAATACTCAAGTGAAAATGCAAAGATGAAAATAAATAGAAAAAAAATGAAAATGAAGTGCAAAGTTCTTCATAAATTTGAAAAAAAAATTTATTTGAATTTTATTTACAATCAAATTTGGTAAACACGCAAAGTAAGAAAAGAAAAAAAAAATTCAAATAATTTTGAGTGAAAATAAAAAAAAACTTAATTTGAATTTGAATTGAAATTTGTGTGAATGGAAAATGGGAAAAAAATTTTATTTATTTTCTCTTTCAAATTCTTTTGTCTATTTCTCAAGAAAATAAAAAAAATGTAAAGTGAAGAAAATTTCAAGAAAAAACAATTCTTGGAATCATTTTTTTTTTTTTTTTTTTTTTTTGAAATGAATTTTGAACCATCATCACCAGTAACAGATATTCTATTAATTTCTAGAGCTTGAGAGTTATTTTTCTTTCGTAATTCCTTGAGTTAAAAATGGCCAAACAAACCAACGAAAATTGATGATAAAATATGAATTTGATCGAAATATTGTTGAATTTTACTCATTTTTACGATGAAAATTTCAATAAATTTTCATTGTCTTTGCTTAGTAGAAGAAAAATGAATGATAAAATTTCATTCACTTAAAAAAATGACGAGAAGAAATAATATATTTATCATCGAATCATGAATATTATCAATGAATGATGAATATTCAGACACACATAAACGCAGACTTTTTAAAATTATTCATTCATTCATTCATTCAAAAAATAGTTTGGGCGTTAAATTTTTTTTTGAAAAAAAAAAATTTCCAAGAATATTATTGCGTTGAACGAAAAGAAAAATTTTTCGATCAACAAACAAATACAAGAATCGATTACAATATGAATATTATGACTATCATCATCATCATCATGATCGTCGTAGACAATTTCCATTCCTATGCACTCATCTTCTCTCACGAAGTCATAGCTCGTTTAGCACCGTCGATACGGTCTTGAAAGGTTTTTGTGTTAAACGAAGCAGTGCGCTGAGAGCTAGAGTGTAATATAAGGTACGATTGTGCCAGGAGAATTTGTATTCAAAGTTGGATATTATGTTCATACATTACAAAGTCTGATGGAATGGTATGAAAGTCGAAAAAAATACATTAAATATTGAACGTTTTTTTACTCCATTTCATTATTATTATTTCAATGTATGATCGATTAATAATTTTATTTTGTTGTTTTCATTTATTGCCAACTGATATTGTTGTTGTTTCATAATTTTCTTTTTTTTCTTGGTGCATTATAAATTATATAAACCATTGTTTGTGGTTTTGCCATTCATTCATTCACTTGCTTTTGGCTTTCATCGATTTTAATTCATATAAGTTTCTTCGATGATTCATTTCTCCTTTCATATTTTTCTTCAATTTTTCCTCTCTAAAACATATTTAATAATGAAATTAATCAAAGTTTAATATATTTTATGTGTGTCGGTGTGTTTGTGGTTTGTGTGTACAGAGGAATTGAGCGATGAAAGCAATATTTGCGATATGGTCCAACAAGAAATTTCGGATAAAGAAAGAAATTGCTCCAATATGGGCAATATACCTTTGTGTGTGTGTTTTTCCATACTAAATACACACAAAAGCACAGGAACACATTGCTTATTTTCTGGTCAAACAAATTAAGCCATAAATTGCTTTGTTTGTCTCATTTCAATACATTTTGGAAATTCTTGAATGAAGTGAAACGCTTGTATTGTTTTCGTTTTCAGTCTTAGTTTTTGTCATGAAAATTTCATTATTTTTTGTTGTGAATCATATGAATTATTCTCGCAAAAATATGCCAGATTCTGCATTAAAGATATAATTTTTCTGTTGTTTATGGCATATTTTTCTATCCCGAATCTCATTTAGAATTTTCATGGAAATTTTTTCCCTTTGGTGCTTTTCCGAATATAATTAAAATGTTTCATTTTCCTTTTTTCATTTCAAAAATCCCAAGAATCGAATAGGATTCTTAGTAATGTTTAATTTGTTTCGACAAATGAAATGCAACAGAAATTGCGTATTGCAATGATATTTTGTGTAATTTTCATTTTTTTTTTTAATTTTTTAAAATAAAATTTTTTCCTCGACTTAATAATTTTCCAATATCTTCAAAAAAACCAATGATGAAAAACATTATTCCCGAATGATTAAGAGAAGAAAATTCCCATTATTTTTATTGGTACGATTCAAACTAATGAATCATTAATTTTTTTTTTGTATATGTTACACATGCATCATCATCATCTAATATCGACAATAGCAACGACAACAACAGTGGAAATATTGCACAAATACTAATGATAATTATTATTTTTATTATCATTAATAGAAAAAAAGGAAGAAAGAAAAAAATCTTAAATAAGAAAATATGGAAACACATTCAGAATAGGAAACAAGATAATGATAATAATAGTAGAAAAATATCGAATAAAATAACGGAACACGAACGTTTTTGTGTAACAATATGTATCACAATACAGGCTATACGTTTTATTGTCAAGTTTATTGTTTTTAATCCTTAGGAAAATTATTTTTTTTTTATTATATTCGGTATAATTTTCACATATTTTCTATATTTTTTTCCACAGACTTTTGGCAAATATAAATTTTGCCGAAATCAAGAATTTTTTTTTTTCATTGGAATGAAAAAAGAAAATTCCAATTTTATTGTTATTTATATCTTCAATGCAACATTATATGAAAAAATAGCAAAACGAAATCAGAAAATTTATTGTTTAATAATAGTTCAATCAATAATCAAAGATCGTATCTAAAGAAAATATTAACTTTCAAAGCGAGAAAAAAACAATCGCAAATGAATTAAATGATGCTTGAGAATAAGAATACGGCTGCTGCTTCTACTGTTATTGCTGTGATTTGTCGAAATTTTGTGAAATATCTACCGCTTCTAGAGCAAAAAATGCGTAATTTTTTCATCGCAACCTTCCAATTTCATTATTTCATTGAATAAATCGGGAAAAATAGGGAAATCAAATTTAGTTTAGAAATAAAAAAAAATAAATCCAAAAACTTTGATATATCGAAATGAGCGAGACAAATACGAGAAAAAAAATTGATTATACAGTTCAACAACATTCGATACATTTCTATGAAAAAAGGAAAAATATTCAATAAAAAACAATGGTAAAATTATTTTTATTTCAAATATTGTTAATATAACGATATCTAAAATAGCACCAAAAAACACCATCTGTTTTTGTGTGTGTGTGCGTCCGTTCGTCGTATATCCACCATTTGCAGCCAAGAAAAAACAAAAAAATGCAACAAAATACTTGTATAAAAAATGATGAGAAAAACAAAAAAAGAAAAATAAAAACTCTTAAATGAAACTTTTTAAACATCAATTTTGAATTGAAAATCATCCATAATGAAAATTGCAATAATAATAATATTAATAATAATCATAATTTTTGCTTATAGTCAGTCATTGTCGTTATTTTGTACCAAAAAAAAAAAAAAAAAAAAAAAAAAAAAAAAAAAAATTATTTTATTGCTCCCAATTATATCGAAGAAATCCATGAAATTCGGTCAATTTTATTTCAGCACAGACAGCAACATAGCGTTAGCCACAAAAGCAGAAATAATTCATTGGATATTTTTGATATTCCAAGGAGATTTAGTCGCCAGAAATTCAAACGATCATTTCGCGGACAAAATTCATGTTTCAATATTTCAACATACAAAAAATGAAATGAAAATTGATCAAAAACTAATTTTCAAAGCAAAAAAGGGAGAAAAATCGACAATTCTACTCATAGAGAATATATTACATTCACGAATATAATATTCAAATTATGTGTCAAATGATGATCACTCAGATAACGATTGCAACAACAGCAACAACAACACAACATTAATCATATCTATGAAATTGAAAAAGTTTCATTCATTTTTTCGATTATTGATTAGATTTTTCGATGATATTTGCATATGACAATCAAACATTATCTATCATTATTATTTCAATCATTTTCAATCATTATTATTATTATTATTTGCATGTAGTTAGGTTCTCTAACTAAAAATTAGAAAAGTAAAAATTAATAATCGCTCAAAAGTGACAAACAATAATAATTCTCGTATATCTCTGAATGACTTTTGGCATTTTATTATTATTTTTGAATCGTCAACGAAAACGAAAAAAAAAACGATCTCGCCAATTGCAAATTGAAATTATATGAATGAATATCACAGTTTGCATGAATATATAACTGACAGAATTTCATAGATTTCATAATTTTTTCACTTCGTTTGCATTTTTCTTCAATAAATCCAATTTTTTGCAACAATTTTTATGTCAAATTATGTGTTTTCTATTCAATTTCTCGCTTCATAAGTGAAAATTATAACATGCTTGTGCATGTATGTGTGTGGGTGAATAGAGTGTGTGTGCTTATGAATTATCAAATAGGTTGATTGGTGTTTTTCGTTTTTTCCATTTTTTTTTACACAAGTTTTGCTGTAACGAAAGAAAGAAAAAAAATTGATTTAAATTTAAAATTATCAAATTCTTGTACAGTTTTTCATCTTCATAATAATATTCGTATGATATATTTCAGTAATATTCTTTGAACAAGATGAAAATTGAAAATTTTGAATTTTCAAATAAAGAGAAAAATATTTGCAACAAGATTTGACATTTGATACTTTTGATAAAATTGAATATTGTTTCGATTACAATATATTTTATCACAAATACAACACACCCAATGCATGTTATTTACTCGATTTTTTTTCATATTTTTTCCATAAAATTTTTTAATAATATTTTCCATCAAATCTGCACCGAAAAAAAAAATTCAATTTATCATTTCTTTTTCCTTGTAATACAAACAACATGCAAAATGTATGATGAATCTGTGTGTTTGTGTGAGATAGTTGAAAAATGTCTTTGAACCAATGGAACAATGAAATTTTCAAGTTTTATACGTATTAAACGATTTACTTTTAAATTGAAGTTTTCAATTTTTTTTTTTGGTGAAAATTTCATTCAACTTTCGGTTCATGTCCTTCAATAAATGAATAATTTATTTTCCGGTATTTTGAGTTTAAATTTTGAAAATTTAAATTTTGGATTTGAATTTTGAATTTTTTTTTTTCCACTGAAAATTCCAGAGAAATTAGAGAGAAATTTCCATAATCTGAAATATTTTGTTTCTTCCATATTCTCCATCATTTTGAAATGATTATTATTACAAATAATTTAATTCTACTTTGACTTGTAAACATTCACCTAAAAAACATGAATTTGCAAATACAGATTATCATTAAATTACGGTTGAAATATAATATAATGGTCAAATTATGATAAACAATTTAATGTCAATTTTTTTTCTCTCTCTCATTTTCAATTATAATATCATTATTACTATATTATATTACTATTATTATTAAAATCATATAATGTATTATGTAATATAATATGAATTAAAGTTTTCATTCATTTATATGACATATTTTTTTATTTTTATTTTTTTTTTTTTGAAGATTATCATTATTGTCATAATATAATCATTTATTATTTTGATATACTTCTACAAGCATTTTCGTATATAAACATCCATGTGACATTTATTTATTCGAAAACATATAGAGAGAGTCAGAGAGAAAGATTATTAATAATGTCACATATTATTATCATGATTATATTTTTTTCACATATTTATATTTATTATTATTTTTTATGATCAATTTGATTAATTATATATTTTATGACAATAATGACAATGACAATGATGAAAATAATAATGATCTTGTATTGCTTGTTATTCAATAAAATATCGGTATTTTTACGGCCATTTGCCGCTGCTTCTCTCTCTCTCTCTCTCTCTCTTCCCCATTCATTTCTCTCAGATACTGGTTTTCCCATATTGATTGTATGATACGGAAAATAATGATTATGAATGATTGAATCAAATATTTATCATTCTTTCTTTTTGTTTTGCAAGATGTTTTTTTTTGTCTTTTTGCAAATCGTTTGAATTTTTGAATTGTTTCCAACGAAATAAATCGAACTAAACATTGACAAAGAAGAATCTTGATGATCCAATTAGAATAATATTTTATCGATTTTTCTCCTTTTTTTCTGTTATCACGGAATATTGAAGATTCTCGCTATTTTTTCGGACATTTTCTTCTCTCCAATGATAATAATAATAATAATCGATATTTTTTTTGAATCGGCTTGTGTTTGCAATGATATAAACACAGATACATACGCAAACATTGATAACAATAAACACCATAATTCATTGTCTTATGGGAAAATTGGAAACAGAATTAATAGTTATAAAAAAAAAATGGCCGGCATACTGAATAAATGAAGACGAAAGATAAAACTAAATTTAAAATTGAAATTTTTACATTTCAACTTTTTATTTTTGTTGTTGTTTTTTTCTGAGCAATTTCTCTTTGTCTAGTTTAGTTTTAAATCATGTACTCAATAATCGAAACATCGGAACGAAACAAAAAAAAATATTTGAGCATCGACAGCGATTTTTCAACATAAAAAAAATTATCCCAGCATTGAGTAACACATCAATCACAGAATGTGGCAGAGTGTATAAAAATTGGAGCTCACTTACACAAACGCATAAATATATTCATCAACAAAAACCCAGTACAGACTGAAAGACAACAAAAAAAAAAAAACATTAATAAAAAGGAAAAAATTCATTGGAAAAATAAGTAAAATAACAAAATTGAATACTAAATAAAGTTGCTTTAATAAAAAATAGAGAAAAGAAAATTTATTTGTGAATATCGATAATAATATTGTTATTAAACGAAACAGTGATAATAGTATGAAGAAAAATGATGGTTTTTATTCAATCAAAATTCATCATAGAGCTTACAATGAATGAATAAGAATGATTATACAATTTTCGAAAATGATAATAACCAAACAAAGAATGAACGAAAAGTGTATGTGGAATATGCACAAAATTTTCATATATGAATTTGTATCAATTCTCTTCAATTCTTTGACATCATTGAATATCATTTGTTTCATCGAGGAATAAAAAAAAACAAGCTTAAAACATTGAAAAAAATGGAATAAAATAAACATTGAATATATGAAAATATTCAACGAAAATAATGATCATGATGATGATGATGAACCGAGAATAACTGTACAATGACAATGATGAAGTCAAAATCAAAATTTTTCTCCAAGATAATGATGATTATCATCGAATAAACATTGAGATGAAAAAACTCTTTATAAATGAATGAATGAAGACAAAGAAAAAAATAAATGAATGATCAATAAAGGAGAAAAACTAGACAAATACTTGGAAAATGGAAGAGAACAGAAGAAATCTTTATTTCTTGCACAAATTTCTTGGTATATTCAAATAAAAAAAAATACAAACAAATATTCGAACAAACAAACAAAAAAAAATCATCAATGAAAATGGGTAGAGTAATAATCGTAGTAATAATAATAATAATCATATTCCAAGTAATAATAATAATAATAATAAAGATAATCCTAAAATAAAATGAATATTTTGAGAATCAATGAATGAATGAATAAATATTTTGTATTCATACATTTATATGAAATTGAAAATGAATATTCTTATTCTTATGGTATGAACAAAAAATAAAGAGAAAAATTGATGATGATGAAGAAAAATAAAAATAAAAATTCATCCATTTTTCCAAAGAATCATTCACTAATAATAATAATAATATACACAGAATTTCGTACAATAAACATTCGTAGGGCTTCAAACACATTTATATTTTTGGAATTTTCGATATTTTTGAAAAAAAATGTTGAACAAATTTCCGATGATGATTATTATTTTTCTGAATTTACACAGAAAATATTCAACCATTTTTCAAGAATTTATTGAATTTTTATTTTAATAAATTTGTTTACCAATTTCATTCATTCAGTTCAATTCAATTCATTTCAATTATTTTTGTGTGTGTGCGTGTGTGTGTGTGTGTGTACAAAGGAGAGAATGAAAAGAAATGAATTGAATTGAATCGAATTGATGAATAATCAAAATCAAGTTTCACATGGAAAAAAAGCATATTTTTGAAAAAAAAAAATTTCAAAGAAAATTGGAAAATCAAATAAATAAATAATGCTTGTTTTTTGACAAATATTTGCATTTTTATCATTATTTTTTCTCCAATTATTATGTGCATTTTGTGCATCAATTGTTGTTTGAAAATTGAATACGAATTCAATTTGTTTTTTTTTGTGTGTACGAAATGTCAAATTTTTTTTCGCCAATTTTCACCTATTTCATTTTCAATATGATTCCACATTTTATTTTATTAATTTATGAATGTATTCGATTAATTAATGAATTTTTCTTTTTTGTCTTTATTCTCATAGATTTGCATATTTAGATTATTAATCTGACTTTACAACGAAGTGAAATGTCAAAATCTGTAATCGAATCTAATTGAAACACCTTTTAATATGAAAAAAAGTAATAATAATCACAGTGATATG
Organism: Psoroptes ovis; assembly: GCA_002943765.1. Classification (NCBI taxonomy): domain Eukaryota; kingdom Metazoa; phylum Arthropoda; class Arachnida; order Sarcoptiformes; family Psoroptidae; genus Psoroptes; species Psoroptes ovis. Next base: position 1,121,360 of record PQWQ01000013.1, on the reverse strand, counting down.
ATTATTCAAGAATAATTCGTATAATTATAGCAATGTTATGGCAATTTCTACTGCAAAAAAATCGAGTCAAAATATAGTTTGTAGAGAAATTAATTCATACATTTACAACAATACGAATGTACTCAAACACGCACAATATGTAAATATACCGAAATAAATTAAATTATTTAATGTTTTCACTTCTAATAGAAAAATTTTTGTCAAAATAATTTTCATCACCATAGTTTTATTTTAGTTTTTTTTTCTTGCTTAGTGACAATGTGTAATTTCTTCTACCACATATATTTGAAAGAGTGAAAGTGCGAAATATTACACAACACAATTATCATCAGTAAATGTTTGTTTGGTTCATTTATTACATTTCATTATTGCTGTTATCAGACAAAATAACGGAAACATAATTCGATTTTCATGACCATATTGTTTTGGCTGCACACAAATGAGAATGTGTCAAATGATTAAAGATATTTTTCGAAACAACAACAGCAGCAAGATTCGAAATTAAAACTTGTAAACTTTTATCATTTGTTTAATTTTGTTTCAATTTACAATTCTTCATCAACTTTTATTATTTTCATTTCTTCTTCATCGAGCAAGCAGCAACAACAGCATCAATAAATTACAATCCTTTAATTTTGATTAATATATTTGTTTTGAAAATAAAATTTTCAGCCATAAAAATAATGTATCATCAAGACATTAAATTAATAAATGATCATCGGAACCATTATAGTGACAAACATCAACGACCGAACATTAATTATCAGATTCTTGTTGTCGGCAACAAATTAAACTATCAAACAAGATTTTATTGCGGCCTACTCAAATTTTTCTCGACTGACACTTTTTTCTAATTATTTGCTTTATCAAGCAATAAATTACTATTTTTGATTAATTCATCCTAATTTTTTTTCCGTTGCAAGTCATTTCAAATAAAACAAAACAATATCAAATTAAAACAAATATACAAAATTGATATTATAATTATAATAAAAAATAGCCTCCGAATGGCATTATTGTATCGTTTTACAAAATTAAACGATCGTTTTAATACCGGTATATTTACATTTATTGTAACACGTTCAGTAACACGTGATTTACATCGTGATGCAACAACAAAAGATTTCTATTATGGCTATCATCGTTGGGCGATTTCGTTTCAACGTGCAAATGATCGTGCATTAGGTGTATTTTTAATATTACGCAATCCATCACCATCAACCAAATGTTATGCTGATTTTACATTAACATTATTGAATCGTGAACATTTCAGTCGTAATGAGCAGCATCAAGAGAAACAATGTAAATTTACAACTGAACATACGATACAGGTAAATAAATAAATCAGTAATCTTTCGATTTTGCCATAATTATTCATACAAATTTACTGATAGACTAGCGGGAAAAATTTTAAACTTTTTAATTGAATTTTGTGACAAAATTATTAAAATGATAATTATGGAAAATTTTCCATTTCAATGAATAGATAATTTTTTCTCATTAAAAACCGAACAAAAAAGAAAATTAAATTAAAATTAAAATTTAATATTTTAAATGATTTTATTTTCTCTAAAGTTCTGATAGTAAATATTTTCATTGCGGAGAAATTCCATTAAAATAGTTTTTGAAACCAAAAGCATTCAATGAATAGACCATTGGCCTACAATACACCAAAATTAAATGCATACCTTTGCATTGGAGAGAAAAAAGAAATTTAAAAATATTTAATTAAAATTTTTCAACAAACAATGTACAAATAAAATGAATAATGAATGAATGAAAAAAATTGTAAATTATTTAATTTAATAACATAGACAATAATAATTTTCAATATTATGGTATTAAATTATATTAAATTTCATTGATTACAAATATTCTTGATAACATCTTAGTTCTATTATAATTTAAATTTGAAATTTCATTTCAAACTTTATGTCAAATGAAACATGAAATTCGTTTGAATGAAAGAAAAACTTTTCATTATAGAGAATTATTATTTTTTCGCACAGGAAACTTAATGATAATATCAATAATGAAAATAGGAATCAAAAGCACAAACCTTGAATTTTTTTTCACCCACTTCCTCCCTCTTTTAATTTTGAATGATTTTCTAATTTCAATTTTCTCCATTCATTTATTCATTCATTCTTTTCTTCAATTCATTTCACTTTTCAAACACTGTAATAATAGTAAAATTATAATGAAAAAAACAGCATAAATAATAATAGAAAATGATAATAATTAAATATAAATAAAGAAAAAATAAATAAATTTCAAGAAATAAAAATTAAAATTAAAAAAAATAAAAGAAAATAAAATGAAATAAACGAAATAATATTAGAAATAAATGATGATGCTCTATTTGGTCTATTTGTTTCTTCATTCATCGAATATAATGTGCATCACATGTGTATCCTTTTCAAAATATTTTCATATAAATATCTCATATTTCTACGATCAAACGAACCGGAACGAATAACGGAAAAAAAATAATGCCTTTTTTCTTAGCGGATATTAGGTTTTGCTTTTCTTGATTAAATATAAATCGAAAGAAAAAAAATGAATCTTATCAGTGATTTTTTATTTGGTGTTCTCTCGATTGTTGTTATGGCATGTCGATTGAGAGAATTCCTGAATTTTTCTTTTTTTATCAGCAAAAAATAAATATTATGTAACATCTCAATTTTTTTTCTTTTGATACCATCATTGATTATACCGAAATACCGGGCATTTTTATTTTTTCCTCGAAAATTTTCCGATTATCACAATGATATGATTAAATGTAATTATAAATTTTTATTTTACCGTAAAATTTATTTTTTTCCATTTAATTCATATATATTCTTTTGTTTGTGAACAATGAATGATGGTATTGTTTTGCTATTTTCATTGTTGGCACCATTCGTTTTTGTTTCCTTTTGGTTTTGGTTTTTGAAGTTGCATTTAATTTCGAAGCAATGAGACAAAAAAGAAATGAAATATGAGATGACATAAATTTTCCCCATTTTTTCACGATAATTTCGCGGTTAAATTTCATAGATTTCAAAGTTAAACATATTTAATTTTTTATTAATATGATACGCGATTATATCGTTATCATTTCTCTATTTTTTTGGCCGAATTTGATTCATTTTTAATTTTTTGTTTTCTGGGATTTTCTTTGATATTAATCACTCAAAAAAAGGGTGTAAATAAATGGATAATGATGAATGAAATACAATCAAGAAAATTCGGTGATGAAACTGGAGAATTTCTATTAGAACTTAGTATCGGTAATATTATGACCATATTTGAAACTGATTTACAAATATCAACCAATGGTCATATAAAAAGTGGAAAATTTGAAAGTGCCTCATTTACATTTGGTTCATTCGAATGGAATATATCAATTGTGATACACAATTATGGTACAACCACAATATTATCAACAAATAACGATAGTAACAAAGATAGTAATAAAAACAATGATAGTTCAACAAATGATAAAAATTCATCAAAAACCGAAACAACGACGATTCCTAATCGCATAATTTATGTATTTTTAAATCGTTTAAGTGGCTTTGATCATCCTTGTCGTGTACAATATCGTGTTATAATTGGTTTAGATGAACAAAAAAATCACGAAGATTCTGGTGTATTAGATCAAATATCAGATGCTGGTGGCCGTATACGTGGTTTTCAAATGCAACATTCTTTAAGTGATCTAATCAAATCAAATGGTACTGTTCGTGTTTATGTTGAATTACATTGTTGTAATGCAATTAGTGAAGCTAAAGTGCCTATTACGCGTAATCCATCACCAACAATAAATTGTTATGATCGTAATAAACAGGTAAATACTTGTTTAATTTTTTTTCGACCATTAATTGTTGCAATCCTTTGAATATTCATATCATTATAAATATTCATTTTTCATTCAAAAGGGTTGGTGTATTGAAGCTGATCTCGATAGTGAACATTTACGCCTTAAATTATTTTTTATGGATTTACACTCTGTACCACGTAATCATTTACGTTATATATCATGGATTGCATATGTTATTGCAAAAGATCCACGTCACGGTATACGAGAAAGTTTAGCAGTGTCGAATGCACCACATTCCAATTATTATGTACAAGATGGTATCGATATGGGCGCTATGATGGATACGACATTACCAGTAACAAAGGTAAATTCTTCCAATTTACCATTACCAAATGATATTAAGGAATTCATTTTTTTCATCCTAATTTTCAAAACAAATTTAGATCAAAGAATCGCCAAAAGTATATTTAGAAAATGAAAAATTGACTGTACACGTTGAATGGTGTGATTCGATAATGTTATTCAATCATATTTATCACAAATACGATGATATTACACGTATTCATGGACATCAAATGAGGTGAATATTTTTTTTTCTTGAATTTTGATTCACTTTTATTTTGAAAATTTGCAATTTTAAAATATTTCAAAAATGAAAAAAATTCTGGCCAGAAAAAAATGAACATGAACACAAAAAGTAAATTAAAATTCAATAAACATAATCAATTTCGATCAGAATTTTTTTTTCGTCCGATCTAAAATCCATTTGTCATTTCTTCTCGAAAGAAAGAAAAATTCCGAAATATTTCAAAATTTTCGTAAGCAAAAAATTTTAAGATTCTTCCAGAATAAAATCAAATTTTGAAAATTTTTTATCCTAAAAATGGAGAAATGATAGGAAACTCATACATTTTCAATTCATATAACAAGAAAAAATTTCTTTAACAAACAAACAAAATGACTTGAATTAATGATTTAAGAGAGAAAATAAGAACTCACATATCAAAAAGAAAAAATATAAATTTCAATATAAATAACTCAAATATTATAAATTTGAAATCAATGAATGAATGAATGAAATCGAAATGAAATGAAAGTATCAAATAAAATGAAATGGCCGACAAATGACAAATGATTATTATTATTTGAATAAAAATGGAAAATAATATTGACGGCTAACTTACAAACTAACACAATCGATTGAAATATCGAAATATTTTGAAAAGCTTCAATGAAAAACAAGAAAAAAAAGTAACAAATGAAATGAAATGTTGATACAAACACTTTTGTAGTCGAAAATAGAGCCGAAAAAAAAATGTTTAGTGACATTTTCAAAATGAAAAAAAATGTAACAATGAAAAATAAATGAAAAAAATATAAATAAATTCATATTAAAAATACGATATCCGATAAATTGTGTTTTTTGTTTGTTAAAAGAAAAATCTAAAGTATGAAAGTATATGAGAAAATGTGAAAAAAGACAAAATTCTACCAAGAGTGGTAAGAGTTCATGAAAATGGACCGATACAAATATCGAATGAAATGAAAATACATTAAGATTACAAACAAACAAAACGAAACAAACACCCGAATCACATTTAAATTTGTACTTGTATCGATGGAATTTTCAGTTTTGTTTGTTTGACATATTGAAATGAAATAAAACTAGAAAAAATTCCATGAATGGATTGAAAGCCGAAGAAAAAACTTTAATTAAACTTAATATTTATTTATTTTTTTCCGATATCGTTTATCAATTGTTCTCGCTCACATATTTGAATGATAAATTATTTACTTTATAATTTAATGTTATAAATCATGAAATTTTTGATTGAATTCTGTTGTTTGTTTATTTTTTATTTGCATTGAATTTCACTTTCATTTCGCGCCTCAATGGTAAGAATTGCCAAATTCAAATGCCATCGGTTATATGCATTTATTTATTTATAATTTGAACTGAAAAAACAAAAAACATCTTGATGATTATTTTTTTCTCATTCTTGCATCACTTTAACAATACTAAAAAGGTGTATATTTCGTATCAATTCGATTGGAAATGGTATTCGCAATGCACACTTGAAGAATTCCAGCAATTTTCCAATTTGTAATGAATTTTTGCCCATGTTCAATTTCCAAAGAACATTCTCACTATTTGATTTCGAATATCTTCGATGATTTTAATGAATAAAAAACAAACATATGCGAATATTTGATTGATTGATTGTGATTATTATCAAATTTCATCATCGAATAAATGCTTGTGCGTCTATGGTCCAAGTGACGCATGTTAATTTTAATAATCAGAATATTTGTTTGAACTTGTTCAGCCTTAAACATATCATTTATAATTGATTATTTTTATTTCTTTGAAAATATTCATGAAAATTAATGGAATTTCAATATAAGGTTTCTACCTTTTATGGTTAAGGATATTGATGATAACAATATAAATAATCATCGGCAATATTAATAATCATCATTATCTATTTTGATCGTTTCGACTATAACAAATATCCATTTTTGATTATCATTTGATCTTTTTGTTGTTGTTTATCAATAATTCTATTGTATCAAACCATTATTATTGCAATGTATTAATGTATCACATGGTTTCAATAAGATAAATAAATAATGAAAATAGAAACTAAAAAATTCAAACTTGAATTAGAATGATAAAATTTTTTTGCCCAGATAATCCCATTCTGGTTATTTGATTTAGTTTGTATTTGTACATTCTATACTCCCATGATTCATTGTCTAAATCGCCATCAATAGATAATGATAAACATTCTAGTACTAAACAATGTTAACTTTACGATAATTCATTTCCATGAATAATTTCTTTTTTTTCCTATTTTCCATTCATTTAATATTGAAAATTGATTTTATATCAATTTATTTATTTATTTATTGTTTTGGTTTCCCAGTACAAACATTAAAATACATTGAATACTGACATTAGTTTTGAAAACTATACATAAAAAGACAGCACAATAATTATTAATTAAAAAATTGATTTTGAAAAATGATGATAATATAAAATACCAAGTGGTAAATTAATGAATATTAATATTGGAATATTGGAGTAAATTGAATTCAATTGAAATGTAAACAAAATGAATTGAATTGTATTAACATAAATTAAAATTAATTCGATAATCAAATACTAAATAGAATAAATTTTATTCATTCATTAATTAATTTTCATTTTGTTTATGGACTCTTTTATTATCAACATTATTGATATCATCATTTTGTTTTGCAAGCTTTGTCAAAGCTTTCAAAATTTCCAATACAGAAATTGATCCCTTTGTGTTTTTGTTTTTCGAAATTGAAATTGTGGCTTTCTTTTCCAATCTATTCAATTCGTTTCATACTTTTTCATTGAATCAAACATTCTAGTGATGTTATTGTTAGTGAATTCACCATAATAATGATGATAACAATGATATTAATTTAATTAAATCAATGTCCAATTCGATAGTGTATATTTGAATCTTTTTTGAATCAATGACTATTCAATGATAATAATAATGATAACAACAATTTAATGAGCCAAACAAAGAGAAAAATCTTAGATTGCCAACATATAGAAAAATAAATAAAACCAATTACAACAAAAAAAATATTTCCACTTTTAACCAAACAAATAACAATAATAATGATACAATAATAAATATAATAATGATATTATCATTATTATTATTATTATTATCATCAAAATCGATTCTAATCAAAATTTAGTTTCATTTTAGATTTGGATGTGTTTGTCTTATTTATTTATTTTTTTTTGTATTGATGCATTATTGTCATTCTATTGTTGTCGTGTTATTATTATTGTCATTGTTTGATTACATCAATGTGTATGATTTAAGAGAAAAAAATTTGTGCGAAAAAGAGCGACAAATTCAATTGAATTTCACATTGAAAAGAATTCCGTTTCCATTGGATTTAATTGAATCACAAACAACTAATGATATGTGAGTGGAAAATGAACCTGCACAATTCTATTCATTTCTGTTTCAAATTTTATTTGATATACACGATTCTGTATTCTTCAAAAAAATAAAAATAAAATAAAAATCTTTAATGGATAAATAATAAAGATCATGTCCCTTCTAGAAATGTTATCATTTTCGTTTTTCAATATCTCTCTCTTTCTCTCTATCTCCGATATTTTTGTTTACTTTTCGATATGTGTGATATATGAATGTGTGTTTTTTTTTCCTGTTAAAATGTGTTTTTATTTTTTATTTTTTATTTTTGGATGTGTATTGAATTTAATAAAAAAATAAATATCGATGTACAAAATTATATGAAATTTTTTTCTCTTAGCTTCTATTCTTGGTTAATTTTCTAATGTGATTCAAAATGGAAAAAACAAATAAAATCAATATTCAGTTGAAACATTGTTTATTTTTTTTTTTATTTTTCCATCGTCCAATATCGGTATAATAGAAGCAAATAGCAGATTGATCCTCATAATTGACAAGTAAAATATTTTACAATTTTTTTTTTTCAAACTTGTTTGCTTGTTTCAATTTAGTTTCAAGGTGAAATAATAATTTGCTAAATCAATTTGAACAAATCAATATTTGACCAATGAAATAAAAAAATAGAAAAAATGAAAATAAATTGAATTCATATGTCAACGACAAGTCAACAAGGAAAATGAATCGAAATGTTTGATATATTTTTTTGTTGATACTCAAAACATAATTTGTAATGACAATAATTTTTGGTTCCTGAACCAAAGAAATGGACTACGGAAAATAAATTCACAAAACATTTCTTCATTATTATGTTCTGATAAAACTAATCATATCAGACCAAAAGTGAAGCACATTTTCTTTTTCTATTACACTAATGATATCAAAATAGAGTAAACAAAATATGAAAGAAAAAATGAAATATTGATACAATATTATCCAAACATCATTCAATTTTCATTCATTCATTCATTCATATTCTACGATTCATTTGTAAAATATTTATTTTTTCTGCAACTTATACATCCAAGAATCAAAATAATCGAACTGAATTGAATTCAATGAATCGTTGAATGAACATATATCTTCAATGATTGATTCAATGAATGGACAAATTTTTTTTCTTTGCCATTATTTTCTCTTGTAATTTGTTCATTAAAATCAAAAATTCTTTTCATGTTCTTATCTTTAGACCTAAAAAAATTGTATCCATGTGAACACATTCATACAAGAGCATACACTCACAAACTGGGTCCATAATGATACCAAAATTAATAAATAAATAAATACATCGTTAAAAATGAAGTTTTTCCATTATTTTATTCGTCTTTCTTTTCAATTTTTTTTGTTTGCCTCTCAAATCTCATTGATTTCATTTTTGATCGTATTGTCTTGCTGTTTTACATCATTATAATTATCATTTTTTTCTCGAAATTTCAGACGTGAAATACTTGCATTAAGCAACGAAAATTATAGCCTTGAAAAACAATTAATTTCATATCAAAAAACGATTGGCCATACGGTACATCAGCGTTCGCAGTCGAAAGATAATTCGAATGGTGATCACGGTAAATCTAACCAACAACAGCCACCACAACAGCAACAGCAACAACAGCAGCAGCCACAACAACAACAGCCACAAAAACATCATTTGCATCACAAACATCACATCACTGGACAAAGACGTTCATCATCGGAAATACAATTAAATGTTGAACATTTGAATAAAATAAATAATCAATCATCACTGACATTATTTAATCAACAACAATCAAATGTTCAACGAAATGGTCATCTGCAGCTTGATTCAGTGCAACAACAACAGCTCTCACAAAATCAACAACAATTTGTTCCAATGAATTCTCGACAAGCACTTCTGCAGCAGCCATCAATTTACCACCAGCATCATCATAAATTGCCGGCCATACCAACTCAACAGCATTCGGCTACACCACCACCGCCCGTGTCGCCATTAGCACAATCACAATTTCACAGTTATCAGACATCTATGATGATGCCTAATTCGCCAAAATTTAATGCTCTACGTAAAGGATCATTGACGCATTATGGATCATTACCAAATAATTCATCGCTATCATCTTTCGATCAAATGCCAACATCCAAATATTTTTATAATGAAGATCAAGGTGAATTTATGGGCAGTTCTAATAGTAATATTGTCAATACAAATATTACGCCATCACCAGTACAGCCACCAACACAATCATCATCATTGAGTACACCAAGAATATTCTCTGTAATCGTAGCAACAAAAAGATCATTACATCGATCAAGAGAAAGGAATCATCCATCAGCCACTGTTGCATCAGCAGCAGCTGCATTTTCATCATTAACATCATCATCGGTTCCAATGGCTATTAATCAAACTCCACCATCAGGAACAACATCATATGGTAATAATGGAAATGTACAAAATGTCAATGGTCCTTTCAACGCAATCGATAATGATGATATACAGTATCGTGCACAATTATCACCGAGCTTAATATCAACACAGCAACAACAACAACATGAGCAACAACAATCATTATCTTTATCATCATTGAGACATGGCCATCCACATCATCCACATTATCATCATAACTATCATCATCAACATCAGCAGCCAAAACACTTTCATCAATATGGGAATCAATTCATGAATCCAACAGTTATCATTAATGATGAGAGCTGCACGCTACAACAACAGCCGCCACAACAACAACAACCGCCAGCAATAATGTTGAATCAAAATCCGAATAATATAATCGATTGGACATCATCATCATCATCTACGCCATCATCGATAGCGGCAGCTGCATTAGCTGCGACAATAGCACCGAGTATACCTATGATACAAACGACTACAACAATAAATGATACGAATAATGATAATACAATTGGCGGATGTTATCCAATGATTGCACAACAAGGAATTAATTATCCATAAAGATGATTATGATTTGGTCTATTTGAAGGAAAAAAAATGAGAATACAAATTGAATCAGGTTGATTCAATTAAATTATTATATTTATAAGATTTTATTATTGAATTTTTAATCCATTTTTTTCTCTCTTGTTTCCATTTCACATAAATTTTTTCTTTATCAATAATTATAACGATGATAATAATTCATTGTCAAACATACCCTTATTGTTATAAACATTTATCAAAAAAAAAATTTCAATTTTTCTCACATTTCCTCAAAGAAAAAAAAAATACGTGATCGATTATGATATTTCATCAAAAAACTTTAGGCACACATTTGAAACATTGCATAAGTACATACACGCAATATTCAAAAATAAAATAAAAATTCATCGATGAAATAAATGAATAAATTTTCAATCAATATACATTCAATCGAATGTAAATTTTTTTTTCGAAAGAAAATAAAAGTACATGTATTTTAACATTATATCTACGCGATGAAATGTGGTGTATTTGATATGTTTTTCAATTTTATTTTTTTTTTATTTTTAGAAAATAATTCCCGAAACGATGAAAAATAAACAATGAAAAATCCGATATATAATAATAATCGATAAAAAATTGAATTTAATCGAAGAAAGAAAAGAAACAAAAAAAAAACAACGGATGAACAAAAATAAAAGAAATTCAATTGAATTGAATGAATGAATGTAATCAAATCATAGAAGTTTATAAGTATTTTTATTAGGAAAATCAAATAATACGAAGAAAAAAGTGTTTCTCAAAAGTGTTTGTCAGTGTATTTTTCTTGTTTCGTTCAATTGTTCATGAACTTTTGATTGTTTTTTCAATTTTTGTTTTCGTTTTGATTCATGGAACATATTGTTCAGAGTTATTCTCAAATTTTGTTATCATCTTCAAAACATTCAAAGGTTAACAAATAATGAAATTTGTTAATATAGAGATAATAATAATAATTTACTTGTTTTATTCCTGTTTCCCATTAATTGTAGCAAAATTTTTTTCAATATGAACGCCAGGTGTTGCCGACTATCCAACAATAATTAACAGATTATTGATGTTCAATGCTAATACATTTTGAATCAAATGTATTGTGTGAGGAATTCCCTGGTTTTTCAATTTTCATTTTTTTTCCAAAATAAATCAAAAATTTGTTCAGAAAAAAAATCAAATTTATCAAGAATATTTACAATCATATTGTTGTTATTATCATTATTTTCCATGTCTATGATTAGCATTTATAAAATTTGCTTCAAGCATCGTATAAATTGTTTTCATGTTGAGATTTTTGAAATTTTCTTCTCGATCTTCATGATTTCTTTGCGTTACATGTGATATGAATTTATCTCATTGAGTGAATACAAACATCTAATATGCTTGATTCTGTTTTCAATTTGATGTTTGACTAAATAAATAAATTTAAAATAAAAAATTTCCCATAAATCTCAACAATTTATGTTCTTTTTTTTCCTACATTTCTTCACCATCTTCCATTCTTTGAGATTAATTTCGTTCATAGACGATGGCTGATTTTTGTTTTGAAAAATTAATAAAAATAAATGTTTCATTAATGTTGAAAATTATTTTTTTAGAACAACGACAGCAAAAACTCCATAAGCTTTCACAATAAATGCGCATATTTTGTATCTAAATGTATGACTATTTTTTTCTGGTTTTTTATGGCTTCAAATGGAACATAATTATTAATGATTCAATAATTATGAAAGAGAGAGTCGAAGAGAACCTGTAGAGAGTGAAATGCGACGTTTTTTTCCTTATCATTCGTGGCTGAAGACAAATAAATAAACAAATGCAAAAAAAAAAAAATTCTTAAAAGCATCCGAGACATTCAACTATTACAAGAAACAAGAGAATCATAGACATTTGGGGTCTGGTAAAAGCCGGAGTTAATTGATTATCCCTATTAGAATTTGATTCATTTGAATTCAACAAGAAGCCATAAGTCAAAAATATTCAAATTTCAAAGTTTTCTTTGATGAAAAATTGAAATAAGATAATAATAAGGGAATCACCCAAAATAATCAAGTACACATTCACTCAAGTCTTTCATCACAGCTCATATTTGAATGTGTGTATGTGTAATCATATAAAATTCATGCATCAGAATATCTTCTCTTTTCCTTCTCCAACTAACATCTCTATTTCCCATCATTAACATCATCATTTTGATTATTATCATCATCATTATTATGATTACATCATCGTCATCATCATTATTGTATTAATGAAATAAGATGTTAAAGATGTCAAAGAAGAGATGAAAAAAAGAATGTTTTAATTTCAATAATAATAATTATAATGAAATAAAATAAACTCATTTGTTTTTTTTAGAAGGAAACTGGATTTGTAATTTTTCTTTGTTTTTCTTTATATTTTTGATAATCATTAAAAAACAAAACGAAAGAAAAAGATGCTAAATGTCATTTCTTTGTATTATTTTTCACATAAATTTCATGTTTATTCCTATTTTTATTTTTTTCTTGCATTTCTTTCTTTAATTGACATTATGCTAATGATTTTTATTATTATTATCCACATTATTGTATGATCATATGGAATTGACATGGTCCTGATCATTACATTTCATTCAAACAAATAATGAAACAGTGTAAAAAACAAGAACAAAATGAAATGAAATGAATCTTAATATAATTTGCCGTAGAATCATATTTCAGGAAAGAATTTGTGTGAAAAGTGGAAAAGTAGAAATTATCTTTAAACCAAAATATGATAAGCGACAAGGAAATGGTGAATTTCTTTATGTTTTTTTTCTACTTTCTTTGAAGCAAATAATCACATCAACATTTGAAAGAAAACGATACAAAATTTATCATTTTTTCCATTGATAAAATCGATTGATTGTATTTAGCTTAAAGGTCGAAAAATGAAAAATGAAATGTAATCTTTTGCTGAATTCTTTTGCGGTAAGGAGATGGAAAAAAATCAATTGAATAGATTTTTTTGTTTTTCAGTGCAATTGTTGATGGATATTTTGTTTTTTTCATTGGCAGAAAAACAAAATCATTCAATTGAAAAAATGAAAGATGGAAAAGTGGAAAAAGTTGAAATAAATAAATGAAAATGGATAGAAATGATTCTACATTTGTTTCATTTCTCATCATCATCATCATTATTATTGATATCATTAGTGTTTCTAGGGTTTTTTCTTTTTTTTGTTTCGTAATTTTTCAATGGAAAAAACAACAACATCAACATCAATATATCAGCAAAAATTTTTTATTTATTGGCTTCAAGGCAATTTAATTTTATTGCAACAAATACATATAAAATATATTGAAAACATTGAAATTGATGCATATAAATACTAGAAATATCGAATATTGAAAATCAACAAGAAGAAAACGAGAAAAAAAAATAAAATAAAATAAAATCGAAACGATAATATTTTACAGTTGAAACAAATTCAATTGAATTCAATTTGAGTATCAATTTATCGCAATTATTATTCTTTTATTGAAATGTATGGACGATTCTGGACAAAGTGAAAAAAATGAATTTCAAAATTATTAATCCATCGATGCGTATTGCTCTGCCCATCGATTTTATTAATAATAATAATATTTGTGTGCGAATGATAAGAGAAAAAGGGAGAAAATGAAAAAATATTTTCTCCCTTATTATTGAAATATCGATTTCGCAACGAAAAAAAAAGAAAAAATTCATATCAAATTCACAATAATAAACAGACAAACAAACAAACACACACACACATGCATACATTCCAAAGCATCCTTAAGCATTCCCAACATATCCCAAACACCATTCATGGACAACACCGCCATTGACAGCAGAAGCAGCAACAGTGGAAATTCTCCATTTCCAAACAACAACAAAAAAAACCATTAGAAATCGATTTTTATGAAAAAATATTAAATTTTTCATTCAATCATTTTTCTCCATTGTATTCATTCACAAAAAAATGGACAAAATTCCATTTTACTTTTTTGTTGAATTGAATTGAATCGAATTGAAATCAATTGAATTGAATTTAAAAAAAAAATTCCAAAATTCAATTCATTCATACAACTGAACAAACAAACATTGATGACAATGAAGAAATAATAATCATCATCCGATATTTCACAAAGTTATTCGATATTGGTGATGATATGTTGTTGGTATGGCGGTGGTGTCGGTGTTGTTGCAGTCGTTTTATGATGTTGATGATGGCGTCTTTGGTCCAGTTTGTTGGTTTGTTTGCTTACTTGCTTGCTGTCTGATCATATGTGTGGCTTTGTTATTCGTATTGCTGCATTTTAGCTGAACAAATATGTCAAAATAATAATATAAACAACAAAATCTATACACGAATACCATTGACCATGGTATAATTGACAATTTTTTCCCAATTCTTTAACAGAAATAATGGTAAAATAACATTCAAATTGACGTAGGGTATTCGGGTGTTGTTATGTGGTGTGTTTTATTCGTATGTGTTTTTATATTTTTGGTTCATAACAACAACAACAGCAACAGCAGCAACAACAACAAGATCAATGAACACATTGAACGATTGTGAAAAAAATGAATGAAATGAAATGAAAAAAATGAATGAATGAATCGAATGGAAAATTTGAAAATGTGTTTGGTCATCACAAACACAAAGAAATTTGTTTTTCTCAATCATTTTCAGAAATAATTGAAAAATAAAAGTGAAATTAAAAATTTTTTTTCACTTCTATTTTGTTGGTAAATCAACACAATACAAACATCAACGACAGGACAAATAATAATAACCAAAGCAAATATCGACAGACAGTAAATTCACTCAAATCAATTTTATATCTCATATTTTTTTTCGATATTTTGAATTTAATTAATTCTGATCTGTAAGCGTTTGCTGTTGTGTTTGTGTATGATGTTTGTGTCATCAGACAATTAAATGGGAATTTTCATCATCATCATCATCATCAAATCATTTTTTTTTTTTTTTTTTGTAAATAAAAATTTCAGCGAAAATTCAATGACATTTTTTTCTTTTTCTTTACTTTGATGATAATTATTTTAATATCTGGCAGAAATGGAAAAAAAATTCAATTTCATATGAATCCATTTAATGATAAAAACATTTCAAGATTTAATTCTTTTATAATATTTTAAATGATGAAAATGAATTTATATGAACATTGATAAAAATAAAATAAACAAACCGAAACAACAAAATCAAAACATCAACAACATAAACATGAAAACAGTTATGAAAATTGTGAAATCAAAAAGTGTGAAAAGACAGAAAATAGACTGGATGAAATGAAAATAAAATGTCAAAAACTTGGAAAAATATTCAAAACAAAATAAAATAAAACTCATGACGATCATTTTATGATTTACTCATCCTTTCTCTTTATCATCTCTTTATGATGATTATCTTTGATTGTTTTTATCAGAATTAAACTAATGGATTTTTTTTTTGGGAAACCTCAGACATTTTTGATGCATTCATGTTATCTGATTTCACTGATTTTCGGTCGCATAAATAGTAAAATCAAAATTGTTTGCCAGCATCAATTCAAATCTGCATGGGATTGAATTTCAAAATAAACGATTGTGTAAGAATAAAGAGCCACCAGGTGTGCTACATGAATCTTGATTTTTTCAAATTTTGATTTTCAAAATTTAAATTGAAATTTTCGATTCAAAAAAAAAAAAAAAAAATTAAATTAACAAAAAAAATTTCATTTTAAATCTATCAGAGATTTCGTATAAATTCAAAGTTAAATGTATTTTTTTAAAATTCATTATTAATCACAAAGCAGCCGAACAATGATGCATTCATTCATTCATCTAGTTTCATAGACAGACAAACATTAAAAATCTTCATTGATTAATTTTTTTTTTCTCTGCTACATGAAATTTCCGTTCAATTTGATCCATTGTATTGTATACATTTCGATTCACGTCATTGGATGAATGTGAAATTTGTTTTAAAATTTTAATTTAAAATTTTTCGAAAATTTCGGAAGCAAACATTATCATCAATATGATGATAATGACATTGATTCATTCATTAAATCATTTTGAATAATTTTTTCTTCGGCTGTCTCTAATCATTTGCGTTTGCGTTTCCCTTTTTGCTAAAAATGATGATGATAATATGTTTAATCAAATCAAATGTTTTCATTTTCACAATTTTTTTCATTTCATTTCATTTCTCTCTCTTTTATGGTAAAATAAACATTGAACACAAAACCAACCGAATACAAATATCGAAATGATATACAAAATGAATTCATAGAATTCCCGAATAACCGAATAGATACATATAAAACTCAAAAGAATTTAATTAAAAGCAATGAAATGAAATGAAAATTAGAAAATTGGAAATTTTGAATGAAGAAAAGAACGAAGAAAAATTCTTTAATCATCATCATCGTAATCATTCAAATTAAATAATTGTAATAGTAATTATTATATAACGAAATAGTGTTGAATTGAGTTTAGTTTTTATTATTAGAATTAAATTATTCGTCGATAGAGTCGGTGGCAATGATGATGATGATGATGATGATGATGTTGCTTGCAGTGTTATGTTGGCAAAAAAAAAGTTTTATCATCAAATTTCAATGTAGCCAAAAGAAGAAACCAAATACTTGGAAATTAAAAAAGAAATACAAAGATTCTTTAAGAATAAAAATAAGAAATCAAACGACTAAAGAATTTTTTCCAAGAAGTTTTTCAAAGAATCAAAAGATTTGAAAATTCTTTTCTCTTTTTTAATAATTTTTAAAAAATTTAATTTCACTTCTAAATTCTTTTCTATTATCATCATTATTATTATTGTGATTATTATTTTGATTCTGAATATATTGAATATTGAAGATTTTTTCAAAATGAAAAATTATTTTTCACTTTTTTTTGGAATTTCTTTGGTTGAAAGAATTAAAAAAAATAATTCTCTCGTTCGTTTTTCTTGACTGATTATTTTTTTTATTTGTATTTTGTATTTTTTTTTTTCTCATTTAATCATATTAGAAGATTTTGAATGAAAATCAAAATATTGATTGTTAAAGGATTTCTTTTGAAGAAAATTTCAAAAGAATAATTTGAAAATTAATTTTAAAATTAAAATTTTTCAAAACACCGCACAATAATAGCCATCTATGAGTGAATTTTGATTTCAAGTTTTCAATCATTGATATCATTGAATAGCTGCAAAAGATGGCGTTGTCATTTCACATTTTTTTTAGATTCAAACATGAAAAATTTGAGTGGAACGATTTAATAAACGATTGAATCAAGAAAAAAGGCTTAAAATGTCTAAAATGAAAACTGTATTTTTGTTATGAAAAATATTTTTTCAAACATTACAACATCAAATTGATCGACAGACATTGATCGAAATGATTATCAGCATTTATAATAATAATAATAATGATAGCAATCAAAAATAATCTAAAATACAAATATTCCAATAATTCACTTGTATAAACTATTATGTTTGTATTTTCACATAATTTTATGATGGAAAAATCATCATCATTTGTCTTTTTACTCATATTGTTTTTTTGATTTGTTCAGTTTTAACCGTTTAGTTGTTACATTGATGCACTTGTCAATCATTCAATCATTATTTTTGGTGATTGAAAACAAATAAATATAATTTTAATGGAGATATTTATGGGAGATTGGTGGAATTGTTGAAATTACAAAACAATTTGATAATCAAATAATAGTGAAAATAATTATGAAAATTATTTTGATATGATCGAAATAATGACGATTGCAACATAGAATAGAATCATTGATAAATTGCTCGTTTTAAAACAAACAATAAATTGTTGCGATAAACTTTGATTCAAAATTTATTTTAGAATAAGCATGTAGGTGGCCAGAAAAATAAACAAATATTCATTCCATGTATGATGCAAAAGTAAAATCATTTTTCAGTGTCAAAATGGTGACAATTTCATTTTAAAATCGATTCAAAATTCTGAAATAATTATATCTCGAATTAATCAAATCTTTCTTGAACGAAAAATTTTGCAATAGTCATAATACTAAGGAAAGTTCTGCAAAAAAGAAACAATTCATTGAATAAAATACTGTAATTTAGTGATTGGTGAAAAATAATTGAGGAAATTTAGATCATCATCATTTGATAATCATCGGATGATGATCATTATTTACGGAAATATTTTCATTTTTTTAGTGCTTACAGAAAATTTTGATTATATTTGGCCATACACAAAGATTCATTCATCAATCAATCATCAATCGATATGTGGCCTAAACAACAGCAGCAGCAGTAACCACATATCGATTGATGATTGATACATAAACACACATACAGACACACAGATGTGAGACAAATGGATTTATGGTCAATATGTATGTGTTCAACGCAACATTATATTTGCAATCAATAATGGTAATAATTTTCACAATCTTTGGTTTCGGAACAATTTTTATATTTCTCGAACAAAATGATACGAATTTGAAAGCAAACAATATTTCTCAATATTGGTACACATATTGTATCAGATGAATCAATGATTCAAAAGAAATATTTGAAAAGAAATTGCGGATGTAATGATTTTATTTGATTTTACTTTGATACCAAAAAAAAAGGATATAATAAGACATTGTTCAATGTGATGCACCCATTATCGATTGATTTTCGGTTTCTGTTTGTTTGTAATCTGAAGAAAACAAAATCGAAAAATGAATGGAAATAATTGATCTCCATGATAATAATGACAGTTGCAATAATCGAAAATCAATCACATCTAAAATCTATTGATTTGATCTACAAAAGATTTCTTGAAAATGTAAACAAAAAAATTTGATAAAGAACAGAGAGAAAAAACAGGTAGAAAATTTGGACTTTTTCAATTTTGTTTTCAATTTTTTGTTCCTCATTATTCAACTTAACTATGATGATGGTCATCATCATCATTGAATAACCATAATTCGATGATTAATGGAATTTAATGACCATAATCATTTCCTTTTGATGATCCCATCATAAATTGATCATCGTTTGAGTAATTCAATCAAATTCAATTTGATATGATCAAATTGATTCATTCAATTTGAATCAGTCTAATAATCGATTCAATTGTGCGCCCATGGAATGAAATCATTTTTTCTTACTGTTCTGATATCTTAATATTAATAATAACCATCATTTTCTTCCTTATTTAGACTTTGATTCGAAGAAATTATGAATGAAAAAATTCCAGGAGTAATAAATACTACCAGACACTGCTGTACGATTCATAGCAACTGCAATCATTGACTTTCGTATGCTTTTGGATATTTGATCAATGGATTGATATCGATGCGATCATTTGACCAATCGATCGATCGATCGATCAATAGACTGATGGATCGAGTACCAAAGTTTCGAGTATCTTATCATCTCAACTAATGAGACTATCATTAGAAATATTTAGATTTTTTATCCTAAAGAAAAAAACAAGACTTGAATTTCATCATTTTTCTACGCAAACACGCAAATTACATACATATAAAACCAATAATACTGATAATAAAAATAGAATTAATTTTTAAGAAAATTATTTTCATTAAAAATAAATGAATAAATGTTTTGGAAAAAGCTCGGTGCATATTCATTTGAATTTATTTTCAAATGAATATAAAATGCGATAAATAATTAAGCAAGTTAAAATACACTAATCACATGAAAATATAAAAGGATTTCTAGGATTTGTTTTCTGTATGTATTGATCTCAACAAAGTATCGATATCATTTATTAATATTAATTAATCGATTTAATCCTTGAATTTTGAACATATTTTTTTATCCATCCCTTTTTCTCACTTGTATTTCTTGAAATTAGCAACAAAAAACAAAATATTTTGAATATGATTGATTGATTGAAAAATGTATTTAAGAAAACATTTCAGCTATTGTACGAAACTGTGAAAAACATTATTGTTGATATGAATTTTT
Source organism: Psoroptes ovis (assembly GCA_002943765.1). NCBI lineage: Eukaryota > Metazoa > Arthropoda > Arachnida > Sarcoptiformes > Psoroptidae > Psoroptes > Psoroptes ovis. The sequence goes on along the minus strand of PQWQ01000013.1, from coordinate 1,100,655 downwards.
TATTTGTTGAATGTTTTTCAAATGCTGCGATGAGAAGCAAATGGGTAAGAATTTTGAAATTCATTTTTTTTCCTTGCTATTTTCCTTATATTCAAATTATTCAAAAAAAAATTGAATCGACAAACGTGTTTATCAACAATGTTGAATTGAAAAAATTAGGCCATATTTTACTACGAATAAAAATTTTTATTTAACTTTTTTTGACGTTTTTCAAAACAAAGCGGGATATCTTACATTCTAATGATCGTAGAAAAATACATTTATTTACGTTCAAATTTGTGTTTCTTATGTCCATAAACACATATCTGAATCAATGAATCTAAATGATAAATGAATCAAAATGAAAAGTGAATTCATTTATTCGATGTACATAAAAAAATATTTCATCTCATTCCAGCCAATCGAGCAAGCGAAATCGAATAAATCGAAAAATAAAGATAATGATGATTATGTTGATTATGTAATCATCAATGTTAATGACAACGACCATCGAATAGAAAGTAATTTAAAATGGTGGAATAGGATATTAAAAAAAAAATTTATTCATCATACAAATATAACAAAAACAAAACAAAAAAATGCTAATTATCAATTTAATTCAAATCAATTTCATTTCTCTCTTGTTATTTCTGTTTTTTCCTGAAATTATATTGAAGAAATGGGAGAAAGTAATGATAAAAACAATAATAAAAAACTTGTGTTTCTAATTTTCATTAACACAGAAATAAAAATTGAATTTAATCAATCAAATACAATTGATTTCAAATCAAATCAAACCGAATCGATCATTGATTGAATTGATCAATGATTGATTATTGATTGATGTATAAAAATCAATTGAAAGCCGCATATTTATTCAATATCTAAGTCCAAAGAAAAAACAAAATGATTAATAAGAATTTGTTGGAAATAATTTTCTCCCATTCATTGAATTATTACGATCATTATTATCGAATCATTCAAATCAACATTAATTTTTATTGTTTCAGTCCAATTTTAGTGTTCAATGATTTTGCATTTTTTTTCTTACTCATCGAAGTTTTGGATTATCGATTTTGAAATATCATGAAAATCTTTTCAATTCGTACTGATTAATTTTATTAAAATAGACAAAAAATTAAATTCAAATTTTACTTAGTTGACATAAATGTTGTGAAACAGTGGAACAAAACTTTTTTATTTTCATTTCAAAAATTTCATTATTTCAATGAGAAAGATTATCAGCAAATGTTTAAAAACAAATATTTGACAAAAAAAATAATAAATAAATCTTGCGATTATTGTCTATTCAAATAATTTTTAATTCGAATTTAAAAAATTTAAAATAATAGAAAAAGTAGGCCTAAGACACTGATTAGCAACGACATACAGAAAAATTGAAACGAAAAGCATTTGTCTGTTGTATCAACGGCAACAACAAGTTGAATCAAGATTCATCAACAACAACATTTGTTCAGATGAAAAACATTATCATCTTTAAAATGTAAATTTATTATCGAAAGTGAAAGATTAATTAATTAGTTTTAACATCTGTGGATACATTTAAATCGGACAAAATAGATGTAAAACTATCCATAACGCATTGATAGTAGCGTTGATGTGTCTATCGATAATGATGATGATGATTTTCGTTACAGAAAATGCATGTTGTTACATTATTAATTTGTGCTACATTGTTGATTGTTCGACGATTTAATTCTCTGTGCACTGGCTGACATATTTGTTGATGGCGGTTGATTCTGCTATCCATTTTTACATTATTACGGTCGTACTTTTCAGCTTTCTTGTATAATTTTTCGATGAAGTTGGTCATAGACTTGAAGTCATCATTGTCTCGAGCCAATTTCAAGTTGTTTAAATCTGTTTCTGATCTCACGAATGGGACTTTTCGTTCGTTTCGCTCATCTCTTAATTCTCTATTGTCTCTCTATTGACTTATTTTTCGACCAATTTAGCCCAAATGTCTCGTAAACTTAATCCTTCTGCTGCTGCTTCCTTAATAGTTGTCAGCTATTTCGGATGGTTCACCAACAAGGGCGTTTCTCTTATTCGGTTGTATGGGATGTTGACCAATAAATTTTGAAACAATAGCTTAACTCGTAAATAGCCAGATAAACCAATAGTCGAGAACGATATTTACTAGATCATTTAAATTATTATTAATCATTATGTCTTCATTGATATTCGTTAAAATTGCTGGTGAAGAGACCAAACCAAATGGTAAGACCTTCATTTGAAATAATTTAAGCTCGCTATTTGAATCTAACCACATAAATTTTAGAAATTGTCGATGCTCAGGATGAATTGTGATTTGTAAAAAAGCTTTACTTAAATCGGCTACCAAAGCATACTATCCATATCGAAATCGCAATATATGCGGCAAAACTTCTAACCCTTTTGCATTTTCTTTCAATTAAAAGTCGTTCAATGATGGTTTACCGATGGTGTGCTGATGGAATCGAATCTAATTACTTCTAGATGTGTCATAAAATATCCGCTTTCTGCATGATTGTTCTTCAAATATTCTAATAATTTATCTTGATACAAATCAATCATTTCTTCGATTTTAATCGTTGTTTGTTGTAAAATTAGATTCTATATAAATATATTATTTATTAGAAGTTTAAATATATAAGATTAAAAAGATTCAATAAAATTTTTTTTAAGTTGTGTTTTACACTTTGTAGAGCATTCATTTATATATTGTGCCTTAACAATCAAGTTCTAATTCGTTAATTTATCGAATTACACCGTGTATTAAAGAGATTATTGTGTCAATTATTAATTATACTTAATTTATTCTTTTTATCTTGAACTAAAACTAAAACTAAATTCTCAATTTTGAATACCACGTGGTTCTTCTGTGTCGAAAACTTAACTGAACAAATTTGACGGTTGAAAAATCGATTTTTGAAATGTCTGTGTGTGTGTGTGTGTACTATTCATAATGGTCGTTTTCAAATTTTTTTCAAATTTTCACAACAACTTCTTGCAAACATCTTATCTTGAATAAATTATGAAATTGGTGCTGCTGCAAATTTCATAGCACCAAGTGCTGCTGATGCTGTAGAAATTATCAAAACAACTGATCTTTCTATTTATTTCATTTTTTTTCTTCAGAAAAATAAACATTTTTCACTTAAAATGTATGAATAAATGAGCGATAACCCTTTCATTGATCAGATTAACAGGTTTTGGTCAAAAATTTATAGAAATTTATGAAAAAAATTTCCACACATTCATTATTCGTATCATAAGACCAAAATAATATCGTAGACAATTTATCAAAAAATTTTTCTTCTTGGTGCTTAATTAATGTAATTTTTCAGCCAAATTTTTCAAAAACTGCTGTCTAATCAACAATTCCAATATGAAAAATTGGAATCTCCGAAATTCATTTAGCTGCTAAACAATTCACTTTCAATTCACACAATTATAATCATCATTGATGATTGTTGGACAATCACTACCGTTTAAGCATCATTCAATAGTTAGCGCACTAAAGGAAAAAAAATTAGAAAGTGAAAGCAAAAAAGCGCATCGAAACAATGTGCATTCAACAAATACAATAAATAACAGGCAACAGATAATAGATAGAACGTATTCGATCATCGTTAATTATTGTCTGTGTAATTTTCATTTATATTTGTATTACAAAAGAATTGAATCCATATGTTTCCATAATTTCTACTTATTTCTACAAAAAAGATATACTTCAATTTATTTTATTTTTTTTCATGCAGAAATAAATTTATTTCTAAATTTAAATGAAAAATTACAATTATAAATTTCTATTATCATTATTATTGTTATTTGTTGTTTATGTTTATGATTATGATTAAGTGAATCGAAAAATAAATAAACAAACAAAATACAAAACTATGAATGAAAGTAAATGCTTCGAAAATGGATAAAAAGAAGAAAAAAATCCAATATCCGGCACTCAATTCATATTTAATGCATTGAAAATGCAGCGAAAATCACCCATTCAAACCAAAAATTGTTGTTGTTTTGGTTGTCATACATTTATCGTTTGTCAGCATTATGTCGATGATAAACAATTGAAAAATTTTAAATATAAATATGAATAATAATAAAATAAACAAATAATTCATCAATTTTTGTGATTAAATATTTATTTTAAAATTTTTTTTCTTTCAAATTTATAAATTTTTGGAGAAACAAATTACAAAAGCAGCAAATTATTCAGGAAATATGTAGAAAAAAAATGATGATGATTATGATTAAGATGATGCGGCAAATGACAATATTATAAAACGATTTGCGATTTTTTTCGAGAAAATTTCAAATTTTAAATGAATAAAGAAAGAAAAAAATATTGATGATGAATATAATTCCGCATCAATTATGTATGTATTATGATTATTATTATTATTATTACTATTAATCATTATTTGTGTTTAAATTTATATTTAAATTCATATTTGTATGGATTTAATTTAAGATTTTTTTTGTATTATTATTATTATTATAATCATCACTGTAATTGTGGCTCATTGTGTTATTATGATTGTTGTTGTTGTGTTTGAATGTATTTAATCAGATTTTTGATTTTTGTGTAAAATTTTCATTTCAAATCTTATAAATATATGGAAATTACATCCAATAAAATGACAACATTACAAGCAAAAACAGCAACAACAATGATAATCTAAATCCGTGATTGCCGATTAGAAAAGAAAATAAATTCACTATAATCGTTAAGAAGAAGAAAATTGAATTTCGTGAAATTCAATTTGTATAAATCGATACTTGAATCAATCATTAATTTTTGATTGAAATAATTGTGTGAAAAGGTGTATATATCGATGTACAACAACAAAGGTTCGACACGATAGTGATTGATTGTCATTTGAAATATTTTTTTTTTTTTTTTTTGAAAAAAATTGAAATATTTAAAATTTATTTGAATACTTGAAAATGAAAAACAAAATTTTTCAATGAAAACAAATTTGAATCAATATGCAAAACATGAAATGGAATGAATGCATGAAATTTTTCAAAGAAAAAAAGAATAACCTTTGAAATCTGAATATGAATTGAGTATAAAACCTTTTTTCTTTTAACTGACACGAATCATGATCATCAACAAACCGCGAAATTTAAGGAAAAATCTTGTTATAAAGCAAATGAAAACAGATAAAATTATTGATTATAATCATCAATCATCATCAGATCAAATTGAAATTTTTTTTTTCATAATATCATCATAAAACAAGGTACAAATATCAGGATGACTATTATCAATCTCAATTACAAACATAATAATAATGAAATTATCATATATTCATTCGCGAATGCATTTTCATTCAAATTTTTCCAATTGATTGATTGATTAGTCGATCAAAAAAAAAAAAAAATAGCTCTTTATTGCTCAAAAATTTTAATATCGAATGTCAAAGGTGTTCATTATATGCCATCGATGTGAATTGCTGGAAATTTTTTTATAAATTCAAGAAAATTGAATTGATTTGTTATCGTGACATTTTTTCTACGATGAATCGTTCAAATTGATTCGACTTTTTGATTCGGAAAAAGTAGAAAAAAATTTCGTTTTCACTTACGAAAAATGATATTTTCAATGTCATTTGGCCGACGTATGTATTAAAATTGGCTAACATTTACATTAGATCCATCATTTACATTGGATGAGAATGCAAAAATTTTTGATAATTGTATTTTTTTACAATTTTCAATCAATTTTTTTCTTCTTTTCGTTCACTCACTTGTTATGGAAGGTCAAATCTCGATTAATAATCGTGTTTGATATGATCATTGATCATTTTTTTTTTTTTTGTTATTTCTATTACTACTACTATCATTCATTTATTTAAATTTAATTTGATAATCAAATCAAAATCAAAATCTTCTTTATCATTGCTACCATTATCATTTGTTTGAACGTTAGGACAAAAACAAAAGAAAAAAAATATCAGGTCAAAATTGATTGATTGATTTGTATTAGTTTAGGAGAAAAAAATTTTTCAAAAATTTTTGTGCAAAAATTTGATTTTCCATTTTGCAATTGTACGTAAATACCAAATCACAATTCATCATCCAATCCATTTATATTGATAAAATCGATCATTCTAATTGAATTTTACCAATTCATCGTCTTTTTGATTCATTCATTTGAGGCATTCATTCGAAAGCGACTGATTGAAACATCAAAAATTGAACTGAATCGATTTCCTCACACACATACACACACACACGAACAAACAAACAAACAAATCTGTCTATCTATTTATATAACTAGAATGATTGGAATCAATTTTTTTTTTTGAAGACAAAACCCTCTCATAAATCTTTGAATTTTTCATAAACGCCCATACGCATTCATCAAGGTTCTTTTAAGTAATGACACTAAATAAATCATTTTTTTCAAAAACATTTGTGATTCAAACTAAAAATAAAACTTCAATATTAATTATAATTGAACATTAAATAATTGATTGATATGTTGTTAATTTATTTTGATAACTATTATTTTCATTCAATTTCCATCGATTAAAATTCATTCTTCAAACACAAGTATAGACATTCACAGAAGTGAATCAAATCAAATATTTATTTATTTGTTTGATATTATTTGTATCAAATACGTGATAATGTTTAATTACAATTCGTTTACAAATACATTCACAAACATAATTCAATAGCGATGCTTATGATGATGATGATGAAAATGACTGACATTCCAGAGTTTATTTTTCATAATTTTTCGTGAAAAAAATTTGATTTTGGAATTTTGTAGTCAATACTCTTGTATTTAATTATTATTTGTCAGTGTCTATATGCATAATTTGTACAAAAACAAAAAACGAGCCGAAACGATATTAATGATAATAGCTGAAAAAATAATTAATGAATCAATGGCCACATTTTTATTTAGCAACAACAACAACTAAATCGATTGGAACGATCAAAATGAATTCAAGATTTTTTTCGTTCAATATTTCAGATATTTTCATATATTTTCGCATCGTTTTTTTTGTTGATTTTATTTTCATTTTGTTCAATAAATGATGAATAAAAAAAAATAATTGAAATGAATGTGTGAGTAAAACAAAAAATTGGAAAAATTGGATCAATTAATCGATTCATCAAAAACATTTGTGCACAATCATCTCAACATACACGCATTCATTGATGGAAAAATCATCAACAAAAGCATAAATAACTTCTGAACTAAAAAAAGTAAATTTCGATGCCATTTTCGATGATATAAGATGTCATTTTAGCTTTTGGCGTTGCACATTACACACAAACACACACACACACACACTAATTTATCAATATTGTTTATTGTATTGTCGAATGCTATTTTAGTTTTTATTTATTTATTTGTAAATAATTATGATTAATAAATAATAACTAATAAAAATTATAAATTTTTATTGTTTCAATGGTTTATATTGACGAAATTCGCTAGTTAGAAACAATGTGAAACAGCATCAAGATAGCAAAAAAAGAAAAATTAAAAATTTGAACAAAATCGAAAGCGAAAGCAGGTGGTTAATGATGGCGGCGGCGGCGGTGGTGATTGTGGTTGCGATGGCGGTGGTGGTAAATCAATGGATGCATTAATTGAATCCAGTTTCAAAGTAATGAAAATTTGTGCAGAGTTGAATGAATTTGTCAAATTTCGAGGACGAATTTTTTCTGCTTTGATTTTGATTTGATGTTCGTTTTTTTCTTACTTTCGTTATTATTTTATTTATTTTTAAATTAATGACGGATCAATGATGAAGAATTGTACAATTTTAGCCATTTTTTTTTCGTTCTGAATGATGTACGAATCTGAATAATGATAATGATGTTCATTTGTTTATTAGCTATTTTGTTTGAATGAATTCGAAATTGAAATTATTTCAAGAAAATGAAATCAAAACAAAAAATTCATTAAAAAAAGCAATTGTTTCGTAATTTTTGACAATTTTTAAAATTTTTATAATCAAAATGAACTAATCAAAAAAAAGGTGGATCATTATCATCAATTTGTTTTATTCAATTTATATTTGTCAAATATTTGTTGAAAAAGGATAAAATTCAAATATTTTCATGAATTTTTTTTGTTGATGAAACAATTTTTCACATCAATTTACAAATAAGTTTGACTTTAAGATTTATTTTTGAAAAAAAGGAATTATACCATATAAATTGATGCAGTAATGGTGAAATTTTAGGATAATGAGATTATTTGTCACATTTTTTCGATGAATAATACTGCTTGAAACATTTCGAATATTTCAATCCGATTCCCCCAAATGAAAATCATGGAAAATTTTAATATTTTAATTAATTCAATAGAACATTCCGAAGATTTGTCAATTATTTCTATTTTCAAATATAAATTGAAAAGAATTCGCTAATCCATTCATATTCAATTCTTTGTAATGGAGAAAAAATTGCCCAATACAACCTTCCATTAAATTGGATCGTTTTTCGTTTATTTTGCTAAATATCTAGATAAGCATCCATCAGAATGATGATCTACTATAATAACCGCGAAAATCATTATGAAACATGCCAAATATTACACTTTTTCTTAAATCACACATGTAATATTCAAATCAGTTTGAAATTAATTTTTTCTTCATTGAAAGAAATCTATGAATCAAAAATAGAATAATAATTATTACGTTTGAAGGAAAAAACATTTAAAAAGTGTTGAAAATATCCATTCATCCATTTGTGCTAATCTTAGGTGATCAAAAGCCAGTAATAAAAACAAAACTAATCGTTCTTTTCGACCAATCAATTCAGCAGATTCAATTGTTGTTGTTGATGTTGATTGATCTGATATCATTTCATTATTATTATTATTGAATATTTAAAAAAAATAGACATCAATAATATTATTGATGATAACAATAATGATAATAATAATAATGAAAATGGCTTTCGATATGTCTAAAGATAACAAAAACCATCATTTGACATCAAACAGTTCAATGCTTTCATGCAAATACCAATCATATTTAATGATATATAGAAATTGAATGAGTTTGATTTGAATTGAAAAAAATTGTTTTTTCTTCTTAACTTCTTGCATCTATTCAAATTATGGTAATAAAAAGAAAAAAGTGCAAAAAAAAAAATTGTTCAACCAGACAACCAGATTGAAAATCGATGGCCTGATTATTGATAATGGTGATGATCAGTATGATGATGATTACCAGCATGTCAGTGATGATCATCGATGACCACTGATGATGACCAATCCCATGCTGGATTGGATATATTGGATACAATTGGAAATCCATTTTTTTTTTTTTTTTTGAATATGATAAAATTGAGTTTAATCGTTTGCCATAAACATCAAGAATTCAATTACAGATTTCAAAGAAATTTTATTTTTAATTCAATTTTTTAATTCATTTTTAAAAAATACTAATTAAATCAATCAATCAAATTGAATCAATTTAATTGAAATTTTTCGTTTTAGTTCTTTGATTTAATTTTCAATTTTTTTCAAAGGAATTTTCCATACAAGAATGATTGATTGATGATTGATGAAATTGAAAACAAACAAATAATAAACGAAAATTGTCAAATTGAAATTTTCGAATCGTTATTTCATTTCAAATTTTCTAAATTTTTTTGAAAATTTAAAATGGAAATATTAGTTTTACAAGCGAGAAAAAAGAGTTGAAATCACATCACGCCAGCATCTTGCATTCTCTCCCACTCTCCTTATGGACAGCCATCGCTTTAGCATAAGCATCGACTTTCTCTGCAAATGTGTCCAATTGCATGTGTTTCACTTTTTAGTGACGGGAAAAATTTGCTTTCATTTTTCTTTCGTTGAAAGCATTTTTCCTTTTACTTCAAAATAAAGAGCAGATTTGAAGCGAAAAAAATGAAAAATAATTCTTTTATCCAAAATGGATGCAAAAAATAAATGAAAATAAAAATAAAAATCAAATGTAATGATTTGCAAATGCTACAAACAAACATATAAACATGTAACAAAAATTTTTTCTTAGCATTTCTATTGCTTGTATATTGTCGAACAATCAACAAGTGTTTTTGTATATTTTTGAATTTTGTTTTCATCTTCTTCTTCTGTGTTTTTTGTTATAACTTTTAAATTTTATCTATGCAAATCATATGATCGGATGTTTGAAATTTTCGACATCATATGTTTCAGTGTGATGAGCAGGAATATTTATTAATGAGACTCACATATTCATTTTTTGATGTGATGAGAATTTTGCATCTTGAATGTGCATCTCAAAATCAAGAGTTTTGCATTGTTCAAAAGTTGAATTTTTCATTTTTCCAAGAATTCATTTGTGTTTGTGTGTTTCATAGATTTTATCTTACTGAAATGTTTATTCCGATTTTATAATGTGAAAATTGCAATTGTGGAAAAATTCTCATAATATAATTCAATATACAGTACAACAATTCGTCCCAAAGTCTATGAAAACAAATTAATACTATTATTATTATCATATGATAATCAACGGTTTTCAAAAAACAACATTAACATTATCATCATCATCATTTAAATTAATTTTCAAAATCATTTTCTGTCTGATTTGATTTGACATTTCACACAAGTTTGTAAGTAGTTTTATTATTTTCTTAAAATAATCCCAACACAAAAGTTAAAAATAAATGTTTTCAATCTTTGAATTTTTAATTTTAGACCAAAGATTGTAGACTAATTCTTTTATTGTTTCGAATCATGGACATTTTTTCACTTTAAACATTTCTGATTATCATTATTATCATAATCATCAATGACGACGATCATAATAGTCATAAAAACATTTTTATTTTTCGAATAAATGCATGCAATTCGAATGTAAATTAGAAAATTAGACATTACAAATTTTAATTTGAAAATCAAACAACAATGAAAGATTGTTAGTTTGTTTTCACGAAGAAATTTAAAGTCATTTTGATCCCTTTTTTTCGAAACAAACATAAACAAATTATCGATTTTTACCAGAAAATAAAATTTTACACCCAATTTTCTTATCGTTTTTTCTCGTTTAAAAACTCTGGTTTATACAACAAACAAGCAAACACAATTCTACCAAACCTATTTTTCTATCGTTTCAGGTAAATTCATTTTTACCATTTTGATTGTACCTGGAAAATTTTTGAACGATTGTCGGTGAAATTTGAATCGATAAATGTTTTTTTGTTCCTCGTTTAGTTTATGTTTGAAATAAAAATAATCAAAAATATTTTTGAATATTATTTTCATATTTAACAACGAAAAAAACAATTTTTATATTGTTATTATCATTATCGTTTCAACGATGAAATCAATGTATCCGAGATAAAAATATACAAAGTATTTCTAAGCATCAAACACAACATATTAATATACAAGTTAGCCTTTTGATGATGCAAAGCATTCTATTTTTTTTTTCTCGAAATGAAAAAGAATGAAAATAAATCCATTTCTTTTGTCATCAATATTTTGTATGTTTTGTATAAACAACAATCAAACATTGAAGATGCAAACATTTCCTTTCGAACAACAAAACGGAAAATGTGCAAAATAGAAACCAATTTGTCGATGATAATGATGCCTATTTATTTTCTGAAATTCAATTCAAGAAATTCTCAAAAGTCAAATTGTTGAAACTGTTCATTTTTTGTTGTTACAAAAAACGTGAAATAATGTTTTTTAAATTATTTTTAACGAAAATACACATTTGTCCAAATTAAGCAAATGTTCAAAGCCATTTTGATATGTGTTAGTGTATCAAATGTGTGCAAAATGTATCGCACAAGCATCTAATTTTCAAACACACGCAAAAAAAGATCTTTGAATCAAAACATTTAACGATTAATTGGTTTTTCCATGATGGTCATAATGTGAAAATCATATTTCTTCCTTTTTACTCCTTTTATTCAGTATTTATAATTGACAATTTTAATGATAAAATATCACTCGCGGAAAATTATTTTCATTTTCATTAAAACTAATGTTTGTATGAAATTCAAACAAATATCGAGTAAAAATATGTTTAAGATGCTTTAAACAGCTTTCACTCGAATTTTTTTTCTGGTAATTTTTGCTCATAATCTTGTGTGAAAAAAAATTTTTGATTTTCATGTGATTTTCATACACATTTACACATAAACACATATATGATTGTTTATTCATGATCTTTTTTACAAATGAAAACAATGACTGCTTAACATAATATAAACGGTAGCGCCCAAATAACAATATACGAAAACTTGCTGATTAGTAATTCATTTTTTTTGTTTAGTTTTTTTCAGAGTATTAATTCATCAACTCATTCAATGATTTAGTCTTTTTTCATGATTTTAAAGGATAAAACGCCACAACAATGAACCATTGACAACAAATTTAAATTCAATCGAAACGGAATAATAATTTTCAACAAATTAGAATGATATATCTTCATTAATCGACTTGAACCATTTTGACAAGGTAGCATATATATGTCTGAACGCCTACTTGGCTTGAAATAAGAAATTGGCTTTGTCTGATTTCGAGCGAAAACAATAATAAAAACATAATAAAGTTATTCGAAAAATTTCAATCGATATATCATTAATACAATTTGATGATTTTAAATTATTTCATGAATATGATTACCCATGAATTCTAAAATGATTGATTGATTGTGGAAGTAATTTGGCAAATTGTTTCAATTGTGAATAATTAATTTCAGATCAATAATTTGTATTGTTTTATTTTTGTTTTCCATGGAAAATTCTTTAAGAAAACAAAAAATTAAAATCAAATCCAAATATTCATTCAGTTCATTGGCCAAAAATCTGATCGAATTTTCCATTATCTTAAATCAAAATAATAAAAAATGATCAAAATGAAATAATTCAAATGAAAAAGGATAAGGATCATTCACAAGGATTTTCGAATTTTCAACAAATGATTTTCTTTTTGTTCGTATTTTTTATGTAAAAAACATTGAATCTTTGAAAAAAAAAAATTTTAAATCCTTGAATAATCTTTTTTTTTCTTCGAATTATTAGACAATAATCAATCGAATGTATGGATATACCAACGAAAGAAATGAATGAAAATAAATTTCTGATTTAAAAAAATAAAATAATTCAATGATAATACTTTGAATTTCAAGAAAAATCAAAGCAACAAAAAGTTTACATTTCAAAAAATTTCAAAATTTGAAATTAATGAAATAAATCATTCAAACTTAGAAGAAAAGAAACGAAAAGAAAAATAATAAGGTGTGAGTGAGTACGTGTTACACTCCAAAAAACATTTTTCTTCGCTATAAAACAATGGATTGCAATCAAGAAATCTTATCCAAATAAAAATGCAATTAAATCTGAAGAAATAAAAAACAAAAATCAAATTTCGTGATCAATATTCACATGCTTTATTTGAACAAAATGTGAAAGAAACCTTTTATCCTTTTAAGATTACTTTTATTTTAAAATTTCTCAAACAATATTAGCATGAAGATAAATAGAAATTTTCTTTATTTTTGAGATTTGACATTTTAAAATTTGTTTATTTGTGTCTTATTATATAACGATAATAATGTAACCTCAATCAATCGATGGTCAAACAACGATATTTGTTAACAATATTTGACAATAATAGAATAATAAAGATTGCCAATTAACATGTCAGCGAAAATAAAAATAATAATAAAAATTGAAACAATCATAATGAATGATGATGTTGAATTGACTAATCAAATAAATTCAAGTGTGTGTTTGCGTGTGTATTCGTGTTTGTTTTTCAGTGAGATAATTGATTGATGATCGATACAAATCTTAATCGATCGTTTGTTTGTTTTGTTTTGTTCGTTCTTTTGTTTGATCGATTGCTGATCAAAATTGAAGACAAACAAATGAACAAGTTAACAAAATAAACTAAATTTGTATGCATGTTACGCAATATAAATAAGAATGATAAATTTTTTTTCTTGAACTTGTTTTATTTCTTTGAATTTTCTTTTTTTATTTCAAATCGATTGTTATGAAAATAATTTTTAATGTGTTAAAATAACACAAAAGAAATGAAATGAATTTTTTTTCTGGAACAAATTTGTATTTTCCATTCAATGGCAACAATAAATGATCAAAAAGTGTCAATGGTCAATAGATTTGGATTAATGTTATCATTACTATTTCTTATTATTAATCTTGATTTGATTAAATTTACGAAACAGTTGCTATTATTATTAGATAATTTTATATTAAAATAAATTATTTCGTTTGATAAATAAATAGCAATGAAATGATCATCATCTAATTTTTACAAATATTTGTTGTTGATAATAATGATGATGATTATGTTCATTCGCCAGTATTTTTCACATGTATATAATTTAGATTATTTAATGATAATTTCTAAATCTTTTTGCTTACTTGTTTTATTTTTTGGACCACTATTTATTGATAGGGGGAAAATTATAGGATTCAAGACAAATTTTTCCAATAGTTTCATTCATATCAAATGATTTCAAATGAGTTTTGTATAATTTTATTTTGTTTTCTTTTTTATTGATGGATTTAACTATCAATCAGTAATTGAATGAAGATAAATAAATGTGATGATTTCTGAAATTTATTAAAGCTGAAAATGGTTCAATAAAATTCAGAATGAAAAATTGATTCTACAATTTTTGTTTTCATTGATTTATCTATTAATATTGAAATTAACTGATCGGCTACATTCGAAATTAAATTTATCGATGATAAAATAAATTGCAATCGAATTACACATCAATTTTGATTAGCTTTTTCTTCTCATTTATTATTAGATAATAATTATTTTGAAAAAATACAAAACTACAGATGAAAATGTATATTGATGTCATCGATATCATCATGATTGATATCGTTTCTATTATTGTGATCACAACTTTCTATTTATTTGTATTCATTTATATTCATCTAGCCTGTTATCTAATTGCATGCTGCTTCAAAGATGTCGATAAATTACCGTACATGTTTTTTCTTCATAATTTCACTTTTTTCCCTGTATTCATGAACGAAAAATTCAATTTTGCCCGGAAGCAACTAATTTTCAATATTTGCTATATTGAAACAAATCAACAATATTCTAAACCAGAAAATTAGGAAAATTACCAGCAACCAGAAAAGTGATAATAAGATTTAATAAGAGAAAAATGAATGATAATATTATTTTTCGATCAAATCTCGAAATTAATGAGAAAATAAATGTATAAATAAATAAATATTGCTATGAATTAATTTGAATCGATTCAATTTCATGTATTCATTTATGTGTATGAATAGCTATAAATATCATTTTGACTTTAATCATCATTTCGATCGATACATTTCACAGTGAATGCATCTTTTTTTCGTATCAATCCAAGTATACAAAAATATCATAATTTTAAATTAAAAAATGAAATTGAAGATTAAATATCCGCTTAAACAGCACATTCATTCACTCGCATCGCTATTAATGATCATGGATTTGAAACAAAAATCTAATTTATATCACATATTTTTACTTTTGAAAAATTTAAATATGAAAATTGTAATTGAAATTAATGAAAACAAATTATTTTCTTCGTTGCAAAATTCAGCTGCCATAATGCATATAATTTAGCATAAAATTTCCCAAAATCTTTTATATTCAATGATCATTTTGATTATTTGAATGTGAAAGTCTAAAAATATTTCCAATTATTTGTTTTATCGATTTTGAAATCAAAATTATGTACAAGGAATAGTGTAGAATTATGAGACTGCATAATTCATTGCTTTGAATAAATGGAAAAAACCCATGTTATTAATTTGAAAATCCTAATTGAATAAGAAATGAAATTAGATTAATCTGTTTCTTATGTCGCTCGTGTTTATTGTTCATATTGTCGAATTTCATTTTAATAATTATGAACAATTAACAATTAATTTGAATTGTAATGATTTTCATTTTTTTCCTTTCTGTTTCGATAAAAATCAATGATAATCCATAATTTGTTAATCATTAGAAATCATTATGGCAAAAAAAAAAAGAATAACAAATATTAATGAATCCAAATTTTTCGCCTTTCTCTCAAAAACAGAATTTGACATTGATTAATATGAACATATATCTTCTTTTGTTTTTTTTCGATTTTGTACGTACAAACACGAATGCAAAATAAAATATTTAAATAGATTAAAACACGAAATAATTTTTAAAATTTATTTTTTTCTTGTTTTTCTCGTTTCTTTCTTTTATATTTCACTTTCTCATTTCCATTTTCATTTTTGATCGATGGTAATAAATTTTCATTGGAATTTTTATTCGAAACAGCAGCAACGACTTGGCAATTATGGTCTATGGCCTAAATCTGTCCATATTTTCTTCAAACATCATTAAACATAACAATCAAACATCAATATTATAGTTACATTAGCATTATCACATTTTTTTCTATTTGTTGAATCGTTTTTCAATACATTAGTAATGCTGCGGATTTAAATATTCAGTGACAAATGGACATAAATAGTAATAATATTTAAGATAATATTCAAGAATAATCTCATACGTCATCAACATCATCATTTGATGTTATTCGTTCGCTTTTCAACAAATAAAAAAACATCATTTATTATTTATTTATTAATTATCTCGGATCAAAATTTAGAAAAACTGGATGACAATAATAATAATAATAAATGATCATAAATGGATGTCAAATGTCATCTTAAGAGAAAATTTTCTGGAAAATCGACATTTGTAGACGAGAAAATGGAAAAATCATTCTATCATAATCATCTGCGACCACGAAATCGAAATTCATTTTCAAGAATTAATAATCATAATTATTTATTCAATTCATCATCGTCATCTCCATCATTAACATCTTCATCGTCAGTAACGAAAATGTTGTCCAAAATTAAAATTAATAATTATTTTTTCAATAAAATAATAAATTTATATTTAATTATTACCATAATATTATTTATTTTTCAACAAAATATTTCAATAATTGCAAATGCAACAGCAAATATAACCAATGATCGAAATAATAGTAAAGATATTGTTGAACAATTAGATAAATCAGAATCAATTTTATTGCCATCATCATCTTCAAAATCATCATTTAAATCGCCAACAAAAGATGGCGATTATAATGATCTTGAAAATTATCAAACATCAACCACAACTTCAACGTCAACGACAGTAAAAGGTATTTAATTTTTCTAAATAAGATTTGTTTAATTCATGATGATAATTAATTTTAATCAATTAATTAGATATAAGGAAGTTATTGGAAGATTATGTTCGTTATTTAGCAAATTTACCTGATATAACTAAAGCTAATGATAATGATCATTTGAGAAAATTGAATGAAAATGATCAATATAGAATGAAATCACAACAGGATATTATTTCGACAGCTGAATCTAATGATGAAAATAAATCTATACAACCTTTACATCAATCATTGAATACATTCCATACGTTTGTCCCTATTATTAATCATCCAAGTTCTCGTGGCGAATATGTTTATCATCATCATGATCATCCATATGATAAACACCATAATCATTATGATAAACAGAAAAAAGTCACAGTTAATCTAACTGATAAAGATTTGAGTTCATTCATTGATTCGGTGCTTGGTACAGTTAAAACGAGAAAAAATCCATCACAATTTCCAATTTCGCCGGCAACACCACCAACAAACATAATTTCGACAACAACTACTACTGAGTCACCATTGATTAATATTGATGATGATCTTGAAATTTCAAATAATAACAATAATAATGATACTACCGATATCAATAATAATAATGATGATGATGTAGCAATCGATGAATTAATGGCATATATTGATCCTAAAAATAATAATAATAACAATAATGATAACTATGAGCATAATATTGATGATGTTATTGAAGAAGATGATGTCGATGATGATATTAATGATGATAGTATTAGTGTTAATCATCATTTGCAACCAAATGCAGATAACAAGAATAATACTAATAGTAGTATGCTTCAACGAGAAACAACAACAACGATTCAGCCAATTACTATGGAAATAACAACAACGACAGTGGCATCAACAACAACTTCAACTACAACAACTAATGATCCATTATCATCATCCTCATCGAAAATGTTACAAACAAATAATAAATTGAATAATGATGAACATATCGCCGATGAAGAAATATGCGATATTGATTTGCAAAATGGTGTCGAAAATAATTTCGAATCAACATCGACTACAACAATAAAACCGATGATGATAAAAAATAATATTAATAATAATTCAACAAAAAATAATATCTTCGATGATGATGTTAATGATGATGGCTATCATAAACATTTGCTACAATCATCATCGAAACAACAGAATTTGATTTCAAATTCACCAATAATTGAAGTTAATCAAAATGATTTATTGGAACAACTCAAACGTACAAGAGAATTATTGAGCATACAGATTGAAAAATTGAAAACACTAGAACATATTGTGTTTGGGCGAAAAGATGCAACGAAATTATCATCATTATTATTCTCAACTGAAAAAACAACTGAAAGAAATGTGAAGAATGATAATTATGATAACGATTCAGTCACTGTTTCAGATAATAATAAAAATAGTCATCAATATCGAATCAATGACACGATTACGTTGACAACAGAATCGCCATTAAGTTTCACAACAGAATCATCATCATCATCATCGAATAATCTTCCCATATCAAAAAACATGAATGAAACATTAACAACAACAATAACAACAAGTTTAGCTACTGAATATTTATCAGCAACCACAACAGCACCAACATTAATGCCTTCATCAACAATCAAAACGAATACTGGTAAAAATATTTCAACGGCTGTTACAGCTGCAGCAATAACAATTCAACCACAAATAAATTATAATAATGATGGAATACAAAATGGAAAAAATGTTGATATGACACCGACAACAGTAGCAGTAGCAACAACAACAACAACTGAAAACCCATTATCGAATGAAAAAAGTTTCAATTCAATAATTCAAAAAATTAGTGACAATTCAGATGATAATAATTATAATAATGGAATTAATAAAAATAGCAATAATCATGGAATGATTAATTCTGAGAATTCAAATGCAGATATTCCATTTGAATTAATTGAACCAAATAATATTAATTTCGATAATGAAAATAATAATCATGATACTAATGAAAGTCAAATAAGAAAAATTAATAATGATAATTCAGATCCAAAATTCAATTCGATTCGACAAACTAATTATAATAATGACATTAATGATAAGAAGTCAATTGATAACGGATCAATAAACATTAATAAATTAATATCAACATCAACAATCAAACCATCGGAAATGATGACAACAACAAAATCAACAAAATCATCGATATCTAGAAAAGATCGACAATCATTGGCAAATAATAATGATTCATCTGCTAACATAATGATACCAATAATCAATTCATCAATAATTGAACCCTCGTCATCGTTTGGACCATCATCATCGTCAATGTTTGGGTTAGATGAACCGAATTCAGTGGTAATATTATCTAATAGTAATGCTAATGATGATATTGCTAATCTCATTGATTCACAGAAAAGTACAAACACCGATCATGGTAATGATGAAGTTAATAAACCTAATAATAATAACAATATCGAAAATAATGAAAATTTTGAAACAATGATATTGACACATGTGCCCAAAATAACGATAATACACAAAATATTGAAGCCATATCGTTCAATTGATTCCAATAATAATAACAATAATAGGAAGATTAGCGATTCCACATCAATAAATAATTCCAGTAATAATAATAATGCAAATGATAAATTGAATAATCGAAATTATTTGTTTGAATCAGATGAAAATCTATCAATCTATCAAGAAGCATTGAAAAGACATCAAAATTTGATACGCTCAACTATGTCCTCGATGTCATTGTATCCAGCATCGATAAAACATTATCGTATTAAAAATACTAATGTCAATAATAGTAATAATAATCTTGATAAAAGTAATCAAAATAGTAGTCATAGCCAAAATCGCATAAATAGCTTTGGTGAAATTTATTTATTACCAAATTTCATAACACCAAAACTACAGGATAATGATTCAATCGATGTTGCTGATGAAAAAAATTTAACAAATCAAACACCATTAGTATTTGTGCCTGTTACATTGACAAATAATAATAATAATGATGATGATGATAATTCCTCGATGAATTTATCGTCCGAGGAAATTTTTGATTCTAATTTTAAAAATGATTCAAACATAATGATCAGCGATTTATTATTACAAAATTTAAATCAAACATTATTATCGAAATCAATAAATTTGGATAATAAAAATCAAATTGGAAAAATAATAAAAACCCAGGAGCCAGCAATAATTGCAATCGATGATAACAATGGTGATAAAAATGATAGTTATAATGATGATCATATTATGATACCAAGAAATAAATTTAAATCATTACAAATTGAAATGAATCCTTACAGTAAGATGAATGGTACGAATCAACAACACAATAGTAATAATAATAGAAATCAATCGTCATCTCAATATCAGCACCAAAGACAGCAACCAAAACCAATCATATTGAGAAATCAATTGAAAAATAAACGACCAAAACTTTTATTAACAAATCCACAAACATTAATGGCTATAAATAGGAATCCGGGAAATATTTTACGCCTTTACAGGCCACGTTTTAAACTTCGTAAACGTTTCCGTAAAATAAGACTTCCGAATAATAATAATCTTATCATCAATAATCAGCCAAACGTAGTGAATAAAGAGCATAACGCAACAATTCATAGTGTTTCTTCGGTTAATGTCAATACTAACCAATCATCATTATCGATCAATGATGGTGTCAATATTT
Source organism: Psoroptes ovis (assembly GCA_002943765.1). NCBI lineage: Eukaryota > Metazoa > Arthropoda > Arachnida > Sarcoptiformes > Psoroptidae > Psoroptes > Psoroptes ovis. Next base: position 1,079,772 of record PQWQ01000013.1, on the reverse strand, counting down.
TTGTTGTCGATAAATCACCACTAACATTGACTAGTACTACAATGTCACCATTATTATCAAGTGTTGATGAAATTTCCGCTCCTGAAAATAACAATAATAACAAAACATCGATACGACAAACAACTTTTTCGCCAGAAATCGAATCTGAAATCATTGATTCATTCAACCATACAACCATAAATAATTTTTATGATAAAATTACATTGGCGCCAACTACATCAACTGAGTCAGCATCTCGAACAACAACAATGGAGCCACCAACAACTAAATTAATAATGAATGAAACCATTAGTATTGTTGATAAACCTGAAAATAAAAATAAAAATAATAATATTAATTTAATCAATATAGTACCAGCTGATGTTTTCATCGCTAATGGTGGCACTGGCAGCAATAGTTCAAATGATATTACTAAATCAATCAATAATAACAATAATAATAATAATGATAATAATCGTATTAACAATTTCAAAGTTTTCTGTACATATGATGCTTATCGATCAATTCCATCATTTTTGAATCAAAATGAAACAAAATTCAATAGAAATAAAAATGGAAAACGAAATGATAATTACGAAAATGGAAGATATTTTGATATCGATCAATTGGAACAGAATTCAATATTTTTAAAATATTGCACACATTTAATTTATTCATTTGTCAATATTAATCTGAATGGTGAATTATATATCGGTATGAATCAAATACATCAAGATAATTCAAATATTCGTGAATATAATCAACAATGTTTGGTGCGTATACAAAAATTGAAGGAAAATAATCCACATTTAAAATTATTAGCTGCTATTGGTGGTTGGGATACACCGCCACAATTATTTTCATTGATGGTCGCTACACAAAAACTTCGTGAACATCTTGCCACCAATATTTATCAATTTATATTTGAAAATAATTTTGATGGTGCAATTATTGCATGGTTTTATCCAGTATATGGCAGTAAATCATCACTGGATTCGAGATCAACGCGTGCAACAAGCCATAGTATGTTTCAATTTGATGATAAACAAAATTTAATCAAATTTGCAAGAACATTGAGAAGAAAATTCAATACGATCAAAACAAAGAATCGTTTAGAACTTGGTCTGATGGTTCCACCATTTCAAGAATTCATTGATCGTGGCTATGATGCTAGAAAATTATCAGAGTAAGTGAGAAAATCAATTATAAATATTTGTATTGAATTATATTATGAGAATTTTCTTGAATAAAAAACTTTATCATCATATGTTATTAATAATGGAACCATTGTTCATATGTCCTTAGGTCAGTCGATCATTTCATTTTGATGACATATGACTATTATGACTCCTGGGAAAATCAAGTGCATCATTTTTCACCATTATTTGCACAAAGAAACAATTCAATTGATGAGCGTAATATCAAATATAATATTGTAAGTATATTATTTGCCGAAAACAAATACTGCATATTATACCATTAATAACAAAAATCGATTTTCAATAAATAATTAATTTATTTTTTAATTTCAAAATATATTCGTTTCTATTTTTTCATATAACTTTGGGCTATTATTCTCATAATATTTATCGAACAACAAAAACAAATTATATTAATTGAAAAAAAAATCGATTAGAATTATACTGTCAACTACTGGATTAACCAAAAACATGCACCTAAAAATCAAACAATGATTGGTGTTGCATTTTATGGCCGTAGTTTTACATTAGCGAATGAGCAGAATGCTAACATTGGTGCAGCGTCAATTGGACCTGGTATTGCTGGACCAATAACTAATCGTCCCGGATTACTTTCATTTAATGAGGTATTAAATTTTTGATGATTGCCAGTATGGTTATTATTTGATATCAATATTTAATTACATAATTTTATTTACTTTTATTTTTTTCATTCATTTCACTTAAATTATGGAAAAATAAAGCTATGTGAGCTATATTTAGGCAACCCAAACGTACGTTTAAATGAAGATGATTATCGTGTGACAGCAAATTTACAATTGAATAATCAATGGGTCGGTTTTGATGATGAATTGAGTTTATATTTGAAAACAAAATATGCGATCGGTAAACAATTATCCGGCATATTTATATGGTCTATCAATTATGATGATTATAAAAATCGTTGTGGTTGGGGACAATTTCCATTGCTTAAAGCTGTCAATAAAGCAATCGAACATTGCCATCTATGGAAACAATGTTCACCTTTGTTGATTAAAAATAATCAATCACCGAAACAACAACAACATCATCATCATCATCATCATTATAATCAACATCAAAATAGAGTTTCTGATAAAAATCGAACATCTTTAGTTAGAAGACGAAGATGATGAAGAAAACAAAAAAAAAAATATATAATCTCAAAATAAACAATGTGAAGCGAAAATAAGATTCCTTTATTCTCTTTTTTTGTTCAATTTCATAATTGAAATTATATTATAATATCATGTTCAAACACAGAATACAAAGCGAAAATAAAAAAAAAACAATTAAATTTATGTTGATGTTGATGATGTTGACTATAATACAATTCTCAATTATTAAGACAAGATTTTTGTTTTTGTTGTTTGTTTGCTTGTTTGTTTAGAAAATGTATACGTTTATTTATGTTTATTTTGTTTATTTGAGCGGAAATAATAATGAAACACAGACACACTGATTATTACGCATATAAGCACATATATTACATAACGCAGCAACAACGAATAAACTTTAGTGAATTAAACATTGAATTAGGAAACAAACAACAGCAACAATAACAACAAAAACCTATGTGAAATTGAATCAAAAAAATTGATTCAAATTTACCATAAAAGAATTCTTTAATTTTTTTCCATGTTTTTTCTTGCAAGAATTATAATCAAATGAAGGTAAAAAATACTATAGAATAGTTGAATATAATCAAGCATACAAAAAACATAAAAAATCATAAGCACCAAACACACCCAATACACCGAAAATGTTTCCTCGTAAATGTTTTTGACAATTGAATTTCATACTTTTCAATGTTTTTGTTTTTTTTTTCTGCATCAAAATGTATCTGACACACACCAGAGCACAATGATGATAATTTGGAATTGTTTTTTTACTTTTTTACTTTAAACTTACACATCCAGATATTGAAAGGCATTTTTTCAAATTATTTTCTCTTTGTAAATATTTTTTCTTTTGTTTTTTTTCGATACATTTTTTCTATTGAAATTATATCGAAAAAAAAATTATGACAATAAACCGAATAGATTCAATAAAATATGGAACAAATTTTTCTTTTTGGTTCTTTGATTTTCAAATTAAATTTGGCGCGCTATATTTTACATAAAGAATGAATAATTCTTTCCTGAAAATAAAGAAATTCCAATTAATATATTAATGAAACATTCGATTTTTTTGCTCATATTTTCATTTTGAACAAAAAATTGAACGAGTTTAGCATAATAAAATGCATCGATTAACGATTATTTTGATATTGATTTTTATTATCAAATCAATCAACACTATCAATGAGTGGAATCCATCAGATCTAATTTTAAGAGATAATTGTTTGGATGATGCAAAAAAATTTATGGAAAATAAATTATTTGACAACAAAGATGAACAATGTCATTGTATCGGTATGATGACCAAAAAATGTATAGAAAATTATTGCCGTATTGAACGTATTAAAATTTTGTTCATTTGTCAATATGGATTTGATTATCAAAATGAATTAAATTGTTCATCAATCATTGTAGCAAAAAACAATTTGAAAGCTGAAAACTTCACAATAGAAACATGTGAACAGCTTCCGTTCATCAATGGTTATACAAAATTTTCACTGCAACCATGGTTAATTTTAATTATGATCATAATTATTATTATATTGATCATAAGATATTTAATGTATGTTTGTTTTGTATTATTCAAGCATTGTTGCCGTCGATCATCATCAGCTGCATCAAATCATGATCGATCAATGAAAACGCCAACACTGAAATATTATAATAGCACTAATATTTCACAACAGAAAATAGAAACAATAAAAAAAATGAACAATCCTGATAATCAAATAAATGATGGACAGCAACATCGATCACCAATGCTTCTGAAATCTAGAATACCATTAAAATCAATGATAATCAATGAAAACATTAATAATAATATTAACATTGATCCAAATTCTACAATGAGTAATATATTTGGTAATGAAGCAACAACAACAACAATGCAACCACAGCAACAACAAAAATTTTTGGCAAATAATTATCCAAAAACACCATTGAAAAAATGTTATAATAATCTAAATGATAATTCAATAATAACACCACCGACTACAACATCGACAACAACTGAATTTACATCATTAAATAATAATAATTATGATAATAATAATATTATGGCAACAAATCTAGCAAAATATGAAAATAACAATAATTATAATCAATGTAATAAGCCAAAATTATCATCATCACGTCTACGTCCAGATATATCTGAATTACGACGTGTTGTTATGAAAAAGCTATGATTTTTTTTTCTAATTTTATTTTCTTGTCAATTTCAAAAAGCAATGTTTGAAAATAAATGGAATGAAATAATGATAAAATTAAATATCAATTCAATTATAATAATTATTGTATAATCATTTATTTCATTGTTGTCATTTTCGTTTTTATAATTTCTTTGTTTGCAGTTTCAATTTGAAACTTTGTTAATGAAATTATTTCGATTTCATTTTTCCCCATTGTTATAATTCATGTGTATAAATTAATTGGAATTTTCAGGGTAAAATAAATCATTTGAAACTTGTATTTTGTTTTGTTTTTTTTTGTAATTTTAATTTTTTTCTCTATTTTTCAATTAAAAATTTTTAATCTCTTTTGAAGCAATTAACGAAAACTTGGTGTATTGAATTTTTTCCTTTCAAAAATTTAAAATGCTTTCAAAACGAATCATTATGATCATAATGATGGTAATGAACTTTATGCTAATTGGATCGATCGATGGTCAAGAAGAGCTAACAACAATTTTGAATTTTAATGAATCTCTAACAGTGAAGAATGAATCTTTAATAGTGAATAATGAATCATTAACGCTGAATAATGAATCAGTATTATTGTCGTTATCATCATCAGAGCCACCAATAGGCTTAGGACAACAAGCTCCTAATGATTTTGATCCAAGTACTATGGCAGATACAATCAGTATTTATATCGAAAATACATGCATAAAAGAAGCAAAACAATTAATGTCAAATCGATCGTTTGATAATCCTATACAAAAATGTCATTGTGAAGGAATATTGGCCAAAAGATGTATTGAAAAATCTTGCATATCGGAAGCATTCAAATCATTTAATATTTGTATTGAAACATTTGATTATCAAAAAGTATTATATTGTGAGCCATTATTGGTGACCGATGATGGATGGCCAGCAAATAGAAGTGATGAGGTATCGTATTGTGAAAATCGTCCATTTGGTCCATCACCAAATTTAGCTGAATCTGGTTTTCCAATAATAGCATTAGCTATCATAACGATTGGCATTATCATATTGATTGTTTGCTTATTATATTTTACAAATTTTTGTGGCCATATATCTGGATTATCGTTAGGAACAACAGCGGCTACAACAGGAACAAAAAGACAAATTTTAACAAATGATGATCAACAACAACAACAACAACAATTATAAGAAGGTTGAGCAAATTTCATGTTGGCGAAAAGGGAAAAAATCATTTTGAAAGTTTTTAATTTTGTTTTTTCTTTGCTCGAATTGATTAATAAAAAAATTTGAAGAATTTTTTACTTGGTTGAAAAATTTTTCCCATGTTACCCAAACAACAACAATGTGTTCCATAACCGAATTCCTTGAGTTCCAATCGATCCAATTGAACAATGATTTTAGTATAAGTGAATTATTATTTGAATATAAATTGAACGAAAAATTTCTAAATCAAATAAAAAAAATACTTTTTTGTGAATTTTTTTGAGAAGAAAATTATGTTTTCCTATCGTTTTATTTTTATGATGAATGCCATCGTTTTTATTATTATTATGATAATTGCTGTGGTTCCAGATGCAAGCAGAATGGTGGCTAATGCAAATGATGATATTGTACTAAATGACCAACCACAACAAATGAATTTAACACAACAACAACCACCGGAAGATGTTAAATTACAGCAACAAAATAGACCATATCAATTTGAAGAAGGAATATATCAATTTTGTTCACAAATTTCATTCGATAAGACACACAATCGTACATTTGATAATGATAATGAATTATGTTATTGTAAAGGAATCATTATGAAAAATTGTATTAAAAATATGTGTTCGATTGAAATTACAAAGCAATTATCGATTTGTCAAGCAGATATTCAATATAATAAACTATTGAATTGTACGGCTATTGAAAAAACTGATCATTTAACATTGGAATATTGTTCAAACCGACCATTCATTATTATCAATGATGATAAAATTGAATTGCAAATTTGGCTATCTATTGTTTATATTAATATATTCATTCTATTAATAGTATTGTTGCTATATTTATGTTATAAGATTTTTATAAGAAGACAAAGACGTTTTCAGCAGCAGCAACAACAACAAATTAATCAGCATTCATCATCGGTGAATTCCCCACAAAATCAACAAAGGCAATCGACATCATCTGTGCCGGTATTGGATTTCAAAACACCATCAGGTGCACAATATTCTATTGTGTCTGCTATTCAGCCAGAACAACAACAAATCAATTCAAACGTTGACAATGGACCACCACCACAACAACAAACACCGGTGACAAGACCAAAACAATTGAAACCATCTTTGAATAAAAATCAATCGAAAGTTGGTGCAGCAGCAAGTAAAAGGAAAAATAGTCAAACAAAACCAAACATTTCTGAGATACGTAGAGTTGTGATGAAAAATCATTAAAACATTTTTGCATTAAATTTTTGTTTGAACACTTGAACAAGTTGTTGATAACAACATTATTCAATTTTTGATTAGAATATTTAAAAATATGTAAACATTTTATTTCAAATATTTTTCTTCTCATTCCAAACATGATAAAATTCAATTTTTTAATCAAATAACAATAATATTTGTGTATATGTGTGCGCAGGTTATGTGAGAATGTGAATCAATTTGAAACTGGAAATTATGAAAAGAAAAAAAAAATTTCGGTGCAAAATAAATTTATTTCAATTTTGATTTTTAATTGCAATTTTTCTTGGAAATGTTTAAACTGTTAATTTATAACGACCAGAATATGTTTGATAAGCATCATCAATTGAACCATCATCATCAACATTATTGACCATTCGGTTTGTAGCTGCTGCTGCTGCTGATGTCAATTGTGCTGCACCATATGGATCAACATCATCACGATACATTTGTGGAATATTTGGATTTGAACTAGGACTACGTAAACGATAAGTTGATGGTGAATACGATACACCACTTGTAGGTATTTGGGGTAATTGATGATGATGATGGTGATGATGTTGCTGTTTTTGAAGTTGTTGATAATATTGTTGTTGCTGAAGAAGATTAGACGAATAAGCTGGCTGTTCATGATATTGCTGTTGCTGCTGAATATGTTGTTGATGATGATGATGATGTGGCGATGTTGGTCCAGAAAATGAATGCCGCGATGTGATCGTAGTCGGAATGCCTTGATCAAGATTGCTGCCAAGAAAATTCGATAATGGCTGTTGTTGTTGAGCAATATTACTGACTGGTGATGGTTGCATTGGGCTACTTGGCACTGGTGTAGCACTTCTCTCTTTAGAATAATTGATTGCTTCTGATCTTGAAATAACCAATGAACCTGTTCCAGTTGAAGGATTATTAAGATCATAATATGAATTAGATCTTGATCCAGTAATTGCCGCAGCTGCAGCAATAGCAGCTGATGAATTCATATCATCGACTATTGGACTATAATAATTTGAATTAATTGCGTCCAATTGTGTTGTTGAACGATATGAAGACGGTGTATTTGATCCAGTACCTGCACCACCTGCTCCACTTCCTGCATTGCTGCCAGTATTAGTGTTATTATAACCGATTAAATTTGTCGATGATTGCTGCTGTAATGATGGTGGATTTGGTTTTGATGGCGAAGATATACTTAAACGTGACATATTATTCTGTAAATTCATTTGATTATTAGCCATCGAAATTGAGCGTTGATAAGCGAATATTTGTCGCTCAAGGCTATAATTTTCTTTGGTCAATGCAGCTATTTCACGTCTATTATTTTCAAATCAAAATGAGAAAAAAAATATTGAGAATAAAAATCTATACATTCATAAATAAAAACTAAAGGACAATAGAATCATATGATATATTGTTTCATATTTATTTTACCTCATTTGATGGCAATGCATTCGAGCGATATCATCATATTTATGATAGATATGATTGAATAACATTATGGAATCATACCATTCAACATGCACAGTTAAATTATCATTTTCCAAATATTTTTTACCGGATGACTTTATCTACATTATTACGATTTTTTTGTGCAAAAAGAAATTGAACGGAAAAAAAGATAAAAAGAAGAAAATATTTAATCTCATTAACATATAAATTGATTTTGATGCATCATCATTATGAACAGCAATAATAATGAAAATAATCATAATTGATGAACACTTACATCCGATACAAGAATGTCAGTTTCCATAACAACTCCCATGTCAATGCCATCCTGTATATAATAATTGTAATGCGGGGAATTTTTTACCATAATATTTTCGGTTTGTCCACTTGTAATAGCATTACTAGATGCGCCACCATGTTGATCTTGTGCTATCAAATAAATATACCATGATACATAACGTAGATGATTACGCGGAACCGAATGCATATCCATGAAATAAAGTTTTAATTTCAAATTTTCACTCTCCATATCTGATTCGATGCTCCAGCCTTGTTTGTTTCGGTCATAACAATTTATTGTTGGCGATATTGAACGTTGTATCGATACTTTTGCTTCACTGATTGGATTACAGCTATAAAATTCAAAATATAAATTCACCATGCCTAATGATGTTAGCTGTGAGAATGTTTGCGCATCGATTTGATAACCACGTGAACGTCCATTCATATCGGATATTTGTTCAATCATACCGGAATCGTCGCGTAACTGATCATTTCCCAATACAATGCGATATTGAACGCGACATGAATTTTCAAATCCAGTTAAACGATTCAAAAAAATTAAATAATTACGATTAGACTTGGCACCAGCACCAGTACTAGTATTCGAGAATATATCGGAATCATTTTGTGTATCTTTGAATAATCCTCGAACCATATTTGCTGCACCACTTGTGCCACTATTTTGCGTCTGTATTGTGAGATTCCATTCGAATGTTGCATAATGAAAATAACTTGTTTCTAATTTACCATTTTTGAATTGAACTGTAGCTGGCGCTGAAGATGCAGCTGTTGCTGTTGCAGTTGTCGAAGATGATGATGATGATGTTGTCGATGTTGTTGATGTTGCTGTTGTTTGATTATTATTATTATTTGCATTATTATTCGATTGCTGATTATTTCCAGAATTTTGTAAACAAATAATTGTCTCATAAACTGTCATTAAATTGCTCAGACTTAATTCGAGTAAAAATTCACCAGTTTCATCACCAAAATTTCTAGTTTGAATATCTGATAATGGTATCCATTTATTGATTCCCTAAAGTATATTTTCATTTTAGTATTATTTTCATTTGGAAAAAAATGGAATAAAAATTGAAAATTAATTCAAAAAATTATTTCAATATAAATTGCCAAAGCATTTGAATTTATATCGAAAAATAGAATAGACATGAATAAATATCTAAGAGAAATTCATATTATTTCACTAAAATAATAATTTATAATTTCAATTCATTCAAGAAAATATGAAAAACTTATTAGAAATGAAAACTCGACAAGATTACATCGATTAATGGATGAACATGAACAATTCTTGACCTTAATAATATTATTATTGATGAAAATATGTATGAATAAGCATGTATTTGAGTGCAAGAATGAAAAATATCTGATAAAAGAGATGAAAAAGATGTACAAACAAACAATCATAATAAAATAAAAAATTAATAAAACAAATATCAGAATAAAATATAGAAATGATCATAATTTTGGCCATCAATTGAAACACAACAATTTATCATTCATTTTTTATTATAATCAAATCATATCATATTTGATGGTGCATATGGAAAAGAAAAAAAATTTTCCTCATAAAATTCAATAATCTTCTTGGACATAAATTTATGTGTTTGTCTATTCATTAATAAATATTTTTATTTCGCATAGTTTTGGCTGAAAATTAGGTTATGTTTTCATTTTTTGGCAGTGAATTGAAGATGTACACAAGTGTGATTGCAGAGACAGAGATAAAGAGAGACATAGATTGAGAGTAAACAAGGAAATTGGGTATTTTGGTCGAAGAATTTTTGCTTTACTTTTTCTTTGAGATCAAAATCTTTTACAATTTTTTTTCTATCTTTTTTCCTCTCTTTTCAATCATGTTTATCTATGATAATTTTTTGTTATCATTTCATTTTCATTTTTTTTTGTGTTGACCAGATAGCAAATCATAACAAGAATCACGTCTAACTAACTGATTATGATGCATGATGTACTTTTAAGTTTGAGTTTTACTTTTGATTTAGTTTTCTCCAATATCTTTCGTATGTGCTAGAATGACTTGAAAATTCATAAATAAATAAATGATGTTTTTTCTCTCATATTTTAGCTAAAAATGTTATCGATGTTGGTGTGTGATGGTGGATTGATTCGGATTCAAATAGGGTTTTCGAAAATGTGTGAGGATTTTTTTTCGAGTATTATTTTTTCTAAGGAAAAATAATATTTTATGTATGTGAAATAGGGGTAAGCAAGTGAGGGCAATAAAATTCATATTTTGAAAAATATTGAATGAAAAAAGAGATGACTAAGCTTGGTATAGAATTGGTCATTTTATTATTATCACAATTTTCATTATTATTCTGATTATTATGAGATTTTCAGATTTTGAATAGAGAAATTTTCCGTTGAAAAATTGTGTGCTAACGATAAACACTTTAAAATACACGAATTATAAATGAGAATATATAAAGAATAAATGATGAAAAATACATTCCTTATCATAAAATTTTAAAATCATCTTATATTTATTATATTTGGAAAGAATGAAAAGGATTTTTAGAACCTTTTCCATTATTTGGAATCACCATTCGGTAGTTTTCAAATTCATTCATAATTCATCAGTCTTCATTTTTCTCTGAAAGATAAAAAAATAACTTGAATTGAAACATTGCTTCTTGGGTCGGATAAATAATAAATTTCAAATTTCAACATTTTTAAAAATTCGTTCAAAATTCAATATCACCCACACAAGCGTATGTTTTAGAATTTCTGCTTATTTTCAATAAAATATGATTGGTCCGAAATCAACATGAATCACAATAACAATAATTATCAAATGTACAGCAGAATAATTTAAATGATTTTTATAACATAATTTGTATCATGAGTAACAAACAAACAAAGAGATAAAGCATTTAATTAATTTACATTTTAAACAAAATATTATTATTGATAACATGTGTCAAAAACTTTTTTCAAAAAAAGAAACAATTAAATTTTGATGTTTAAATATCAACTGAAATTTTCATTTTATATTCGTGATATAATACATTTTACAATGTGTTTAGTGTTGCACATGAAGTTTTAATGTCAACCAAAAAAAAAAATATGCTGTTGATAATCAATTTTTATTTTACACATTTTTCATTTATTTTCTGGTGATAAAAGTTTTTCCCTTCGTTATACTGTTGCTATTGTTGTTGTTGTTACAGTTTCAAAATGGCTAAAAGACAAAAAGTAACCAATCAATTTTCGGTTGTTTGGTTATTTTTTCATCTACTTTTTCATTTATTTTAATTCATTTTTCATATTTTAACCACAAACAAAGCGAAATATAAATGTTTGATATTGACAGTTTTTCATAATAGTATTTTTTCATGAAAAAATGTATGGTTATTGGAGAAATATAGAAGAAAATTGTGCCAAGTTGAAAATGTTGAAATTTGAAAAATTGAAATTTTCAACTTTTTTTCTTGAAATTTCATTTTTTAACTCTGACTGACAAATGAATTTTTGCTTGGTTTTTCATATATCATAACCATGATTATTATCATTGAAAAAAACGAAACGAAAAAAAGCATTTACATGTCAACACACAAACATGTAAACATTGATTTGTTGTTGTTTCATAAAATTTTCAAATTGAAAACTGGAAATTTAGCGTGCATTTCTCTTGCATTTTACATTTAGAAATAGCGAAATTGATTCGAAGACGCCCAAATTTTGAATAAATTTGAAGATATGGGGAAAAATTTGTAAACAAAAAACAAAATTTTCAAATGAAATGTAATTTAGTTTGAAATAGTTTCATTTTTCGCTGCTTTCTCATATATCGAAATGCATTTGTGTGCATTTTTGTGTTTGGGTATGTTTGATTTTCTCATTTAGAAATTCAAATGCTTGAAAATTCTTGAAATGAACGGAGAGAGAAGTAGAAATGAGCATATAAATTCAAACTTGTCATATTTTATTTTATTTTTTTTTTTTTTTGAGAATGATTACATAAATGATTGATAGAATATTTATGTATGAGAGAACGTCGTTGATTTCATGATTACATGCTTGAATTTTTCATACAAATTACAAACATGAATTGATAGAATGGTCAATCATAAAATATACCAGAAAAAATTTCATGAATTTCATTTCATTTTGGGCGAGTGAAAAAAAACGAAGAAATTAATTTCATATTTGAAATTTAAATTAAATATCGGAAAATTTGATCAACCATTTCAGATATTCGATTCGATAATGATATTCATTTATTCAATATCTAAATCTGAATTTTTATGATTTTTTTCAGGAAATTTTTTTTTCTCGAATGTCAAAAAAATAGTCAAGATTATTTTTCCATGGATTTAATTTTGATTTTCACTTATTTTGTTCGGTTCTCAAGTTAAATCTGATAAGTAATAATAATTGCACAATGGAAATGGATTTGAGGAATTTTTTTCCTCAAATATTTATTTTTAATACTAAAAATATCGATTCTAAATAATAAATGTATGCTGCTAACAATAATAGAATTAAATTGAAACTAACAAATAAAAAAAAAATAAGCAGCAACAATGATAATCAAAACAAATAACGGAAAAGAAAAGTGAAAACTTTAAATATATCTGATATAACCGAAGAATATTTCTATTAAATCGGATTTTATGAAGCATATAATAATATTAAAAATAAAAACAATAATAAAAGAATGATAAGCAACAGCGATTGATGATTCAAAATCATGGAATTATCATCAATAGCTTGTTTGTTTGTTTGTTTATTTTACATTAAAATGATACTAATAACAATAATAATGATAATAAATGAATTGAAATGAAATCAAATGAAATGAGAAAATCATCTCAAACAAGCAAACTCAATATGATAAAAGTTTCATTCGTTGTAAACATTGAAATTCTTTGGAAAAAAAATCTTGTTCAATATCGAATACTAAATTTTTATTTTAATGATGAAATTAATTATTGATCATCATTAGTAATTGCAATGACCATGACAACAACAATTACAACAACAGACCATCATCCAAATGAACAACATCAAGAATGTAAACTTAATCAAAAATAGATTACTTAATATGTATTCAACCAAAAAAAAACTTTGAAGTGAAATTAAATTTGATCTTTGAATTTTGAAGATGAAGAAAATTATTCTTTTGAACATTTATTCATTAATTACATCTTGAAATTCCATGAATCGTATTGAATAGCAGTAAATTTCCCAGTTTGATTCGAAATTCAAAAAAATATTCCAAGTTGGAAAAATTAAGACCATTTTTCACGTATTCTAAGCATATGTTTGTCTTATACAAAATTTTCGAACCGAAAAAAAAGAAATGAATTCATTTAAATGTGAATAATAATATCTTTGGAAAAAAACAAAACAAATAACCACGTAATTTCGATTCATTTTAATGATTTTTGCCATCATTTTTTCTGTTTTCATTCATTTCATGCTTCAAATTATTGTATTTCTTGGCAAAATATCATTTTTCAATCGTTACGAAATATCATTCTTCTTCAATAATTTACAATATTGACGCAAATTTTTCAAATATCAAACATCAGAAAAAAAAAACAAAAATATTTCGATGATCGATTGAATGATAGAGGAGAAAAAAATATGTAATCGACATTTTTGGAAATGAAAAAATTTTTCAATTGTATTATTTTTTCAATGATGATTTCAATACATTGAAGCAATACAGCACAATAAATTGTATCAAATGGAATGAAATATTATTATTTTTGTCATGATGGTTCAGCGTATCGATGATGATGGATATTGAAATGGTGAAATTTGATTTTTATTCTTTTTTTTTCATTCCAATTCATTTTGAATCATTGAATCAGTTCCTAGAATCGACGAAGCCATAAGAATATAAACAGTGAAATGTCACAACAAAAAAAAAGTCAAAAAATGAAATTCCGAATCGGTATCGATACCTTTCATGTGGAAAAATTGATAATTTTTTTTTTATTTTTTGTCTGAAATTTTTTTCTATTATTTTTTCTTGTATTTGATATTAATGTATCTGGTGTGTGTTAATGTGTGTGTGAATGGAATACAAATACAAAAGAATAGAAAAAAAATAAAATAGAAAATGGAAATAAACAAATAAAAACAAAAATACGGCTGGAAATTACGATGGAGTAATGCAGAGAAAAAAAGCACTGAAAAATTGAAATAAACACATGATTTTTTTTCTTGATTTTCATTTCATTTCTTGGATGTATTTTGAATGTGTAACATGTGAAATGAAAAAAAAAATGAAATTGAAAATCAAAATCAAAATGGAAATTATCATTTTCTTTATTATTATTATTATTATTATTATTTTTTTTTTTTTTTGAATTGTGTTACAATTCAATATTCGTTTCTAATACAAAATATAATAACACAATGGTCCAACGGAAATAAATGTGTAACAGCTAGTCACAATCACATAATAGCAAAAATGTTTTCAAACGAAAAAAAATATAGCCCGAAAGCAATGTTGTAGAAAATTAGAAAATTAGAAACAAACATTTGTTCATATTTTTTTGGGATAAAATTTTCAATGTTTTCCTTTGCTTGTCAAACATTGAAACAGTGGGCAATGCGAAAACAAAACAAAAGAATTTCATTTTAAGAAATTTTTAAATTGAAAAAATAAACAATGAAATTTCTTCGTTCGAAAAAGAGAAAAGTGGAATATATTTTCAAAAGATTTGAAATGAAAAAATTGGAATGAAATTGAAAAGCAGAGTTTTCATTGATTTGTTTTTTCTATAATTCAATAATTCAGTTCTTGGATTAATATTTCATTTTGTTTGAACAAAAAATAAATAATGGAAATTATTGCAGTGAAGCACATAGTGGAGGGTCCATTCCGAAAAATTTGAAATCTAAATTGTACAAACAATATTAATTTATGTGTGTATTATGATTGATCCTGAGGAGATATTTATTTTCATTCAAATGTAGAATTTATAATCTTATAAAATTAATGATAATTGATTGTCTTCAGAAATAATCATCGATAGTAATGATAAATTATGATGATATTAATATTTAATCATAAATAAGAAATATTTATAATATTAAAATTGATAATATTGATGATTCTTATGAAAAAGATGTTACGAAACAATACTACTTACATGCACCGAATGTTCAGGAGTAAATTTTGATTGTTTTTCTCCATATTGTTCATTTCGACTGAAATGTTCACGATTCAATAATGTTATACTGAAATCGGCATATGTAGTTGTTGATGGTGATGTATCACGTAATATTAGATAAACGCCCAATATTTTATCATTTGCACGTGTAAATGAAATTGCCCAACGATGATAACCATAATAGAAATCTTTTGTGGTTGCATCACGATGTAAATCACGTGTAACTGAACGTGTTACAATAAAGGTAAATATTCCGGTATTGGAACGATCATTTAATTTAGAAAAACGATATAATAATGCCATCGTTTTCGGATGAACTATCGCATAATTCAGTGGTCGTATGAAGTCAAACGTGAAATTTTATAATCAAATAATAATAATTGAGTTGTGTATTTGATTTGATTATATTAAATTTACCATGAAAAAATAAATGTTTCTGCTAAATTTTAAAGAAAAAAAAGGAAACATGAAATTAACAAAACAAATATCATGTAATTTAATTTTTAAATTTGATTTTGAGAAATAATAATAAATTACCAAAGGAATTTGGGGGGAAAAACATGGAAAGGGCAAATGAAACACAAAATGACTGTGGAAAACTTTGAAATTCCATTAAACAACGGTGAATTCAATTAATTTATTGATTTTATTTCATCCAAGTTTTTTATTTCTAAACATTTAATATGAACAATTTTCACATTTTCCACACACAGAAACATAAATAAAATGTAAATGGGCACAAATGAGCAAATTCAAAAAATATTTATAACATTTTTTCTCTGACAAATACAAAGACAAAAGCAGAAAAAATTTGAATGAACAAATGTAAACAAACATTCATGGATGAAACAAACATATGAAGAGGAGAAAAAAAAATTGAAACAGCAACTGAATATATATGACAACAATTGACAAATGAATTTGAAAAAATGAAATGAAATAAAATTGGAATGAAATTTAATGAAATGTAAATATAGAAACACAGGAGAATGAATGAATAAATGGCAATGAATGTCCAATGTACCTGATAATACAAGCAGGTAAACATAATATGTAAACATTACATAATACTACGACATATTGTATGAGATAATGTTGATTCTGTGTTGTGTGAAGGAATTTGAAATGAAAAATGCATGAATTTTAATGTATTTTGAGTTTCATTTTACCTAAACAGAGAAAAAGCAAACGTCAAGAATTTTGATATTCATGTTTTTTTCTCTGTTTTGGTTTGTCTCGAATTTTTTTTTGAAGTATTCTCTGAAATGAAACTGGAATCTAAATTGTAATTTTGCACATGAAAATGCTATGAAATGGCAAACTAGACCACACTCACAATCCAGCACATAGGCACAAGTATCATCTGCCATCAACCTTGATAATGATAAATTTTTTTAATTTAACAAATTACGAATTCAGTATGGTATTTAATTATTTTTTCTGAATTTTTTTTTTTTTTTTTTTTTTGTTTCAAAATATCCGTTCAAAATTCAATTTATCATTCTTCAATGTTGTTTCAAACATGATTATCATTAATATTATGTGAATTTTAACAAATGACAAACAAAAAAAAAACCAATCGAAACAAATATCTTTTACAATTGATTTTCAATAAAGTTTTATGTTTATTGTTATCATTGAATTTTATTGATTCTTAGAAATTTTTCTTTTGTTTCTCTTTATTTTTTCTTCAATAAAAATTGTTATTGATAATTGATAAATTGATAAAGTGATACTTGATATGATCGTATAAATTTTAGAATTTCAAAAAAACAATGTTTACAGTGTTCTTGGTTGCTTGTTTACTTATTTTTATATTTGTTTAATCAATTAAGACACAATACGAATGGATTGTTCCTGAAACCTTCTTTTTTTTCTCAAACAGAAAAGATAAACGAGGTAAAAACATAAATAAACAATAAAAAAACATGCCGGAAAACAAAAAATTTTCCACAACATGGAATTCTCAAGAATTTCGTGGCAAGAAAAATTATCGTTTCAAACCAACATTTGAGTGGGTTTTATTTCCCAAAATATTTCCTTGTAATTTTCAATTCATTTTATTTCTTTTCATATCTGAATCTAAAATTTAAATATTGCATAAAATATGCAATATTTAAATTGAAATGAAAGTGTAGAAAAAGATGAATAATGAAATGCACGAATGAAATGATGATGATGAAAATTAATGATAAACATATCTTTGAATGAGTAAATGGATGAGAATAAAATGAAACAAATAAAAGAAATAAAGTAAAAAATGAAATAAAATAAAAATGTCCATGAATTGGCTCATTTATTCTGTTTGGGCCAATTTTATTTTCCGTTTTTTGTTTCACTTTCAACGATAATGATAATGCTTAATGATAAAGATGAGGATAGAATCGTAAATGTAAAACATATAACCACAGATCACAGGTAATTTTCTTTCGTTTTTTTTCTAGCTAAATTGTCTGGTAATTTACTTTCATTTCCATTTTTTTACAATTTAACAATAACATTAACACACACACACACACACACACACACACACACACACAAAAATAATGGCCATGACGATTTGATACATGTTTATAGAATACAGAAAAAATGGCGAAAAATTGCTTTCACTTGATCATTATGATGATAATAGTAACGATAATAATAATAGTGATAAGAAATAAAATGTTAATGGTTAGCATAAGAATATTTTTAGTTTGTTTGTTTCAATTTTCGGTTTTTCTTTTTGCTTTCTTTGAATAATTCCATCGTTCAAAGAAACACTTTAGAAATGGTTATTTAGTATCATTATTATTATTAATACGAAGAATATTAATGGCAACGGATATAAAATGCATAATATTAAATATAAATTACAATGTAATGATTGTTTTATCATTTTTAAATTAACCATTAAATTATACACATATACAGACAAGACGATTGACCATGTATCGTTATATCGTATCACCAAGATCAATGGCATTCAATAATATCTTTAAATATTAAGTTGGTTCATATTTCTTGTGTCGATTCTGTTGATAATGGACCTAATGCTATTTGGCTATTTATTTCAGAATAATGGACATTACATTATCAACGGTGGATTTTCGGGGCTACTTGAGCCAAATACTAATAAAAATATCGATCGATTCTTTTGAGTTTTCGAAATATCTTCAACATTTTTGAAAAAAAATTCAAATCTTTAGAGACGAAATGAGAGAAAAAAATGCATTGAAAATGCCTCATGATTCAGAAGAAATTTTTTGAATATTTATATTTTAGATTTTCTTTTCAATCATCGATTATTCAAATATTTGTAAAGTGTTTTTCAAAAAATTTTCTTTTTCACAGCTTTCCTCATACTCATTCATTTTTCATCCATTTCGAAAAATGTAAAAAAATAAATAATAAAAATAATATTCAAGAAACATGAGAATCAAATAATCAAAATCAGTCATTTCATTTCATTTTTTTCCATATTTATTTTTTTAAATTCAAAATATTTCAAGTGTATAAAATTGAATGATTGAAATATGAAAGAATATTTCAAACAAAATACGATCAAATATTTTCATTTTTTTTTCTTATTCAATTTTACTTTTGTTAAGAAAACATTTTTCACATTTTCATTCAAATGTATCAATGATGATTATTTGTTTGTTTGTTTAAAATTTGTTATTTCTTTTCTATTTATTTATTATGATTGAAAATATTGAAATACTTGAAATTGATTGAGAATAAATAAATTGATTACACACACATAATTCAAATACATTTCGATTCAAATAAGATATAAACTTGAATATAAATAAATAAATAAATAATTTTGACATTTATAACCTTATTCACATTTTTTATTATTATTTGAAATCAATTCTTCGCTCTTTCTTTATGCCGCTCATCTTTAAATCACTTCCGACGTTATTTTTCATTTTTATCTGAATGCAATACGTTGGCAACGATTGAAAAAAGAAAGAATGAAATCAGAAAAAATGATAGGAAATTGAGATAAATTAATTTGAATGAAAATTTAATGATGATCGAGTACATTCACGAAAAAAATGATATTAAATAATAATAAACATCCGAACATTATTCTCGTGAATCTTATGATGATGATGATTATATGAAATTTTTTCTCGTTATATTAAAATATATGAGTGTATCGAGGATAGAATATTTTATTATTTGTGGATACAATGTGAAGTGAGAGAGACACCGAAAAATATTGAATACAATAGAATTATTTATATAATATTCATTCATTCATTATTATTTTACAATATTATTATTATCATATGACACATGTATAATAACGATTCATAATAATAATAATAATATAACTATAAAGATGAATTTCTTCATCCGAATAACAATTGCTAAGCAAAAATGAAAATAAATATTGAATAAGAAAAAAATATTTTTATATTATTCGAAGATGTTTCGCTTCTAGGATAATATTAAAAATTCCGATTCATATTGTGAAAATAACCAAATCAGCGAGCAAAATTGAAAAGAATTCCACCATTCTTCTCATTTTACATTGATGATTACTGTCAAATTCAAAAAAATTCAAATTCAAAAATGATATAAAATAAGAATAATAGAAAAGAAAGAATGAAAATCAAATGTATTCAACATTGATGATCGTCGAATAATGATGATAATAATAATGTCTGTCAATGAAACTTCATAGAAATATGAAAAAAAATATTATCAGGGCTGTTGCTGTTATTATTATCATTATTATCAATATGTGCATACCATTGCATTGAAAACACGTTATTTTGATTCGGAAAATTGGCATTTTTTCCAATATTTACATATTGAATGAAAATTGAATTGAAATTGATTGTATTGCATATTTGAATTCAAATAAAAATGGAAAAAATAATGATGCCAGATGCTTGAAAAATATAAACTCAATTTTTTTTTCATTGGAAATAAGTGGATAGACCTGAAATAAACCGAAATGCAAAAATATTCAAAAAATATTTTGCTTAAATTGGTTTTTTTTCTATTTCAATTCATTTGCATTTTGTTATATTTATAAGATTTCCTAAAATTTCAAGCATTTTGAATCTCAAAGAGTTTCCTATAATAACATAGAGTGATGCGGCCCCTGGAAAAAAATCGGAATAAAAGTTATCGCATCATGTTTTTGGTCAATAGAGATGAAAAAAAGTCAATGACGGTCACCAACAATTCTTGACCCTTCCGGTCCAAAAAGGGGGTCAAAAGTCAATAATTGCTATATCTCGGCCGTTTTAAGAGGTGAACTCTCAATTTTTTCAATAATTAAAGATTATCTAGTTATTAATCATTCGTGAAAATATCATTGCTTAACATGATCGGCAAACCGAAATATATCCATTTGAAGTTACCATTGTCATTATCATATGGGCTGCCAGTTGACGTGTACACGTCAAAACTGAAGTGCTCGGTGATTCGCTCAACAACTGTTTAAATAGTCGCTTAGAGCACAAGCACTTCTATGTTCATCATCAATTGATGACCATTTAAGCCCGAGCATAATCATTTAATGACATTTCGGCAACCACAGGACATAAACCACCATTTAACAGCCACCCTATATTATCTAAAATATATATCTAAAGAAATATTTACAAGAAAAAATATTTAAAAAAAAAAATTAAGAAAGAAAAATATTTACAAAGAAAAATCACTCTTCGATATCACTTTCGTTATCATCAAAAACCATTGGACCGCTATGATCGAAGATGTTTGTCAGAGCCTCGGCTGGGAGGAATCTCCGGTTTTCGTACTTGCCAAAACTCAGATAAAAAATCAGAGCTGCGACATGTGAACACGAACCAATGGTTCGGTTCCCGTTGGCACAAGTACAATAATGGCCTAATATTGAATCAAGGTCATGGCCATTCGGTAGATATTTTACATAAACCCGGTAGGTCTTTGAATTGATATGCCTCGATCGAACCACCCATCGAATCAAAGACATATCACCCACCATTTTTTCTATCAGCAATTGATCATTGTCAGATAGCATTTCTCCCAGGTAT
Source organism: Psoroptes ovis (assembly GCA_002943765.1). Taxonomy (NCBI): domain Eukaryota; kingdom Metazoa; phylum Arthropoda; class Arachnida; order Sarcoptiformes; family Psoroptidae; genus Psoroptes; species Psoroptes ovis. The sequence goes on along the minus strand of PQWQ01000013.1, from coordinate 1,057,917 downwards.
GTTATCGATTGTGATAGTTGATATGACCCAGTGAAAAATATTATCAATTGTTCTAGCGATAATTGCGGAAAATCTGCAAGATCATTGCTCCCCATGCTGATGAATATGTTCTTTTTATAATTGAGATTATTATCTAGAACATATTGACCAAGATCGTTGTTGGTTAAATTCATTTTAAACATTCGCAGCACAATTACATCAACATTGTCCTTATCGCTCGTGAATCGCTTACAAAAATTGTTCACCAGATAGCAAGCGATTCTGCAATACGTCGATGCTTTCGGCAGCGATTGATTCAGAAATTGGTGATGTAGAAGCTTATATTTTTGAGCTATGACTCCATGCACTGACCAACGGATTTTGGTAACAAAGCGTGACTGATTGGATTCAGTTGTTGTTAACTGATTCCGTTGGCCTTTCAATGCTGGCATCATTACCTGATAACCAGACTGTTCCAAAAAAGACCGAACATCACGAAATCCTCGATCCAAAACAAAAATATCTCCTGTTAAAAGTAGCATAGAATTAATTGAGAACATTCAAAAAAATATGTATATTTGAACACTTACCTTTTCTTAAGAGTCGGGGCAATCCATTTGGGTTTTCGAGGATTCTTCTTAAAATAGTTGCATCATTGTCGCGTGCATAATACGGTCCGTATAGGTCTATGACGAAGCCATCAGTCGTGCATACCGTAAATGGTTTGCACAGGCTTGTCATTTTTTGACCCGAATAGGACTTGCGTTGATAAATGTTGTTTGACGACTTTTGATGGCGTAAATAAGTGCCATCACAAATGATCACCAATCTTCCATCAACATTATCGCACAATTTGCGCACCATCAATGATGTATGTTCATTGATCAGGCAATCTCGGTCCAGATTACCAGATCCAAATGACGTTGACAATATATCTGTTTCGAATGCATTCAATATTGCATCGATCTGATTCATGATATTGTTTTCAGTCATGTTCTTGTCAAACATCGTTGCAACTATTTTATTTGGTAGACCGGTCTTTAATTTTATCAAAAATGCAATCATTGCATTTTTAATTGATCTCTTGGGCGTGTTCCTCATCGATTTGATTTTGGAACAGAGGCCGTCAATTTGGTCCATTGTGTGACCTAGACAAAAAAAATTCATTTGAATCATATATTCAACATACTAAAAAGCCAAATAATGATAATTACCTGTCAAATCATAGATGTTATCATCGTTGATTCGCTCTCTGTGTGCCACATCTGAACCATGAAGAAGGTAGAAGTAATCTTCGCTTTCTATTAACGTCGAAAGTTGATGTATTTCGATTTTATACATGTCTTTTCGATATAAAACATTGTGAACCAAATGACCTGGGCAGCAGCGGTTTCCCTTAGGAATTATTAGTTTACGCTGTTTAAAAACTTGTAAACGTGCTTCGGGTGGTACGAGTCTCAAACTCGTCTCACTTCCACAAATGAAACAATACCTGTGTGTCGAAATGCATCGTACATGCGGGACTTCAATCAAATCGTCATCTTTTTCTTCATAAATGTATGATTCATCTGAAGTTATTGAAGATTGTGATTTGATTGGAGATGAAAAATCCGATTCGCTATATGGTGTTGATATCGGATCACTTGGTGTTATTTCTGCCATTGATGTTGATGGCTGTGGGTCTCTTGATGCTGGTGGCTGTGAGTCACTTGAAGCTGATGGCTGTGGGTCTCTTGATGTTGATGGCTGTGGGTCTCTTGATGCTGGTGGCTGTGAGTCACTTGAAGCTGATGGCTGTGGGTCTCTTGATGTTGATGGCTGTGGGTCTCTTGATGCTGGTGGCTGTGAGTCACTTGAAGCTGATGGCTGTGGGTCACTTGAAGCTGATGTTTCAGATTCTTGTTTTCTTCGAAGTGAGTGAATTTTAGATACCTTCGAGTAACATGAGGAACAAACAAAATCATTGATTTTAATCGTTTTGCCCGTTGCTATGCGGACTTTTTCGATATATTCTTCATCTTTGACATGTTTATTATATCTATTAATTTTATATTGTAATAGTTTTTTGCAGATAGCACAATGCTTTCCGCGAATCGATATTTTTTGTTCGGACATTTTGACAAATTGCAACAATGTGTTGGAATCGTGAAATGGATGAAATGTGTTTGTTTTTATGCTTATTTATACAATATTTCACAGGTCCTTCGACTTGGTTAGGCTTAATTTGTTAGACTCAGCCCATCGATAATTTCGGTATTGAAAAGACCAAATTGTAAGTAAATGCAAAAGAGTGAGAATGATTCATTGAAAAGGGAATAATTAAAATGATGAAGCGACATGGTCAGGTAAAAATCGAAATATAATATTATATTAGAAAAATATGAAAATGGAGAAACATGTGTAATGATACTTCAATTTTCTATCAAGTTCAATGATTCTGCATAGCGATAGAGCGGTTCGGTTTTTAATTATAAAATACTTTATTTGTCGAATTTGACGAAATCAGCTAATATTCGATGTGTATCGTGTCATTTCATAAAATCTAATGTGTTTTGATTGTGTGTTTGTAGGGAATATGTATAATAATGTCACAAGCCTCGCACCTGTGTGAAAAGTCAATTCTATTAGGCTCGGCCCATGGAGACGATTGTTTGTGTCTTTGATACCGACCCAATAGCTATGCAAAAATTATCTATCTATTATTTACCTATCAAGGTATTAGCTTGAGGTCTTAGCCATATGTTAATCCTTTCTAGCGCCAGTTCCATTATCTTGTCTGACGCTGCTATAATCTTTCTCTTTGACAATTCATTTGCCGCTATTTCACTAATTCCTTCTGGCACCAGTTCAACAATTTCTTTGTCCATTTTGCCTACCGACTCATTCCTCATTGTCTCACAGCAAATATGGAAAAATAAAGGAGAATTATAGAAAATCATGAGATTTAAATAATAGAAATAATTAAAGTATTTAATCAAAAGAAAAAGAATTCTCGAAAATTCTCATTATACTTTCAATATATGCCCAAGGGTTTATCCCACGATTGTCGAAGAAAATCTTCAGGTCCTTGATGGCCTAGGAATGTGATTGTTTGATCACAGTTTTTATGTTTATTTAAGACAAACTCAAATAGGAAAATGAAAAGTTGATGATCATTGTGTAGTCCTTTAGGCGAGGCCTCTAATCCTTTGGTCATTAGCTCTGTATGTCGTTTTCGGCAATTTCCTTTAATCATCTTTGTCTTTAATGTTTTATGACAATCATTTTTACGATTTTTGATAGCAAACCTTTGAAGACCAAGTGGGAAGAGGAAAAGTTGAACCAACAATAGCCAAAATATCATAGACTTACAAATACTTGTATTAAATACGACTATTTAAACAGTTGTTGAGCGAATCACCGAGCACTTCAGTTTTGACGTGTACACGTCAACTGGCAGCCCATATGATAATGACAATGGTAACTTCAAATGGATATATTTCGGTTTGCCGATCATGTTAAGCAATGATATTTTCACGAATGATTAATAACTAGATAATCTTTAATTATTGAAAAAATTGAGAGTTCACCTCTTAAAACGGCCGAGATATAGCAATTATTGACTTTTGACCCCCTTTTTGGACCGGAAGGGTCAAGAATTGTTGGTGACCGTCATTGACTTTTTTTCATCTCTATTGACCAAAAACATGATGCGATAACTTTTATTCCGATTTTTTTCCAGGGGCCGTTATTCTAGGTAACTCTTTTATCAGAAAAAAATTTTGTTTATTTGTTCCATTTATCAATGGCAATAAAAATAATGATGATGGTTTCAATAATAATAATCACAATAATGATAATGGCAAAGAAAGATCATAAATGATAATGATTATCGATTATTGTTGTTATTATTATCATTATCATCATCATTTTTTATTATGACAATCATAATTTCAATATGATGATTTCGAAAAAAAAATTTATTATAAATGATTCAAATCTACATTGATTTATGTGTTTGTATTTCTCTCCAATATCTTCTTCAATTGATAAATTACTTTTAGAGATTCTTGACAATAACAATACATATTTTTTATGAATGAAGAATCTACACATGATTAATATACTATTTTTTTCATGATCATTTCACATTTATCTCTGTTTATGACTAAGAGAATTTTCACAAATAAATATTTCCACAATAAAAAAAGCAATAATATTTTATATGATTTTTTTTATTGTCGTCGATTTCTAATGTGGATGTACTGTTATAATGTGAAATTCATATTTGATTTTTTCCAAATAAAATTCTTAAGCATAAAATGCACATAACTGTGCACCAATGATGATAGTAATAGTAATTTCGATTTAGAAAAAAATGAAATAAAATAAAAAAATAGGAATAATCATTATATTCCATGAAATTATATGGAATTATGATTAAATTTCATCATTTTATAATCTGTAATGGGCGAAAAATTTCAATAAAAAAGAGGGACACGAATCAAAATTGAAAAGAATTTTTGCAGAAAATTTGGGCGGAATCCATGGAATTTAGCCATGATTTTCAATTTTTCAAAATGATTAAAATTAATTAATCACGAAATTCAATTGAAAACTGATCCCCATATACCTGTTTGAAATGAAGAAAATTTGGAATGCATGAAAAATTCATTTTTGAAATCAAATTTCAATTAGAGGAAATTCAAATTCTTTATGTCAAACAATTTTCTAATGAATAGCCATCACACTGCTTCTCATTATTCTTCTTTGAAATTGACACCAATTTATTTGAATGGATTTCTCATTTATTCATTGAAATAAATGAATGAATAAATGTGAAATTCCACATGTGATATTCGATATTCATACATTTTATACATTCATATTTTGACAATAGCTGTTTGGTCATTTATTTTTCACGAATTTTTTTTTGTAAATAGTAATGAATTGATACGAATTTCATGAAGATAAGAATAAAATAAGAAAAAACAATTACAGGATATACCATTTGTAACTGTGTAAAATTACTTTGTGAATAAGCAGAATTTTCACACAAATCTAGCAAAATTGTTCTCCAATTACAAATGAAACATTCTCGTTATTATTTCATCTGATTCAAGCTTTTGTATCTATTCAAGGTTTCCATTCGAATTCAAATGAGTTTAAACTAAGGAAAAATGCAGAATTAACAAGGATATGAAGAAATGAATAGCAGCATTTGCCAATTGTGAAGCAAATAATTAAACCAAAACAAAAATTAATAACATTTCAATTCAATTCTATTGAAAAGAATTAATTACATGTATAAATATTTGAATAAGATATAAATCAGTGGATTTTTCGTTTTACTTTCAAAGATAATCATGGAAAGATGAATAAAAATAAAATTTGGAAAAAAATAAAACAAATGTGCATTCAATTCTCGAATATATTCTCTTCAATTGAAATAAGAAACCATCTGCAATATTAATAATAATGACTTTAATTCGATTAATAATCATGATGATAATCGATAAAATTGATTTCTACATCATTGTAGTTGTTTCAATATTTAGATTATGAGAATCAAAGCTAGCGACAGAATTTTGCGAAGACATATGCGAAATTTACAAAGTAACCAGGTGCAAAATTGAGATCATGAATTAGAAATGCCAAAAATCAAACTAGATTGAAGCATTGAGTTTGACACAGTTTTTTACAGCCAAATGTCTGAGCAATTCTGAATCTTATAAGGGCAGGTATTCTTGAATTTAAATTTAATTCTTGAATTTAAATGAAAATTTAAATTTTTGAATGTCAAAATTCATATCTTCAATTAATCATTGAAAAATCGCATTTTTTCTCTTAAAAATCATGGCAATCTTCTCCTTCATTTTCTATTGGATTTAAAATTCTTAATCTTTCATAGACTTGAACAAGAAAAACTAATTGGAAATTCAATTTTTTTGCTGCTGATTTATTCGAAAAAATTTTAGCAGAATAAAAAAATCCTATCTTCATAATGGTAAATGAATTTTCCACATAAAATTTCAATCAAATTTCAAACCAGACAAATGCATGCAGGATACGAATATTCAATTATACAAATTGGCATGATATAAATTTCAAATGATAAAATAATGAGAGAATTGTGTTCTTGTCAAGAAAATTTTTGGTTATTATAAGAATACTATTCATGAATCTAATTTTAAATCCACCAGTCTCTAGCATAAAAAAATTGGGTCTATTTCGTTTTTTGAATATGATACAGACTACCCCGTGATACTATCATTACGCTTTTTGCTTACGACGTTGCTTTCGCTTTTTCCATTTTTTTTTGGCTCAAAAATTCATTTGTATTCAAAAATGATAAACATTAGATAGTGTCATTTCACCTTTTGAAAATTCCTCTACTTGAATTATGATTCATTTTCATAATGATTGAAAATTTCATTCAATTTTAATTTTGCTTTGTTGTGGTTGTTGCTGTCGCTGTTATTCTCCACAAATTTTGACATTCGAAGGTCAAAATGAGTGCATAAAAAAAGCTGTGAAACTAGATACGAAAAAAAACTAATTATCATATGTCATTAAATGTGAAACAAAATCAGTGAAAAGACTGATAGATAGGACAAAAATTAATGAATAAATTAATTTTCATCATTTTTTTCTTTTCCATTGTCATAGCAATGTTTTATTCATTTTATTCAATCATTCATTCATTCATTCATTTTGATGAATTTATAATTAATAATAATAGTTGAATGAATTGATGAAATTAGTGAATGGAAAATTTTTGAATTTTAATTTTATTTCCTGAGAATCTAAAGAATATTAAGAGAAAGAATTCTATGAATCTTGATTCAAAAATCTTAAAATTAAGAATTTCCGAAAATCGTATAGATTGTATGAGAAATTGATGGATTTATTTGGGTAAAATGAAAAAAAACTGATCGATTATTTCAATTTGTTTTTATTCAATCAATTTCAATTTTTTTTTCTTTTCTTTATTTGAAATCAAAACCAGAATTATTTGATACAAACTCAGAATTTCATATGAAATATATCTTTTCTTCTTTATTATTATTATCAATCTTTTTTTTAAGAAACCATATGTTTTTACTTTTGTTTTGTTTCAAAAAAAATGAGCAAAAACTACCAAATAACAAAAATATAGCTTAGAAAAGCAGAAAATAAAAAATTGACATTTGAAGCAACTAAATGAAAAAATAATAACCAAAAAATAATAATTGCAATCGAAAAATTTTTTTTCAAAATCCATTTCGTATCCATTTTTGAAATGATTCAACTTCAGCACTGGTAATAATAGATTGTGGACAAGTTTTTGAAATTTTATTCTTTTATATAAAAAAACCCTGAATACAAAACCCAGATACAATAAAATGTATCAAAACATGTAATAATGGATTTGAAAAAAGTGAAAAACAAAAACATTGTAACAGCAGGTGAAAATAATGATTTTGTATCACTGATTAATGATGATGCGATTTTCATTTATAAAAACGAAATTCATACAAATAAAATGACAAATTTAATTAAATTTTTCGAAAAAGTTTTAGAATTTCATTTTTTTTATTTCATCCCACGTAATTTATTTCATTAAATTTAAACGTAAAGAATAATAATTAATTAAAATTGAATTAAATGAAAAAAATTGAAATTTTGAGCTGGAAAAAAATGAAAGAGAACAAATTTAAAATCATTTCATAGCAACATTGAATGTCAAAATGTATAAGAGATGTGATAACTTTCATTGTGTTCATGAAGTATTATAATACCAAAATATTTTTGGTTACAGTTTTTTTTTGTCAACCAGCCCAAAAACCTACATTTTCATCTGAATACTAATTAATAATTTTGAAATATTCTGTGAAAAATATTTGACATAATCTGTAATTAATTTGGTATTTAAAAAATATTTTAAGGTTTATGGAGGAGCTTAGCAGTTAAGCAAGCTTTTGCACAACCTAATTTTGCTCTTTTTTCGTTTAGTTTCTTCTCATTTGATATTTATGGATTTCATATTCTCAAAGATGTATTGACGGATTGACAGTATGTAAATCATAATTTTCGTTATTATTTCAAGTTCAAGTTCCAAAAATAGAAATACTTATCCGAATCTTATTTTAAATCGGATTTATACGAGAAAAAAATTATCATTTTCTCAAGAATTTTTTACCCAAAAAAGCTGTATATTGTTTTAAAGTTTTTTTTTCCAAATCTGATTTTCTTTGTTAAAAAATATTCATTCAAATTTGATTTTTTTTTTGTGGTCATAAGAATCTGAGGAAAATGAGTTAGATTCGAGATCGAAACAAGAAATTTGAATGCCTACATCTTATTCAATCAGATTTATTTTTATGTTCTATATTCATTCATATTATTATCACATCAAAAAAATGTTCGAAACATTTGAATTCACATAAAATTAATCACGATTCTGAATGACAATCATCATTCGTGAATTCTTTGAAATGTATTTTTACGTAATAATATTTCGAAAATATGAAAATATTTTTGGAATAACATGTATTTCCAATAATGACAACGAGAAGAAAAAAGGAAAGTTTTTTCTTTCATTTTACGTTATTAACATTATTATCATCATTAACATTATAGAGGATTGATAATTCAATTTCGAATGTAAATTCGACATTATGAAATAAGAAAGATGAGCTCAATAAAAAAAAAATATTTCTATTCAAATGAATTCGAGTAGAATCTTACGGAATATACATGAATTCATTATTATTATTATCATTATTATCTTTTTTATTATTGTTGTTATCATGTGATGTGACAATTTTTTTCCCATTTCAATAAGAATCTGAAAAAAATTCCATTTTTTCTTTTCTAATTTCATTTTTTATTTTGGCATTGTAAAATTACAGCATATACAGCACATATGTATGAATATGATGCATGTGTTTCTGCATGAATTGAAAAGTTTCATGTAAAATGATGAAAATTTAAAAACTTGAAAAAATGGAAAATGAATCAGAGAAATGAAAAAAAAAATTGTCGTGGTAAATCTCGATTGCCTCAAGTATATCAGATAAGAATTTTTAGAATTTAGCATTTTCACTTTTATAAAGTATATAAAATAGAGCCATAAAATGAATTTCAAATGCAAATTTTCATATTTTTTTCAATTTTAAATCATAATTTTCAATATTCTTGAGACTTATTGGCATATTTCTGATGAAATTCATTTTGAAATATTTAAATTCATTTTTATTTTATTTAAATATTTCTTCCAACTAAAATATTGACAAATATTCAATCGAATTGTCATCGAAAGGAATAAATATTCAGAAATATAAAAAAAAAATTAATTGAAAAAATATTTGATTTGATTATGTGATTAATGAGAAAAATATTAATAATAATAACAATATCAATGATGTGGAAATAAAAATATTAACCTCGAAGCTATTTAAACAAAATGAATAATGATCGAAATGAAATCTTTCAGAACAAAAAAAGTGAAATCGGCTCCGAATGATACAATAGAATAAATATGAATTGAACGAAAGAATAAATGAAAATTGATGACAATTCATTGTCAGAGAACAAACACATTGTATTGTAGAAATAAATATGAAATTCTCGCTTCGAATTGAATACTTGAATTTTGACTTCAAACAAAATTAAAATTTCAACAATTGAAATGTTTCAAACAAAATGATAAAGGCGTGATGATGATAAATTTGTATTTTTATTGAAAAAAAAGAATTATTCTGAACAAGTTTGTTCCCATACGTACATTGAAATTAACACATTCTCATTCATTTTTTCTCATACAAAATTTCATATGGCATCAAATAAAATACACACACTTAAGAATAATTTATCATTGAATGTGGCGTTTCAATTTTTTATTTTTGTTGAAAAGAAGAATGAAGAAGAAATTCTTGAAAATTTTTTATTTTTTGAAATGAAAGGAAATGATATTCATCATTCTGTGTGTGTTAGCCGAAAATTTCAACAATTGAAAATGAAAAATTTCATTTTTTTTTCTTGGAAATAGAAATCATCAAATTCAATAATGATAATAATAATGAAAATATCCAACATAATGATAATGGTTGAAATTTTTCTAAAATTTCAAAATTCAAAAGTTGACTTTTCTCTCGAAATTTCAATTTGAGAACCAAAATATCTTTGAAAATTATTTTTTAAAATATGAAACATAAACATTTCAAAAAATTTTTCAATTTTCAATTTTTTATTTAGTGGAAACATATTGATTTTCTTTCAAAATTCCCTCAATTTCATAGGAATAGATTCAACTAAAAGTAAGAAAAAAAATCATTTATTTCAAATCATTGATTTTCAGACGGAAGGAAAATGATGAGGAGAAACATGTCGAATTTAGATCAATTTCTGGTTGGCCGGAAAACGAAAAAATAGCATCGAAATGGGGATACATGAAAAAAAAATTTTAATTAAATGATTTCATTTTCTTAAAAGTCAATTTTAATAGTGAAGAAGACATTTCAAAATTTAAATAAAGAAGATAAAAGAGAAATAACGAGTCGAAGGTAGACAAAAACATTCCCTATTTCATTCATTTGTTCATTGTTCAATCGAATTCCATCATCATTTTGATTTGAAAAAAGAAAATAAGAAGAAAAAGAATCATTAATAATGTTTAATTGAATGAATTGAAACGTGATTGTGTCGCTTACAAATGAATGAATAAAATTTAAAATTTTTAAAATAAATAAGAAGCAAAAAAAGTCATTTGCATTTGTCAGATTGACTGTTGTCATCTAATGTTTGTTAAACGTACATGTTTAATAATAATAATAATTAATGTAATGTTTCGACTTTTAAAATTAAGATCGACGATTGAACATTCAATGAATAGTAATGGATATAAGAATCATTATTTTTGTTTCGAATAAAAAAATCCGATCGACTAATGGTAATAATTATGTTCAAAATGGAATCATTTTAATGTTTATTAATTGACTGTTGACAAATATTTTTGTATGTGATTTGCTTTCCTTTACTTACTGTTGTTGTATGGGTTCGATTATAGCGATAGAAATGATTGCTATTGAATTTATTCAGACTTATTTTCGAAATTTTGAATTTTTTCAATGTAAAATCAAACAAAAAAGCAAAAAACAATGAAATTGAATAGTAATTTTGATAATAAACTCATTATTCGAAGCAATAAATAAAAATAATGATGATAATTTCGACAAATTTTAAAATAAATTGCGGTAATAAAACAAAATAAATAATTTGATTGCACTTACCGTTTTAATGCATTACATATGTTCACATGAAGTCAGTGGTGAAACTGTGAATAATCGATGTTTTCCGGAAATCAAATTAATTGCATCATTATTTAGGTGTTTGTAATATTATTTATTTAATTTAAACATTTTTATTTCATGGACAGGAATGAAAAAAAATTAAAATCGGATGTTTTAGTATTATTATTATTATTACTATTTGTTTTTCTTGAATTCTTTTATTTTTGTTGTTTTCAATAGTTCTTTGTTTATTGATTGTTGAAATCAATTTCTGAATTCATTCAATGAATATTTTAATATCTTGAAGAAATATGAATGAATGAATAAATGGATTTTCATATTTTTGAAGCACAAACGATCAAAGAAAAATTTTTCAGTGAGGAATTTTTGATCTGCAATTTTAATCAATATGTCCGTTATTATTATTCAACGAAAAATTTGATTGATTCTTAGTTTTATTATTTCACAAATGAGAATAAATTTATTGAAAAGTCAATTGGATTATATGCTTGTTCATTTTGTCTTAATAATCATTGATCATCCTGGAAACATCAACTGACGATAATTGAATAAATTTTATTAAAAACGAAATTTCTTCTAAGAATCGAAGAATAAATGAGAATATTTTTTCAAGAAGTGGATTCTTATTTATTCATTATCTTGAATTTTTTTGTCATTTTTTTTCAATTCAATTCATTTCAGGAACAACAAATAAAATATAATCATAATGGTAATAATCGATGATTTTTCAACATTTGAAAACAAAAAATGAGCATTATTCTTTACAAAATTTGTTGAATGTTGAATATTGAATGAATAGAAAATATATGAAGAATGTACGTCGGCAAATTTAATTCAAAAATAAATTGAAAAAGTTTGATGAAGAATTGCACAAGTGTTCCATATCAGTGCCAGTGTCTGAGTGCATTCAATGATGGAATTCAAATAGAATCATGAGAATGAAAAAAAAATTCAAATATTCATCCATTATTTATTGTCAAATAGTATTATAATATACTATGATCACTTGGATTCTGTATGGAATTTCACAATAGATTCCGGTTGGAATCTTTTTGGCTTGTTTCAATTGGAATTTTCGTTCATATAGAATGCTCATAATTTTGTGTATGACTCAGAAACCTGCGCTTTTCTAGCCTGAAAAACCAAAGCGAAAAAATGTTTGTTGCTTTCTTGGAATTGCTTTACAGTGGTTGGATATATATTTTTTCCTCAATCGCAAAAATGATGAGAATGAATTCATTTTTTGTTGTTGAATTTTGTATGTGACTAGAAGCAATCATATAAGCGAAGCGCCAAACAATATATATGATCATGGACAGATGAATTATTCAACAATGATCACAGACATTGGTTGCAATTGGTTTCATTGCACATGAAATTTATCGGAACAAAAAGCAATGGCAATAATGGCAAAATTGAATGTAAATTGGAGGAATTAATGAAATTTTAGCGCTACCAAAATTTCAGATTTCTCGACTGCACTGCTATCTGTTGCGGTCGAAACAAACTTTTAGCCTTGTCGAAATTGAAAAATTTCTCCGATTTCGAAATTGGAAAAAACATTGAGCTTTTTCCTTTTGCTCCAGAAATTTTGACGGATTGATTGATTATTTTTGTCAGAATAAATTTTGTAGAATTAAAATATCATTTTATAAAAAAGAAAAAATTGCTTGATATTTAGTTGTCAAAGTGAAATTTAAAAATGTTGAAAAATGAATAAAATTTACAAAATATTTGATGAAAAACACATGATTTCGAAAATATGAAAATTAAACTTTCAAAATTCAAGATGAAAAATGATGTACCACGCGTCCATGTCAATCAAAAGACAGTGAAATGAATATTTTGAAAAGAATTCAATGAATAAGACAATTTTGATTTTTATCATGAAGATGTTTAAGATGACAAATTGTAAAAATGTTTGCTCCATTTATTTTGCAGCATGTTTTGATTGACATATCGTTAACAGATTTTGATTTTTTTCGAATTTTCAATTTTTGTTGGTTCAACTATATTTTACACTCATCAGTTATGACAATGGCAAAGACGACAATGACAAATATGTATCAAAAATTTGTAAAAATAAAATTTGGACCTTGTCTTCGATTCATAGTTCATATGATGTTTAATGTAAGTCCTCGTTTTTTTCTTAGATTTTTTCTATGAATGAATTTCACTCGCATTCGTTACGTACAATTGAGATATCTATGAAAAAAAATGAATGAACAGATTGATAATCTCTCAATAATCAACGCTGAAAATCTTGATGATTGAGCACATTATTTATTGCAACTATCATGCACATATCTCAGATTGTACATTGTTTGCAATTTGAAAATCGACAGAAATTATCTTTTCAAAAACAAAAACACATGATGCGATTTTATTTTTTGTTTTTTGTTTTTACTTGCGAAATCGCTTAAATTATACCAATAATCAAATTGAATATTGATATTCGCGAACAAATGAATTGTGTTCCGGCATTAGTTCTAAAAAAATCTGCCGATTATTAGACAAAACCTTTGAAAATTGGACCAATTATTTGTGAAGCAATCACATCATCAGTTTTTCTAGCTCAAACCTTGGTGATAGTGAAATTAGATTTTAGAATTAAGAAATTGAATTTTTTTTCTCTCCACAGCTAATACATTATCAATCAATGTCGTTGATATTATTATTTTCGATTTTTTATTAAAATTTTCATTTTCAATTGTTTATCAATGAAAAATTTTAATTTTTTTTTTTTGAACTAAATTTTTTGATGATATTAATGAAAATCGAATGATTATCATGAATGATTGAAAAAAATCATTTGAATGATAATCATTTGTGATGATTGATGTTTCGTTGATATTTTTTTTCCAATGATATTATGCGAATAACTTTTGATATTTCAAAATTTAATCACATTTCATTCTCTATTTTTTTTTGGAGAAATTTTGTGCCTCAAACAAGCTTGAAACTGTTTTCTCATTGTTAACTGTCAACACAAAGACATTTTTTGACAAAAAAAAATTAATTAAAAAAATCGAAATTGAAAAGGAAATTCTTTTATTTCAAAAGAATGAAAATGTTTTGAATTTTTTTTTTTGGCATAAAATAGATGAAATTGAAATACAAATTTTGGGAATTTTACTGAATGAAATATTTTGTCGACTACATTCATTGATCCATCGGTGCAATGTCGATGAATTTAATGATAATTTTAGTCAAAATATCTTTCTTTCGATAGTTTAGAAAAATATTTTCAATTTCTTCAGTAATTTTATATTATTTAATAAATGGATGATGGTTATTGAACGATTATCAATACATAATATAATATTCGTGTAAGAAAAATATTGAGAAAAAAATGTTTGATAATATTTTCAGGCAAATCGGAAATCATAATCATTTATAAAAATAAATCTGTATTTGAATTTGAAATCGAACAAAAATCATCGAAAGAGTAAATGGAAAAATGTTTTGAATTGATTTTTGAACAAGTGTCTTTGTACTTTTGCATGTATAATGTGTGAATGGTGATAATACAAACATTTGCTGATCATATTCAAATGTGCACATGCAAATGTGAATTTAATTTTTTTCGCGTAAAATACCGATTAAGGGTTGTTGTTCGTTCATATTTTTTTATATTTATGAATGAATGGATGGATGTCATGCAATCACTTTTCAATCAATAAATCGGTTGAATTGATTAATTTGACAATCAATCATGGAGAAAAAATTTAATTTTTTCATTATTGATTGACAGATATGGATTTTTTCTTTCGCCATGTAATATTGTTGATTTGTGCAAGGGTTTATGCATTTTTTCCACATTTTGTCATTAAATAATCTTCATTTTGTTGTTGCTGTCGTTATGACGGATGTTTCCGATGATATGATTGCTGTATTTACTCGATTATTGACAACAGCAGCAGTATGAATGTCATGATTATTTTTGTCATCATATTCTGTTTTAGTGAATGAATTTTTATGAATATCATCAACATCTTTGTCATCACCATTCACACTATTATCGTCTTGATGACCGTTTTTAAGATTTGTTTCCAATTTAATTTGCTGTGAATGATGATGATGATTAAATAAAAATGATTCAATATTATTGGTATTTATTAGAGCAATAGTCGTTTTATCTGTTGCTGTTGTCGTTGATGATGATGAAGAAGAAAATGGAAATGATTTCACTGCCATTATCGTGGGTTGTTGTAATGAATTTGCATTAGAACTATTATTTATTTGATCCAAATAGACATTAGATCGATCGAAGTTCATATTATCTGTGCTGTTGTTGTTATTCATATCATTTAAAATTTCAATACCATTTCCATAACCATTCATGTCATAATGTGTGTGATAATCTTTTTTTGCGATCAATGTCGATGCCGGAAATTGAAAAATGATATTATTATTATTATTCGTGTTATTCTCGTTATAATTATTATTAATATTAGATGTGTTGAGGAAAAGATTTTGATTAAATGATGTTCCACCAGTTGCACTTGTCGATATTGTTGTGGTTGACGGTATAGCTGATGTCGTTGTTGTCGATGTTGCTGTTACTGTTGTTAACATTTGATTATAATCAACTAGTAAATTATGATTATTATCATCATTTTGATGATTGATCAATTGATTGGAATCAATCAATGAATAAGTAGTTACATTTAATCCTCTGTTATTATTATGCAATGTGTCAATAATTGTCGGCGCTGTCGCTGGATTCGCTGATGAAGTCGTTGACACAGTTGTTGATGGAGCAATCGAAATAGCAACAGTCATAATTGATGGTAATGATGATGCTGTGGCTGATGATGTTGATTCTGGTGGCGTTATCGCTGGCATGAGTTCATGATCTTGATGATGTCGATAAGTATTTGATTGAATGTGATTATTATGGTGATGAGCAAATGTAGAATTGATTGATGGTAAGGTCGAGTTTCCTATTAGTGACGTAGATGTTGTTGATGGTGTTGTAATCGGTGTTGTTGTTGACATAAAATGATGATATGGATATGCCAATTGATTTGTTTGATTGTGATGATGATGGTGTGCATGAGTATGATGTGAGAATTGATGATCGAAATGATGATTATGATGATGATATTGATTAGAAGCATAAGATGATGGTATTGTTGACGATAAAGTCGTGGTCGATACTGTTGAATGATTATTATTTGTCATATGATGAAAATGTTCATTATAATCATTGATTAATGATGTTGTTGTTGTGGCTGATGTTTGCTGATCAATCAATTGATTATGAATATGTTGTGGGTGACTATTTATATCGATTAGATCATTAGTACTGTGATACGGGTTCAAAATTGAATCATTATTATCATTTTTATTTAAGCGATGATTATTATGATGATTATTGTCATGATGTATTTGACTTGTCGATATTGTCGCTGTTGATGTTATTGGTAATGCTGTCGATATTGTCGTAATCATTGTATATGCAGGTAAAATGAAATTAGTTTGATGATTATTATTATTATTATTATTGTTTATAATGATTTGATCCTTATTCATGGGTTGATTGTGATGATGATCTCGATTATTATTGTTGTTGTTCGCTAAAGTACGCATATTACTAGCGACAATGGAAGATTGTTGATTTTGTTGTAATGTTTGACATTTACGGCGAAAGCCACGTGGTCTTCTACGGTAACTGCCTTCTTCGAACATAAATTCACTAGCTGGATCGATTGTCCAATAATGTCCTTTACCTGGACGGCCAATATTCTTAGGCAATTTTATAAAACATTCATTCAATGATAAATTATGACGTACAGAATTTTTCCAACCTTGATAATTGCCTATTTTAATCAACAATGAGCAAAACAAATTAATCATCAAAATTGAATGAATATGTTTTAAAGAAATTTGTTTTATAATTTTATGCATACCACGAAAAAATGAAAATTTTTGCTGTAAATAATGATAAATTTCCGATAATGTCATTCGTTTTGTATGACTTTGCTGAATGGCCATAACAATCAATGCAATATAACTGTATGGCGGTTTTTCTGCACGTCTTGCATTAGTACCATTTTTCTTTGTTGTCGTCACTTCTTGATCATCATTAATCATGGCTGATGTTGATAATGTTGTCGATGTGGATGTGGATATGGATGTTGTTGTTGCTGTATTTTTATTCATATTTAAATGATTTTTTGATGATTTAATCATGTTTGTTGTCGACATTGTTATATCATACATTTCATTGTAAAATTATTTTCATAACACTCAAAAAATTTTAAAATTAAAACATGAATCTTAGATTTGAATTTGATTCAAAATTGAAATTTATTAAAGTCGAATAAAACCAAAAATGAAATATTTGAAACTATTGATTATTGATGTGCTTGTTGCATTCAACTGTTGGTTGACAGGCAATGAAATTTTTCAAAAATTGCAACGAATCCATTTTCGTTAAGTTAATGATATCACATCGAAAAAAATTTAAATTCATAAACCTTGAATATAAAATGAATCAAAAATTTCATTCAAATGTTTAACCAAAAAAATGATCGGTGATTTTGAGCGCGAATTTTTTTTCTTTTCTCATTTTTGTGCATTTATTTGTTTTTATTTCTTCGAGAAACGAAATAATCTAAAAATTTTAAAATGAATGAATCAATTGATGATGAATCTCAAATATCGATATTTGATTATTTGATAATTTGTAGTATTACTATTTGTCACCGTGAGTGTGTGTTATTGCGTGTAAACTTGTGTTTATCATTATCACTGAAATTGAAAAACATTAACTTCTAAAAAGGCAATCATCTATCATCAATATCATTCATAAAATTGTGAACGTTTTTTTTAAAAATGAAAATGAAATGATTTTGCTTTTTCTTTGAAAATATATTTCGGTTGTTTGATGAATGAGGAACAGAAATTGAAATTTTTTTTCTTGAAAAAAAATTGCTGAATTGATTCAAGCTTCAAACCTTGACGTAGTATTTGTATTCTAATTATTTAGTTCAAATTCAATGAATAATAATCATCATAATCAATAAAACGATGCAAACGATATGCTTATTGTTATTGTTTTCAATATTGATGATGATGATTATGATTGTTGTCAATTTATATGTATTGAAGTGTCAATGGTAATAATAATAATGATAATAATAATAGTAGCAAATTTAAATTTATCACCAAAAAAATTTTCAAGAAAAAACGAATATTATCTTATCAACATCCAACGAACGAATGAATGGAAAAAATATGAAAATTTCAAAAATTAATCAATTTGATTAATTTCGCTTTTCGATGATAATACACTTGAATCAAATTATTCATTGGTTCACAGATTAGATGGAAGAATTTTTTCGTTTTTTTTCAAATCGAGAATTTTCAATGCGATTTGAAATGATTTCACAAAATGAAAATTCTTGACGATTTTCGAAAATTTTTTTAGCAAATTTTTGCTGATTATTTTAAATTTCAGGCAAAAAATGGAATAAAATTCTTTCCGTGCGTGTTATACGAATATATATCGTTGATTTACAAGTAAAGAATGCAAAAACAAACACAAACATACAGACACAGCACATGAACACCCTGCAACAGTGTTGTGCATGAAAGTAAATCAACTTGTTGCTAATCTTTGTTGGTTTTTTGTTGTTTTCGGGCCTATGAATATTATTAAGATTCGGGTGTTTGTGTATATTTGTGTCTGTGTATTTGTTCATGTATCGATTCGAATTTCTTGAATGTTTTTTTTCTTCATTGTGAGGCGTGTTTTTACAGTTAGCTGCTTAATTTCTCCTCCTTAACATAATTCTTGTTTAATGAATTCTATTTCGAAATGACAATCGCTACTGTATTAGTATTCGCAAAACAGTATTTTCATAATTTAATTTATAATCAAACAAATAAGCAAATTCATCATTATTGAATGAAAAACGAGTGAAATCCATTGAAACATTATGTGTTTGGTGTTTGTATGCTTTTTCGATTTTATTCTTTTAGCAAAAACATATGTATTCATCAATATTTAAACCATAAAAATAATAATGATGATGGTGGAAAAAATCGAAAATTCAAAACCTAAAAATAAATATCATTCGAAAATCTTGAACAAAACACACGCATATATCCGTCTAAATACATATGCAGAGACAAATGATAATAATTTTTCTCGGATAAAATATCGAAGAACATCGACATCAAGTTCAATAAAATCAAATCACAGCAAAAAAACCTTTTTCTCGGCGTGCGGTTTATAATGTGAAACAATATTTGAATAAGAAATGAAAAAATTGTTTCATTTTGCTGCTTTGGTTTTTGCGTTATTTTGTTGTTTTCGTTGGCTAAAATCCTTAAGACAAAAAGAAAAATTATCATTATACTTTACAAAATCAGCTACCACCAACAATGATTTCAATTTAATGTAGAAAAAAAAGAAAAAATTTAAGTCAATTTCTATTTGTACGAATATACAATGTTTGATAAATCAATTGATTGATTGATGGGATTGATTGGAATGAATGAATGCGAGTTGAAGAAAATCATCATCATCAATATTTTTTTTGTTCTAAAATTTAATTTCTTCATCATTTCAAATTGATTATGAATATATGAAACCAAATTTTGATTTGAAATTTCAGTTATTTCAAATCGATATGACATAACGAAATGTATTTTTTATCCCTTTTCAAAGCAATGCACGCAATTTTATCGGACAGTTTTATAATATTTGAGCTGATAATTGTTAGTTTTTTCTTAGCTATAAAAATTCAATGGACGAATCAATTTTTTTTCTTTTCATGAAAAAAATCCTCCAAATTTGAATATTATTTAAGAAATCGAGAAAATATTGAAAAAATTTGAATGATTAGAGTTATGATGAAGAAATAATGTAAACAAAAATCACCAAAGTGCAATTCATACTTATTTCAAAATCGATCCACTTTTGATATCCATTTTGATAATCGAATAGATAATAGAGTACTAAAGGATGTTGACATTTAATTTATATTATTATTCATAAAACTTTCAATACTTTTTTGAATAATTTTTGATTAACAAGAACAAAGTATTTAATTTTATTAACGAAAAAAATAAAAAGAATGAAAAAATTCCATGGGAAAATGTAATTTGATCACATTGTTGCTGTACATTGATCATTGCGCTAAACATTCTTCACCCAAACACATTAATTACGATACATTTTCTTCAAACTCAAACAAACCAATACCAATAAAACAAGAAAATTATCGATAATTATTACATTGTCATTTGTGTACATATTATTATACATCGATAATGATTTTATTGCTTTTTTGATCTTTGGTGCTGCTGTTGTTTTGTTTTGTTTTTTTAATTTTTTCAATCTTTCATCTGGCATGCAGATGATTCGAAAAAAATTCAATAAATCCATAATTGACATATAATTTATTAGTCTAAGTGTGTGTGTGTTTGCTACTGTTTTGTTTCAATCAATTATTTGTATCATAATTTCGCCAGAATTTTTTCTGAAAAAAATTCCATTTCTGAAATTTAATCCAGGTCCGATCAAAAAAATTGGAAAAACAATTATCGATTTGTGGATTCAAAGTGTGCGGTCTTCAAATTGTTCGTGTCAAGTTGATCATTTTTTATTGAATCTTTGATTGATTAATAATCAATCGAAATGTTTACAATAATCCAAATTTAACAACAAAATTTTCAAATCATTATCATTCTTGTTGCAAAATAAGAAAACTTTGTTGATTTTCTATTGGTTTCATTGTTTATATTTCAAAAACATTGAAATTTATATTTGATAATGAAATTTTTTTCTTAAAATTCCCTTTTATTTATTTCAAATACATAAACAATTTTTTTGTCCTTAATATCTCGAAAAAATTCAACTTATCGCTATATGATTATGGCTTTGTTTATTTGGAAATCGAAATCAATTTCTAATTTCAATTTCAATGTGTGAAAACTTGAAAATTTAAAATTTTGATAATGTATTGTTTATATTTTTCTTATGAATTCAACAAATGATAAACAATGATTGAAGAAAAATTGGTTCGAAATTTACAAAATTTCTTCACGAATGCAGATCATATTGGTGGTAGGTGTTTCATGGCATTTTCCTTTGCCATTCAATTCAGTTTGAAATTTACCGTTTTTTCTCATTTCATTCTTTGTTTTGTTTATAATCAAATCAATTGATGATTTAAAGATCAATGGCACCATTTTATATCACACACAAACATTTGAAACTCTTGAAATAATGATAGATTTTGCACATTTGATTTTTTTTCTTTCAAAAACACAAATCGTTTGTTTATAATAAAAACTTTGTGAATTTTTAAAATTTTGCATTTAAGTTTCAACTGTTTATGCCAGAATTTAGTCTGATCTTTTGCTGCAAACCCATAGAATCGGCTCGAAGAAAATTCTTTGTTCGATTTTCGAAAAATTTGAATTTTGCTTTTTGACCGACCGACCGACCGTCTTGTGTTTGTATATGATGATTTCTGCTCTCCGCAACAGTGCCATCATCAAGCAACATCATTCTTCATTGACATTCATTAAGAAAAAGCAAAAAAAAAAAAGCTGGACGATAATAAAATGAAATAATAAAAACAAATTATATAAACAAAAAACAAAACAAAAATCAATTTGACAATTTAAACATGCATTTGCTGCATATATCATCAATTTTTATTCAAATTTTTTGCTCAATTTTTAAATATTTCAAAAGTCAAATGCACAAATGCACTGAATAATTGCGAATGATCTGGATTTTCTATGTGAATACATGATTTTCAAATAATATTTTTCATATCCATGAAATAAATCCATGCATTGTGTGCGGTCTCTAATATTGATTTTAATATTTAAAATTTTTTAATAAATTTAAATGAAAAATATGATCCATTTTATCTGATTTGATACGATTATTATCGCTTCATCAGATCTTTAGGATTTTAATTTTCTCGATCAATAAATTGATCGACGACAAATAATAACGTTATGGCTGATTTATATGCATATAATAGTCATATTTAGTCGGCAATTATCATTGATTGTCGATATTTATATGTTAATTCTTTTAAAATTAATTTTTAAACAATAAACTATTTTACTGACGACAAATTGTCAGCCGAAAGCTATTAAATCTAGTTGAGAAAAAGATATAATTCAATAAAATATATCATCATTTGAAAATCCGGAAAAAAATAAAGATGCCGCACGTGCTTGTCAAGCAAGCTTTGCTTCATTTTTTTGCTTATCTTTTGTTGACAATCAAACAAACATGTGTGTATTGGTGTGCGTATATTTGTATGTGTGTGTGTGTGTGTGTGCATTTTAATCTATTGTAATTCAATCTTGTTTTATTGTTTTTGTCTTTGAAATCTAAATCAACCATGTTCAGACTATTTAATGGACATCGAATTTCTCTGTGTGTTTGCCGAAAATTTTGGTGATGTGAAAATTTTTCAAACTGCTTCTGTTGCTGTTGCTGATCTTATGTCAATTGTGTCTCCACTTATCTTCGACTTATTATCGAAAAAAAAAATTTATTGATGAATTGAGATTTTTTTCTTAATTTTACTTTGTTTTTTCAATGTGGCAATAAATGAAATGAGATATAAATTAGATCAAATTTCGAAAATTTTTGTGTTTTTGTGACCACAAAATGATCGACTAATTTTCATGTTTTTCCATCAATCGATGTGAAATTATCTTGAATAAAGAGACTGAATCCGGGTCGTAATAAAAACAAAAATAATTCTTAAATACAAATAAAATTGAGAAGTTTTCGTAATTTTTTAAAATTATTGATTTCCCATTCCGATATTATTCCGTCTTTTTGCCATTCAAATATTCAAATTAAATAAATTTTTCTTAATTTTTTTTTCACAAAAATTCATCATCAAAAATATATCTGGCATCGAAATTGAATTTTAAAAAAAATTGATTCTGCATTTTCACACACGCACACACTCGTACAAATGAAGAAGCTTATATAATTCAACTTGAAGCAGCAGGAATAACTGCTGGTTGATGCTGCAGATGCAGCACTGAAGATGATCTGTTGATCATACATATAAATTCATATATTCTCAAGTCAAAAGTTTTTAATTCTTCATCAATTTTTTTTGCTCTGTTGCATGTAACAGCATATAAATGCAGCCACGCAATTCTAATGCCAGCAACAAGGCCAATCGATCAGTCAGTGATCAGCCGATCAACAGAACCGCCAGACACACCAAAAGAAAACGAGAGGAAAAAATTGAAATTTAATCAAATTTAAAAATCAATCGAAAGTTCTTATTTATTTTGCTATTTTTCAATTTTTAACTTTTTATTCAAGCATCATATGAATCATTCAGAATCTAAGAATAAGAAGAACAGAAAATACATGGAAAAGGCCGAAAATAAAAATTAATCGTCAACCAAAATTCAATGATATTGATGATTATGATGATGATCTGTGTATGCTTGTATACTTGCCAAATAATAGCAATAATAATCATGATAATAATTCAAGTATAATGCCATTATAAAGCCATAAAAATGGCTAAAAAGAAAACAAATTGAACATAAAAATGAATCCAAATCAAATTTTCTTTCAAAGTTTCTCCAATTTTCTTTGAATAAATTCAAAATTAAAAGATTGATATTCAAAAAAAAAGCAAAAATATAACATTAACCATCATCCATTCTTCGATATATTCACATAAGACATTGAACAAAATGTATGGAAATATTCTTATTAATATTTCCATTTCTTTGATTGAATTGTCAGTCGAAACAACTGTCAGTACAGATGATGATGTTCAATGTACATTGAATCGGACTGAGTTGGATGATGATTTTCATTTCGATATTAATTTAATAATAATAATTTGATTTTCTATTTTTTTCTCGCTCTCTGATTAATGTATTTTGAAACAATTTTTTCTTTTATTTTCTTTGCTCATTTATTTATCTATTTTCATTTAATTTATTCGAATGGAAATAAATGAAAATAAATAAATAATTATGTAAACATGTGATGTGTTTTTTATTTTATTTTCTAATTCAGATGCAATTATCATGTTTTATATTTGGACCATTTTTTCATGTTGAAGAATTGAGGAATTTGGTAAAGAGGTTTTTTTGGATGGCTGATGATATGGTGGTCTTCAGATGGATGTTTTGCATTTTTTTCTTTCATTTCGCTTCTTCAGCATCAGACACACAGATGGTCGATTTAGCTGTAGTCGATTCAATGTGATTTGAATTGTTGCCGGCTAAATAGTCTGTTTTCATGGTCCATTTTTGTGTTTGAAGATTGATTTTAGCTCGAATTGGTTCAGATTTTTCTTTGAAAATTTTCCTGTTTCTCTTGTTTAAAACTTGTATTGCCATCTGTTTTTATAGATTTTGAATTTTTAAATTTTTTTTTAAAACTAATCATGTTGTTGTTTAACATAATTACGACTATTACCACATTCATAGTCCCATTGATCAAGATCCATTAAAAGATGATCATGTTTCATTTTAATAAATTTAAGTGGCACGGTTTCGGATGTTGCAATTGTTTGATTCATTGATTGTTGAACGTGCTGTTTTTGTGGACAAATGGGAATTTTCAATTCATTCAATCGTATACGATCCATTGTACCGGGGACATTTGAATGATATAAAATTAGTTGATCAAGCGGTTTTCGATGTTCAAATATTAACATTGATCCAAAATTCAATGATAATTGATCAACATTAATGCCTAATGCATCGATTAAATGAAACAATTGTGAATCATGCTATGATTTTGAAATGAAGGAAAAAATGAGAAATTATAAAATATTAAAAAAAATATATAATTTACTGTTACAAAGATTGATAAACGACTCATATTAGGATGTGCATCCACATCTAATGTATTGAATATTTCATTCATTAATACACCTGATCGTAGACGTCTTAATTCCGGTTCAATGATACCAGTAAAATCAAAACGAAATGAATGATCAAATATTTGTTTCAATTTTTTGTATACATCTACTGTACACCATTTCGGTAGACGATACCCATGATGTTTACGTGATAAAAGATTGTCTACAAAATCACGTATCTCTCGATGATTATTTAATTTTTCATTAGTGATGCATGAGACGTTTTGTAATAATTCTTGATGTAAAAGCAGAAAATTTCTGACAATTTGTGATTGTAAAATACGGTTATATAATTTATCTGCATACAAACAAGTTGATGATGGATTCAGTAGCTTGTTTGACAAGGTAAAACAATTTATTAATCTCTTTTGAATTCAAAATTATTGATACTTACACCGTCGCGCCATCTTTGAATAGTATAGATTGGTACTGGTTGCCATAAATTACCGATATCAGAATTCCAATTCCAAACATTTGATGGTGGCAACATGCCTGCAGCTATCAATTGTGCACTTTCTAAACATCTCGGTACTGCTGAACTACGAATATAAACATCACGTGGTGTGATATAATGTCCATCAAATTGTTTTGAATATCTACGACGTAAAAATCGTCCAATATGATACATACGTTGTCGTCCTAATTCCGATAGATAGCCATAACCTAATGGCCATAATTGATTTGATGATGATTTTTTTGAATCAAATTCATAAGGAAATAATGGTGCACGATCACCATGACGTATTACGATGACAATACGATCTAAATATTTTTCCGAAATCGATGATGAAGCTGATGATGATGACGAAACGTTTGATTGATTTATGTTTAAAATAATTGAAAAAATCAAGTGAATGGACAGCAAAAAATTATTTAAAACTTTCATTAAGATAGAAAATAATTATTATATTAAAATCTTAATTAAAAACTAAAATTTAGTTCATTGTACCAAAAATGAATTTTTATACTCAAAAAACAATTTCAAAATTCAATTTTATAATCACATTCAAAACTCTAGCAATAGATGGCGAAAAATTCACCAAATTTTCTATTTTTTCAATTTCAAATTTTTTTAGAAAAATGTAAAAATTTTAATTTTGAAAATTATATTTATTTAGGAAAAAATATATGAATAAATCATTGATATTCATCAAAAAATGGCCATTACTAATCTGTCATAGATAATTGATTAATTCCATAAATTTATGGTGTGTTCAGATTCATTGAGAAAAAGGCAGAAATGAATAAATCAAAGCAAGGAGCAAACGAAAAAAACTACCAAAAATTATCATAAATTAATTTTCTAAAAATTGATAATTTATTTTTGCGAATGAAAAAATATGAATTGATTCAAATTTTTACATTGAAAATTTTTTTTTCGCAAAAATTTCAATGAAAAATATGTGAAATAAACACATTAAAACTGATTATATCTATGATATCATCTTAGTGAAAATGAATGAAATATTTCAAATATTTTATTTTATCAAATTTTTCTTATTTCTAATTCTTTCAAAATCTGAAATTTAAACTTTGATAAAAGTGTTGATGATTTTCAATTTTTTTCAATTTTAAATTTTTTTGAAATGATTTATTTGATTCATTCATTCATTCATTCCAAAAAAATAAATGATGATGATATGCGCGAAATATTCGAAATGAATGATAAAAATGATAATTATTTTCTATCATTTTAAAATCTATTTCAATTATAAAAATCAAAGTGAAATAAAATAATGATTCATTAATTAATCATAATTATGATTGCGAAAAAATGAAATTGCAATAAATTGAAATAAAATAAAGACTAATACAATGTAATTTTTTTCCATCTCAGAAAATATTTAGCTCATTTAAATTGTAAATCATTCGAATCATCGAATAATCATTGAATTTTGATTAATAATAATGATTAAAAATGATAATTATGATTATTAAAAAATGATAATTGAACGCATTAAAACAGATTGATGCATTTTCTTAATGAAGGAAATGATAATAAATAAATAATTTTTTTTTTGTGAAAAAAATCATGAAAAATTCATCGCCAAACAAGTGAAAATCCATGATGATGACAAGTAATGATTAAGGATGATAATCATCATAGATGATGATGATGATGATGAAGATGAAGCGTGTTAAATTTTACAGATTAAATAATTATCAGAGCGAGCATACATGCACACTTGTAGATGCGAAACAAAATTGTGAATAAATGACATAATCCTTGACTTATAATACCTGTTTGTGTGAGTGTTTTGTGAGTCTATCGTTGTTTGTGCATCAGTGACAAATCATTAAATTAAATGAAGATTGAAAATTTAAAGAATTTTTTCATATTTTCATATTTTTTGATTGAATAAATGTGAAATGTATTAATATTTTTTATTCAATATCTTCAATTCTAAATGATATGTATACGTCCAGAATGTCCAGATATTAAATCCATAGGCAAAAAAATATGTATTTGTACGACATACATCATCACCGTGTCATTTATCTTCTTTTTTTTTATTTTTCTATGATTATTAATTTCAAATTTTTGATAAAACTTTCACATATTTTGTTCAATAACCAGCAGGTAATGATTATCGAATCGAGAATCGAATACACTGCTGAAAATGATTCGATTGAAAATATGAAAATACATGAAATTCATTTGTGAATGATGATTATGATGATGATCGTCATCATCATATTCATAATCATAATCATTCATATTAATGATGATGATGAATAATGAATTAGTTTGTTTCATACATTTTTTATTTCACATTTTTACCATTATCAATTTCGAATGGTCATCGATTAAATGGATGGTTGTTGGTCATATGAAACAACACCACATATGCAACAATCGGAGAGGAGCGAAATCAAATAATAATCAGTGTATAATCAGTAATCATTTTGAGAAATAGTAATAATGATTCTGATGATCATGATGATGATCTTTTCGTATATCATTATTCGAAGCATAAGATTATCGTTTTTTTTATAGCGAAAAAAAATTGTTCATGTCATTTGTTGCTGTAGATCATAAAATGGTCATCAATCAAAATAAAGCCAAGAAAAAAATTTCACAATTTCAAGTGCGATTTTTCAAAAGTTGAACTCCTCATTGATCATTTTTTTTGTTTTATTTTTCAGATTTTTCTCAGTTTACATTCCACATTTTCTCTCTAGAGAATCCTCGAACGAAAAAAAAAAAAAAAAATGGTGATGATCGATTTGATTTCGATTACTTGTCACATACGAGAAAAAATATATGTGTGCTGTCGTAGATTACAAGCGAAATGAATGCAACAAGTTGCATAAATCTTTTCCCCCTTCATTCTCGATAAACATTTTTTTCAACCCTTAAACGATAATTACCATAAAATAATTACTTCCACTTAGTTATTTGTTGCATTATGTTGTTGTTTTTTCATTTTTCATTGAATAAATTGTTTATTTTTCTTTCTGTGTCTCATTAAACAAATTCAAATGATTCAAAACATTTTCTCGAATAACAGCAACAACAACAACACTAACCCCACTTGGTGGTATCTATCATTCGAATAATAACTGGAAAAAATCTTTGTTCTTCATTGTTCTTGTTTTAAATGACTTCCTTCAAGAATATTATTTGAATATTTTAGACTGGTGAAATGAAAAAAAAATCAAATTAATCATGAATTGTTTGAGGTGTGGGTATAAAAGAGCGTGTTAAATTTTCAATGAGATATATTTGAAGCAATTAAATTTTTTTTTCGGTCCCAAATTATTCCAAATAATCAAATCAAAACAATGTGGTAGGTATTTGCCATTCATTGACGATTGTCAAACAATTGTCACATTAGTTTAAATTTATTTAAATTTGATTGGAAAAATAGTTTCAAAAGGCAAAAAATTTCTTTTATTGTTTTGTTGTGGTTGTTTTCGTTGTTGTTGGAGTTGTTGTTGTCGTCTAGACCCCTTGAACACACTGTGAAAAATGAATCGTTTGTTTGCAATACCTTTTTGGAATGATTAATGATCTGATTGAATTTTTCAGAATTGAATTAAATTTATTTTCTGTCAAAACAGAATTTTTAAGCACGAATATCATATTTTTTTGCCCTTGACTTTCGAGATTTCAAGACGAAATTAAAATCAATATCATAAAAAACACAATTTTAAATTTTGTTTTAATAATTTTTATTTAATCTTATTTTATTTTCAATTATTTTGTTAATTTTATATTTTTTTCTACCTTGTGTGGTAGTTGATTCTCAGAATTGGAATGCCTGATGCAATGTTAATTTTTAACATTGCAATATTTCAACGGTTTTTTGGGGGATATTCACAAAAGACGAATTTCATGATTTTTAGACTTTATCATGACATCAATACCAAAAATAATTGATGTTTTGTTGTATTTTGATCAATTTTATTTTTTTTTATTAATTTCATTATTGAAAATATGATAATTGTATGGCGCCACACATATAAATACGAAATCAATTGAATTTTATTCATTGTTCATGATATACAAAAAGTGACAATTTTTTTTCTTGCTATTCTTCTTCTTAAAATTAATCTTTTGTTGACCGTAAACAATTGTTTGTATCGAAATGGTGTAATGTCGAGACAACAACAATAATAATAAGCTGAAAATTTATTCAAAACATTTACATTTGTTTTCATTTTTTTTCTTTGGTGATATTCGAGGTAGAAAATACAATAAATTTCTTCTTCTTTTCTTTATTATTTCTCAGAATATTTCAAGTGCTTTTTTTGTGTTCAACTGTACAACATTTAGCGATTCAAAAAGTGGTTAAAAAAAATATCCATTGACCACATGATTCAAAGGTCAAAGTGTCAATAATAACAATTATTATTATTGTGAAGCAAATCAAAAACTTGTCAAATAAGAAATTTACCAATTGTTTACAATTGTGATTGACATTGATACATTTTTTTCTCCTGGTATGTTGTTCATTTGTTTATATCTATGTGAATTTTTTTTGTTTGACATGAAATTCCATTCTTTCGACACCTTATGGAATGATGAAAATTTTCGCGATTTTTCATTCCTTTCTCTTCTATCAAATATATTTCTAATTAATTTTTTCTATTTTGCTTCCAGTGTTATTTTTTTCCCATTTCAAATATTGTCGCGCTTATTGTTATATTTACTTGTTGCGCTTGTTCATTCGCTTGTTTGCTTGTGGTATTTTACCAAAATTTATTATTATTACACTTTTTTTTAATATTTAACTGGTTAATTTCATTAATAAACATTCTTAAGGTTAGGCATTGATTCTTCTTAGTCATACACTAACCAACCAACTGCCGTGTGTCTAGACTTGAGTTATTATTGAAAATTTTAATATTTGATCAAGAGGTGAAAAATTTCTATTGTCAAATGTAAACTAATCAACTAAAAATCAAATAAAATGAACTCTGAATTTAAAATTAAAAAAAGGACAAAAAAAATCAAAACCAATACAATTCATCCATTCATTCATTCATTGATATAAGAGAAAATGAAAATATTATGACACAAGAATGAATAAATGAATGAAATGAATTGAAAATATTGAAGAAAAATCTATTGAAATTAATGAGCAAAACCCATTCAATAATTTAAATTCATCGACAAAAATTGAATTGATGATATATTTTACTTTTTGATTTAATTTTTTTTTTTTTTTTGACCACCAACCAATCTCTTTCGATCGAGAAAAAAAATCAATATAAATAAAATTTGAAATGAATTGAAAATAAATTAAAATTTCATGGTCTTTTTTTGAATTTAAATTTTCTTATGTTTATTATTTTACTATTTGTACATTCAAAATTTTAATTGCAATTTTTTTTTTTCTTATTTTAATGTTTTCAGATGAAAAACCATATTATATAATGACAAAATGAATTAACGGAGTGACCATTTTGTGTATATGGCTTCTTTTGTTCATGTTCATTTTATTCTGAAAATAAAATCAATAACTTTTCTGAATTTACTTGTCATTTTTTGTTGTCGATATTGCTATTCGCTGCTGTTGATTATTTGTTACAATCTATAAATCTTTTGCTTCACTTTCAAGAATCTAATAATAATAATGAAAATAATGATTTTTTTCTGATTTTCAAACTAAAGAAAAAAAAATTGGTCCATAAAATTGTCAATTTATGCAATCAACGACCAACAACAACGACGACGACAATAAACACACACGAACAAACAAACCTAAGCATTCATTGAACATTAAGACTGATCAGAACACTGATCAAAACACCACCACCACCACCAACCATCACCATAAGCTATTGAAAATCAAATTGATTTAAGATATTTTTCACCTCAAAAAATTAATGATTATGATGATGATGATGATGGTGATGGTCATAGTCATATTTTGAAAATAAGTATAAAATTAATAAAGGTATGAAAATGTCAAAATGAAAAAAGCAAAAAAAAAAATTATTATTATCATCAAGTTTTTTAGCTGTTAGCTTGTTGTTGTTAGTTGAAATGTCAACAGGTCATCATTTTCAATGGAAAATAAAGGTCACATAATGATTCCTATCGTTTAATGATTATTATTTCATTAGAATTATCGTTTAAACATCATCATCATCATCATGATCATTATCCTCGTAGTAATAATAATAATAATAATCTTTAAGGAAAATACATCACAAGCCACAAAAAAGACAAAATACTTGAATGTTTTAATTTTTCTGTTCGATTTTATTCTGAATCCAAGTTGCGGGAAAAATTTCAAATATCAAATTGGAAATAAAAAAAGTAAAGATGGTAAACCAACAGTAAATCACTTGTGAATCGTTGTATATCTCATTGAAAATCATTTTAAAATTGAAATAATATTATTTTAGTTTTTTTTTTATTTCAATATTTGGTTGTCATTTTTCTTAAATTATTTTATCATTGAATAACAAGAAAAATGGTATGAAAATTTTATTATCATTTAAAATGATGATAATGATAATAATAAATTCGTCATTAAAATTAGCTAATCCATATTATAATCCTTGTTGTTGTTGATACTTGAAGTGAGGAACAATTTTTTTTCGAGCAATTTTTTTCGATTTGAAATCGTTTTTCATCGTTTAATACAATACCAATTCAAAAATCATCATGGATGATCATGATCATAACATAACATCGATAACATTTTTATTTCAATCCGATTAATTTATCGGAGAAGAAAAAAATTTTCACTTGAATTTTGATTTCATTTTTACTGCAATAATAATCCATTTGTTTGAGTGTAAAAGATGGAGAATAAGCAAAAAAAGCCATTAAATCAAGCAAAATATTGAAGATGAATAATTTAAAATAATTAAATTTTCTGATAATTTCTTTATTATCAAAAAAACATAAAAAATTCATCACAAATGCATACGACGCAACAGCATTGAAATGCGAAAATAAAAGGTCACGTGTAAACACGTTTGATTATAAATAAATGTGAAATATTGAAATATTTTCAATATGATGATTATCATTTGTTTTTTGATGATTTGTTAATTTTGATTTAATGAAATTTTTGAGAAAATTTCAAAAAAAAAAAATTAAATGAATGTAATCTGATCCTTCTATGTGTAATTGTGAAGAAAGATAATTGAAATTCATGAAGTAAAAGGAGAATATAAAAAAATTTCCATAGTGTAATCATTTATCTTAGGTGTTAATCGTCGAGATTTTTTTTCTGTTGAAAAACAAAGCATTGAAAAAATTCCTTCATTTAAAAAAAAATGAAAAATATGTGAAATGAGTCTTTTTTTCAAATTCCAGTTTTTCTAGTAAACAAGTGGCACTAATGAAAAATTCCATAATTCATTTATTGATAGCCAAATGTTTGTATAAAAAATTTTACATGAATTTTCCAATTTATTTCATTTAATTCGCTAAACAAATTATTGATTGTTCACACTGCTTGGTCGGTGTGATAACAATGACCAGAGCGAGAGGCAGAAAATCAATCAAAGAATATCGAAAATGTTCCAAGAGAAGCTTTTGTGGAAGATTTGTGAAATAATAATAATAATCATAAAAATCATGGCACTAGAACGCCGGTTGCCAAATATAAACCCTGAAGAAGTGCGAAACTTATCATCGAAATAAATTCAAAAAAAAATTTGATTTGTGAATTTGATTTTTTTTCTTCATTTCCATTTCTTATTTGTGTGCCAAAATAGTGGAAATGCTGGAAAAATGTTTAAATGATAAACGAACAATGAAAATCGAATCGGGGAAAAATGAAAAAATTTATGATAATTGCCATGTGAATTTGGAAATTTATTTTATTTTTTTCTGTTGTTGTCGATCATAATTTTAATTTTATTTCCAAAAAAAAGATGAAATGATGATGATGATTGTTTCATATCATTTTTTCTTTCTTTGAAAGATGAAATGTATTTTTTAAAGTTAATGTTGGTGGCAATACTAATATTTTCACTTGCTGAGATTTGAAAATTTCTCATGATTTCATCTTTGAAAAAAGAAAAAGAAAAATCAAAGATTTGTGATCAATACCTGCAATTCATATTTTATTTTATACATACGGAATTGATATTTGTATTCATATTCATCGTATAAGTTGTGTGAAATTGGTCCGAAGCTGTGTATCTAAGTTTGTGTGCTTTCATTCATTCATTTGAAATGTGTATGAATACGCTTTATATTCATAGATGTTTGATGTTTGTCAAATGACAAATAAGTTTTATGAATTGTTGAGTACGATTGTCCGTTTGTGTGTATGTGTATGTGCAATATAAAATGCTGAGGATTTAAATCTTTGAATTTTTTTTCGTAAAATTTTCTTTCCATGATACATATTCATCATTATTTGATGATTTGAAAAACAATTGTTGTCATATTTTAATGATAAGAAGTAGATAAAATGATATTCATATGAAAATGAATGAGAATCGGACATTCAAACGAAAAACGCAAAAAAATCTCACACCACAGGATCTAGATATTGATTTGGATAATAAATATAAATAATACTGAAAATTCATAAATTGAAATCAATATTTTTTTCGATCATTTTACCAACAGAACTGTCAAACATTTCGACTAAGCAATTGACAGTCATCATCATAATCATCGTAGTTCGTATTTTCATAAATTTCGAATTGCCGAATGAATTATCAAGTTTTATTAATAATAAACAACAAGCATAAGCGCAACAAGTGTCAAACAGTTCTCAGCTTGAATTTTGAATTTTTTTCTTCTTCTTTTTTGTACTTCAAATATTCATGAAAAATTATTTGCCAATCATCATCAATTGATATAAATTTGAATTTGATTTTTTTTCGTTGTTTTTGAATTTTTGAATTTCAAATTTAAATAATCAAAAAAAAAAAAAAAAAAAAAAAAAAAAAAATCAATTGATTTGATTTGATACAAATTATTTGTGATTTTTTTCTTTTTCTGATTTAAATGTGTTCACAGGTGATCAATTTGCATGGATTTGATTTGAAAAAAAAAGATTTTTCATTTTTGACTTTTAATTTGGATTTCAAGCTAATTTCAAGACTCGTATGTATCTTTGCTAATAATCTCGAAATGAAATAGATCCTATATTCATCATCATCATCTTCATCTTAACGAAAATATACATGCAAATGTTCAATACAATTAAGTAAATATTGATGAAAAGATGAAAGAATTATTATTGATGTTATCAAATCAATAAATTTATACTTACACACATGCACAGACACACTGACACTTGTAAATAAACAAGAAATTGATAAATTTTCACTTTTCAATATATTAATAATAATAATAATGACATCGATAATAATATTTGAAGCAGCTTCATCATCAACATCATCGACAATTGACAAACACTGTTTGTTTGTAATGCTACTGTTGAATATACAAACTAAAAGCAACAATAATCTCACAAAACACATTTGATATGACAATTTTCAATTTAAGCAGAAAATTTGTTTAGCAAAACATCTTAGATATAAAAGGAAATTTTCGTCGCCATTATTTTCATATGCAAAATGTGTTTATAATTATGAATTAATTGATCAAAATATTTGATAATTTCGAGCAATGAACGCATACATAGAATACAAACAACTCCCAACATCTTAGATTTTAAGAATATTTTTTTGAAATTTTTATTGCTCTGATTTGTAATCTTCAATTGCTCGAAGTAACAAGTACCTTTTTTGCCATTTAAATGGTTAATGGCATCAAATACAAGAGCAAATGATGCTTGATTTTCAATAGAGGTTCTATCAACTATTCAATTATCAAAATTTATCAACTTTTCTGATATCTAGCGAATGTAGATAATAATAATAATGGGAAAAACTATAACATTTTATTGAATAATGAAATGTTTAAGGATTCTTTGAAATGTACATATTTATGTAATTGAATCGATGGACAAATATATGGTCAGTTATTTTCTTTACATTTATTTTTCAATTAACAATTCGACATCTTGTCGTCATCTTTAGTGCTTACTTGCTTTTAAATGAAGATGTTTTATATTTTTCGAAAAAAATGCGCTTCATTTATAGATATTTTCGAAAGTTTTCAAATGATTTTCATCATTTATCATTCCAGACAAATGATTATGTGTTTTGTACATAAATGCCATAAATATTTACATGTATTGATTTGGTGTGATTTTTTTATGAATTTTCTTCATAAATACAAATTCCAGATACAAGTTTAATGCCTCTTCAGATAAGAAACATTTTTACTTCTTACTTCATCCAATCAATTCTTGATTTCAAATAGATTCTATCATCTTCATTCAAATATCACTAGTTGAATTACTAGCAGTGTTGTTGTTTTATTATTATCATTTATTTGTTACCATTTAAATCATTTTTTGAAATTAAAATCTTTGATTATTCTTCGAGTCATAGTCCCTACTATTTATTATTATTTGATTCATTACATTTAATTCGAAATGAATAATTTATACAAAAATGAAATGTAAAGATCAAAACAAAACAATCAATGATGGATGGATAAATGGATAAATGATTTGAATGAATGATATTTTTGAAATTTCATTAGCTTTTCAAGTTTCATAAATCACAACAACTTGACGAGCGTAATTTTAAATTCCCTTGGAATCATTTCTTTTTTTCTAATTTGAATCTGACCAGAAAATGTCGTTAAATTTTTTATTTCATTTATTTTATTTTATTTTATCCATTCAATTTTAATTAATTCATTCTATTATTTTTTGTATTTTCAAATTACTGTCATGTAGATAATGATGATCCAAAATTTTACAATTGTTTTCGATATGTGAATGTTTGTGTCTGTGTGTGTGTGTGTGTGTGTGTGTGTGGCACAATCAAACAAATATCTATTGTTTTCTATTAATGTTTTGATCAACAACAACAACTTCGTCATCATTATCATCATGAATAATGAATTGACCCGTTTTTTCCTTCTCAAAAACATCATTTATCATTTATTTTTGCTAATGATTATGATGATGATGATTGTCCACCTTTATTTTTTACTAGTTTTTTTAATGATACATATGATGAACTACTATATAATATTTTGAAAAACAATACAATTACTTAACATTTTGAGTAATGAAATAAATAAAAAAAAATTTCATAATTTATTTATGTTCATTTGACATAATTATTTGCAATAAAATAACAATAGATTTCAGTTGTTACTCACACAGACAACAATACAGATATACACTTGTAAATAAATCCTATATTTTCTTTTATTGTTTTCTTATTTTCCTTTGAATCGATTTGAATTGGAAAACAAAAAAAAAACATTTTGTAAGATTCACGTTGAAAATGAAAAAAACATCATTATCAATTTGAAATAATGATATCATTGATAATAATAACGAGACATAAACACAGGTAGCAACTTGAAATTTATCAAAAAAACAGACACAGACAGAGAGAGAATTTGTCATTGTTATGATCATTCATATACTTATCAATAAAAATGTTCATTTTCATGTTAAACAATGATAGCGAATCATCATTAAATGCCACAAATAAAATAACAATAGAACACTGTGTAATGATGATGATGATTAAATATAACGACACGAAGACAATTGAATTGTGATTTTTCGTTTAAATAAATCACAAACGAGATGGAAAAAGAAAATTTTATCATCATTCGAATTCATCTTTGATGATGATGATGATAACAATAATAATGATAATAAATATAGGCGCCTTAGATGATAATGATGATAATAAAAATTTTCTTTTTCTCAAAAAACTCGTTGCATTTTATCATGTTTCTTTTTTTGCTTTGTCTTTTTGTCATTGTTCTTTGATGATGATGATGACGATGATCATTATCATCAACAACATCTTGTAAATAATAATAATAATAATAATGATCAAAATTTCTTCAGTATATGATGATCATTTGAGAATGAGAACATTTGGTGGATTTTGTTTTTTTTTTCATATTTTTTCTTGCATCATTTTCATCGTTGGATGAGTACAATCAGACAACAGCTATAGATTCCATTATTATCATTATTATTATTATATGACACACGTGAGATTCTTCTCATTTTTTTCGTTGTTTGTCATTATTTAATGATGTTTTCATTTATTAAATTATCTTTTTCTTCGAAAAAAACTTCAAAATTTATACTATCATCATCATCATCATCATCATCATAATCATTAATAATAATAGTATTACGGTAGTAATAAATACATGATTTTTGATGTATTAACATTTAATGGATTTACTGTCAAAATGATTGAATAATATAAATGAAAACTGAATTCAAGAAAAAAAAAATACTGGTCAAAATGACAAATTTTATACTAAAAAATGATCATGATAACAAATGATATTCACATTGTTACTCTATTGTTGCAACGAGTGGAGTGGAGAAAAAACCATTAATAAGTATAGTCACGAATCGCCATTACACTCATCATCATCATCATTATCATTTTTATCCGTCATACATTATCTGATCAATTGAATTTAGAATTGAATTTACCTCTAGTAAACGCGTGCTTAAACATGATTCATTGATTTTTTCGCATAATTTTGGATGAAATCAAATGGTTTGGGCAAATTATTTTCGATTCATTCAATATATTTTGATCTTTGATTGAAATTCGCCGACATTTCATTCAAAAAAAAAAAAAAAAATGATGATAATAATACGCCCAAGAAATTTTTATTCATAAAAATATTTATTTCAAAAATTCAATTCTTACATTTTTCTTCGTACCTTTACGAGAGTGGCTTCCGATTCAAATTATTATTACTCGCCAAAACAAAAAATCGTTCAAAATCGAGAATTGTTTGAATATGTATGAATAAATAATAATTTGTTCAATAATAATGATGATCACATGGAAATATTCAATTGTTTTTTCTTGTTTTATTTTCGCCAATACACATGAACGATGATCTCTAAGAAATGAAATCGAGATTGTTAATTATGGTCAATATCATCATCATTATTATTATTATTTTTCGCAAAGTAATACTCTTTATATTCATTACATTTTATTGTTTGTTGTTTTTTATTTTAATTTGTGAAAATAATTGACATGAATCGAAAACAATGATGAATAATAATAAAAATTTGAGAAAAAAAGATGAAATAAATAAAACAATGGTTCATTCATTTATCCATTCATTTGCTTCAAAACAATAAATTGTACGGACTGGTTTGAATAATTTTCTCGGAATTGATTAAATTGTGAAATGAATGAATGAGTGAATAATTGTATGAATAGTGATGGAATTGCATATGAGCATGAAGACACAAGATCAATTTCAAACTCAAAATTTCAAATGCCAACTAGCTTAATGGTTGATTTCATTTCGGACAAAATAATTTTTTTCAAATGAAAACTAATGCAAATAGAATTGATTCGATTGAACCACAAATAGTGTCAGATAGTTTTCTTATTTAAATTATTATTTTACTCAGAAATTGATCATTTAAAACCATATTTTCTATTGATATTTTCGTAATTTGACTTTCGATGTGTTTGTTTGTGTATAATTATATCCATTATTTTGGAATGATTTTTGGCAATTTCTTGCTTGAATCAATCGATCATGATGATGATTATTATTATTGTTTAGCTTTTGAATATTTTTTTCAAATTTTTATCATTTTTACTGTAATTTTGTTATGAATTCACCAAAAGAAAATAAGATTTTTCATTGAAATTTGTTTATTTATTTTCATTGGAATTCATTTAAATTGTTTAATGGTCGAATGACGGGAGAAACAAAAAAAAATGTCAATATCCACCCTATCACTGTTGATTCATTCATCAGCAAATCATGCGAAATATCATCGAAAAAAAAATACAAATCAATCTCAATATTTTATTTTCAAATAAAATATCATTATGTTAATTGTTTTCTATTCGACGAATCGTAATTTAATTTCAAGTATTTAGCTAATTAATTTTTGTTTTACAATTTCGAAATGTTTTCTAGGCCATTTGAATGCATTTTTTTTTTCTTTGCTTACAAAACAAATAAAACAATTAAAAAGTAATATCTGTTATGATATTGGGAAAAATGTTCAAATGTAATTTGAAGAATTTTGACAAAACAAAAATCTCTAAATAAATAAACAAAAAACAGATATAAATACATTTTAACACACAAAGATAATGTGATCTGACCTAAAAGTAAACAACTGATGAACTTGGATGTGTATAAATTTGCACACATGTTTGTGACCAATATTGTATTTGTATATTGAGATATAAAAATGAAACAAAAAATGAACAAAAAAAAATCATTATTTTTTCCTTTTTGAAATCGGTCAAATTCCAATCGCCGAAAAATTGTCAAAACAATTACCGCTATGTTTGGCCAATAATATAATTGTCGTTTGATGCTGATGATTTTCAACATTTGTGAAACAGATTCTCTTTTTTGATTTAGCTTTTATCAAAAACTGCAACGCATTTAATCTAGAATTAATAATCAAAACTAGACTTTCAATCGATAAGTGTTTAATCGAAAATTTATCACACAAACATACATTCAATATTTTTAATCACAAACAATCGATGACAATCTGTATGTTTCTATTTGCGTTTTGTGTTTGTCGACAAAGCAAATCTAACCACAAAAGAAAAAACCTATGACAATTGTTAGAGCAAACAAACAAGAAATCAAATGAATTTGAATTGAAAGAAAATTTCCATGAGAACCAATCGAAAACCAAATAAATCGATCAATAATTATCAATCAAGCAAAAAAATAGGAACAAATATTTTGGTCTATATTTACATAAGCATTGATAATTGATTTTATTTCATTCCATTTTTTTATCATTTTATCATTATCAAATGTTGATTCGTATAAATATGTTAGTTTGTCAGTGTGTACTTGTTTGTTTTTCTGTTTTTTTTCAATATTTTGGCAAATATGTTAATCAGAAATACACAAACACACACACACACACACACACAGTAGTAGTGATTGCAATTGAAAATATTTGTCAAATGATGAATTAATTGATTGAAAAAATTACAATTTTCATCGTTGAAAATGATTTTAAATGCAAAAATTTTTAATCTTTCGACGCTATTTGTTTCTACTCAATTCCAATCAATTTTAATTTCCAAAAATCTCAACAATTCATTTTTACCAAGGGAAAAAATATGTATTTTTCCATATTTTGTGTGCTGTCAATTGATCTTTTCCTACAAAATTAAATTTTTGCCACTTTCAAATCAATTAATCGATTTGATTAATCGATTGATAATTGTTTGTTTGCTGCGTTACAAATGTGTTTTCAACAAAAATGTAAGAAAATGTGACAACATGAATGTTTAAACATCATTTTCTCTCGAAATTTTTCGAAAATTGCTGCATGAAAAAATTTTGAATTTTTAAAAAACCAATGTTATCAACATATTTGGGATGACAAATAGAAAAACTACATTAAACACATTAAATTAATTAATTCAGTTCAAATTCAATTTTAGAGTGATATAAAATGACTACAGTATTTTGATTGACAATAAAGGGTTAAATATTTTTTTTTGGCTTGTATTAGTTAAAAATTTATGAAAATATTCACGAAAAAAATGATATGTTGATTGACAGATTTACTTTATTAATACCAATTTCTGTCTGAAAAATCTTCGGACATAAATGAACTACTTCATCAGAAATGTTTGAAATCAATAAATGGAAAAACATGGAAATGATGAAGATTTGAAAATTTGGAAAATTTCAAATGAATTTTTAAATTTGTCACTGATCTCAAGATGTTTTTATTATTATTATTATATTAAACCTATCTTGCATATGTGAATTGACAATTATTTTTCTTCTATTCTCGCCACTTTTTTCTATCACCAGAATTAAAATATATTGAAAAATATTGAAAAACAAATAAATAAACCAACGAATAGCAATTTTCGAAATGCCCATAAATATCGAAACCTAATACCAATAAATGCTCGGTATGGTGCCAAGCAGTCTCTTGCTGCATATATCTTGAAGATTTTCCATTTTTTTCTGCAGCAAAAATTATTTCAAAATCATTTTTGATGATGGGGATAATTGAAGCCATTGAAACGATTAATATCAAGTGATAGATGCAAGAAAAAATATATCACCAAATATTTGCAGATAAAAAAAAGGGGGTAATTCAATCTTGAACACACACCATAGAATGCAGCAGTTATAAGATGATATTAATGTTCAGAAGGTGACTGACATTATATTTGCTTCTGCTTGTATTCAGCAAGCATTTACTTTAAAGCAACAATCAATGAATGAATGATGGAGATTATATTGAATATGAAGAAATGAAAAAACAAAAATTCTGATAATTGAATTTTATTTTTCACATAAGATGAGGATGATGTGAATCGTGTTTTTTTTTTTGCTATCGAATGGTGATATATGTGTGTGATTTACAGTGAAAATTTTTTGCCTAATGATGATCAAGGATTTTAAATATCATCCAGATCATCATCCATATTATCAACATTTAGAAAAAAAACCTACATGTTTGAATAGAAATCAATTGAAAAACTTCGAAGAAGACTTGAAATGCTCAGGATTAATCTGAATAATCATCTTTTCTCGAATGAAAAAAAAATTTATTGAAAAATCACATTAAAAATTGGTATAAATGATATAAATGATACCAATTTTTAATGCTAAAACAGGTGTGCGATACCATTTCTGAATTCGAAAAAATTTTCGGTGTAAATTCGTATTGATTCCTATTGAAAAAAAATGAATGAAAAATTTTCAATTTCCATTCAACAGGTGTCGCATTTAATTTTATTCATGAAAATCTTTATATTCTTCGCCTGATTTCCATAATTTCCGTAATTAAAATTCATAGAAACAGGAAAAATAATATAAAGCAGCAATCAACAATGATTAATTAATTTTTATTTTTTGTCTAATTTATTCAAATTTAAAATTCTTGTTTTGATATTCATTAATTTGTTATTAATTTCATCAAGAAACTTGATTCAAATTTTTTTTCGTTTTTGTTTTCCGATAATTTTCTTGTATTTTTCACTGATGATGATGATGATGATGGAGATGAATATAAATGAGAATAATTTGAGAATATTCAACTAATTTTATTGTTGTTAGTATTGAATTCTTCATCATGTTTTGCATTTTTTTCTGATATTTATTTTTAGCTTCACATAATTCATTATTATAATTTTTTTTAAATATTAAATTTATAAATAAATTTTCATTCATTTATCACTTAAACCATTTTTAATTCAAGTAAAATGAATAATAATAATAATGATAATTTATATGATGATGTTTGCAGTTTTTTTTTCAAATTTTGATCGTGCTGTTGATCATTGATATCAGAAATATTTATATATATCTGGCTGATTTTTTTTTACTCTTAGATATCAATGAATGAATAAACGAATGAATGCATCCATATTGTTCGTTTGTCAAAGCTTTGTGTGTATTCATCTAACAATTTTCAAGTCTATGATGTTAAGTAGAACGCATTTTTTTCATATTTAATTCAAGTAGGAAAAAATGCAAGAAACACTTGAGAATATTCTTGTGCGGCAAATGAAAAATACGAAATATTCTTCATTCATTTGTTATGCTCATTTTTCATTTCATGGAAATGGGTGAAAATTATATGTGAAATTGAAAAATTATCATATAAATTTTCGAAATGAGCAAAATGCTAAGCAAAATATGATGAAAATAATTGAAATTTTATGGACAATTTACTAGAAAATTTATGTTCAATGCTTAAAGCACAACAACAACAATAATAATAATAATAAGAGCAACTTTGTCATTTTAGTCTTGCTTATTATTGTTTTTTTTCTTCGTTATATTGTTGATTACTATTCTTGTTTGTTGTCGTTGTCGTCGTAGTCGTTTGTTTATTTTCATAATAAATAAAGTGTTAATTATGAATTTATGAATTATGAATTTTACTTTTTTGCTTTGTTTTTGCTGAATAATAATAACAATAATAATGTGTTGCATTTATTCTGTTTAATAACCCGGTATGCAATCAATTACTGAATTTGTATTTTTTTTTTCGAAAATGTTTTAATTATAAATTAGCTGTAAATTATGCAAAATGCAGAAATCCAAATCATCGTTCTTCTTGGCTAAAAAATGAATTAATTATAATGGAATAATGCAAAAAGCAAAGCAATAATTACGCCGAAATTTTTTTATCTCATTAATTTAGCAATTCATCATCACATGATGAATTTTCGATGATAGAATCAATAATTTTTTTTGTTTTTTTCCGTTGAATCATCGGAAATATTGATGACGATTTCATTCAATTTATTGTTTTTTTTGACAGATAATCTGATGATCAATCAATAATCATCAATGACAATCAATAAATGCACATTTTAATTCACTCTTAGGTTCATCAGGTTCATCATAAATCGTTGGAATTTTTTAGTGCGAATTCCGATTATTATGTTCGCCTTTGATTTGCCATTCAATTGATAGAGAAAAATTCGAATTTGGTGTCAAAAAATAATTGAATTTTTTCTCTGTAAAATCACAGTAAACAAAACATTTGAAATTATTCGAATTTTTTTCTTTTTTCAAAATAAAAAATATAAAATTCATCATTGAATCATTTTTTTGTAAACAAAAATAAAAATAAAAAAAAAATCATTAAAATATCAAAACAAACGAAAATATTTCCTGATTTTTCATTTCGAATATTCATCAAATGTTGAAATGTAATCTGAATTTTTGTAATCTTTTTTATTCATATTTTCAAATATTTAACATGTATTCCTCATCCATTGAAGTAAACAAGCAGAAACATATTTTTTTCAAGCTGCAAAATATTACTAAAATAATACTTGCAAACGAAGCATTCATTCATTTATCCACTTGTTAATTCATTCATTGAATGAATGAATAAGCGAATTGTTAATTATTCCGGTTTTTCATTTCCATTATTTTTTCATTATGATTAATTTATATATTTCTAGCCAATTATTGTTCTTCAAATATTAGTTTTATGATGAAAATGATCATCATCAGTATGTTTTGTCATTTGTTGTCGTTATTGGTGTTGTTGGTGGTGTTTTTTCAATTCGAATATTCACGAATATTTCTATTCACATATAAATGAATGAATAATTTTGACTGTGAATATGTGAAACACACACAAACATAAATGTAAAACGATTATTAAAAAATGGTAAAATGTAAAATGAAATAATGTTGATGATAATTATCCCATCTTTTCGACAAAAAAAATCTAAAAATTCAAAGTGAAAAAAAAGTGATGA
This sequence comes from Psoroptes ovis, assembly GCA_002943765.1. Lineage (NCBI taxonomy): Eukaryota > Metazoa > Arthropoda > Arachnida > Sarcoptiformes > Psoroptidae > Psoroptes > Psoroptes ovis. The sequence continues at coordinate 1,012,982 of PQWQ01000013.1, read as the reverse complement.
TGCATAGTGAATGCTTAATGAGAACACAAACATATGAACATCATCAGCTATTCGTATGATAGCTTTCCTCATATATTCATCATCATTTGAAGACTTTTCAAGCCGAAATCTATGAAATGTAAGAATATTTTTGCCCCTAAAAAAAATATTCAAAAATATCCTAAAAATCTTGGTTGAAATACATAAATTCAATGCTTGAATATGAAAATATTTGTAGATTTTTGAAAACTCAAAAATTTTTCCACACATAATCGATCATTGAAAATTTGAAAAATTGATGAAAATTTGTTAATGAGATTAGGAGGAAAATTTTGAACATGAAAACAAGAAATAAGAAAAAAAATATTTCATCGAAACAATCAATCAGCTAAATGTGTGTGCGCTTGCTTGCTTGCATACACAGTCAAAGGCAAATTTGAGATTTTCATCCTTACAAACTTCTAAATGTTTGCCACTCATCGATGATGTTAAAGCTACGAAAATTAATAAAAATAAAAGCAAACAAACGACAGCCAAATTTAACAACAAAAAGTTTTACATATTTTCACAGATTTTCAATCATGTAAAATGTTGAGAAGATTTAGCTTAAGTAGTTTTGTTTTACGAGAGGCGAGATTGTGTTCAAACATCCTCGAAGATTAGTATTATCATCATCATTACAATCGGCGATTATCACCAGATACAACAAGCAAAGATAAGACTAAAATACCAATTCATTCGTTGTGGACATGTAATTGGTAACATGTGTATGGTGCTGGTGCTCGCGCTCGCGGATACACCAAATAAAATATCTCGAAGAAACTCATCATTTTTCCGAGAATCGGAAAATGTGAGCAAAATTCACTTGAATTGATTGCAAATTATCATCCACCAATAACCCATCACTAATCCACTCAGTGGCTGGTATTTTTCTCCAATTCTTCTTACCCCCCACCACCATTGATTCTGTTTTGTTGCAATTCACTGATTGTTTTTGTTGTAGTTGATTTTTCATTCTTATCATTGTATTTTCAGATTTGTTTCATTTATGGATTTCATTGTGTGAAATTGAATCATACAACAAAACAAAAAAAATCGATTACAAATCTTATGAGATTTGAAAGAATCAAAGAATGAAGAAAATTGGATGAAAAAATCCGCCTTCAACAATCAAAATGAATGAATGAATATATGAAATTTCAGTTCACATGAATGAATTCAAAAACGAAATAGGTGTTGACTTGTTGTAATCACATTCATAAAAAAAAACCATTAATAAAAATATGTTTGAAATGAAATGAATGAATGAAAATAATACACAAAAAAATCTCAAAAGACAAACCCACTTTTGATGATTTTTATATTCAACAAAATTTATCCAAAAAGAATGAAAAATTTACATTTCATTTCTGTATTTTTGATGCTGCTGCTGCAGTTTGTCTGTCTGTGTGATTGTCAAAAATTGTTGTTGTTTGGTTGCAAGTTGTTGTAGCCATTTTGCAAAGTGTTTTCTCATCGTTTGAAAATTATCATCACCGAAAAACACTCATCAAAACACACATTAAAAACATTTGTAGCATTTTTCAATATTTGTAGCCTGTCATCACGCACACACTTCTTCATACGAACAGAAATTGTAGCATATTTAAGCAAAAAAAGGCTGTCATTTCATTATATTTTCTCAATTTTACATTTTGCCTTCTCTCGCTTAGTGATATTGATTCAATTTACACTCAAACACACATTTATGTTGTCAAATTACGATTATTTTCAATACAAAATCGAAAAAATTGTGCGTAATGATTTGATAGATTTAATGAAATGAGAAATGAACGAAAAACGCAACTACCACCACCACCACCACCACTGCAGTCATCGTTGCCGTCATCACAACAGTAGTAATCAATGTGTGATCGTCGAGACTACTACCAACCAGTTTATATGATTTTTTTGCCATCTATCCATCTCTCTCTTGTCTGTCTTGTTTTGTATTGCAAACAACAGTCTCATCATCATTGAGATATTCGCCGCCACCATCATTTCTCTCCTGATGATCATATTTTTACCATTCATTTCAATCTGTTGTTTCATTACTACTGATTTCTTCCAATCATTGATTTAAATATTATCATCATCCTCATCAACAGCCACCAGGCATCATTATTAATGTTATCATCATCGTTATTATTATTTATTTATTATCATCATCGTTGTTGTCGTTTATTTTCATTTAAAATTTTGAAATAAATAAATGAAAATACACAAACACACACAGTAAACAAATGTTGAAATGTTTCGATGCTGCTGTTTGTTGTGGTTGTTGTCATTGTTAACACATATTTACAAAAAAATTTGAAATAAAAAAATTGAAAAAATAATAAATTCATTTGTTGTTGACTACACAACAAACTACAAACTGTGTTTGATCGATTGATCGACGTTGCTTTGATGCGATATTTTTGATGTTTCTGTTTTTGGTGTGTGTGTGTTTGCATATAAATAAATAATCAATAAATAAATGTATTAAACCAATTAATCAATCATTTCAAATTTGATTTTTTCAAATATTTTTTTGCTGCAAAATGTTATTTTTCAGATGAAAAAAAATTAAATTATCAATCAATAATCAACAGGTATGATAATGACAACAACAAATTAATATGATTTTAATTGATTTATAAATGATGAAGAAATCAAAATGATAGAAATTAAAGATAAAAAATTAATCAAATCAATTATCATTATTATTAAAACACAACGATAACAACAACAATAATGACAATCAACAATCAAAAGTGAATGGATAATTTTCATATATAAATGTGTTATACAATTTTTTTGGCGATATATTAATAAGACCCGATCTCAGTTTTGATTTAATAAAGTTTCAATTGAATAGTTTAATTAGTAATTATGTATCATTCTAATTATTATTGAAATGATTATTTGTAATTTAATGAATTTTTAAATCAAATCGACATTAGTTTTAAGTGATATTATTTCAATTTTTAAATCCATTGTTTTATTTTGTTGTTCTTGAAAATTGAGATATTTCTACACTTTTTTTTCCGATGAATATAAACTTCTAATCGATCAACAATCAACAACAATAATTGTTCATTCCAATCCATTTAATTAAAGGTAAATTGATGATTTGTTTCTTCTAATTTCATTATTAAACTGTCCTGAGAAAAGTTGAGCTAAGTTAAATTCAATTAATTCGAAAACTATCGATAATTTCTGTATCTCTGTTCTTGATTTTTTCCAATGAATTCATTTAGATTAAGTGGGAAAAAAACTCGTCAAAATCATTCAATTAAATTATTCTAGATTATCATAATCCTTTTTCGATAATTTTTTGAATTTGTTGCAACAAATGTTAAATTTTCTCACATTATTTTACTTCGATTGTCTTTAATTTAATTTTTTAGTTTTTCTTAATCTACATGCCACTTGATTAATAGATGAATGATCAATTGATTGTTGGGCTATTTCGATAGTCATAATTGAAGAAGATTTCAAGGTAACAGTGATGATTTTTTTTTTTAAGAGAACAAAAAGTCTTATGAGCAAACTGCCACAAATGATAGTGACTTATGACTTGAAGTGATGAGCCAGACTACCTGTAAATGGAGTAAATGAACTGCTACAAGCGAGTGCTTTTGTTTTTGGTTTTTTGAATTTTAAAAATTTTTCCATTAATCTTTTTCTTTTGATGAATAAATTAATTGAAAATTTATGCAAATTTTTCTCGTTTTTGAAACTAAAAAACTTTAATTGTTTATGAATGGCCAATCCTAATGAATAACAGTGTATTCATTCCAGTATTTCAATGTTTGTCATCATTCTTTAGAGGAGAAAAAAAATGAATTCAAATTCAACAAGTTTCTTCCAAACGAAAATGAATTGAAATTCAAGTAGGAAAAAATTTAAAAAATTGAATGAATTTTAAATTTTATTCTTCACTCGATTCAATATTCATTCACAAATGAATTATGCCTCGGTCCGTTGATTATGAAATTTTTTTCTATTGTTTCAAAAAATATATTTCGATCATTAATAAATATGATCTCACAAATCATCATTGGAAAAAAATGGATGAATTTTTAATTCAGTCTTATGTATAATATTAATAATCATTAAAATCTCATTATCTAATAATCATCATTAATCAATCTTTGAACTCATTCAATGACATATTCTGGATATTTTCCAGAAATACAAGAACCAAGAGAAAAAACTCTGATTATTTGTAATTATTTTCTAGTTCTTCAAAGGTGCTTCTTTGATAATGATGATGATTATGATGATATCGGTAGCAATATTGTGATTCAATGATAATAATTTTTTGTGTAATGCTTATATTTTGTCATTTTATCACTTGATGCAAATGATTAAATGCATTGAAATAGAATTATTGAATGTGATTGAGTTTGTGATAACAGATCTATTGTTTAGGCATGGTGGTAAGATAAAAACACATAGAAATCGAACCTAGAGATGATGATATAAAATCAAAGATCCTATTTACATTGATAGGATTCGACACTATATCTAACTATTTGTGTCTATTTCTATCTGATAATAACAAAAAATAATCCATTTTCCCTACAAAATCGTTGAAAATTATAGGTATTTGACAACCAAAGATGATGATGCCGCTGATTTTCGATGACTTTGATTAATAATCTCATTGAAAATAAAATCAATCAATCAGTCTATTTGTTTCAGGTGTGTGTTGTACATAATCTAAAAAATTGCTCGATAATTATCATTTTCAATTATTCCTCATAGATTTAAGCGTGAAACATGACGAAAATTGTCACATTTTGTGAGTTTTCTCTCGCTTTGTTTTTGTTTTTTTTTTCTACCTGAATTTTAATTATTTATTCATCATAATCATTTTTGATTCTTGACTTTGAATGTGTCTCAGGTGTTTTGTTTTATTTATTTTAGTTCTCTTGACTAATTAACCAAAATGCGTGAAAAAAGAAAACAAACAAACAATTGCAATTGATTGAAATGATGAGTATAACCTTCAAATCTTATGTAGAATTTTTAATTAATTTTCTTCATTTTTTAATTTTTCTTTGTTTTTTGCTCTGTCTCTGAAGTTAATTGAATATAACGACTTGATCAGGTCTGGATTTTTGTTCGCAACAAAACAAAAGCAATAAACAATGATCATCACAGTGAAAAGTGATTCAGTCTTAATTAAATAAAAATTATTGATCAAAGGTTTTAATCGATCATTCAATGGTACAAGGTGCCATATGTGCATTATTTCAATATTATCTGAGCAAGAAAAATTTAATTACTTCTTTTTTAAATCATTTTGATTTTTGATTAATTTGAATTTCGCCTATTGGCATTTCCAGTTATCATTGGATGAAATTTTTTTTTCAAAAAACAAATTTCAACATTTTTTCCAATTTATTAATCTTTAAATTTCAAAATTCATCTGTTCAATAATCTATTGAATTGATAAAATTGAAAAATTCAATTTTCCATCATTCAATGCATTTCTCTTTCTGGACTTCAAATGAAAAATTTGATTAATGTCCATTTTTCGCATATGAATTATCATTTTGTTTTTTTTTCTGAATTTTTTGTTAAAAATGATAATTTCAAATTGAAAAATCATAAATTAGAGAAATTTTTTTTTCCATTTCAAATTCAACAGAAAAAAGGCTTGAAACAAGTGCAGCAACAGCATAAACATTGATCATTGAAATTTATTTTTTCAAAATTGAAAATTCAAAAAATTTTTTCCATCATTTTTCTATTCCTTTACGCAAAATTCTTTTCAATTAAAATTACATAAATTTTCTTTCTGAAAATTTTTTTTTCATCAAAAAAATTTATTATTCAATCAATGATTGTGTTGAATAAATCGTATGGAAATCCACATCATCATCAATTATATCAAATGGGATAGTTTTGTTTTGTTTTATTTTGATTTTTGATTTTTTCGTATTTATTTTTTCATTGGAAAAAATTCGGGCGTGTTTCAAGCCACACACATGCTAAACACATAGACATAGATTTACATTCGCACACACATTCACATGAAATTGAATAGATGGATGAAATAGATAGATAGATAAATAGACAGATAAATTTAATTTTTTATTTTTATTTTTGTTGAAATATATTTATTATTATATATATATCTGAAATATATAATAATGATAATGATAATATATAGGATAAATGAATATATATTAGAATGATAATGATGATGAAAATGCACCACAATTATATCTTTTGAACATTGAAACAGGAATTGAAAAATTTTGAATTTGAAAAATGATTTGAAATTGAATTATCATAATTCAATTTTTTAAAAGAAAATAATTTGATTTAATTTCAATATTTTTCTATTTTATTTTGACATTTATAATTATTGCGGTCATGTTTGATGGCTTCAATACTTTTTGATTTAATTTAAATGGATTAATGATTTTTGAACTGAAAAAAAATGAGAAATTCAAATTTTAATCTGTGATTAACCAAATTTAATTGAACTTGTGCCTTTATTTTGTAGATTCAAGCAATTCATAAAATGTTAGACATACCAGAAACAAAAGAGACATTGGTTGCACGTGAAAAATTTATTCATTTAATACCATCACCGACAACATCATCGATAATGGATAATAATCATCATAATCATCAAAGTGTTTTGACAACAAAACAATCGCAGCAATCATCTTTGTTGAAAAAGAAAAAATTAAAAACATCATCAACGACGTCGATAACGACGACGACAATAAATTCTTCACCATCCACGACAATAATTACGCCAACAACAACCACAATGAATAATAGTCGCTGTGATGATAAAGACAATATTGAAACATCTACATTAAAATCACACCAACAACAACAACAAAAATCATTGAAACGTAAAATTTCACATGATTCAAGTGATTTAAATGATAATAACAATGTTGGTGATGAAGATGATAATTTAGAATCATCAGACATGAAAATGATTGATCCTAATTCAATTGCCGATGTGTCATCAGCATCGACATTAGCATCATTGACGGCATTTTCATCGTCACCAAAAACTATTATGACAACATCAACAACAACAATGGGCCCAAATAATTTGTCTATTGTCGGAAATCAACATCATCAACAGCAATCATTGACATCATCTCCAACAATGACTGGATATAATCCAAATTATCAATTTCAATATTATCATGACATGCAACAACAACGTCAACAATCTTTAGTTAACAACACTAAAGGATCTCGTGATGCAAATGATAAATCATCATTAACAAAATCGACAGATTTTTCAATCAATGCCATTATTGGTTCTAATAATAATAACAATGATCATAATGAACATGATCATCATCGTAATCATCATATTCATCAACAAAGACCATCACCTCAGCCAGCATTGACGGCTGAATTGGCTACTAGTCAACAGCAAAACTCACCAATGAAAGGTATGTCAATTAATTTTTCAGAAATTCATGAAAAAAAGGAGAATGAATACTAACAAAACACCTACTCATTTGTTGAATAATTTTATCGATTTTAGGTATTCTGAATTTATCGGTCTCCTCATCACCATCATCATCATCGCCATTATCTTGTTTATCACATCAATATAATGCATTATCATCGATGCATCAGCATCAAAATCTCTCAAATCAACAAACATCCATATTATCACCTGGAAATAATGAACATCAAATAAATCATTTCATTGATATGATCGATTATTCTAAGTCAAATAATAATATTCATCATAATCATCAGCATCAATTACAGCAACAAAAAATGGCACAAAAAATAAATTCAACCTTTGTATTCAATACAATGAATGGTTATAATAACAACAATAACACCATCACTACAAATGCTGCAGTATCATCATTTCCAAGTATTCATTCACACCATGCAAATCATGTTCATCTCCAGCATCCGGGTATTATTTATACAAACTCAAATTTACGTCCATCAAGTCTTTCACCATCGACACCAACTATTGATAATTGTGCTATTCCATTAGACAATATTGGTTATAATTTGCAAACACCAACAACAATTATCAATCATAATCATAATGCAAACAATAATGGACCACCAACATCATCGCACTCGCAACATTTACACCATCATCAACAACAACAGCATTTAGCGATTGTTGTCGATTCACCAAGATCAATATCATATCGTTCACCATCACCAACTCCATCATCCACATCATCATCATCGAATTCGAAAGAATTATCATCAACAACAGCAACAATGACGACTACTCCAACATCTAATATTCAAGCAGCAAATAAAAATTTAAATAAAACCAATCAATCACTGCGAAAACAACAGCAACAACAAAACAAAGAAAGGTCACAAACAAGTCGCAATAATTCACCAGCGACATCATCCTCACCATCATCATCCTCATCATCTTCAACATCGTCATCATCATCATCAATATCATCAAATAATCCATATGCACCTATGTTAAAACCTAAATATAATTGTGAAAATTTATCAAAAGTTGAATGTCATTTAGAAAATAAAGAATTATGGGATAAATTTCATGAGCTAGGCACCGAAATGATTATTACGAAAACTGGAAGGTATGTCAACAAGTTGATTTCAATTTAAATTTCAATATAATCAATCGAGCAATTATTGATTGATTTAATTTTAAATTGATATTAATATCAGCCAAATACCAAATGGTACAAATATTTAGCATCGTATATAGGCTTATTATTTGAATGATAATAATAATAATCACTATTATTCATCTGTATGAGACAAATTGCCGAAAAAAAACGATAAAATTTTTATTTTCGGGCGGTTTCGAGGCAAAATATATACAATTATATTGACTTTATTTAAAAAAAAAATCAAAGATAATTTTATTTCATTTTAGACTAAGATAAATAGAATGAAAAATATTTTTTTTTTTTTTTTTTGAAAATTGTTTTGGTGACAATCACCGAACAACGACAGCATAGCAATCAACAGCAATTCATGTCTCTTGCTGGATGTTTTACGATGTTAATGATGATGAGGCTGCTTAAGATGATGATAATAATGATGATACGCAAATGCACACACATCAAACACTCCACATAGTCTTGGCACTGAAGACCCTTGAAAGACCTTTCAAAGTAAAAGCAACAGCCTAAAAAAATCCCACCTTTATCAGCCAAGAATCGACAAAATTATTCTAAAACGAATGAAATAAAAATTCAGGTAGCTCTACCTTGACTAATGGCTTTTTTTGTTGCTTTTTGTCTATGGGAATTTTTGTATATAAAAAAAGACTTTTTGAAGTCAAATGACAAATTTCAGCGAAAATAATAACTATGATGATGATCTAAGAGACAATTTTTCAATTAATGCCGAGAATTCTACCCCTCTGTCTCTCTGTGTTTATCAATCTTCTGTGAAAGCAATTAAGCATTTCCTTTTAGTAGATCTATCATCATTATCATTAGTCGTTTTGATTGTTCATATTTGTTAATGTTTTGCAAATTCATCTGCACTAAGTTTCTGCTACTCCTACCTGATAGTGAAATAAAATCTACCTTTTGGGAAATTTACTTGTTTTATTTCTCTTTTTTCTTTGATTGTCATAGCTGCTGCTGCATTTAATGTGTTTTTGTAATTTTCATTCATTTATTCTTATACAAATATTACAAACAATGATGATAATTGAATTCACAATTTGTCATCATCATATTATGTAAATGTGTGATTGTTTTTGTATGAAATGAAATTACTATAATGTCATGGACATTCTTGTTCGTTAATATAAAAGTATATTAACTAAAGAAGAGTGCAAGTGATAAGATTTGCCAAGGTTTTCGTCAACGATTCTCCGAATTTTGTTCCTTTTGGCATATTCCATTCACTTCATATTTTGTCAGGTTGAAAATATGCAAATTGACTTCAAAAAATATGGATATATTTTTATATAAAATGAAAAAATGTGTGAAATGAATTTTTGATTATCGCAAACAAACAAATTACACAAATTGTTGTCATTATTGTTTTATTGTTGTTGCTGTTGTAACATGTCTTTTATTATTGTCTACAAATAAGAACAATTGAATAATTAAAAGAAAAAAATAATATTCATTTACTAAGTCATTTTGGAGAATCGTTCAAGACAAATTGTCATTTGTACACAATGATATGACGATTGAACAGATGAAATTTGAAATTTGCTTTGTTATTTTGCTTGGAGAGTAAAAATTCTAAGAATTTTGTTGTGAAATCATGAAGAAAATTCTCAGAATGTAAATTCATTTCAAAACATCATGTTTTGACAAGATCGATCCGGTCATTGAAGATGGCAAGATGGTTCACAGGTTTTCATATTGATGATTGTGACCATAAAGGTGAAACATCCCATAGAAAAAACAATCTTGAATCAATTAATTTCGAATTAATTAATTAATTCAATAATAATAATAACTTTTGTAGCTGGCATTATTGTTGTTGCTGCTGTTGTTGACAGGCTTTGAAGTAGGCATCGATGTGAAACACTGATGATGCTAATGAAATGAAATAATTAAACTTAATTAATCCTATCATCACTGAAATCATCATTGTTACTGTTGTTATCACAAATTTTCGATATGACCTAAATTTACATGATAAAAAATTTTCCACGTTCATTAATGTCTGATTTACATATTTTACCAACACAAAAAAATGAAAAAAATTGATTTTAATCAAAGTAATTGAATTCATAATTCAATCAGATATTCATCGATAAAATCAAACGTGTTTCGGCTGGCAAACCATGTGGCCATTTGAAGTACTTTTTTTTCTGAATTTGATTTCGCATTTTTTTTTATTTTATGCCCCACAAATTCCAAAGACATATTTATGATGATAAATTCAATGGTCATAGTAATAATTTCAATTTTCTCAAAAAAAATAATACAAAGTATATAAAATCTTTATTATATCAATAATGATAACACTTGGTCGATAGTCGATTGAAAATTATTTTGTAAATAAAATGAAAAAAATTAATAAAATATATCAAATATCAGATATGAACAACAACAACATTATGAATTATGCATGATAATGGATGTCATCGTCATTATAATAGTATACGAGATATTAAAAATAATCATAATAATCATCATCATCATTTGAAATGATAATTTACCATCATCTGTTTCATCACCAGCATTAACATCATTACATTCGTATAATATGCATACATGACTGTGTCCATGTTGATGCTGCTGATTATGATGATGATAATCATTAAGATTTTTCTTGTTTTGCTGAAATTTTTGTGCATATTCATGAATCAAACATGTATAAAGACACACACAGCCACATAAAAACCATAAATTGCGAAATTTCGCATCAAATCTTCTCGATACGTGTAGCGATGATGTGTATACCTACGCGAGTATCAATTTCAAAATATTATTTATTCATTCAAATATTACATTTTTCCAAGAAAAAAAACCATAAAAATTTTGAAATTTGAATATTTTATATTTCCATTCGCAATATATGAAAATGTGAAAAAAATTATTCAAATTTGATTAGAAAATATGCAAATTCAATTCCAATGTTTCTCTCATTTCAATCATCAAAAATAGATGATTTCAACAAAAAATCGAAATTCTCCATTGATTTTGCCTTACTTTCTCACTGATTTTTGAGCGCAAAAAAATGGCCAAAAGTTTTGATTTAAATTTTCAATATTGTAAAATGACAAATTTTTTTTCTGTTCTTTGGTCTCCGAGAAGCCAAAATCAAAAAGAACAAGAACAAACCACACAAGAAGATTATTTTTGGTAACTTGTTGTGTGTTTGTGTGTGTGTATGAAAATGTCATTCATTTATTTGCATGAAAAATGGATGAAAATAGATGAAAAAAATGTCATTTGAAAATGATGAATGAACTTTTATTTATCGTTATTTTGAATTTTTTTCTGATTTGAAACAATTTCGCTCTGTTTGAGATTTCTCATTTTGTCGCTTCATTTTGCCTATTTGTTTCGACATTTTGGTTAAAAATTATAAATTAATCTAATCAAAGCAAAACAACGACGAATATGGAATGATATCAAAGAAATAGACCAAAGAATCAGTGTGACATTGACACTTTTTGCAAATGCAAAGTTTGCAGAAAATTCATTCAAATAAGAATTCAATGAATGAACGAATGGTGAATGTGTAAATTTGAGTATATTCTGATGATTGCTTGCTTCATTCAAATGTTCGAGTCAATTTTAACCATTTTTCAAATCTACTCAAGTTGAAATTATCCAACAACAAACAATAAACCTGCTGACTTGGTTTTTTTTTTGTTTCTATCCACAAAAATCAGACATTTGACATTTGTTTGACCATTTGTTGTTAGAAGAATCAAAATAAAAATGATCACATGGACACAAGCAACAAGCAAATTTCACACCAATTTTATATGTGTGTTCCGGATGAAATGATATACATATGAATTTTAACAAATTTAAATGTTGATTGATCGATTTTTGATCGAAATGTTTCGATCAAATGATTATGATAATAATAATGATTGTTTGGATATCTATCATTTTTTTTGTCTTTTGATTATCGATGACTATTGTTGTTGTGATTATCATAGGACAAATAGATCAACAAACATTCAAGTGTCATTAAAGTGCAGTGAAAAGAAAAATGTATCAATGAAAAATATGAAATATTGGGAGATTGTTTAACAAATTGAACATTGTTGAATGATGATGAGTAACAAACAAAATACTTGGCCATCGACAGCTATTTGCTTACGTGAAAAAGATAAAGACTGCATCACACTCAACATTCAGCTTTTGACAATAAAGATGATGGTGATCATTATCGACAAAGATATTCGATTGTTTATGGCAAATATCCAAAAGTAAAGAAAGCCATCGATCTTATTCATCGTTTTCTACTTCTTATATCGATATTATTCAGATCTGAGAGTCTTGTTGAATTGAATTCAATGCAAATCATATTGCATGACATTCACTGGTTGACGATGGCGATAATGACCATTATCATCAATTTCGACCCTAAGAGAATGCTGATACATTGAACGATGTAAGAATATACTAAAACACATTTCATGCTTTCATTTATTCAATTCAATTCAATATAAAATAATAAGTGGTGTAAATAAATTGAATAAAATAAACACGATATAGATCAATTTGATAATAATAATAATAATATTCAATATGGACAATATTCATTCATCCATTTTTTTTCTCGACCATCAATATGATTTGTTGTTTGTTTAGACATGATGTATCCGTGTTTATTTTGTTTATTTATTGATATTTACAATCGAAATGAATATATTTTCACCAACATAAGAAAACAAAATCCATTTATTTATTCTCACAGACAATTGAACAATACATGCAGATATTCATCCAATTCACTAAAGAAAAACTATTGAAATTTATAACAATCAAGATCAATGAATGAATTATATCTACGATAACAAGGTCTATCGACAAGGTCCTGGTGAAATTGAAAAAAAATAATCAACAACAATTGATTGCTTCTTATTGTTAATGTTGATCAATTTGTTTGTTTGTTGATTTTCACATTTCATTCATCTCTTTTATTCTCATTTTTTAAACTTTATCATTTTCAGATTTTAAACTAAAAAAATTCAATTCTTTTGAATTTTCAATTATTTTTCAAGGCTGTAAATTGACATTTGTCCCGCTCTCATTCTTCTCATTCATTCATAGTCGTTTCATTAATATTCAATCAAACTCGAGATGAAATTGAATTAATTTCCCTTTTTTCTTCATTTGAACAACTGGAAAATGACTTTTTAACAAATCTTTCCCACTTTTTGACACAATTGAAACACCATTATTTTCAATAAGTGAAAATTTCGCTTGTCTCAAATTTTCAATTGAAAATTTTTTTTTTCAAATAATAAATTCAAAACAAAAAATGAGAATCAATGATTGAATATAATAATAATGGAAATAATAACAGCAACAACAACAACAACAACAATGAATGAATGAATGGAAAAAATGGCTGAACAAATGAAACAAATCTCGCGCCTATCATATTTGTTGTTCATTATTGTTATTGTTTGTTTATTCAATTCAATACAATCATTCATTCATTCATAGTTTTTCAAATAGTTTCAAGTACTCTTCACAATTTTATGAACTTGATTTCATTTTTGTTGTTTTTGATTCACTTTTTTGATACAGTTTTTTTTGTTCATTAAACAATGAATAAAAATATTATGACAACAATTGAACATATAATAGATGAAGCGAAATAATACATTAAAGTCATAAAAAATATGAAAAAGCTACAAAACCAGAAGCATTATTTGTTATGGATCTATTGTGTGTTTGAGTGTGTGTCAGACTGAATTGTTTTGTTCAAAAGCTAATCGACTAGATTTCATTTAACATTTCACAAATCAAAGTTATCAGGGTAAGAGAGGACGAAAAAGGCGAAAAAGTCAATCATCATAACCAAACCAAAAATGACAAAAAACATTGACTTTTATGTTCCGTTTTTATGTAATAGTTTGTCATTTGTATTGAAAATTTCAATTGAAAAATTGAATCAAATTCAATGGATTCAAAATTCAAATTCAAATTTGAAAAAAATTTCATTATTTTTCTGGTGTGAAATTGTTTTCATTCAACAACCTCTGTACAGTAGTCTATCTCGCTTGTTATTGTTTGAAATATTCATTTACAAAATAGAAAAAAATTATATCACCAGCAAGCGGATAATCAAATGTTACACTTTTCCTCTCTTCAACTTGACAATAGTCAAATGAATAACACCAACAGCAAAGCTTGCTAAACGATTATTGCAATCATTATACACACTACCACACTAAATTATTTTCAATAGCCGAAAAATTTGAGGGTTTGAATCCAATTCATTCAAATTAAGCAAACGAGGCTGAATTTGTGAAAAAAATCCCAAATCGATTCAATTGTTTTGAATAGTTTTGAACGTGTTTTGCTCCATTCTATCAGACGTATTTCATTCATTATAACACGTATTTCTATTGATTGTAGCGCAGAGAAAAATACATTTTTGAATCAAAATTTTTTGATATGAAAAGTTAATCAAATATATTCATAATAATAATAAACATAGAAATCGTAATGAAAAATGCATGAAAAAATTAACGATTATTACCATGATTTTCAATATGAAAATTTATGAACCCTTGTGAAATATATGGATCAAAATTTGAATAATAGGAGAAAATGAAAATTTGTACAATTTATTGTTGATTTGTGATAATAATCAACAACAGCAACAATGATGTTATTGTTATTGTTTGTTGATGATTTTGGCAATTTTTCTATCCTATTCAATTCTATTCCATTGAATTCATTCAAATTTTCACCGTCAGTACAGATGGTCTAAATTGTTTGCATCGAATGTGTGTGTGTGTGTCGTTTATATCAATGCTCATTGTGTCATTTCAACGAATATAGAACACAATCGATTCGCGTATATCTGTTTCAATGATGCGAAAATTTTTTTAATCGAAAAAAAAATCAAAAACTGAAAAGATTCAAATTACCTAGCTAACTTGCAAACTGTCACCGCTTATTTCATTCAGTTTTCTAGTTAATATTAACGAGAGCATATGAAACAATCGTTCTGGTTTTTTCAGGGTTTTTCACGTTATAGTGTGATTTTTATGATTATTGCTATTGCTGAAACTTGAAAATTTACAGCTTGGAAATTCGGAATGACAGCAGCATAAAAATACGAGAAATGGTTTCAATTTACACCATTGGTTTTTGGATTGAACGGAAAAGGAATTCCATGTGCACACACACATATACACAAAAAATCATTTGTGGTATATTTGGATTTTGGTATAATCCGAAAATTTTTTATTTATGATTCCATGAAATTTTTCACTTGATTTGGCTTCTCGACCAAATATTACAACACTCCAGAGAGTGTTGGTTGTTGGCGTGTGTAAAAATAATCAAATTAAATTTTTAGAGAAGTTTAAAAAAAATTCAAGCTGAATCATCATCATCAATTTATCTTGATTTTTTTTTCTCTTGATTTTTGTATTGGATTGATTTCAATACATGCATATAAATATTGAAAACCTGTTGTTGTCGTTGCTGTTAGTGTTGTCTGGTGTGTGGATTTTAATTTGATTTTTAATCAAATCGAATGAATAAAATGCATTGAAAACTCCATCACCACCACCTTTCATTGCAAATAACCATTCGAAAAAAGACCACCGGTCAAGATTTATTTTATTAATGATTAAACACAAGGAATTCGTCTTTCATTTTTTTTTTACTTTTTCCAAACCTCTTCTCGAAGATCAGTGTTATAATAATTATAATAATAATTGAGTTACACATTCAAAGTGTTTGGGGTTTTAGAAAAATACTCAAGACTTGAGACTAATTTTATTTTAGCATTTTAGTATTTTTATTTCTTGAAATGAAAAATAAATCTCAAGATGTTCAAAGTAAACAATATTTCAATATTATTATAAGATATGAATTAATTAATTAATAAAAAAAATCAAACAACAAGTACACTGTAAATATGGTCTGAGTATATGGTTGAATATGTGAAGGTGAATGATGATAGTGATAATGATCATGATGATCATGATGATGATGATCCGAATTCGGAACGATTTCGTCAGTCCATTATACTCAATTGAAAGTTTTATCAGTCTTCAATCTTCAACACATTGATCCATTTTTCAAATTGATAATTATCAATATAATTAGTAAAAATTATCTTTTAATTTGTTTTTTCTCTCAATTTCTTCTCATATCCACCGCTCAACAATTGATCGATTACCGTTCGATTAATATTGACATATTTTTTTCAAATTGATATTTTAAATGATAATTTGATTATAATTTAATTATATTCTTAGCATTCTGCCAGTGATTGTGTATGTGTGTTTGAATGCGTGTCAATAATGGGCTTGTCTTTATTAAGTTTTTTCTATCGTCCATCGATGGTGATTACCATCAATTTTATCTGAAGAAAATATTCCTTTATCTGCCCGTATTTTGCCGACGATATTTTGCCACTGTTGCAAACATGCACACACACAAACTTGGGCAATTTAAAATGATCATCATTTGACCATCATAATAATAATTATTATGATTAAAGACTAGACTTTGGTTGTTTTTTGTTTTGTATTCTTTTGACCGACTTGTTTGTGTCGGTATTTTTTCATGTATCATTATTACTACCAAACATAATCAATAATAATGAATTGAAAAATTGAAAATGCAGAGCAACGAAAATTTCAATTTACTGTTCAAAAGAAGAATTTGAAAATTTGAAAAACATCATTAAAGTCATCATTCGTTGAATACCTTTTTTGATTCTTTTGTTTTGTTTGCACTTGTTTGTCGGCAGAATTTTTTTCAAAATTTACATTGAAATCGTATTAATTTTTCTCTATTCACCTGAAATTGATATTCAATAATAATTCAAAGGAATTACGATAATAATGGTGATGATTATGTCATTGATGATGATGATCATGATTGGTTTGTGTTAACATACACACATGCCGATTATATAGATTACAACAAACAACAGCAATAATCTAATAAGCTCTTTTCACACGGTTTCCTTCTCATTGATATTCTTCGGTATTTCGTTTCTTTGTTTCAAATTAAAATTCTTTTTGAAGTTTGAAATTCAAATTTATTCAAATCATAATTACATACATCGGCAAATGTTAAAACGAAAACCATTCCATTAATATTCTATTTTTTCGGCATCGAAAATTACAGGGTGGTTGATTTGTATTCGAAGAACAACAATTACTAAATATGAATGATAATTTGTCTTTTTTTCTTTTTGCAAAATGCGAAAAATAAAACAAAATATAATTTAATTGTTCAGGTGTTTTAATTAATGAGTAGCACTAATAGCAGCAGCAGCTGAATAATTGATGATTTGTAGGCTGAAAAATTCATTTTTGAATACATTCATTCATTAACTGATGAAAAAAAAATGAAAATTGATCAAATTAATCAATTAACATTTAAATTATGCGTAGAAAAATGAAATTTATAATTTCGTTTTTTTTTTCTTTGAAAGAAAACGAAATTGAAATTTAATAAATTACCTGTTAATAATGTTTAGGCTGATAATAACTTTTGATAATTTCAATATCATTGATAATAATCGAAAGAATTACATCAATTTTGACAAGTTTTACTATTTCATCTCCAATACATGAATGTGAAAATATCTTTAAAATATACATTTGAGACCCAAGTAAATTTAGAATTAAATTTCTAAGCAACAAAGATGTTGCAATTATCATTATCATCCTATCGCTGCTAATATATGCTGGTAAATATTCAGCTTAGATGGCTTCAGCCATTTATTTTCTTATTTTATTTATAAATTTTCATTTCATTCATACGATCATTTGGGATTCCAATTCAATTTTTTTATTCTGTTCTAAATTCAAGGTGTCTTTCGAATATTATTATCATCATTATTATTAAAATAATATGTATGTTATATAATAATAATAATTATAATCATTATTATTGTCCTTGTTACATTTGTCGGTAAAACATCAAAGAAAAAGGAAAAAAATGTTGATGAACATTTTTTCCGAATTAATGGACATTGAAATAAATATTATTAATAATATTAAAATATAAAAGCTAAAATTGAATTGAATTTTTTTCAATAATAGACTAAAAATCTTCCGACTTGTATCTACACTGATTTTACTGGATGAATTGCTAAATGACTGACATGAATCATATCAATTGAATGAAATCGAAATAGAAATCATTAGCTTAAATCCAATCATTTGATGCTGTTGTTGTCGCTGTCTATGATGATGATAATGAACATCAGAAGCAAAATATTTTCATTATTCTTTCATTTTTAAAATGATTTGTTTCAATTTATTAACTAATATTATTTATTCAATTATTTCTCATTGAACGACAACAACATAATTTTTTTCTTCATAAAATTCTCGAATGAAAATACAAAAAGTAATCAATTCAAACACATTCAATGAATCAGGGTTTTAGTGTATTTGTAATTGTGTTATTTGCTATGTTTGTATGTGTGTGCGCCAACCTTTCACCCAAATGATCTTTGTACACTTGTTGCTGGTGCTTGTGTGTGTGAAGCACCCAAAAATTAGTAATTTTTACTTTGATCAAAGAAAAAAGAAAAATAATATTCAATTCATCCATTCATACACATCATTATTATTATTATTATTGTTTGTCGGTATTTTTCTTTATTTTTCCAATCATTTTCACCAAAAATATATTCTTGTTAATGAATTTTAATTATCACCAAATTGAAAGATGTTTTTCTCTTTGAATTAATCAATGAATACAAAAAATGTATATGGCCGCTCTCTTAGGCATCATAATCACACATTTACACAGGCAATGAACATGAATATTGCTTAGGAGATTCTTCAGCCAAAAAAAAACTTTTTCTTTTACCGAAGAAATTGAAAATTTATTTCTCCATTCATTTCTATGGGATAGAAATAATGTAGAAATGTTTGATGATTCTTACAAGTGATCACATTTGGTGAATGCCGCTGCGTGTTTGATTATTATTTCACGTTCTCACGAATTTTCTCATTTCAATTTTAAATTTTCAATTATTTAGAATTTGATTTTTTGATTCTCTTTAGATTTCATTCACAAATTCAATTCAATTCAATTTTTCAATTTCATCCGTTCTTGTTTGTCGGTAAAAAAAAATCTGTTGAAAATGAAAATATGAAATTTTCAACATTTTTGCCTCCAAAATCAATTTGATTTCTTGATGAATTCAATATTTTGAGTTGAAAAAAATTCAATAAAATTGTTTTCTCACCTTTGAATGAAATACAAAAATCATTTATTCTCTCTTTCTGCATATTCAATCATTGAAGAAAGGCTTGAAATATTTTGATTTTTCGCTTGTAATCAGACTAATACAATATTTTTCGCGTAATATTTTCATTGTATGCGAAAAAATTTGAATTTGGCGGTAAATTCAAATGAAAAAATTAGCCCAACTTGATTTCAAAATATGTTCAGAATTATTATTATTATTTTGTTTCATTCATTTTTGATCTATGACCTTTTTCAATTCATTAGTCAAATGTGTATTCTAGGTGAAGAGAAAAACTGTGTGTCTGTATATGAATGAATTTGCCATGCACTTGTGATTTGGAAAAAAAATACATGAATATCGCCAATAAATATTAAACGAAAAAGCGGCCTTATTTGATGTAAGATTATTGAATTGTTTTTGTGATTGTTGTATGAATAATCCATACATAGAATAACCACACACACAACATAATAATTTGATGTAAAAATAACAAAAATTAATATAATCATATTCAATAATTAAAAATATTCGATATTTGCATTTGAAAAAGGGTTTTCAATTCTATCCGATTCACATACGAAAATAATCAAATTCATTCATACAATTTTTTTATTTCATTTTTTCTTTAATTGAAAAATGGTCCATGGAAAATTTTCTGCGTTTATTTTAGAATTTTGACCTTTTCCCTCTCATTGAATATTCGTATGCAATGATCGTATAGAAAGAAAATGATAGATGTTTTATGTTCTAACAAAAATATCGAAAACTCTGAACAAAAACAAGCATAGATAACAACAACAAACACCAAATACACACTTTTCCATGTGATATATGTGTGTGTAAATAATACTAGAAAAAAAAACATTAATGCGTTACATTAACGCCTTGACACGCGTATCTAAATCGATATTATTCAAGCATTGACAGTTGAAAACAGTGAAAAAATTAAATATAAATCTACAAGATTAATTGAAGAATCAAATTGAAATTCTCGTTTTTCAGTCTTGTTTTTTTCGATCACACTTGATGCATGAATCCGAAAACGATTGATTGATGAGTATCAATCGAATTTCTCATAATGGTGAAATGATCAGAGAAAAGTTTATCCATTCGGATTCAAAGATTGGAATCTATAAAATACTATCTTTTGGCATCATCGAATGTTATCATCATTATCTTCTTTATTACTATCATTATTACCATCATAATCTTCATCAATATTATTACATTTTCTCTCGAACTAATATCTAAGATTTAACATCGAATGGATTAATCCGTATGAATTAAACAAAACAAGAAAAAAATTGATTCATTTCGTTTCAATTCATCTATATTTATTCATTCGTTTGTTGTTAAATTAAATTTCATCATCATTTCTTGCTATTATTATCAACGATTATCGTTATTATTACAAACATCATTTTTCCGGAATCAAAATTATATTCATAAATTGAATTGAATAATGAATGATGAATATATTTATTCGATGCCTCGCCTTCTCGATCATCATCATCATCAACATCATTTTTTCTTCTGTTTGTTTGGTGCTATCATTATTATAATCGTTATTATTATTATCGTTTTTTTACCTTTTTTCATACCTTTTTCTATATTGAAAAATATTTAAGAAAATGAATAACGATGATGTTAATAATAATCATGAACATACGAAAACATCACATTATTATTATTAATCTTACATAACTTGAGATTATGTGTAGATTCTCAACACTCTAACACTATCATTATTATTATTATCATCTTTTTTTTTATTTGAAACAGGAAAAAATTCATGAATAGACTGTATAGACTTTGTTGAATAATCTAAAGAAATGTTTAAAAATAATCATAATCATCAACATCATCATCAACAATAATAACAACAAGAATGTTATTTCGATCAATTTGGTCAAAGTGTGATTGTGTAAAAAGTAATAATAATAATAATAGAAGTGATAATAATAAAGAAATATTCAACAGAAAAAAGATGAAAAATTACAAATCTTCAAGTAATTTTATCAAGAAATATAAATAAAAGGGTTCGCTTGGAAACAAAATCAAATAATGATGATGAAAAGCTTAAAAACATGTTTTTTTTAAACAAAAGGGATTATTATTGTTGATGATAATGATGATGTGTACATTTTTCACAATTGTTTTTCATATGAGGAATTTATGAAAATTCATTAAAATTTCAGAACAGAAAAAATTAGCATCAAATTGACAACAAAAACAATGGTCGAAAAAAATGATTATCAACCGAATGAAGGGATGATGATGGTGAATGATGGTCAAAGAATTTTGAATTATTGAATAATAAAGATGAAGGTGTAAAATCATTTGAAATAATGGAATTTCATATTTTTGAAATTTTGATTTTTGTTTCTAGTAAAGAAAAAATTTGAAAAAATTGAAAAAATGTATAATTTTCGTTCATTAATAATAATAATATTAATGGACAATAATTGTAAAAATAACAGCTATGAATTATTATTATTAAATATGAATTCATTTTTTTCTACATTTTCTAATGTTTCTTTTTTCAATTTTATAATTCATTCAAATTGTTGGTTTTGTTTTTTTATGATGAATTATTATCATTTACTTGGATAAAGAATTTCGTTGTTTTTCAGCCAATGATAATGATGATGATGATAATAATAATAATAATCACAAATAATTACCACTTTGGCACTTTAATATCATTAATGTATGAGGTGTGGATGAGTTTGCAAGTGTGTGTGTTCATCTTATTGCTGTTGATGATGATGATGTTTTCTTCAAAGTTATTGACCGACAATGATTATGTTTTATGATGATCATGATGGTCATTTCACGATTTTTTTTTTGTTTTCAATTTTTTCCAGCTTAAAACATTACTCAGTTTTTGTTTTTTCTCGAATAATAATTGTATTTTTAAAATTAATTTTACAAGTTTTTGTTATGATTTGTTGAAGACTGACCTTTTTAAAACCATGAGCATTGATTGTTTTCCTCTTTTTCTTGGTCAAATTAATGAATTTCAAATGAATTTTATGTATAAAACACGCGTTAGAGACTTAGAGACAATTATTTCTGTGCCTACTGGACAGATGCAAGTTGTGTTAGTGGCTTAGTTTTTTCAGTTTCTATTTTGTATATGGTCCAATTATATGGTCAAACAATTAAATATGCAGATTTTTGGTTTGCTTTTTTAACAAAAAAAAAGTAGCTTAATCGTGTGTGAAATGATAATCAATTTTTGGCCTTAACAAATTTGATGCACCTGGTCCCTTTATATTGTGGTGAAGAAACTTTTAAAAACATTAGAAAAGACTTGGGAACAATTAATCTTTTTTGACTTTCTTAACTTGATTCTGATCCGCCTGACCAATTACACTCATTTTTTTGAGGAAAATATTGCGGCAAAATCATTAATTATACCACAAAAGATGACATCTGTCAAACCTTAGAGCCTTGAATTTTTTTTTCTGTTTTGTTTTGGAAATCCAATTAATAATTGAATTCTAATTTTTTTTCTCAAATCCCATTTAGACGAATGTTTCCAACATTACGTTGTTCATTTTCCGGTATTGAAACAACAATACAATCAATATTATCAACACAACAACATTCAAATCATATGCATCATCATCATTCTAATGATTTGCGTTTTTATGTTTGTATGGATATAATACCGATCGATAATAAACGTTATCGTTATGCATATCATCGTAGTTCATGGTTAGTGGCCGGTAAAGCTGATCCACCATCACCATCACGTTTGTATATACATCCAGATACCCCTTATTCATTAGAACAATTACGTAAACAAGTAATATCATTTGAAAAGGTTAAATTAACCAATAATGAAATGGATAAAAGTGGACATGTAAGTATTCATGGAAATATTATTATTATCATTATAATTAAAGAATATTTGACATTCAATGTTTGAGATGAGAATTACATTAATCTAAATCAACTCAGAGAAATACCTAACAGCTATTATCGATGATAATTCTTTGTAATTTATTTATTCAAAAAAAGTGAGAGAAACACTTCTCTAAACACACACACGAACATATTCAATTTTATCAATCAAATAGATTTATTATTATTAGCATTCTTTCTTTTCAAAGTTGTTATAATCGGTGCAAAAATATTTGAAAGAAAAAATACCTCACACATCGTTAAAATTATTGAAAGAAAATCAAAGAAAAATGAATAAATGAATCGAATAATGATACTACAGCAGCAACAGGTAGAAATTTATGGTGTGATTGACCACACATCATCATCATCATCATATGCTGTGCTTGCTTGCCTGTCATTGCTTACACACAATCATTGAATCAAAATGCTTAATATCATTTCATGAATTCATCAATCTTTATTTCATTTCATTTCAATTCATTTTTTCCCACTTCTTATAACAAACAGAGAGCAAACAATGAATGATGAATAGTAATAATACTAATAATAATGATTATAAATGATTCTATGACATAATTTTAATAATAATATTTCTTTTGATTTTATACCTAAGAATTCAAACATTCAAAATTAGAAAATTACAATTTAACACATATGTCAATCGGTTTTCATGAGTGTTTGAAAAATGAATATCATCGTTTAGTCGAATCATCATTTGAAAATCAATCAAAATCAAAATTTTGCCAAGCATCATGTCGATATGGCAGATCTTTGAAAATCTTGGAATATTGATGATTATGATTGATAATTTTCGAATAATTATCATGTTATTTGTTGTTTGAAGTTGTTGTTGGTCTTCTATTCAATAATTATTGATGAATATACAAGACAAAACAAAATATCTTCAATCTTCTTCATCTAATCTTCAAAAACAAAACATTTCGACACATGAAATCGAATATTTAAACATGGAACACAAAGCCTCTACGAATGTTATTGATTACTTTTGATTAATATTATCATTTGCTATTTTATATCATCATTTATGACCATTTATTATAAGTATTATTTTATCGCCATCATCCACATCATCAAGAATCACATTTGATTATCATCATCAATATCATCGGTCGTTGTTTTTTTATATTTTTGCCCCCGTATTGTGTGTGTGGTCTTTGTATTATTATTCATTTTATTCATTCAATCATTCGATTTGAATTGTTTTTTTATCGTTTGCAATTTAAATGATGATGTTTGATGTTGATATGAGTATATCAATGTGTGTTTCTTTACGTTTGCTTTGACCTTGGCATCATCGTCATTGTTGTTATTCTCTAAATTAACAACTTTATTGTTGAAAATATTCAAAATTGATATATAAAAATCATTGAAATCAATGCAAAAATGCAGCAGAAAACAGCAGAAAAAACATTGAAAATATCCATTCAAACAAACAAATAAACACAAAAAATTCTTTTTCATCAAATTATTTGAAAAATATTCAAAAAAATCGAAATCTTTTGAATGAATATTATTATCAACATTATTACCATGATGATGTCGATGATGATGATGAATATTATTAGTCGTTAACGTGCCAATTGTCGAATTTGTTGTTCGGTATGTGTATGTGTGTGTTCAGTAATTTTCGCTGTTTTGGTCGTTCTATGGTCGGTTGTTGTTTCGTGATTAAATGTTTAATTTCATTTAGATTTTTCAATAATTTTTCCATTTTATTTCAATTTTTGAATTCAATTTTATGTTGTTTATGTGTGTGCATTTATTTTATTTTTCACAAAATGTTTTCAAAATCGAAAAATGTTTGTGTTATTTTTTACACATTCATTTTCATTCAAACTTTATTGAATTATTTTATTTCATTTTTCCATCAGAAACTGTGTGAATTGTTGCAAATTTTCATGTTTTATCACAGAATTTTAATGATTTTCCATTAGAAAATTTTGCCTCGATTAGAAATCAAAGCCGAATCAATCAATCAATAAGTTTTGATTGAATTATTGAAAAAAAAACATTAATCAATCATTCATCAAAGGATTCTGAACTTTTTTTTTTTTTTTTTTTGTTTTGTTTTGTTTCTTTCTTATTTCATTATCATTTTCTTTCGAATAGAATCGCTAGACTATGAGATAATTTTTCCTGAATTCCTTCAATTTCTTCAAAACTTTTTTATTGCTTGCTCGAAATTCATTTACTTTGATCTCTCTTTCAAAGATATTGAGATTGGCAATGATCATCATCAATCGATCAATCAATCAAGTGAAATGAGTGCAACTACTAAAAATTGAACAAATCAAAATGTCAGTCTGACAATATAATCATTAATTGTCCGTATGTATGTGTGCGTGTATTCACTGTTATGGTATGTCCATTATCGTCAAGTCGCCAAATGAAAAAAAAATTTGGCACTTTTCAATGCGGCAATTTTCTATGATGATGATGATGATGATCCATACCTGTATGATGATGATGATCATGTTTGATAAACTATTTATTCATTTGAACATGACCATACACACACACACATTATCAGCAAATAGTCTTGAATTTGATAATTTTCCAAATTGAAATTTTTCTTTTTCCCACCTTAAAGCCCCAAAACATCATAAAATTTGTCTGATGTTTTTTCATTCTACAGAACCAACTAAGAAAAAAAAATTGATTATAATGATATGATAATTATTATTGATGATCAAATAAAGTAAATGGCTTTGGCGTCAGTCAGTTTTGAGTGATTTTTTTCTGTGAATTTCTGTATTTTAAAAATTCGTTTAACTTGAATTGTTTCATCGATGAAATAGGAGAAAAATTATTTTTCTGATCAATTCAGGTGAATCAAGTCTTTGTTTGTTTGATTTGTCCGGGGTAATTCAATTTATTCATTCCGATTGATTTATTTATTTGTATTTGCTTTTCTTGTTTTCGCTAATTGGCAGATTTTTGATTGTCTATTTATCTGTTTGTCTATGTCTAAAAAGCCATTAACACTCAAGGATGTGAATAAAAAAAATCAAAATTCTCAAAGAATAAACATCCAAATTAAATAAAAACAATCAAATTAAGATTGAAAATTTCAATGTTTGTTTGTTTTAATGAGAATTCCATTACAAAAAATTCCATTTTCAAATTCAAATCATTCTTTTTCGATGTTTTTATTCTGAAAATTCAATTTATTCAGTTTAATTTTCAAAATTTTGGAAGGTTTCGGCCATTTCTCGAGCTTCAATTACCTATAATCATATTCTGTGGTCATTATATGAATTAACTCACCTAACCAAATGTTATTCGTCATTTTTTAAAACGAAAATTTGAAAGGCAAAAAAAATATTATCATCATCAATTCTGGCGCCAGTCATTTTCAATTTTATTTTGGATTGATTGCGACAAATTGCTTTATCAAGATTTTCAAAACAAATCTTTTAAATGTTTTTCTTTTTAGTTTGGTTTGACTTTTACTGGATTTTTTTTTATTGAAATTGTAGGCTTCTTCTTTTTTCTGTACCTCAAAATTCTCATTATCATCCATTTAAACGTTTTATTTTTTCAATTTGTCCGATGGACAATTTTATTATTTTGCTTTTTGCGAGAAAAAAAAGACATTTGCTCAATGGCATTTAAAACAAAACACTAATTGTTTTAACAAAATTGTTGTTCTTTGTTTGATACTAAATTGAAACAAATAATGCATTTCAATGCAGATAAATAAATAAACATCATATTATAATGATGTTGATGATGATGATTATCTTTTCAAATAAAAAGTGAAAGATAAATGAATGAATAAAACTAATCAAATTCAATTATTACAAATCTTGAAAAATTCTCATTCAAAACCTCAAATGGAATAATTTAGCCAGAATCAAAGAAATAAAAATAAAACATGGCAATTTCAAATTGAAAAAAATGACAAATTAGACTTGTTTTTTTTATTTATTTATCTTTATTCATTTATTCATTTCATTCAAATTGAACGATTATAAGAGATAATAATGATGAACAAATTTCCATCTCTCTTTCTGGCTTAATGCATGTAAGTGTGTGTCTATGTGTGCGTATATTCGACAAATAACATCAAAAAACTTAATGAATTAATGCTTTTTTCTTCGCAAATCTTATCAATCTTGTCGCATATTTATATTCCTTGAAATAAAGTGAAAAATTTTTATGCTTTATTTGTCATTTATTTCGCACACCTTGTGTGCGATTTGTATTTTTTTGTGTGTGTTTGAATTATCTTTTCTTATAATAAATTTAAAAGAAAAAACACATATCAATGACCATTATCTATACTTTACATTTGAAATAATGTTTTTTTTTTCTTGCTTTTTTGGTTTCATTCACATTAAGATGCTTTGATATCATGATGATGTGATTTGGTGTCCACCATAAGTGTTTTTCTATCACATTATTTTTCATTTTGAATTTTCAAAAAAAAAAAAAAAAAAATGACAAATTTATTTCTTCTTTTAAAGATTTTTAACGATTCTCAAGTCTATTCAATCTTATTTTTCGAAAGATAATTCCTCAAATTGATGATTATATAATCAGATTTTTATGTCTAAATGTTTTTTGAGTGTTTTTTCTTTTTTCTTTTTTTTTTTTGACATTATTTCTTATTTTAATTGTTTTTTAAATGTGTTATCTTTATCAGAATAATTGAAAATTGATAAAAATAAAAAATTGATACACGTTGCAATTACATTCATTGATATGAGAGAATTTAAATATTTATTTGTCATAAATATTTTTTATCAGTGAAAAGGTGACCTTTTATACATGGTATTAATCTTTTTCCAATTTTTTTCGCTTTACATCTTACAGATCGTACTTAATTCAATGCATCGTTATCAGCCACGTATACATTTGATTATAAGAAAAAATCCACAATATTTCAATATGCCAATTACTGATATTGAAAATGAATTACATCGAACATTTATATTCCCGGAAACAGTATTCACCGCTGTCACTGCTTATCAAAATCAATTGGTAATTTGCGTCATTACCGTTCATTATTGACGTTTGAATAATTAATTTCTCATTGAATTCATTTCATTTTTCAACAGATAACTAAATTGAAAATTGATTCAAATCCATTTGCAAAAGGATTCCGTGATTCTAGCCGTTTATCCGATCTTGATCGGTAAGTATTTGTGTTTTTCTTTGATCAAAATTTTTCCCTTTTCTCTTGCCTTTCAAATAAGTGAATTTTTCATTCTTTGAATTCATCGATTGAAAATTTTTCATTCTTCTTGAAAACTTTGACTTAAAAAGGAAAAATATATAATTCCGATGAAAATCTTGCCATAAATCTTTTCACACTAAAATTTTCAACAAATAATTTCGCCAAGACATTCAACATTCATTTATTTCATTAATTTATTTTCCTAAATTTTTTTCTCTTCCCATTATTACTAATTCGAGTAGATAAAATTATTTTATTTTTCCCGTGAAAATTTACAACAAATTTTCATGTTGATTTTTCAATGTCATCATCATCATCATTATTCATTTTGTTCATTTTGAAGTGTATTAAAAGCCAGCAAGAAAAAAAAGATATATCTAATTGAATTCATTAGATTTGGTTAAAACAAGAAAATTAGTTTCAATTAATTATAATATTAATATTATATAATCGAGGGATGAGATTGGGAAGAGATGAAAAATTTTTGACCAAATCTGAATGAGAAAAATCTTTTCGACGATTGATTTATTCGTCATCGAAATTTTTTCCATTTTTGTTGTTGAAAAAATTGAATTCACACTTGTTGCTCGAATTTGAATTAGCATAATGTTGAATAATATTAATTTAATATAATTAATAAAAATCTTTGTTGTTGATTTGAGTTTTTGTATTGAAATTTTTAGATTCTTCAATTTTCGTACTCGGATTTTTGGGCAAAATTTTATTCAAATTTTTCCCCATATTTGATTTTTTACAAATTTTTCACACATTTTTCGCAAAAAAAAACATTCTTAATGAAATATAATTTATAAAAATTTCGAAAAAAAAGATGAATCGTTTTGAATGATTTTCGTTCGGGTTTTGCATGTCAATTTCATTTCATTTCATTTTTCATGGATAATCTTAATGGTGTTTTTTACTTTGAAATGCAAGTTCTTCAAGCATTTCAATGTGTGTGTGTGTGTGTGTGTGTGGCCACCATCGTCGCTCTGATAATAATAATAATCCTGTTAATTCATTTCAAACGCTTATTTCGTACATTTTTTTTTATTTTTTTCATGAAATTGCAAATTTTCGACACATACTAACACATTCATACAAAAATATGATGAATGATTTCGTATGATGATGATGATTATGAACACACACATATCTACACAGAGATTGACCGTTTGAAATAAAGATTGAAATGAAAAATCATCGAAATAATCATTGATTCATAATTTTTTCATATCATTCAATGATTTTTCGATGATCATTCACGGAAATTGTGATATTCGGCTTTCAAAAAGTAAATTGGAGATAGAAAAATGAGTATCAAATATATTTTTCATATTTTTAAAGCTGGTCAAATCAATGATTGATTCGATAGATTCGAGATAATTTGACATTTAAAGCTAAGAACTAGGAAAAAAATTATGACAAATTGTCCACTTGTCACTTGTAAAAAAAAATTCCTCCACGACAATTTTCTGATTGTCAATTGTCACTAGTATCTTCTTTGAAAAAAAAGAAAGATATCTATATGTTTGTTTCATATTACATTCATTAAAAAAGAAGATCAATTTTGACAAAGTAATCATTAATTTTCTGTTTATTTCTTAAATTTCTGAATTTTTTTCTTTGTTGTTGTCAAATTGACAACTAACTAAAAAACATCAGCGAAAATTTAGTGAAAATGTTCAAAATTAGATCATCAAAATGATTGAATAATGAATAAAATAATCATCTGTTTGTTCATACGTCAAAAATATCATTGAATATCCGAATTTTCCTTGATCATAATAATAATAATAATGATCATCAACATCATTATTCGATACACACAAATAATGAGGACAAATGAAAGAATTTTCCTTGTTCTTCGATGAGTATGTTTTTACAGTGTTTATGGTTATTATATCGGTGGCCACCAACACCGATATCATGATTTGTTTGTTTGTTTGTTTGTTTGTCTGAAAATATTTTTTGTTTGATCGTTGTCATCATCATTGGATGATATGGATGATGATCATCATCATCAACATTTTATGATTATCACATTATGAATGGTGGTTATATTTCAAAGTACAACGGAAAAAATTCTATGAAATATTTTTAATATCATCATCATCATCATCAAAACAAAGAACAAAGACAAAACAATGATAATTTTATTTATTTTTGATGATATTTTTTGTTTTCTTTCATTTGATTTTATGTTTGGAAACTTTGTGTGTGGTGATTGCATTTGATGCACATGATATGGACTGTTGGTGGCTATTTGTAATAAATGTCAAAGTTCAGTTTTGATGATTTTATGTTTTTATTTTTTCAAATCATCATCATCATCATTTGTGGTTTATTATTATTCAAATAATCATGACCGAACAATGGATTTGATAAAAGCCGAAAACAAAATTGGAAATTGTTACAATCATCTCGATTTATCTCCAAGAATTTTTAGCTCAAAAATGAAGAATAATTCATAAATTTTATCAGATTCTGAAACAAGTCGCGTGTAAATTTTTTCTTTGCTTGAAAATGTAAATATTATCATCATTGAATCCGGAGATATTCGGTAAAGATAGGCATCTTTTATTCATAAACAAACAAATAGCTGAAAAAATCAGAGAAATCCTCTCTAGAAAGACCTCAAACATTTTGCTCTAAGAATTTCTCTTGAAAAATTCTTCAAAGAAAAATATTTGAAATCTCCAATATAAATTGAATGACTGCATAACTGTCAATGCTTATGTCGAGAGAATATTTATGCAGAAAGAAAAATTCATTGAATTTATGTATTCAAATTCTCATATTTCTTCCACTACTGATGTTCTTAAATGATAATAATGATGAATTACATTGAAAACTCATATTTAAAAATAATTTTTCTTTTAAAAAAATTTCATTGCAAGTATACATCATTATTCAATAAACATCATATACATTATTCAATATATCAAATATATTAATCATTCATTGGTTCATTTATTCAAACGCATTCATTTTTCTGATATTCTATTTGATTAATGTATTTGTCATGATTTTTGAAATATCATTTCGTTCTCATTAGTTCGATGTTCAAGTTGCTGACTTGAAAATATTGATGATGACGATGATTACGACTAGAAAAATTGTCACACATGCTTATTCATTTTTCGCTATTAAAATGAATATTTTGCGGTGTCATACACATATTTATCTGCTGCGTGTGTTTGTATGTATTTCGATGTATTTTGTATGTTGTGCAAATCTGCATACATTTGCGTATATTTGTATTCATTCAAATGCATATGCATTTCGAACATTTAAATATTGAAAAATTCTTAACTTTGCTCTCTCGGTATCTTAGTGTGTGTCTGTGTGCTTCGATGTGTGTGGGCAGCCAAGAAATGAATTTTTTTCAAATATTAAAAACTTTGATTTTTTATTCCATTTATTCTCCACCAATCATTTCGCATTTATTCGTATATTGATGATGATTTCATTCGCAAATTGCAAAAAAAACACATGTTTGAACCGGTGATTTGGATCATTTGAATTTTGGATCATTTTCATCGGGTTTTCTATCATTTTTTTCACTCGATTGATACGCCCCATAAATATTTTTTATTTTTTCGCTCCGATCGATTGTGTCAGTAAAAAAAATACAAAAAAATGATTGATCGATTATTTTCAATTTGAAAAAATCAGTAAAATTACGATCAAAATATGATGAATAATAATTTTTAATTATTATGATTTTTATCAATATTAATCTGTAATCAATCAGAATAATGGTATATTCTTCGATGGGCAAAGAAGAATGGATGAATTATATATTAATAATAACAAAATACATTCAAATTTTCTTTAGATATCAGGAATTAATTTTTTCTTTCTCGACTTATATTGATTGCGCTAATAGTCTAGCTAATGTTGATAATAATCAATATTAATTAGTGATATTAATTAACACCATTATTCAAACCGACCAATCAACTGACCAACAAACACACACATACACACTCGCAAAACACCGAAAGAGATTAATAATTGTGATGATAATAAAGAAAAAAATAGATCATCAAAGACTAAAATGGTAAAAAACTAAATTACTTTGTCCGATTTTTTTCAATAATTTCCAATGCAACAAACGAATTGAATTTCTTTTTTGACTGATCAATTTTTTTTTATTTTTCTTCTAAGAAATATAATTATTTATCTCTATCAATCTATGTGTAATATATAGATAATCAATATTACAACAACAATAATAATAATAATGACTTTTGACATAAAAATCATTAATTTCTTTTTTTTTTGCTGTAAAATAAAAAATTGGAATCCAAGTTTGAAAAAAATCTTTGCAAAAATGTAATGAGTTTTCCCACCATCACCATCATCATTGATATTAGTTACTCATTGATATGAGATAGTTGAATGCTAAAAATTCAAAATTGCTCATAAACACCATTATTATCATTATTTGGATGTGAACCAATATAATCAATGGATGTTTGCCGTTGTTGTTGTTTGATGCTTTATAATTCTGATGAAAGATTCAAAGGAAAATAACGAATAATAATGTTTTAATGTGAGATTTTTCCGAAATTTTGCCATGAAGACTAATTTACCATCACCAATACAACATCACACATTGAATGTGTTTTTTTTTCGGATTTTCATTCATTTTTAAATTAATTTTAATTTTAATATTAAAAACTTTGATGGTGATACACACACAACAATACAATAATGATGATAATGAATGGTGATGATAATGAATTATATTGGTCGATTGGTTGTTTAGTTGGCTGGTTGGTTGTTTGGTCGATCATCACTTGGTCGGTGTTTTTGTGTGTGATTGAGTGTGTGTGACTATGTGAGACTAATTTAACATCAATTGATCAAAGCACATTGATTTTTTTCTTTTATTTTTTCCCAAATTTAATTTCATTTTATTCTGTTTCGGTAAATTTATTTTCATCTTTTCATTTCCCCATTGATTAATATTGTGTTTTTGTTGTTGTTGTTGCTGTTGATGCATTGGCTGCCGCATCAATTTTGATTTGATTTTTTTTTTCATTTCATTACAAGTCATATTATTATTATCATCCTCATCAATACGTATGATTATTATTTATATCGAATCAATCATTTTCTCGAGAATGAGAAAAATCAAAAGCAGCAAAATCAATCAATTCAAATCTGTCGATGTATTGATAGATTGATTGTGTTAATTATTTTGTTGAATCTTTCCTTTATTCAACTCAATTTTAATCATTCTTTTCTATTGGATTTTCTCTTCACATCTCTGCTGCAAACCTTAAATTTATGTCAAATTAATCGTAATCATGATAATAATAACAGTTTCGTTCAAGCCAAAAATGTTGACAAGATAAATTTAAGACAATGAATGAAAATTATTATCGAAAAATTCATATCAAAAATGATTGAACTGATTTTAATCAATCAAAATATACAAGAAATAAAATGAAATAAATTTTTATTCATTCTTTACTTGATTGATTGAATTATTATTCATTCATTTTCGCGTATACAATTCTATTATTAATAATAGAAAATTTTCAATAATTTTCCTCTTAATCAAAATAATTCATTCATTTTCAATTCATCATCTTTTTCGTTGCAAGCAAGTAAATTTCAAGTGAATCAGAAAAAATAATAATAAATTGTATAATTCGTACTTAAGGCCGGCTCCTTGTTGATGATGATTGTTGAAAAAAATTTCTGAAAAAAAGACAAAGTACAAATTCAATGATCAACAAAAACATTGTCGAGGTTGTACTGATCACGATCTGTATGTCCAGATGATGATGACGATGATGATGATGATGATCAATTTGATTCGATTCGATTCAAAACTCAATTCAATATTGGTTTCGGCTTTTTGATCATTTTTTTTGTTGTTGTTGCTGTTGTTATTGATGCTCGTTCACCGCACTCTTTAACTCAATGATTATCATGATTATATTGATGATGATGACATATAAATTGGCCACTTTTATTCATTGAAAAATTTAGAATTTCTCATTCAATTTTTGTTTCTTTGTTTCTTCTTTTTCAACGAAAAGAAAACATTCAAAAATAAATATTGAAAAAAAAAACAAATTTTCATCGATGCATTTGCAATTGAATTGCATTTTTTCAATCTTCTCCTTTTGATTGAATCGTGATCAGTCGGTTTTAGTTTCAGAACAACAAAAAAGTCTTTAAAATAAATAAATATTTGGAGCCAATCATCAGAGAAAAAACACTACCGTGAAAACGGAACAAAAAAAAAAATGAATTGAATCATGCTTTTGCTTAATGTATCTGAGAAACAAAATTTTTGAAAAAAAAAACTGATGGACATTAACATCAATTCTATTAGCAAACGACAACAAATAATAATAACAGCAGCAGCAGCTGATTTGTTTGATTGATGGATGAATGAATAAAATTGATTGCATTTTCGATGATACAATAGAAATTTTTAATGGGAAAAAATTATAACAAAATCAAAAATAATGGTCAAAGTTGTTGTTTTTTGGATCATTTTTTCTTCTTAAATCATTAATTTTATAAGATTTCTTCAAATTTGATCGGCATTTTTAAAGCACCGAAAATACTGGCAAAACTTTTAGCGAATATGTTTGTGTTGAGTCGATAATTTCAATACTAATTTCTTTCTAAAGATCTCCAAAGCTTCAAATTGGTGATGACATAAATTGATTTTGAAAAATTTTTTCCTCCCATAAGTAATGAAACAAATTAGTCATATATTTCAGGATTTGATAATTAAAATAATTATAATTATCATTATGATTAATTTATCAAAAAGATGTTTCAACCTTGCTTATTTTGATTTCTGTTCTTTTTTCTCATACAAATCAATGTCTTTTTATGATCTAGTTTTTCAAGTTTTACTAAATTTTTTTTCTTCAATTCAACAGTGAAACAATGGAATCAATGATGACCGATCAATGTTTTACGGCAAGATCATTTTTTGCTGCTGCTGCCGCAGCAGCTGCAGCATCAGGTTTACCACCATTTACAATACCACCGATACCTGGTTATCCTGATATTACTGATCCAAGAATGGCTAATTTAATACGTGAACGTATGCTGTTCGGTTTGCCTATGATGCCAACGCAACCATCACACGTTTCTGCTAATCAACCAAATCCAAATAATCAAGTACCAGGTTTCACTGATATTATGAGCCAATATTCTGCCGGTGGTAATCCTCATAATGGTGGAACATGGCCACCTCCACCGCCTACCGCTTCATCTACAGGTGAAAAAGCGGCGATCGGACAATCATCACAGCTTCCGCCACCACAGACAATTGAACAATTACAGCAAATCTATATGCACAATCCATGGTATGCAGCAATGCTCTCCAGCCAAAATGGTGCACGTATAGCAAATGGGAATCCTAATTCAAATTTTGGCTTAAATCCGTCACAATTAGCAACAACAAATCCACAATTATGGGCTGCATTCGCAGCTGCATATGGTGGTGCTGGCAATAATGTCTTGACATCTGGACCAGCACCAATATCTCAACAACAACAGCAAACAATGGGACCAATGACAAATATGAATAATAATAACAACAATAATTCTAAGCAAATACCATCATCACCTGATAAATTTCTCAAAAATCAAACAAACATTGATATGGATAAATCATTGATAACAACGACAACGACCGCAACAACAGCAACGACAACTTCTACACCAACGATTGGTGAATTATCACCAAATACAAAATCAATGAAACAAGAATTAGATATTCTAAATAATCATCATCAAATGATTTCACAAAAATCCCATAATGATAATAATAATATCAAATCATCCTCACCAAAATCATCATCATCACCTAAACGTTCCATAACTGAGGTTATTGCCTGATTTGAATATTATAAATATAATGAATTTTGTAAATATTTTTTATCCTCAAAAAAATAGTCAATTATTTAACAATCTCATATCATCTCCACATTTTTTTAAATATTTTCCAGATTTAAAATTGTGTATATCATATATTCATTGAAAAAATCCTATTTGGTTTTTATCCAATAATTATTTTTGATAAAATATTATTCATACGGTTCAAAATAAATCACTCCATATTTCAAAATTTGATTATTGTATTTTGTCTTCATTTCAAATATTTTCCTAGATAATTATTCACCATTACTTATAATCTCAATGTATTTATCAATGTTTCATCATTATTATTATTTCAATATTTTTTCTGCGATTAAATGTAAATTCATTTTTAATATACAACAATTGAATGAATTTGATTCAATAAATGAAATAATATGTATCACTACAATATTTTGTCTGATTTCAGTTTTGGATTTTGTTTCATTTCATTTCCCATTATTTTCATCATCTTTCACTGGGCATTTCTTTTGATTTGACAGCCGATTCTAATTCGATACTGTCAACACTTTTGGTGGTCTCCACGGTTGTGGTTTACATTTTGTTGTTGACTTTGTAAGGTCTGGGTGGAATTTTTTTTTTCGCGAAAAAAAATTTAAAATTAAGAAATGAAAAATTAGGACATCTTTTTCACACATGTTCAATTATTATGATACTAATGAATGATTACATTTTTCATTGTGAAATATTTTGAAATTTTTTGATTTTCCTTATCTTCGATTCTCATCATTAGCTCGGGGGACCCAAAAAAATTTTCGATTAAAAATTAATCGAAATCATCGAAAAACACGAAAAATTCATTAAATCAAAATCAAAATGAATCAAATATTAATTTTTTTTTCTCGTGAGAAAAAAATTATGAAGCACAGTTATGAAGTGTTAATTATAATTAATTAAAATTTTGCATTGATTATCGCACGTTAATCGTTTATTAATTCATAATTAAATCATTATTTTTTCTTTCATTTCAAATAAATTAAGCAAAACATTTCCACTTATATTTGTTGTTCATCATCATGGATTTTTCTTGTATGTGTTTATCAAGCAATAATAATCCAATATGCAAAAATGATTCAAATAATCCAATTGATTTATAATCTTTATTGCAATTTTGGACAATTTTTGATCCGAATTTCGCATCGAAACACTTGATGCAACGAAAACTGTGAAAACTCATCAACAATAATTGACCTGTTGACATTTTTTTATGGAAAATTTTGAGGAAAATATTTGAAAAATTTCACCGATATATGAATTTATAAAATTACTAAATTGCATGATATCGAATGAAATGAATGTGCACGAAAAATGCTGAAAGAATCACGAATTTTTTACGCGGTCGCGGCAACCGAGCAAGATAAAAAACACCTAACTTCAAAAAGAAAAAATAAATACCTGACACCTTTTCCATTTATGTGCGCATACATACAAAACACATACGTACAAACACTTGAATTGCGTGTGTGGCAAATAAAAAGTCGGCAAAAAAGCTTTTAATATACAACCTTTAAGCTGTTGTTGTTCAAAGGTCGTCGGCATATTTGTACCTATTAATTATTATTAAGATTATTTGATCCAATATATTTATTGTTATTCTTCACTGTTGGAAAATTAAAATTGATTTGATTTTCTTTGCTTTTTTATTCTTCTTCACTGTTTTCATCATTTCAATCACCATCAGTTCCAACATTAATGGACTAATAACACCATTATCATCTTTGAATTGATGATGACCAAATTTAATCAAACGAATTTTAATAAAATATTCCTCAAAAAAATTCTTGGAATATTTTTTAAATTTTTCAAATGGATTGATGTTATTCAACAAAAGATGGCGACAAGCCTCTTGATATTTTATATGAATCAAAAAATTAATCAGAAACAAATTGAATAACTTGCATTTTTATTGGGATTTTATTGAGAATTGCGTTTCATTCGATTATTGGATTCAATCGAATCATCAAAGCAAAACGCAATTATTACCAAAGTTATGACCATGATAGTGACCATTTTATGACAGGAGTGAAAACCATCAGAAGTTGAAAAATTGAAAGAATAAAGATAAATATTTGAAAATCTTTCAAAGTTAAAGCCCGCACACGATTTCAGGACGCTGAAATCATTCAATTAGGGCAATTTATTCTTTACTCATTTTTTGAAAGTAAAATAAAGCAACAATCATAATAATAATAATGGTATATCGGTGAATGATTGATTTTTTTTTCCAGTACAAATGTGTGTACAGCCCAATTCTCGCACCTTTTACCTGGGTTTTCTTTTCCATTTCTTCCTCACTGGCGATATTCATTGATTTTCAAATCATCAAATAATTTAGATTTTTTTCAATCTTTGTCTCCCCCCATAAATAACCTTAGGTAAGCAACTATCAATAATCATTAACTTTTGTTTGTTCCAATATCGAGAAAATTCATAGAGAGGCCTTAGGAAATTTTCAGACCTTTTTTTCTTCATAATTCCAAGACTCTGAAATATTGTTAATTTGCTATGCGTGTGTGTTTGCTACAATTTCACATGCATAGCCTTAATAATAACATACACAGTTCTCATTGGATAGATTTATTTTTGAAATTTTCAGAAAATATTTTCAATTTTTCTCGTGTTTTGTTTTTGTTTTGAACAACAACTGATTCTTAATTATCATTGGCATCAATTATTATTATTATTATTACTCGACAATGTGTCGGCATTTTAAGCTTTCATCTAATGGTTTTTTTTTTTCGTTTGGTGTTTTGGTAATTTGTGTGAGCCAAAATATGATGATCATGGTTTCAAGCGCGGCAATCAGCAATCAACAGCAGCAGCAACATCAATTAAATTTTGGAATGTTGAAGAAAACAAAAATATATTTGAAATCAATTGAACGTTTCGTTGAAATCGTTGTTTCGAGACAATAATGGCAATAGAAAAACAATTAAGAAATTTATTTTTGAAACTAAAATAAAATGAAATAAAATAAATTGTTACATTTTAAAATCATTGAAATTACTAATATAATTGAATTTCAATATACCTTTGTCCTTAAAAATTATAATCTTTGTCTATTCACTTGATAATTTTATGACTAATAGTTGAATTGAAAGAGTTTTATTATCATTATTTTTTTCTTGAAAGAAATAAATAAATTTATGACATTCGATGACATCAAATCGTCAAAATGTCTGTGGCTGTGATCGTCAAAGTCAAAAAAGATCTTAGACAGTTGATG
Source organism: Psoroptes ovis (assembly GCA_002943765.1). Lineage (NCBI taxonomy): Eukaryota > Metazoa > Arthropoda > Arachnida > Sarcoptiformes > Psoroptidae > Psoroptes > Psoroptes ovis. The sequence goes on along the minus strand of PQWQ01000013.1, from coordinate 972,831 downwards.
ACAGGATTTTTGAAAAATTTTCAATTTCAATAATTGAATGGAATTTGAAAATTGAAATTGTTTGAAATCGTTGCCTTTGCATTTCGTCTCGATGATTACCGTGACTAAATAAAAGTCAATCAAACATTTTTTGCTTTTATTTTCTTGAATTTGACTGGTTGTTTGATTGTATACTTTTCCTTTCAAAAAACTTTGATGGTCGCGATGAAGATGATGATGAACGGTATGAATCATTTTTCATTGATTTTCAATTTTTGGTTATTTTGTCCACATTTTTATGGTCATTTTTTATAAAAACAAGCTCTTGAAATAGGCAAAAGATAGGCATCAAATTGCTTGGCTGTCGATTGTCCATTTTATTTCATTTTGTTTTTGTTTTCGGCAATTTTTCGTGTCAAAAAACAGCAGCAAAAGTAATTTATTTTCTAAAATTTGTAAATATAAAATTTCAAAAATTAACTCAAAATTACTGAAATGCTGCCATCTATGAGTGAATAGTTGAACAATCTAAAAAATTGCCGAATTTTCATTTTTCCCAAATTATTAGATCAAATTAAAAATTTCATGATTTTGATGGACACAATTTGATCAGATAATCATTTTGAATAAGAAGTTAATATTAGCAAACGGTTTGATTAATTGCAATATTTGAATCTTTAGATTAATTCCTTTTTTGATTAGGTTCAATGATTTTGCTTAGGTTTGCAGCAGAAGAAGCAACAGCACATCGTTTCTTGGTCGATGGTTAAATTGATAAATGTTCTGATTGTAATTAACAATGGCCAATTATCCGCAAGCAGCCGATTGGCTCAAGTAGTTCAAATTATATCGATTATTATTCGTTCAAATCATTATTACTGATTTGATTGTATGATTATCAATCTATACTTGAATAGCATCATCCAAACAAAAAATGTTCCTACTTTTTCCATATTTTGTATCAAAACAACCAAAATTATGAAAATATTTTAATTTCAAGGCAAAAATTTTGATTGATTTTCATTTTATTTTATTTCAATTTTCTTGGTTTGTTTATTTATTGGCTGCTGATTGAATATCAGCAAAAACCATCTGATATGAATGAATGATTCTGTAATATTTTGATCAACAAAGGAAATCAAATTATCAAAGAAAAATAATTCACTTTTCTAATCATTTCTTATTTTCGATTGATTTTGATCAATTTTTTCATAGAAATCTAAACAAGGATTTTCAATCAATTCTTGAATACAATTGCACACACTCTTACACACACATTTTTATTTCAATAAATGTATCATTAATGATGATAACAATCATCAATTTATAAGTGAATGTGTCGGATGTTTGTTAGCAATTTTGTTTGAGCAGCTTCACATAAGATTGATCAGATATTTATAAATATTTTTCTCTAGTTTGTCTATTTGATTATTGATTGACAATCTTGTCAAAAGATTGATCGAAAAACAATAATCATAAATGTTTGAGAATGATTTGATGTCTATTGATTGTTTTTAGTTTTTTATTTCGGCATTTTTTCATTTTTCTGTTTGATCATTCATATGTATTTATTATCAATAAATGATCATTTTTTTTCTTTGATTTGTTAATTGGTGACACATCAAAACATCACCAGCAAAAGCAACAGCAGCAGCCACCACCATGGCAATGACCACACAATGACAATCGAATAGCAGCATGTCAATCAATATCAACAACAATAATAATAATAAATATGTGAAACAATCATCATTTTTATTTCAACTTTAACATCAAAGATCTTTTGATACATTTTTTTAATCATTTCAATTTTTGTTAAATTGTAATATTTCGGACACACGCCAAGCATTCAAGTTTTCTGGCTTTATAATTTCAAAAAAAAAAAAAAAAAACAACACCAATTATGATAACTTGAATCTTTGTGGTTATATTTGTGGTTTGCTTATCTCTTTGGTTTGCATTCGGATCTTTCGTATCAAGAGTATTTTGAAGAAAAATATAATGATTCTTTTTTATATTTTGTTTTATTTTATTGTTATTTTTTCTTCATAGAATTTTTTTTATTACAGATATAAATACATTTTTTTAAAAATTTTCTCATACTTTAATATAAAAAATACGAAAAAACAAAACTAATTGGACCCCTTCAAAAGGTCATCACTGATAACAACTACAATAGCAATATTATTAATATTTATAATAATAATAATAATGACGATGATGTGTCAGAGTCAGGATCAAAGTTAACAGCAAAAAAAGAAAAAGGAAAAAACAAATTCGGCCATTTTGCTTTGTTATGCGAATACAATTCGGCTTTAATTCAAAAGAATTTCTTTCGATTTTTTGTTTTGTTGATGCCGATGCCAAATAGACAGATAGATAAACATACATACGGCTAAATTGATCACTTATTTTACCACACACACAAAAATAAGACAAAATTTCATTCATTTGGACATCAATTAATTTTCAACGAAAAAAATAGATATTTCGATTGATTGAAAAGCTATATGTGAAAAAAATAATATCACTTAAACTTCACACACACACTGTGTGATTGGATATGTTGGACAGAAAAAAAAACGAAACAAATGACCATCCGGCAATCAAAGATATAAATGATGTTAATCATAATAATGAATATAATGATAACAAAAAAAAAAAAAAAATTGAAATGCGAAATAATTTCGCCCACCCAATATAAACGACAATCAATCGAAAAATGACTGACTGACTGAATGACTAATAATCAATCAATCAATCAAAGTGAATCAAAAAAACAATTGTGACAAGACTTTTTTGCGAAATTTTTGCAAAAAGAAAAACAGGAAAAAAAGCTGTGAAAATGAATTTTTATAAATTCATTTTGAATAATGTATATGAAAAAAAATGTTTTACATTTTTAACCTATGACCTTTGAGATTATTAATAGAGAAAAATTAATCAGATATTTGCTGTTGTATTTGTTGCTGTCGTTATCATTGTTATTCGGAACAAAATGTACACAGAAATGAGAAAATGAAAAAAATTTGAATGAATCGATCGACAATCAATATTTTCTATGATGATGATGTGATATATTTGATTTCATGAAAGTTCACGAAAAAAAAGTCAAAAGATAAGAATTTCATGCGACCATGCGATTCAATCTGAAAATATAATTCAGTGTGAAATATGAAATATTATTATTTGAAAATTATCAATTTTTTTTTGTTTTGAATTTTTTTCGAAATTTTCTGAATGAAAAATTTTGGTGAGAATTTTCATTTTCGCTTCTTCTCATTTGTATGAGTCAAATCAAATGATTCAATAATGATGAGATTCTTTGAAAAATGATGATGATTATGATGAAAATATTATGGACACTAAACGACATGCAAGAAAATTAAGAAAATGAATGAAATAATCGAATGACAGGCGTGATATGAGGCTAATCACATGCACACACACACCATGCACCACACATGAAATGAATCGCAAAAACATGAAAAATACTACATTTCTGCTTTGATTTACTCGTGAAATAAATGATCCAATCAATGGCTTTGAACGATGGCGTAAAAAAATATGATTGATTCAAAATCTGAGTTCAAACAAAACTATATTACATAGAGTGAAATGATATCCACTGTGTGATTAGATATGGAACGATTGATATTTTTTATTATTTGTTTCGAATCTTGTTTGAAATGTAAATCAACTTTGAATTCGGGCATTCAAAAATTGAAATAAGGCACAAGTATGACAAATTTCTATGATGATGATGATCATCATCATTATTATGATGATTTGGAACTAATCGAGAGATTTGGCGAAACATTTTTCATATTTTTTTGAAATGTTTCATTGAAACTTAATTCCGAATTCCATTTTCAAATAAATTTTTGTCATTTTCTACAAGTCTAATTTACATTTAAATTATATTTGTCATTGCAATTGTGTGTTTGCTGCTGCCAGTGTTTCACGAAAATTTGATCCACATACAAACAAACAAATAGAGATGATGATATTCAATCAAAATTTTCATGATTTGACAATTATAATCTTTTTTCGAGATTTAGTATTTGTTTGTTACGAATGAATTTTGGTAATATTTTGAAATTGTTTTAGTTAAAATTGTTGGACCTAAATTGTGTTTGATTGTCGAAATAATAATAATAATAATATTGACGATAATCATCATCATCATCATCATACGTACATAATTACAGGGTAAATTGATGCCGACAAGCGATATTATCAAACACTCACACAAAGCTCTATGTGTGTGTTTAATTTAAAGATTTAACTAAAAATAGCTTGAAAGTAATTTCGTTTTTTTTTTTTGTTTCTGTTGGGTTGATGACAACAAAACAAGCAAAATTATTTTAAAATATTTAATGTCTAAATCAAACGAAAAAACCTTTAGATTTCTTATGAAATGATTTCTTTTGAAATGGTTTCTTCAAATTTAATTTCTCAAAATCCGTTTGTTGCTTTGTTGTTCGTTCAAAACTGAAAAAATCAGAATTTATGAGGAAAATTTATGTAAATTTTATCAAATTTTATTGGCATCATAGTTTGGTCTTTTTGCCAAACTAAATTTGATATAAATTTGTATTTGTCACGGATATATATGATATTTTTGCGTGTCAATTCTCATCATAATTTTTGTTCTTTTTTTCTGTTCATTTGATCATTTGCTTATTTCATTCGTAATAATCGGATTTATATTTTGAATTCATATTTCTACCAATATATATTATCTTCAAATGTTTCGGTGATTTTAGTTTCATACAATTTTTTTTCATGATTTAAATTACAATGAATAAAAAGTCGACAAATTGTAAAATCTCATTCATTTTGATTGTTATTGTTATTATTGTTTTGTTCTGATAAAAATATTTATTAAAGAAAATTTCAAAGAAAAAAAATGATAAATTGCTTATATTATTTGATAGCATTTGATTGACATGATTTACATAAACAATCAATATATAGAAATGTAATGCTTAATGATGAATTTTAAAATAATTTGAATTTGAAATTTGAATGAACGAATGATTGCGGTTGTAAAACAATACAATCGAATGATAAATTCATTCATTTATCTTATGAATAATTGAATGTTATTTTTTTGTAAGTTTCACATCATCTAAAATTATCATCACAAACAAAGATGCTTCCCAGATTTTTTCCTTTATTTTTTCACAATCTGAATTAATTCAATGAGAAATTCTAATAGTATAACAATGGCAAATTATGTGGAGAAGAAAAAAAAATTCAATTAGTTTTCGTTTTGTTGTAAAAAAATCCAATTGAATTAAATTTCATTAAATTCTTGATGAATTCAATTTAGAGTAATGGTAAATTGGACAAGCGAACTACCACTGCTAAAGCACAACAAAAAATCTTTAATTTATAATTTCTGTGCTGAATTTCCAATTCAATCAAATTTCGAAATGAAATAATTTATTCGGTTCATTGATTCACACCAAAAAAATCGAGAAAAGAAAAAAAAATTTTGAAACACCTAACAAAGGTATAGTTTGATGATGTTCTTTTATTTGTGTTTTCGTTTGGTATTCGTTGCCACCAATTTGATTCAATTATAATTTGTTCATAATCAACATCAACAATGATCAACAACGATCAAACTTTATGAGATCAAACGACCTACCACAGCCAATGAGGACACACACAATGCTGATAATGACGACTAATATGATGAACAACAAAAAAAAACATCATTGGATATACAACAAGAGGAAAAAAGATTAAAATTTTTCAACATTTGCACGAAAACGTATTTCATACCAATGATTTCCATTCATTCATTCACTCTGATTTGATTAGCTGCTATGTCTGTTTGTTGTAGTTTGTTGTTACTCTTGTTTGTTGCTGTTGTTGATGATAACAAGTGCCGACAAAAGAATGCTTGGCCCTCATCATCATCTTCAGATGATTATTATTATTATCGAATCGTTTTTGTTGGTTGTAGCAATCAAGTAAAAAAAAAAATAAAGGAATCTAATTGATGCCTGATGCATAATCAGTACAACAATTCAATTTGAATTTTTAGAAAAATTCAAATCAAAATGATTCAAATATCATTTGATTCGAATTGGAATAATAGGAAAATTTTATTTAAAAATTTGGATTTAAAATGAATAAACCTAAAGGAAAAATTGATGAGAATCTTCAAAATATTCTTTTTAGTTCAATTCCTATTTCCATCGAGATGAATGGCTCAAAATTTTGCGTTTTTTTCTTCATTACAAATTTTAAGCTGAAACAAATTAGCAGCTTAATAATAATCATGGCCAATTCATCATCATTTATTTGAAATATTTGATCAAAATAAAATATATAAAAAAATGTCATAATGTATTTAATTTTACACTAATTTGTTGAACGAAAAAAAGAGAAATTTAAATCCTTTGGATCTTATTACTTATTATTTAATTATTATTCATTTCATATAAAATTCATCGATCCTAAAAATTTCATGAACGATGTTTATCAATATGTGTGATATCAATAGCACCTGCGACAAAATAAAAATATAAAAACAAATACAAACCGCAATATTTTATCAATCTAATATTTATTTCATGAAACACATGTTTTATTGTTTGGTCATGGTTAACACACTATGGTATGTTGGTTGCACCACTTGAACAAACACCACCAAATGTTGTTATTATTATTATTATTTTTATTACGATGAAAAATTTTATATCAAAAAATAAATATGAATAAAATAGGTGACAGGTTGTCCTTGTCAATGGTACACAGGTCTCTGCCTGTAATCTTCTGATTGATGGTGGTAGCAGCTTTGAGCTTGATTCAATTTCAATGATTACATATTTTTTAAAATTTATTAAATCTGGAACAAAAGAAAATTTCATGAAATTTTTCTTTTTTCAAATCAAGCAAAATATACCATTTTAAACTACTAAACACTAAACTTGCCATTAAATTTTCCAACAAAAATAAAAAATCCAGAAGCCAACAACAATTACGGATCATCAAAAACTTTGCGGGCATCAAAATTTGAAAAAAATTAACAAATGATGATACTTTTAATATGGATTTAAAATTTGAAAAATAATCACAATAATAAATTTTATATTATAAATACATTAAAATGATTATGGCCATCATCATCATCATCATGATTATGATTATATTTTTAGGCATTATTATCATCATCATCATAATCATTATCATTTAGTGATGGTTATGCATCTACACACTCACAGGCACACATCTACACCACCACCAACAACAATTACAATCAGGGCAACAATTGATGGCCAAAATACCCAAAAAAAACCGTTATCTATCATCATCAAATTTAATCAACTAATTTTTTTCGTTTTTTGTTTAAATTTCATTTCATATAATTTATCCGATTTAAAATTTTTCGACTATACACCAGCCATCATGTGTTTTTGGTTGATTGTTTTGGTTCTGCGTTGGTTTTTGAACAAAAAAAAATCAAATTTTAATGTTGAATTATTATTCAAAATCCTGGCAAATAGCCGAAAATACAGCTAAAGCGGAATACAGGGAGAAATCTCGGGCATTTTTTTCGGGCATATTCATCATGAATTTTTGTTAAAATATATTTAAATTGAATTATAAATTTCGCTTTGAAAGTCAAAAAAAAAAAAAAAAAAAAAACCAGAAAAAACAGATTCTGGTTTCGAATTTTGTCCATTTTTTTTTAACTTGGAGTGAAATGGAAAATTTCTAAAAAATTTCTATAAAAAATTTCAATTTACAGTCAAAATATTTGTAAAAAAAATCATAAATTTTAGTATTAAATAAACGAATAATGATGATGGCTATGTATGCGTAATTGTTTGGTGTACAAGTGTGTATGGCAAGGGATCGTACGGTATATGGTATATAATTCAAACCATACACATTCATTTGTTCATATTGTTTTTGGGTGATAGGAATGTTTTTCCTTTGTTTGGGTTATACCAAAGAGTCAATGTTTGAATTTCATATATTTTTTCTCGTTTGACTGCAGCTGTGACTATTTTCAAGTTTCAATTTCAAGTTTAGTTTCAGTTTTGAAATTTGAAATCAAATTGAATTTGATTTGAAAAATATTTCTCGCTTTTTTCCATAATAATGATCATCATCATCATCATCATTGATTTCGTTTCTTGGACGTTAATTTTATACCATTCTTCATGGATCCTGGCTTTTTTCCAAAATCTCTGGATTTCAAGATTTAAAGCGAATCTGGAACCATAGAACAAAAGGCGAATCGGTGAATAGTATCAGGTTTTGATGTGTATTCACCATTGGAAAACCATTATATTAATCCATATCTGAATGAAAAAACAAACAATATCGATATTTTTGTTGGTAATTTAAAATTGATTGAATCAATCGGGCAATTGATACACTTCTGGTCATAATCATCATCATATGAAGTATATATTATATGAAGTTTAACATATTTTTTCGAGCAAAAAAAAATTTATCTCATTTAAAATCCCTTGAGTCAAATCATAGCATATAAATATAGCAGAGTATCATCTTTGAAAATTTCTTTTTTGCTTCGATTCAATCAAATCAATTATTATTTTCATTAATTTTTGATTGATTTTTTTTTTCAAGCCAAAAATTGATCTGTCTATTTTTCAAAGATGATTATAGGGTTTTATTTGTAGTTCGTAATGATGTTAATGTTGCTGCTGCTGCTGGTGTTGTTGCTAAATTATCTTCTGATTAAAATCAGGATCAAAATGATCAAAATAATCGATAATCAATCAATGAAAGCTAATTTAAAAAATAGAAAAATTGAAAATTAGAAAATCAAAAAAAAAAAAAAAAAAATCCATTTTCATGTTTTGATTGACTGTAAGCTCGAGCATTGATTCCAGTGCTCACATTATTAGAATTCAAATAATAATGATTATGTGTGGAATTTCCAATAAAGTAAAAAAAAAAATAATAAATTACATTTCAAATCACAAGTCAAAAATAATAATAATTGAAAATCATCAAAAGATGATACCGTTATAATTATACTTTGATTATTATTATGATTACACGGGGAAAAAAGTCAGTAATTATTTTGATGAAAAATTCATTTTAATTCGAATTTTTTCCCTTTAAAATAGATTGAATGAGATAGAAATGCTTGATAATCAATCCGTTTATCATCTATACTAATAGTAATTTGTTATTAGTCAGTTGTTCTAAATCATGTTTTTTTTTGAGTTAATCAAAGATGAATTTTTCTTTATTTTTTATTTTATTTATTTTTCAATCTTTCAAATTGATATCACAATTATCGATTCATATATTATTATTAGCATTATCATCATAATCATTATTATGCAATAATAATAATCTGATAAGTTCAATGTGTTGTTGTTTCATTTATTATTCTTAAAAACTAATTTTTTCTTATTTAAATCTATGAAGAAAAACTCTATATATTTTCTAGACTTGTCAGTCAACAATTTTACACAAAATACTTGACTTGAAAATAAGCAAAAAAACATCTAAAAACAATGAACATAACGCATTATACTCTTATTGGCGCATATGCACACCAACAAAACATCCCTGCATGAATGCATGAACGAAATATTTTCGAAGAAAAGCAGCAATTATTCAACATATCCAAACATATATAGTCGAAAATGTATATTTTTGGCTTCTCTATTTCGTTTTTTTTTTTTTTTGACGCAATCTCTTTGATAATGCTAATTCATTTTGACGCCCGAAATGATCCATTTTTTTCGAAGTTTTGATCTGTTTGCAGCATCCTTTTTAGCAGTTTCAGCTTTTTTTCAACTTGAAATATAACTCAGAATGATTTTCACGAGAAAAGTAGATGAAAAAATAACTGAAAATGGAGGCCATTTTCAATGAGCTTATCATGATCATTATTATTATTATTATCGATATGAATATAATCAAAGCATTGAATAATGAAAAGTTTAAAAAATTAATGTTGTGTAGAAGTGCAAAAATTCCAATATGATTGACTTATCGATGTCGATGTTGTTGTTGTTGATCATGTTGATGTTGTTGCAGATAATGATTAATGTTGATTACAATGATTGATTACATCGATAATCAATCATGAACAAAGTAAAATGGCAAACGAGAAAAAAATGTATGATTATTCATAAATCATATTTTTTTCCAATTCATATTTTTTACGAAAATTTCGTAAAAAAATAAGTGTGATTGATACACGATCGATTGATTGATTGATTGTTTTGATTTGAATCGATTTTGAAATGATAATCACATTCGATCATATTCATGAAACAATGGCCAAAATTTTATGAATAAATGCTTGATCACCATGATTGTTTTTGTACATTTGACCGAGTACGAACAGAGTGAAACTGTCGATAACATTTTCAAAGCGTTGCAATTTATATTTGCTTTGAAAAATATGATAATAAATTTAAATTTTGAAATTTTTTTACATCTCAAATCAGCAAATAATAATTATCTTCATTATTTGGAGAAAAATGAAATAACAAATTTCCCATTCATTCATTCATTCAGTTTCATTGATTATTGATGTCTATTGACGATGTTGTTTGATGTCTATGGCGATGCTGAAGATGTTTAATTGTTGTTGATGATCATGATGATGATGATAATGTGAATGATGGATCGAATTGAAATTTCATCAGTTTTTCGAATTTTTCCTTTATCATATGTTTTTGAATGGAATTTCTTTGTTTTATTTGTTTTTCATTGTTTTTTTAATATTTTCATTCCACTCGTCATCATCATCATTCATTGTTCATTGTAATCATTATTAATTTGATGGAAAACAAACTTTTCGATAAAAGTAATAATTAAAATTTGACATTAAATTATCGTTAAAATTCCGATATTTTTATACCTCTTTGAAAACACAAGAAAATTTATCAATAGACTCCACCATCAATGTGTCTTGACTAGTCAATAAATTGTCAATAAATTTTTATTTCAACGAAAATTTATAAAATTAAATTTGTTTTCCCAACAACAATCACAGGTAGCCATTGTCTTAGGTAGTAAAGCATTAATTGAAATATAATTAATATGCAAAATTTGAAACCTCGAAACTAAACAATGGACTATATTATTGCATGGCAAATAAATAAATAAAACAATTAAATGAATAGTCAAAAAAATTTGTCAATCATTTTTGAAATGTTTATTTGTCAATAAATGCAATGAATGAGATGAATGTCTACCGAACATTCAATAAAATAATGGAAATAATAAAATTTACCAGATTTTTCCATTTAAACGCTATTACACTGACCATTTTGATGAAGATAATTTTAAAATTATTGAAATCATTAAAATTTTGAAAATCATTTTTTCTCCAAGAATTTTTTTTCGTTTCTTTCTCCTGAATTTACTAATTCTCATCAAATGATGATGAATAGCAACAAAAAAATTTAATTTCGGAAATTCAAATCATTCATAAGCACATATATACGATGTTGAATGAGTTTGTTTGTCGGCAAATTGCGTGACTATGGCATCAAATGATTATTTGAATGTTATTTTTTTTCGTTTTTTTTTCTCTGAATTACCAGAAATATGATCACAATTATCTTCTTCAATTTTCGTTGAATGGAAAAAACAATGGCGCAAACAAACCGGACATTTGGAAATTGATTGGCCGGTATTTGTTGTTTTATGTATGATTTCATTACATTTCTTTTCATTCATTTGTTATCTAATTCAATTTGTTCTAACATATGAACATATCATTGGAAAATGTGAGAAACATTTGATAAATTTTTTCTTTCTGTTCCTTTGTATTCATTTCATAATGATAATAAGAATGAATAATAGAAAAATTTCACAAATCAATCGATTTAATTTGAATTTTTTCCTTTTGTTTTTTCATCGGAGAAAAAATTGATTAAAATTTTATTTCAAATTTCTATGAAATTTTCTTTCACAAAAATTCTCAAATAATAATAATTTAGAATCGATCAAATTGTTATTGTTTTGTTTATGCTCTTTTCCTGTTCAAATAAAAAAATTTGAAAAATGAAAATCAGTGGTCAAAATATGAGTTCACCAATTATTGAATTATGATAATGATCATTATCATTGATCACCGTTCACCAATCACAAATCATCATAATTCAAATCATCATTATCATTGGTCGCCGTCTTGGTCGCCAAAATGTAATTTTAGCTCAAATTTTTCAACAACAAAAACAATTGAAAAAAATCAATACCTAATCAATCGATTCAATTTTCAATCGATTTATTTTTTTCCATTTTTATTACAATTTTAGCTTTTGATGACCAGTAATGATGATAATATAATGATGATGATCATAATTCATCATCATTGTTCGTGACATGAATTATGATTTAAATTTTTATGTTTTTATGCTCTTTTTTTTATTTGATTCGCTAGCAATTTGTAATCGATAATGGGGTAGATTTCATTGCATTTATTGTTATCAGAATAGGGTCCCATGTGTGTGTACAAAGTGTGCGTGTGTGTGTATCTGTAACGAAATAATCACAATAATAATTGTAATTGTAATACACGAGACCTAAGGTAAATTATTTGCCAAAGCCTAAAAACAACAATCATAATCAACAAATTGATTATGTCTTTTTTCTTCTTTTGTTTTTTGATAAAATTCCGACAAAAGAATGCCGAAAAAAAAATTTTAGACAAAACACACCGACAAAAACAATAACAATGATGATGACGATAGCATCTATTGATAATACGAATTTTTACCAAAAAATTCAAATAATCAAATCCAATAATTGGTTATTGTAATTTTCGTTTAATAATTTCCGGTATTTCACATGATATTCATAGTTCATTTTAAATCACAAGTTTTCAGAATTTTTCATTCAAAATTTTTAAGATTTTCACGTACATTCAAGGTTTACATTTTGTTTGTTTGCTTGTTGATTTGTGAAAAAATTCAATAATCATATTCGTCCTTTGTTTTCCAGCATTGTTCTATTAATATTTCAAGATGATAATTTTTCATCGACGGATGGTGGAAGAATATAGGCAAAAAAACAAAGCATTTACCACACATTGAATACTTTGGAATAGATTCTCAATGTATCACTTTATCAATGTGTGATTTTGATTTTTTCACAAATTTTGAATAATGATGATGATAAATTTTTTCATTGTTGTTGTTGTTTTTCTCAAATGTAATCGAGAAAATCTCATTAATCATTTTTTGTTTCTTCTTATAAATACAATGAACACACACACACACACAATATACTCACACATCTTGAATCTTATTACAATCTTATCAAATAGCTGATTTTGGGCAACGAATAATGTTAAAGATTTAATACATTGAAATCTGCTAAAAAACAACAACAAAAGTTCAAATTCATTTGACCTATGAGTTTGTGTGTGGTTTTTTCTTCATTCATCTCTTACATTTTTATTTTTTTTAAAATCGAAAAATTCGCGCTTCTTGATTGTTTACGTGTATGTGTCTGTAAGTGAAATGAAATCTTCTCGTTTCTATTTTATCAAAACGAATCTGATTATCATCATTATTATCGTTATTGAAAATTATATACAAGACCTGCCACATAGTCAATCATTATCATTATTATTATTAGATAATCATTTTTAGCATCTTATCTATGCGAGATATTTATTAAATAATCATCAAAATATAAATCACAACAAACGATCGAACAAGAAGTTTCGAAAAAATTAGTTGAATTCCACTGAAAATTCCTATTTAATTCAATTTAAATCAATCAAAGCAAGTGAAATAATGTAGAGAAAAATCACACCACATGTGTTTTATCATATAATTTAATCTGAAATTTGTCGATCATCAATCTATGATTGATTTTCTTTAATCATATAATAAGTATTCATCAAAATCTTTGAATATTCAAAATGTTTTGACCGAACGAAGAAAAATTCTTCGTCAAAAATGTCTTAATTTTTAAAATGTCCATTGTTATTATCATTTTCACTCATTGATTGAGAGTATAATCGATTCACATACCATGGAAAATGACCAATGATTAGTTCTGAAACATTTATTTTTAAAAAAATTTTCAATTTAAATAAAGCAAAAAAGCAGAAACAAAATTTACTTGCGGTTTATTGACTAAAAATATTCTTTTTATAAAGCGATTATTACCATTATTGTTTTACAATTATTATTATTATTAGTATCATCATTATTAACAAATGGTATTATCATTAAAATGTATTGAAAAACAACCTAAAAACCTAAACCTATTCATTATACAATTAGTTTTGCATGTTTGATGGAGCTTGAAATTTTGTTTTTTTTTTACAGAAAAATAGAATTCAAATATTTTACTTAAAAATTCAGTGTATTTCAATGTGTTATGTGAACATCCTTTTCGATTTGTTCAAAAAATTAAAAAACCTGAAGTAATTGAATATATCAATTACAAACAGGCAAAAAAATAGACAAAATGACATTTTAGGGTATTGAAAAATGAATGAGTAAAATTCACATTTTTCTACAAATTCAATTCATTCAATTTGTTTGTTACAAAATTTTTTCCTCAAAATTTTAATTATGATGAATGGCTGAAATATCGCTATATATTGTTCATCAATTTTAGGTGCATCACATTTGTTTCGTTTTGTTTGTTTGTTTGGTTCATTCTCTTCGATGATGATAATGGTGGAAACATGTTCATTTTTTCTTTGCTTTATTTTGATTTACTCTATTGTCATTTAGTATAATTTCCGAAATGTGTATACTATAAGAGTGTCGTATATAACCAATGAGGTTTTGAACTTTAGTATAAATAACAACACACAGAGAAAAAACAATCATAAAATGACCACCATCACCACCACCAATCATTCACCATTTGAGCGTAATTAAAATCTAATCCAATTGGTGAAAATGGTGGAAAAATAAAGAAAAATCAAATGAAGAAACGCACATATGGACAAATTGTATTTGATTTGGTAAATGTGTTCATGTGTATCTGCGTTTGTGTGTTTACGAATTACAATTTAACCACAAAACGAATTGGAAAATTTTCTCAAAATTATAATCGAATGTATATTTTTCCAACAACACGAATAACTAATTCATTATAATTTTCAGGGAAAAAAAAAATGAAACAAACAACCAACAGGATCGACATCCTAAAACCAAAAGGTGTGATTATTTATTATTTAGGATTTCAGGTATTATTAGTAGTGTTATCATTGTTTGATTTAATTCATAAGATAATTTGGTATCATTTGCAGTCAATATTATTGATCACATTGACGGCTAGATAAATGATGGTCAATTGCTAAAAAGAAAGAGAGTTAAGAAATTACCACACACACACACACACAAATCATCAATAATCATAATCAGTGAAATTCAGATGAACCTACGAACACGCGCATATCATCATTATTATTTTCTTCATTATCATCATCATTTCAATTATTATTGTGGTTCAATTTCAAAGAAAATTTTGCCGACAATTTTAATTGTTTTTTTCCTTGTTTGTTGTTTCAAAGATATGAGGATTTCTATCTGAATCTTTTTTTTCACGGAAAAAACCCCGAAAAACAATCATTGAAACAAGATCAAAAAAATGTTAACAAGATTGTATTTTACCGCAAGTGTTGCGTGTTGTTGTTTTTTCGTTTTTCGAATGCGCGTATATGTGTCTCCAATTGTAAATATATCACGTTTTTCATTTTTCATTTCATTTTTCGCTGTTTATTATTGAATAATATTCTTCGCATTCATTCATTCAGATTCAATATTCAATCATTTTATCACTGGTAATTCGTTCTTTTGTGAAATTTTTCTACATGGAAATAATCAAATTCCTTCATTAACAAATATCGAAAAGGAAAAATTCTTGCCATTCCCTAAAAACTGAAAAAAATGAAATGAATATTATTGATTTTAAGCTGGAAAAAATAAAAATGGTCATAAATGATTTGATAAACAACAAATGTTGATGATTTGATACGCACGCCATAATGATTCATATAAAATATTTTTTTCGATGTTTATTTGATTTGAGAAAAAGGAATTCCAATGAAAAATTAACATTTAAAATTAAATCAATGAATTAATAGAATTTTAATTTGTTCCTCTTTATATTCCTCTTTCATATTCTTTTTTAAATTCTTAGACAAATAAAATGGTTGATTAATAAATAAATATTCAGCCAAAGCATTCATTCATTTATTTTCAATGAATTTATCTCAATGAATGAAACAGATGTGTTACAAACGTACAAAGAGTGTTGAACACACATATTGAATTCTAAATCCAGCATCAACAACAACAAGACCACCAACCTATTGTAAAATAATCATATTTTTTTTCGTTCGTTTGTTCAACGAGCAAAATAATAAAAGATTATTAATTTATTATTATTTTTTTTTTTTTGCCACACACATCCATACAGACATAGATGATAGGCTAAGATTATTGGCTTAATGATGTAAAAATTATTAAATTCTTTTCATGAAAAGCTTCTGGCTACGGTCGATATATGTTTGGCTTGGTTGCTGTTGTTTGCTCTTGAAAAACAAAACGAAAAAGGTAATCATGAAGAAAATCAAGGCACGACAATGATTATGAATGAATGAATGAATGAACGAATTCCAATAACGAATATAAAGAATTCAAACAAACGATGTCGACCACCGCCACGTTTTATTTTATTTTCATTGATTTTAATTCATTGGTTTAATGATCATCCATGTGCCATGTGTGTGAATGTCTGTAATTTATATGGTAGTTAAATGTGCAAATGCAGGCACACACTTATAAATGTTTCCTTTGGTAGTTTTCCTTCTTTTTGTTCAAAGATCGATCGATCTTTGAAATTCTTATCTTTTCTTTAATATCTTAAGCAATTAAAAATCAATTAATTAATTAACTTGTTTGTCGGTGTTTTTTTTCTGTTTCAATTTTTCTTTCAGTTTGTGCATTCCGCGAGTGTCTTATTTGATCTTCCATAGAAAACATATTGATGCCATATGAAGTAATCAATGAATGTTTTCATTTACAAAATTTAATTCAACCGAAACAATCCACAAAATTATTCAATTTTCTTTCTGTTTTCGATCACAATTTTAATTGATTATTTTGTTTTATTGAATAATTAATGATTTCCCGAATTATCCGATAGAAAGAATCAAAACAATGAGAA
Source organism: Psoroptes ovis (assembly GCA_002943765.1). Lineage (NCBI taxonomy): Eukaryota > Metazoa > Arthropoda > Arachnida > Sarcoptiformes > Psoroptidae > Psoroptes > Psoroptes ovis. The sequence goes on along the minus strand of PQWQ01000013.1, from coordinate 955,677 downwards.
TACAAAGGAGAACAATCGGTCAATTTCAAATATCGAATCAGAAAGAATCGGTCAAATTCTTCGATTACACCAGAGAATCGAATCGGTTTCAATTGAAGCAATTCGATTGAGTTTTATTGCCATTTTGTTGTTTGTTTTTGAACATCATCATAATGATGATGATGATGTTTCAATGACCTTTGATCCTTTGAATCTTGTGCTTTGATGTTTTGCTGCAAAACAAAACGGCAATAACAATACTAACAGCAGCATACAAACCCATCAAATGAACTTGTTATGTTTATGATTACACGTGTCACACATAATAATAATAATAATTGAAAACCACAAGAACAACAAAATAAATAAATATTGGTCAATTGGTTGACCTTTACTAGTATTCAATTCATTGTCAAAATTGAAATAATAAAAATTGTCTAAAAGTGATAATAATCGTTCCTAATTTAGTATTTTTGATTATTATTATCAACATTATCATTGGTACTTATGGCAATTATCGTTTTGATGATGATGATGATAAATAATTCAAGATTAAAGATAAATTCCAAAATTGAATTGCAATCACTATTATTCCATTTTCTGATCAGATAAACCAGATGAAAAAAAGAAAATTCAATTGAACAAATTCGTGTCAAGAATAATTATCAATTCTTAATTTATTCAATGAATTTTTCCGCCTTTTTTTCTTCGTTACATGGTCAAAATATCAATACATTATTTAGATTGGTTTTTTTGTGATTGGCATCATAATTTGATTCTACCCTTAGTTTTTTCATATTCATCTTTTATCATTTCAATAAGTGAATTGAATACATAATTTGATGTGAATTTCATTTTTTTCATCACAAATTTGTGTCAATATTTTGATATTATAATCAAAAGTGAACAGAACAAACAAACAAATCAATTATCGAGTAAAATGGTACTGATCAATCGATTACAAATAATCGATTTGAATAATTGAAAATTTTTCGAAAATCTGTCAACACTTTTCAATATAAAAAATAAGAGTCAAAAATTTAAGTCCAAATCAAAATACATTCATTTCTTTTTGTTTGAATTTGTGATTAATCAAACATTTTTTTCATTACTTCATTTACTTTCATTTTTCTTTTTTTTGCTTTTTGTTATGCAAATTTCATAATTTCCAATTGTGAAATTGAAATGAAAAATTTTGATTTTTAAATTTTCCAATTTTTTTTCCTTCCTAAAATTCTAAAAAATTGATGCAAAATCGAAATCACGAAGAAACAAAAAAGACGAAATCGATGCACAAAAAGCTTACCTGCCAAATAGTGACTAACAAATTGAACGACGATTAATTCATTCATTTCATTATTTCTCAATAATTTTCAAATTTTTCATTTGATTTTTATTAATTTAATTTTTATTCAAATTAGTTCAGATTTATATTTTGCCTTCTTTTTTTTCTCCGTTCGTATTTGCAAACCTTTGACAGATGTTTTTGCTGATTTTCAATTATTCTTCATTTAAAAATTTATTTGAATTGATTGATTTTCTTTCATTTTCTCTGACTTTCTCTCTTCTTTATTCCAATCATTTTTCATTACAAATTGCCTACGTATTGGCTAATTCAAAAAAAAAAAAAAAAACAAAAAAACAAAATTAAACAAAGAGAAGGCAAAAATAAATGAATGGATAATGAATGTTTAACATAATCCAAATTCATGATGTTACGCATGGTTGACATCTAGAATGACATTCGTAGAATAACAACAAACAAACGAAAAAATAAACAAAAATCAAACGAAATGGCCATTCATCAACAAGAATTATGTACAATTGAATGGAAGAAAAGTGAAAAAAAACCAAAATTTCCATTTCAACGATTTCTGTGCGTTTCCAAAAAGTGGATATTCGTTCCGATATTTATCCCAGAAGACATTTTTCAGGATTCAAAACAAGCAAAATGACCATACAATAAAATCAAACATCATGGAAATCATGAAAAATTTTGAATCAAGGCCCAAGTTTGAACGACGTTTAAAATTGTCCAAGAACGCAAATGTACACTTGTGCCAATGAAATTCAAATTTGTTTGAAATTTTGAACTTGGACAAATGAAACAAAACAAATTCAAAATCAATTTATTTTTATTTATTTATTTATTTGATCATTTCCATAATTGTAATTTTATGAATGAATGAATTTATATTTGCGACTGCCAGAAATAATTCAGAAATTCCCGTTATTGTTTTTATTCATGTTTTTTTTCAACTATTTCTAATTCAAACATGCGAAAGCATAAACAATATCACATATCGCGTATACACTTGTCAAAATAAAAATTACGTCAGGTTTCGTATTTTTCCACCATTCATGGATCATCAATCTTACAACAGAATTAATGAGTGAATGATTCAGTGAATGAATAAATGAACAAAAATCATAATATCCAAAAATAACGAACGACAATTCAAGACGAACAAGAATATATTTTCGTATTGAAATGAAATGAATGAATGAAAATCAAATCAAATCGAATTTTTAATAGCTTAATTAATGACAAGTCACACATCGGAACACACACAAACACACACGTAGCATAGCTAGCGCGTGAAGAAATAATGAAAAAAAACAAACTCAAATTCATAACCAATAAATATTATTTTAGCTGCTCCTGTTGTTATTGTTGAATGTTTATTGGTTGTTATCATAATAATAATAATATTTATTATTATTATTGCTCTTATTATTTTGCCCTAAAGGTGTGATATTCGTAATCGAACCATTTTCCAATACAAATTCATTGAAATTCGTATTCATCTCATATTTGATTCAACTTGTTTTAAATTCAGTTCAATTCTCAATCGTATTATTATTTTTATCATTACACATATTTTACGAATGAATCGTATTGATATATTTAAATAATAATTTTGAAACTTTTTGCCGATTTTTCTGGTTCAATTAAGTTATAAATAAATAAATGAATGAATTTTTTTTTGTTCAAATGAACGAAGAGAAAAAATTAACATAACAATTGAATCTGGTCCATTTTATTTCAATGAAGAAAAAAAATAAATTTGATTTCTGGGTACTACTTGCTATGTATTTATGTTTGGTTGTGTGTGTTTCTGTGTGCATGTTGATCCCTTAATTTTGAAAATGTTTAAATGCAAATTCACATTTTGAATACTGCAAATTATATTGGAAGAGAAATGAATGCGATAAATTTTGACTTTTGAAAATTGAAATAATAATGATTTTTCTATCGAAAAATTTGAAATAAAAATAATTTAAAATTTTTTTGACTTTTTGAAATTAATTTTTGTTTTAAAATATTTTCAATTTATTATCGTAATTATTTTTGAATGATAATAATTCACGAATCGACAAAATGAATTATTCACGAATTTATTTGATTTTGATTTCAAAATTAAATAAATAATTCTTTCAGGTTGCATTGTTATTTAATTTTTTATTTCAATTTTTTTGACAAATCATCGTATTTATTTTTCACATTTTTTGATTTCACATTTCTATTAGTCAAAAATGTCAGATTTTCCGCATGTTTGCTTGTTTTTGTGCTTTTACAGTGTTTCAAACGCAGCAAACAAGAAATAACAGGTCAAATTTTAGCCACCAGCTGTGTATTGAATGATGTTGGCAATAATACTATGTTTGTCGTTGATGATGACGATGATGATGATGATGAAGATGATGATCATATGAATATATATTTGAATGCCGAAAACATCATTATATTATCATTATTATTATTGTTCCTAGTATGTGGAAGATAATAATAAATTAAGATATCAAAAAATTTAAATATTTCTTATCCAAAATACAACATCTAAAATAAATTCAAATTTTTCAAATCTTTTGATCATAAATCTTAGCGTGTCGATTAATTGAAATTTGAATTTCGAAATTTTTGAAATGAATAAAATCTATGGCATTTGATTGTGTCCACCAATACCACCACCAACATTTGCCATCAAATCATGATCAATTGACCAATCGATCGATCAATTCAATTCAATTATTGCTATTATTTGTTTAATTTCAAAATTCATTTGATTCAAGAGTTTCTATGAGGTTATATCAATTCAATCGCAAACAAACATGATCAATCATCAATCAAATTAATTTTCATTTTCTCTGTTGCTCGTTTGTTTGTTTAATAATTAAGTTTTAGAAAAATCAAATTTGAAAAAGTCAACTCGTTTCATCTTTTAACTCGATCCAAAATAATTTGTAATTGATAATTATCAAACCGAAACATCACGTTTTAAGCTGGTGCAATTTACCAATTTTTTCATACCATTAAATTTTACAGACTTCGTATTATTTAGATCTATGAATAATGATTTTTTTTCCACTGTTCACTGAATTTTTATAATTTGATTATCAAAAGTTTAAATCACAGTGATTATTCTCCATGTTTCAAAGCAAAATGTGGAAAATTGAAAACGATTTGTCAAATGTAACCAAGAAAAAAAATGGACAGCATTTATGTGTTATCATTATTATTATTATTATTATCATATCAACCGTAGGCAATTTTAATTTATAAAAATAGATATAAATATAAATAAATAAATTTGATTCTAGAACTTGTTCAATATGCACCAACACACACACACACACACTAACACACTATGGCACACAAAATAATCCCCAATGGACAAATCAATTGAAATGACACCTTCTATACAAATACAGAAATTTAACTGAAACACAGATTCAATGCATTTCACAGAATAAATATAAATAAATAAATAAATTCATATAATTTTTCAACCATTTCATACATATAAATAAATATATTAATTACGTTAAACATGTTTTGTGTGTAACATCATTTTGAAACAATTTTTTTTTTTTTGAAATCGCACAGAATTTAACAATTTTGATACGATTTTAAGGTCTTCATCCCCTCACAGAATATACTTACAGAATGCTCAAATACCATGATCAATGTATGTTTTTATTTTTAAATTTTTTTCGGGGTTAAATAATATGAAACAACAGAATACACATGAAACAACAATAACAGTTATTATTATCATTACTGTTGTTTGCACGGTTGACTAACTTGTGTGTGTTTGATTTAGAATAAACGATTATAATAAATTGAAATGCGAAAAAAATTGGTCTATTCAAATGGTACAAAGCAAACAGCGAACACAGAGAGAAATGTTCAAAACGATCATATTGAATATTCCCATTGGATGCCAATTAGTTTTGTTATTTTTTCGATTTTTTTTTTCATTCAAAAACAAAATTCAATAATCCTTGGTAAACAAGCGATATAACACAGTTTGGTTGGTCGTCATTGTTGTTTTTGCTAGAAAAATGGATTAAATTCAATTTTGGGTAAATATATTCTTTATATATTTACTTCGTAGTTGAATGATAATAATGATGAATACATCATGATTGATTTCTGTTCAACTTTACAATGTTTGTTCAATGTTATTTCAATTTACCGACATATAATTACATCATAATCATTGAAATAACACCCAAAACAGAATATTGCAAGTGTTAAAATTTTGAATTTTTTTTCAAAATCTTCAAATTATTTGAAAAAAAATTGGCCAAACCAGACCCAGTGACACGTGTATTTGCACCACCATACACACACTTACTCACAAACACATGTACCATGGTAATCTGGCATTTGTCTGCGATGTTTATCATTCATTATTATCCACACGTCTTGTCATTTGAAAATGAATATATCTTGTCCAATTTCAATTTTTTTGGAATAAATTCTGGAAAAATTTCAAAAAAATGATGGAAAAATACTGAATTTTCAAATCCTAAATTGAATTTTGAAATTTTTTTTCTTCTCTTCGGCAAATTGAATCATTGAATCAATCTTATAATAATAATAATAATAAATCACGAATTAGTAAAATTAAATTTTGTAAAATTCTGTGAATGAATTATTACTTTAAATTATTATTTTTCAAATCGAAAAAAAATCCTTGTTGATAAATGTTTAATAATAATAAAAACATTGTTAATTCTTGACATTGAAAATTAATGATGACACTTGAATTATTTATTTATTTTTTTCTTTTTTCGTAGAAAAATAATTGATTCACATTATTTATTTGTCTATCGCAAAATGTGAATGTGGTTTGCAGTTTCACTGCGTTGATTTTTTTTCTCCAATTTCAAAATTCAAAGGGAACATGAAAATTCAATCCAAAAACAAAATTCAATGCATTATTATTTACGGTTGAAATGATATGAATATAATCATAATAATGATAATGATAACAATAATAATAATTGAACAAATAATAATTCAACAAACGCTCAAAATACGAAGAGAATTGGATTATATTTTGTGATTTGTTTGTCCATTTTAATAAATGTTTGTATTGATGTAATTATAATCATTATTATTATTATTGTTATTATTTTTCAACAAAAATATTTTCAAGACTTTGGGTAAATCGATAATCATTGAAGCAATACTTTTTTCTAATGTGTTTCGGCTCTGATTCGCTTACATTGATTTCTAATATTGGTAGTAATAATATTTAATGTTTTTCATCTCCATGTTCACTTGATTTTTGCTCGGATTTGTTAGGCAGTGATTTCTACCGGATTGCTCATTATCATTTTTTTGCCATTGTTTTGTATTTCAATAAATGTTTGTCATTGATACAGTACCAGTAGCAGCAAACACATCGCCAAGTTGTTTGCCATCAAATTAGCGATATTTTTGTTTTTTGCCTATTTTTTTCATTGATTCGTGATACGAATTTTCAAATAGTTTTTTTGTTTTGTTGTTTTTCCTTGTGTAACAATGAAACATTTATCAGTTTTCATACAGCTATTTGATGATTATGAAGAATTGATATTATCATTATATTATTATTATCATTATAATCAGATTTACAGAACGGAAAGAAGAAGCAGAATGATGATCATTGAATTTTTTGATTGAATAATAATATTCTTACGGCAGTATAGTCAGAGTATACTGTCATAAACCACAACACCTTTTCATAAAATGATTCAATGATGAATCAATAATGATTATTTCAAATTTTATTTGATTTTTCATTGCTTTTCTACCGAACCATTGCACCATTGAGTCATTTAATTCAATAAATTATTTGAAAGGATTCAAATCAAGCAGCAGCCACATTAAAATTTGCAAATAATGAAAATAAAATAAAAATAAAAGATTTATCACCACTTTGAACTCAGACACCACTGGAAAATTAGGGAGAAATTTGTGGCCACAAATTTAAAAGAAAAATCGAAAAAATAATAAATTTCCAATTCAAAAAAACCTATTCAAATGACTAATGAAAAATAATTCTTCTTCGTCTATTCTAGCTTTGTGACAATCACAATAATTTAATTTCTATTTCGGTTGAATTTATTCATTAATTTTTGCCAAAATAAATGAAATAAAATTCAAAATTTGTGTCCATATTACACAATGACCAATAGTGAGAAAATACATTTTAATGATAATAATAATCGTTGTCATTATTCGTATTATTATCGTTGTTTGATAATCGAGAAAATTACTGGCAATAATAATTATAATAGCATAAAATAAATGTTTTTAAAATGACATTTGAAACAAAATAAAGTGGACAGTCATAGTAATAACAACAGTAATAATATTGACAATTGTAAATTTCGGTAAAAAACCATACATTCAGTTCATTTGATTCATTCATTTCGTTCATTTGTCTCCATAATACCGAAATGAAATGAAAAAACCAAATGATATTTGCATATACACAAGGATTTATTTTGACCAAAAATGAAGAGGAGCTTTTTGGTAGTATTTCCATTATGTAATCTGTTTTTCATGTTTGAATAAATGAAATAATATTAATGAATTATTCAAGCTTTGGACCAAAAGAAGGCCCCAATAATGCTAATTATTCTTTGTGAAAATTAAAATATTTTTTTTTTTTTTTTTTTTGTTTCGGTTGGCCAAAATTATTTTTCAAATTCTCCATTCTTCAATTTCAGTATAGTTGATCCGTATATTATTTGTTTGTTTTTGATTTAATTCTTTCAAATTCAATTTTATTATTATCATTATCATTAGCATTAGATCCCTTTTTTCTCTTTGGTATTATCGTTATCGTATCATTATTATTATTATTAAATGAAGTATTTTAACTTTTTTTTTATTTTGAATACTCTTGGACAACAAAATATAACATTAAATAATTGAATGACAATTCAGTGAGCATGGAGAGAGAAAACAAATGTATTTTGGTCAGTCATTTTGGTTTGAGTGGAAAATATAAACAAATAAATAAATAGAAATAAAATACAATAATGATCGTATTATTTTGGTCATTATTATTATTGCTATTTCTATTGCTACTGCTGCTATTGTCAATCGATAAATAACAAGGGTAATGAATAATATTAATAATCATATTGATGCCTCGAAATAATGCAATAAGGTCAATCAAAACATTGGTTTACATATTGATGATAATCGCTTTTTATTGAATGAAAACATCAAAAAATTTATCTAAAGCACGAAACAAAATCAATTCGGCGATTGAAATTCACCTAAATTGTCGCTGATTTGTTACGAAAGCCAAAATTTCGGATTCAATTTTGCAAGATTCCTTTGCCCCGTTGAACTTGGAGCTTCTAAAGTTGCTGGTTGCAGTGAATCGCTAAAACTACTGATTATTGGATTCAACTGCATTGTTTCAAACACAAATCCTCGAGATAGATCATTATTATCAGAATCTTGCGAAGATATTCTTTCGTAAATCTAAGCCAAACGAATCGCAACAAAAAAAAAATCGAAACAAAAACCAAATTACTTTCAACAATCATTTACGATTCAATCTATCTATCCCGAAGATATAAATTAATATTTTCAATGTTATTTCATATCATCCATTCTTGTATGTGTTTGAGTGTATGCAATTATTTCATTTCTCATTTTATATTTAGCCATTTACAAAGAAAAAGTCTATTAAATCTAAAAGTTTTCAAATTATTATTATTTTCATTATGAAATTATCATTATTATCATTGTTTCATATATAATACTTTGATTTCGATCAAAATAATATGTTTTTTTGAAGACAAATGAATGAATGAAAAAAATCCCTAGAAAGTTGTTGTTTGTTGGAAAGTTATCATCATTTAAAGTGAAATAAATAAATAAACAAACAAAAAAATGACGATAATCAGAATGAATTTCCAGGCTTACTTATTTTGAAGTGAAACAAATGAAATATATAATAATAATAAACTAATGATGATAATTTTGATTATTATCATTATCGTTATTATTATCATATGATCGTTGTGTGTGTTGTATGAATTTATTTATTCCATTTATTTCCATCCATTTTCAAGGTTTTTCCAATTCACTGTTTTTCCATTTGGTTTTTGCTTTCAAGTTGTCTCATTTCACAACAAGCGAAAATGGAAATCCTCATGTTTCGCAAATTAAATGAAGTATAAAATTGCAGCGATTTTTCTCGTTTTGATTTGAATTGAATCGAGTCAAATTTGAGATTCCGTAAATCAAATCTAAAATATAAATAAAGATATTTCTGGTCCAAAGATCGCTGCTGCTGGACACTGTTGTCCACCAACATTTCAAATCATTTTTCAATTCATTGAATATGTTTATTTGATTATGGCAAGAGAAAGACGGAATTTCAATGAAAAAAAAAGATTCGCCCAGTAAATCTGTGCAATTTTTCATTTCGAAAAAATAGAGATTTTCAAAAAGAAGAAAGAACATTTTCAAATCATTTGGATTATGAATGACTTGGATTATATCTGAATATTTTTGGCATATGATAAAACGAAATTTTTCGTCTATGAATGTTCGAATTGAAACAAAAAAAAAAATGCATCTGATGATCAAATGTTTCACCATTATTAGCTGAATATTCTGACAATAATGATAAAACAAATTCAGGTAATTTTTTGAGCTTAAATTTCATATCAAACTTTGTTAAAAATGATGGATTTTGACGCCAAAAAATAAAATAAAATAAAAATGAATAAATTCTGACAATTCTGTCAATTGACATTTATTTTTTTATTTCAAAAATTTCAAATTCAATTGATGTCAAATTAGTTGAAAAATAATTGGAGATTCGTTTGGTATTTTCGTTTGGTTTTCATTTGAATAAGTTGAAATCAGCTCTCCATCATTTCTTTTTTCCTGTCCATGGGATGTAAAAGCTATTGGTTCCAATGGTGACACATTATTAGTTTAATCTTCATCATAATCAGCGTCATCATCATCATTGAAGTATTTGTCCCAGACACATGTCATTATTATTCAATGATTAGCTGAATTTTTTTTCGTTTGAATTGTCAAAAATTTATTTTCAAAACGTTCAAAATCCTTTTTTTTAAACAAAAATTTCAATTGTATTTTATGTATTTATTTAAATTTTATTGTCAAATTTCCAACAAAAAATCAATTAAATTCAATTCATTTATTGAATAAAATTCAAATTAGAAAAAAAAAATCATTTGCCATTGAAATACTGTGTATGGTGATGTATGTGAATTTTCTTCTAAATGAAATTTCGTAAATTAATAGTAAGACACCGAAATACATAAAATAGAAATTTGATGGTTATCATTAGACTAGCAAAAGCGCTAGACATTTATAAAGACACTGAAGATGATAATGATAATAACAATAAAATTCAAAAAGAAAAAACACACCGAAGCAAAGAAAAAAAGTTAAATTGTTTCAAATTTTCTCATCATATGCATTTAATATTAATAAAAAATGAAATAAAATAAAATTTAATTGAAATTTTAAATTTCAAATGAATAAATAAAACAACAACAAAGAAAGAAACTGTTGATGTGATTGACGACAAATGCTCAATATATCTCATTGACGATGTCGATTGTCGATGATGATGATTGCCGAATGATGATAATGATGATGCTGATGATAATGATAATGTCGTTGATTTTTAATGTTATTATTATGCGTACATTTCAAATAGAGTTTCAAAGAAATTGCTTTGAATGAATGCGAATAAGAAAACATCGTTTTTTTTTTCTTTTCAAATTTCAAATAAAAGAAATTAAATGAAATAAAATAAAACAAAAAATTGTCGCCAATGGCACACGACCAGATCATTGTTTGTTTGTTTGTTTTGTTTTTGTTTGTATTTGTTCAATGATTGCAATTATAATTGTGTGTGCATCAATAATTTTTCGATCAAAAGTCTAGACGTACTCATCGACTTCCATACTAAACATTACAAAAAGCAGATAATAAATAAATAAACACGAAAAAACCTCAAACTTTTATTTCAAAAAATTTATGCATATTATTATTCATTGTGAATGTGCATCCATTGAAATCTATCTTGTTTAAAAATTATCTTTGACAAATCAATTGAAATTCAAATGCATAAATAAAAATTTAAAATTTAAAATAGGCTCAAATTTGTTCTCAAACATTCACTTATATTAAAAAACAAACAAGTTTATTTATTAATTTATTTATTTTATTCAAACATTTTAATTATCATCACTCATATTTTGATTTTTTGCTTTTGTACATTTTTCAAGATCAAATTTCCAATTATTATGAGAAAAAAAAAAAACGAAAAAATATGACTCAAAACAATGATATTCAATTGTTCTCATCATTCAATCAATGTTTACAAACACAATATGTCGCGCGGTTTTAACATTTCTCTTTATTCCAAAGGTGCAAATGCCCTAGCAGTGCACCATTAAATAAAATATATTATTAATATGTCGCGCGGATATCTTCAGTAATCTTTGAGGTTATTTCTGAAAAATCAAAATTTTCATTTTTTCCTGCAAAAATATCAAAAATAAAGTCAGTATTATATTGTAAATATTTTATTTGAAAATCTTGAAGCATTTTCAAATAATAGAATCAATCAATCAACCAATTTAATTATTTCAAAATTTTTTTATGAATAATTTTTTATTACATTTTGAAAATGATTGAATTGATCATAATAAAATCTTCAAGATTTATTATTATTAATATTATTATTTGGTTCCAGAAACACACATAAAATTCAAATGAAATGTTATACAATGAAAATAATAAATTTTTAAAAATTATTTGGAAAATCATTATTTCCTCCCCTCAGTACCTCTGTCCGGCTCTCTCTCTGCCTATTAATTTCATTTGGTAGTTTTTGTTTCACATTGTTCATTGACAATTTATTGAATGTGATACATTTCAATGAAGAGAAAAATTCATCGTAAAACTGGCATAGAAATCGATTGTTGTTATTTTATACGTGTAAAAGCAAATAATATCAATATGAATTGTTTATTTATTTACCTTTGTTTACCTGTAAATCAAATAAACATATATCAAATATTCAAAATGAATAAATGTCTATTGACTGAATATGAAAATAAATAAATGACTTTAACTTTGTGTGTGGTATTAATATTTGAGAAGAAATATCAAATTATTATTATTATTATTGACCTCCTTGGAAATTTAATAACACTTGGACCATTGTTTGTTCATTTATCATTATTTGGCTAAGTCAAATAATGTCACAAAAATATTTGTGGTCAAAAAAAATCCTAACAAACACGCGACATCTCAATGAACTCATTGATTTTGATTTTTAAGGTTCATAGAACCTTAAAACCTTTGAAATGCAAACAATTGAAAACAATTAAATGGTGTCTTAGGGCCAAACAGAGGTGAAATAGTAGACTAGACATACATTTGATTGTTGTTGTTGTTTATTGCTTTAGATCAATATGGCACTTAATAACAATAATGGAACAGAAATAATGAAACTCTATGAATGCCTAGCCTATTAGACCCTCTTCACCTTCTATTGTTATTGTTGTTTTTTAAGGACTACTGTCTATAGAATTGAATGAAAAAAAATTTTCTTTTGTCAAATTTACTTGATTATATTTGATTGTTTCAATTATTGGATTCAAAAGGACCCAATTCAAAATAAATAATTTGAAATCAATTTTAACATTATTATGGATGATGAACAATAGAAGTCAGATGGAAAAATAAAAAGTGAAAGAAATCACAAAAATCTTAGATTTTATCTTTATTTCAAAATCATTTATTTATATTTATACGAAGCCAAATATCGATGAATTATGAAATAGTTTCAGCTTTTTTTCATTTTGTTTGTTTCAATCTACCAAAGATTTCGTCCCCCACCTCACTAAAGTGATATTAATTTTCACATGACCTTTTCTTATCTACTATTGTTGTTTGGTGTTTTTTTTTTGTTTGGCAGGTCATGCATTTATTAAATTTCAAACAATTTTCATTCATTCATTCATCTATTTATTTCGATTGATTTTATTTGTAAAAATATTTTCTTTTAACAAAAGAAGCGAAATATTGAATCAAGATCAAAGATAACATCTTGATTGAATTTTGACTTTTCATTGTTGAGTTGATTTAAGCTTTTCTGGAATCGCAATTATCATAAATCTATGTACATGTTGAGACATTTTAAAAGGCGTGAAACCTTTTAAATTTAAACCATAATGATCCAGACAAACAAACAAATGTCAATTTACAAATATTTTCAATGAGATCCTTTTAAAAACCTTTGGTACTTAATTGACCTGATTGATGATGTTCATGAAATTTGATTCTTTACCCAATACCCATATTATTCAAGATACCATAACTCTATGGGCGTTCTTGTTCATTGATGGTTTTTTTTGGCTTTTTCAAAAATAAAAAGGTTCAAAGTCATTTGATTTTCAATTGTTTCGATACGATTAATTTATGTCAATTTTGGTGGTCGATCATTCGATTGTTTCGATTAGATTACCATACCATTTAATCACCACTTGATATCCATTAATTCTACCAGCAACAATTGATTCGTAAATTTTTTTCTTTGCTCAATTTCATAAAAATATAATCATTCATGAATTCACATATTACTGAAGCCATTGATATTTTTATTATCATCATCATATATAATCAATCTTAATTCAATGATGTCAATTGTTTTATCGTTTTTGTTTTATTCATTGAAAATTCAGGTTTCGATGACCTCGAGCTTTTCCACCGCAACCACCACCACCACCAGTTATTATCATCATCCTCATGATCATCATCATCATTATCCAATCAATCGAATTACCAAAAAGAATAACAGTTGTTGTTTTGTGTGTGTGACCACACACAATGCTCAATGCCGAATAATATCTTTGAAATATTTAATTTCTCAAAAATAAAAGGTGTAAATCGATATACATATGAATACCTTGAAGGAATGACAAGGAAATGAAAAATTGAAAATTGAAAATTTTCGTGTTTGTAATATCATCATTCCTTACAAACAATTTGGTTGATTCTAACAGGTTGAATCACGCAATGGTTTTTAGGGGTTTTGGCTGAGATTTTCTTGCGAATTTCTTAGCTATTTTTGGCCACAAAAGAATCGTATTAATCAAAATATTCAAAGATTTGGAAAACAAAACATCAACCTCTCATATATGAATTTGATTTTGCCTTATGATTAATCATTTCATTGAAAATTTTTTATTTGAAAAATGCTGAAACATAACCTGTCGTTGATGTGTTGTGGTCATCATGAATCAAGTACAAATCAAACCTCATTACGCATCAACCAACAAACATCATTGACTAAAAATGCTTTGTATTCACTTCAAAACACTTCAGTATTCAATACTTCACTACCATACACAGACAAATAGTTTGATTGATGAACAAGATGAAAAGGTGATGTGTGTTCTTGAATATGTCTGTGTGTGTATTGGCAGTTGGCAAGAAATAGTGAGAACATCTTAAAGTGTATCTGTTTGTGTGTTTGAATATTCTTCATCGAAATCATTTTCACATCATCATCATCAAACAAAAATTTCATTATCGTGGGAGGCAAAAAATATTTACTCGTCATAAATGTATTAGACACATTTAACAATAAAGCTAGAAAACATATTTTTCATTCAAATTCAATATTATTTGTACAAATCGAACAAATGATTACACATATATCGAATGAAATGCGGAACAAAATAGAATGAAATGAATAATTTGTAAATTGTACTCACAACAACAACAGCAATATGATTCCCCCTATGGCTAAGGTGTGCTTGTTGCATATGTTTGTCTGTGTGTGTTTGTGTGTACCAAGTGCATATTCATTGTCATTTGAATCATTCATTTGATATTTGTTGACTTGATTTTGACTGATAAAATCTTTATTATCAATTTCATATAATAAATAAATGAATGAAATGAAATATACATTCATATTTATCATAGATCAAACAAACAATGATGATGATGATCGATCTGGTTTTTATTTGGTTGGATTTTAAATTTCATTGTTTATGGCAAAACATACCAACATGGTTGGTGTTCTTGATTGCTGCTTAAGAAAAAATATTTTTCCAATGATAATTGACCATCTGCTTAGTATATGTAGAATCATCGAAGAAATTCATAATCATTGTCATTGTGTGAATGACATTCAAGCAATATCTTGCGCAGCAAGCAACACATAGATACAGAGAGATGTGTAGATAGAGATATTTGAATTCATTAAATGAATAGAGAGCCATATCAAAATCGAAAGAATAAATAAACAATTTTCACAAATTAATTGGAAATAAATTATAATTAAAGTTGTAATCTTGTTTGGTGGCCACAGAAGTGAAGAATTTTTGAATTAATTTCAATTTCTTGAAGTTAAGTAAATCGATTTTCCAGAGCTTTACCTGAAGAGTTTTATTTTGTAATTAATTTTATTAATCTGTTTCATTATTATCAGTATTAAAATTGAAACATCTGCAAATTTCAAGATTTAAAACAAGAGATATTCAATTTCTATTCATAATTTTACCCATAAAAAAACACATTACAATTATTACTGACATTGTCGAATCAATAACATTGATTTATTATTCATTGAATTATTATTGAAGCTGATTAGTAGGGAAATAACAAAAACAAATTGGAGGAAATTGACAATTTAATGTTGTTGTTTTGAAAATACAAAACAAATAAATAAAACAATCAACCCATCGATTGTCATTGTCGAAAATGTATCCGATTTCAAATTTGTAACTTGTTTATTTATTTTTTTTATTTCATCTAAATTTAAAACAAATAAATGTCACCAGTTGAATTTCGTCATAAATTATCAATTGGTTGCTTTGGCATGTATCTGTGCGTGTTTTTCTGTTCAATGTTTGTTTAATGTCTGTCTAATATGCTGAATATCAATGGTAACGAGATGAGTAGAAACGGCAACGAAGTGCGCATAAAACCAAGAATAAAACTTGAGTAAAAACCTGAAAATTCTGATAGACTTCTGGTTGATTGGTTCTGAATTTTCATTCATTTATTTGTTTATTTATTTCTTCTACACCACCACCAACACAAGCAACAATTTCATTCGTTTTCAATGGATGAATAAACAAATGAATTGTCATTTGTTTTTTTGGGAAAAAAATTATTTTATTTTCATTCATTTTTCAAAGAATTATTATTTTTCAATCGTGAATTGTGATGGATGGATGTGTGACATTTTTCTACAATTTGTTTCTAATGTTTCGTGCTTCAATAAAATATTTCAATATTTGTATTCGTTACAAAAATTATTTGAATGAAACAGCGTATTGAATTTGAATGGATTTGAATTTGACAGGAAAAATATTCATGAAAATAAAACAACACACGCAAGATGGACAGGTATTGATAAAAACAAAAACAATGATAAACAGCAGATAACAATGTGAAAATATTGTTATAATGCGATACGAGTGACAGAGGATATACACGAAGGTAGATTTTTATCAATTTTGTCACAACAATTTTGGAAACAAATTATTGATTCGAACAATGAGTAGAAATATATTGAAAAAATTAAAATTGTCAATGAATGAATTGAATCGAATTGACAAAAAACAATTGTCATCTGGCGAAGCTGACACAAGCTGTTGTTTGCCTAGGTGGCTGTTGTTCTGACTGATATTCAATATTTTGCTCTAAAAATATCGTAATTTTTATTGAAATTCAATGATCTGAAAGGACTCGTGAATATCAAAGAGGTCAAATATTGTAAATTATTAATTAATGCCTAAACAGAGAGAAAAATAGGAGCAGAATCGTAATGAAATCAATGACATTATCAAATGTTTGTGGTGGTGTTTGTGTGACACTTTTGAAATTTTCAATTTTTGAAATGATAAAATCAAAATATTTCAAGAAAACAATGGCCCTTGGACCACCCGTGTTTGATACCGATAAAAAAATCCAAAAATTTCCAATTTTTATTCATGAAAAAATTCTCATAGAAAATCAATGGGAAAGAGAAAGAGAATTTGTCAAAATTCAAATTCAAATAAATCAAATTTAAAAAAAGAATCAACATCAGTAGAAAATGAATCTCAATATGAATGATTTTGATCAAGTTCATTTCACATTTAGATACATTGATGATTTGCCATGAAAAATGAATTCAAAATCGTGGTACTATTGAAGAGCCTGTCAAGAGCGCGCCAAATTCAAAAATCCGTCAATTTTTACTGAAAATGGTCACGCAAAAATGATTTTTGGCTATCATGCGAAATTATATGTGCCATCATTGATTATCATTTGCATTGGTGAGGAGATTTTTTTTTCAATCCATTTTTGCATAATACAATGAGATTTATTATTATAAATTTGTAATTATTATTATCATTATTAATATCATTATAAACGTAATCATCATGATCATATCATCAGCATTTCACCATTTCAAAATTATTATTACTATTTTTATTAATTCTATGGATGAAAACAATTTATGAATATGAGACCACGTTCAACACGTTTTTTGGCCGTTGCTGTTGTCGTTTTTGGTGGTCATAACTAAATGATAATTGAATATGGAGATTATCATTTTCAAAAAAAGTCATGAGAATTTTTATTTTGCAGTTTTGAATGATGAAATCGTACCAAAATCAGTACCGAAAAAATCAAAATTATCACCACCATTGCCATCATCATCAACACGGTAAATGATTGCATTCAGGTATCCATGATTGCACTGATGAATCCGTGATTATGCTGGAATTTGTTGGAACATGTTCCGGAAAATTTTCACGAAAAATTTCCCAAAAAATGATTATCATTGAGAATAGATCATTATCAACAATACAACGATCTACTACAAAAAAACGATATCATAATGTTAATGACAATATATGAGCAATAATGACATTAATTATACCGTTTCGGATCTTATGAAACAAAAAAATCCGATTAAATCATTGATGATCTGCATAAAACTGAATGATTTAATAATGGTAATAAAAATTGTTATCATAATGAATTATTATCATCAGGATGGCAACAATTCTGTGATTCTTTGATTTCTGTCGATGGCAGTGATTTGCAAACACCATTCGATTCGGTGAGAATTTTAAAATTCAATTATCCTCTTCGTTCGTTTCGAAACTATTCATTATTCCATGAAAATTATCATTTAGATAAGTTCTATGCGTGTCTATCTGAGTCTATATGAGTCTTTGTGTGTCTATGTGTGCCAATGTGTGTGTGTTGATATCGTTTGATTTGTAATGGTCAACATTATGCGCAAAACAAAAGAAACAGAAAAAACATGTAATCAAATTTATAAATGATTATTATGATTTCATTTGATAATTGTAGGAGCGCTTGGAAATGCACAGGAACTACACTTATGAATGATTCATTTTGAATGAATATGAATATGGTCAATGGTCTTAATTTAGTGATACAGTTACTTTGCATTACTTTTTCATAAATATTTCGGTGAAAACTTTTTTTTCACTCAGAGAAACATGATGACATGATTTTTTTTTTTTTTTTTTTTTTTTTTTTTGCTTGAAAATTACGTGATTCGCGAGTTGTGCACCGAGAGTTGTGTGAACACAACTGAGCGAAAACATGAAATATTCAAAAGTCTAACATGGTCTAAAAATATGATGAAAATGAATGATTTGATGAATGATGATTGCATTGATGGATTCGTTTTGAATTGAATTAAATTTAATTGCAGTAAAATGATTTGATTTTCTTGTAAATCATCATCAACAGCTACAACAAGGAGTGTATTGGGCATTATCATCATCAAATTTTGACCTGATTATTTTCACATTTCACGATGTCCATAATCGACAATGATGATGATGATGATGATGATGATTGTAAATGTACATACTCTATTTGTGTGAATGGGATCAGTTATTTTTCTGAATTTCTAATTTTTTTTACAAATTCAAATCATTATCATGTGTAATGTAATGTGAATGTGAATAATCTTATGATGATCATGATGATGATTTGTATAATCATTACAATTTGTAATTTAGTGAATAATGGCTGCTGGCTAATGTATAATTATGATAACGAATGAATGCGAATGACGAATTACAACGATTTTGATGATTGTGAATTGCAAATCACCATCATGCCATTACCATTCATGATCATCATCATCATCACACGCCAATTATACATTTGATCAAACAATTCAAATTATTATTTCAAAGATTTTCCAGATCAATCGAATCAGGCAAAAACGGTAGGTATCATTTCAGGTAAAATGATGATTTAATTGCAATCATGATTCGATATTTTCGAGTTTGTGTGTTTAAATCTAATTTAAATCAAATTTAAATTAATTTGAATTATATTAAAATTAATTTTCTTGAGAAAATAAAACGAACGTCAATTCAATTCAAATTTCCGCATTCTATCCTACTCGTTCAGTTTTCTTCCAATTGAAAATAGATTTTTTTCAGGTTTTCTACGGATTACCACAGAATAATTTCAAGATGTTCTTTTCAAAAATTCAAAGAAATGTAAACTTGGGTGAATTTTCAGTTTTTTCTTGAATTCTTTTGAATTTTTTTGTGCCAAACAAAAGAAAACATGTGCAAATGATAAATTTTCAAAGATTGGCAAGCTGCAGCAATAAACATTAAAAAATAAACATTTAAATCAAGCTGAACTAAATCGAAACATATTTGATTTAGATTTCCATTAACTGACATGATCGATTAATATTTATTATTCAATATTAGTCTGAGTTTGGTGTTTTTGTATGTGTATGAAACAGTTTTTGGTACTTGTCTTTGTGTATGATTTTCCTTTCAATAAAGTTAATATTTCAATTCTTACACTCTTCAATTTTGATGATTATAAACAAATGAATAAATATTCATCTTCTACAAATAAATAAAACTAAATTTGACAGCCAATATCGTCAGAATCAGAATCCAAAAATCGAAATCTAAAATTATTCGATTCATAAAGTAAGAAATTCGAAATAACTCCATGAATCGAAAGAAATTCTTCAACACAGCCACACACCCACGTGTGTTACACATGCACACATGTGTATGTTAGACCAGGACAAACAAACAAAAATCAATTTACAAATCTTGAAATATTCCGTGCATGTTTATATTTGTGTAAGTATTAGTGAACATTGAAAATATTGAAAATTTTACCAATTCCGAAAGAAGAATTCACTAAATTTGTAAAAAATCGAAGCAGTATAATCTCCTTATAGACTTGTCAACATAATTGACTTTCAAAGCATCGTGAATATTTTGCGTGAATCGTATCATAACATTAATAATGCTAGGGCACAATGCTCTGCACAAGCAATCAAACAATCGGCAAAAACACATGTAAAACATCGTTTTCAATGTTTTATCGGGTTCAAATACTGTTCAAATGACTCATGTTTCTGTTGAATATACTTGCGATAATGCTCAAAATATTCACACAAGAATATTAAGAGAATATTCTGTGAACTGAATAGGAGTCTATTGTCATTCATGTTGTCAATCGAGATGAACGATTTGAGAAAAAGAATCGAAGAGGAGGAATCACAGAGAATCCTAACGAATAAGTGTTTTTGGAAGCAATCAACCGTAACGATAACGATGGCGCTTTGTATCTTTGAATCTTTTGTAGTTATCCAAACAATTCCATATACGAATCGATGCTTGATAGTGTCAAAATTAAATTACTGTTATTAATCATCACCAACCACCGAATTTCGTGTATGAATAAATATGAATGTATTGATATTGAATGAGCCGATTAGCAAAGTCGAGAAAAAATGAAATGAATTCGACTCAATTCGTTAGAATTGAACAGTCCCACCGATCATTGGTTATGATCATGATATTTTTCTATTCCTGGAATGACCACCGATTCGATCTAGAATCGATTATGAAATTCTGACCCTCAAGAACTTTATATTAAGAAATTTTTCGAAAATTCTACGATTATAATGGTTTTTTTGGGAAACTTTCATCATCTCACAAATGATTCAAATGTGTTTCACCATTTATTATTCTTAAACTTTCTCATTTCGCCAATCGAATCTTAAATCGATCGCGTTCCAAAATTCAATCATCCATTCATAGCATAATCATTTACAGAGTCTGTAAGTGTAATGTAATGAATTTCATCAAATTCTTCACTTTACTCCAAAAGAATTACTGGAAATTACTAAGCTGCTGAAGTGAGATTGAATTTAATAACGATAATCGATTGCGCTTGTCGAGCAGATAAAGACCGAAAGAAAGCTAAAAGTTCAAGGGATTTCAGACCATTCTCTCTCGTTCTGGAGAAAATAACAGCAAATTTTCTTCCATATCAAAAACATCATCATCATTCGAGATGAATGTTATCGACGAGATGTGAACAATTTGCGCCCTGAATGAAAAAAATGAAAAAATGAATCATTTCAAGTTAATCAAAGAACGAATCGTGTCTGTATATTGTATTTGTGGAAGGCTCCTCGCGCGCACTCACTCAGACAGGCACTTACATACCAATACACACACTGAAACTAACACATTGAACAATGTAAAACACGAAAATTCCATGTAAAACATCGTCGATTATTAAGTCCAAAAAAACAGTGATTTCCAGATGATGATCATCGAAATAGGGGCGTGTAAATGGGGGGCAAAATATCATCATCATCATTTTCGAATTCAACATTAACCAGAGAAGTAGCGACTTTTATGAAGCAACCAAATGGCTGTAGTAGTCATTTAGGTTTTCGATCAAAAAACGGCAGCAGCTTGCACTTGTTCTCTCCGCATCCCTCTCCGTCTCTTTCCATCCCTATCCATCCATCTTCATCTCTCGCTCTCTGGTGCAGTCATCAGTACCATCGACCGATGGCTGCATCAGAAGCACACATGCACACAACGGATTGTTTCAAATTGCAGTTGTTTGAATGGCTGCTGCTGCTGTTAGTTTGTCGAATAATCGTCGATTAATGGATGTTTGGATGGATGGAAATTTGAAAAAATTCGAGAAAATAGTCGAAGAAATAGTCGAGAAAAAAATGATACGTCATGTGTGAAATGTTTATCATTTTTTTTATCTTCACATTTAATTTCTTCACCATTTTCTAGGCACATATTTTTTCTATGGATTTCAATGAATTTCAATGATTTTGTCGGAGTTTCTGCTCATCTATCGAGCAAAATATCATTACACAGATTCTTATACACACTTATCGACACTCTTTTTCTGTTGATTTTCACACAATCACAGTATAGAAAGATGATGATTAAATGAATGAATCAATGAAAAAGTCAAATTTTTAGCCAGAAAAATCAAAATAAAATAAGCCCAACCCTGAAAAAGGTGTGTTCTTGTCGTCATCGGCAAACATTTTTGACCAATCAAATAATTTATTTCCATATTTTTTTTTTTTTTTGATATTTTTTTCCTTTCAATTTGTTTTCCATTCAAATAATAAAAATCAATGAATTGATAGATATATTTTTGTTAAACCAACTTGTCTAAACAATGATAACATACACATACGAGAAAACAAGCTTTAAATAATCATCAATTTTTTTTGTGATTGAACTCCATAGCTTTTTGCTCAATTTTCTCAGCGTTTCGATATCTCATCATCATCATCATCAATTTCAGTGTGTGTATGTTTCAATGTGTTTTAGTGTGAAAAATGTTTGAAATGAACTAAATGAATGAATGAATAAAATGAGAGAGACAAAGAAAGAATCAAGTTTTTTTCGCCAATGATTTTCGTAATTTCACACCGCTACTTCTGTGTATCACTGTGTTGTGAACACACACACCAGCACACGTTCATTCATTTTCAAATATATGAACATTTTTCTCGCCTCTATTTACCAAATCGTCGCTTTTTTTGCTGTGTTGAGCGAAGAAAACAACAGAAATTATTATTGTTATTATCACAGAATTTATTATTTTAAAGCACAGAGAGAAATTAAAAAAAAGAAACGGCAACAGAATCATCTAATAACACCAGAATCATTTAGACAATTTCAATAGAATTTAGTATCACACAAATCATCAGCGGCAAACAAAAGAATCAATGAAGAACAATTCAAACAATTCTTTCGATAAAAATTATTCAAATTATTCTTTGATTGATTTTGAATTTTCGCTTTTTTTTATTTTTCTTCGAAAATAATTTGTGCATATCATCGACGAAATTCTTTATCAATCAATCAACCGATCTTGAATGATGATCGATTCGAGAGGAGAAAGAAATGACAAGAATTTCCAATTTTGAATCTTCAAGAATCTATTTCAACATTCATAGACTGTCATCATTTTTCATATATTTATCATACAAATGAACATCATGCATGGAACATGTTTCATTGATTCAAGAATTCAAGAATTGTCAGAATTGTGAATTTTCATTAAAAAAATTTGTCCATCTTCAAATTTCTTCACTCATTCATTTGTTTGTTTGTTTGTTATTTCATTCATTTGTATTCACTCATTTCAATTTTTTTTGCAGTGTTTTTGCATTGTTGTTTTCAATAATATATAAAATTTTCAAACATATATACAAACACACACACACACTTGCACACTCACATTGAAAGTTGTTGAGTGAGAAAAATAGGTGGGATTTCACATTTCATTTTGAACAAAAAAAAAAAAAAAAAAAAAAAAAAACGAAAAAAATAATTTGATAAAAATAATTTTGAAACTAAATTGAACTAAACAACACATTGTTCGTGACTATTTTTTCACGAATCATCAAATCATAAACATCTAAAAAACATACAAAAACATACGCTCATACAAACATTGATAACCAATGACTATTCAAGATTTCTTTGAAATTTATTTGAAAATTTTCAGTTTTTTTTCAAACAATTTTCAATGATAAGAATTAATGACAACTCTTTGTTCGTGTGTTTAAATGTGTCTGCTATCAAAGTTTTATGAATTATTTTCAATTGAAAATAAATAAACAAATGTTGAAAACAACAAAGCAAAATTCGATTCAAATTCATTTCAGTTCTGATCATTCATTCGTTCGATCTATCGATTGATTGATGACAAGTACAGTGAATCACATTGATAATGATCATTATTGAATTTTTCGAATTTAATTTTGTTTGAAAATTTTATTTTAAAATTGAATTTTTTTTTTCACTGAAATTCGTAAATTGCTCCTGAAAAGTTTTTTCAGAGAAAATTTTCGACATCTTTTTCTGAGACATGTTTTTTATTTAAGAATGTTTTCCAAGTGATTGTGCTTCAATAAATGAATTGATTCTCTAATTAATTTAAATTAGTTGGAAATCAATTTAAAATTGATCGTTTAAATCTTCTTTACACCTGTGATTTATTTCAAAAATCTTTAATTTTAATTAATTTAATTCGACAAACATTAAACATCGTTGAACAGGCAATATTTCAATATTTAATCAGATAACTAATCAGATCATCAGTGATTATTCAACGTTTTATTAATTTTCGTGTTGTATTTTGTGTTTAAATTTTGATAATTTTGTTTGAACTTCAATAACAAATATTCCTGACAAATCCTTAATTTGCAAATAATTTATTACACAACAATTAATAACAAACAAATGTGAAAATTTTCAACAGAAATAACAAAGACAATTTTTCCATTTTAATTTTCTAATCGTCTTTAAAAGGTAAGAATTGAGTGTGTGAATTTTATATAATCAAAAGCAATTAATTATTTTAATAATTATAAAAATCGACGACTAATGTTGATATTGATGCATTCATTTCTTTACCAAATACGATCATTTTAATATACACAAAAAAATCAATTAAATTAATTCAATCATAATTGAATTGAATTTGAATACAATAAATCATGGTTTGACACTAGTTAGTCATCAGCAAATGAAAAATGATTTAGGCTAATTGTTTGCATACGGGATTATAAATTATTTCTTCACAAAAACAATTGAAAATTCTGAATTTGATTAGTTTGAGCCTTCATAGTAAAAGGTCACCGTAAGGTCATTTGAATGTTTTTAATTAGTAAAATTCTCAAAAAATATCTTTGCTAAATTATTGATTAATAATTGATTAGCGATTGGCACGCGTTCATTATATTCAATACACATGTTCATTATTTTATGGTCATTCTTTTCTTTTCTTCAATAATTCGTATACGAATAAGTATACTTAATTGACCGAACGATGGTCAAATATGTATGATGATGATGATGATGACCATATGCATAACATTATATTGTATTTGAATAATTCAAAACCACAGAAAATTAATTTGTGGTTTTCAATTATTGTTTTAAATTATTTAAATTATGATTTTCTATGACAAATTGCAAAATGTTTGCAATGAGTAAAATGTATGCAAAAGTTTAATAAATTATTATGTTTGGTCCATTGATGATTAAATGGTAATTATTTATTCCTTTTTCTTATGATTAATGAGAAATGAATATTGAGCCATTATCATCGCATTCTACATTGTTCCATGCATGATGAATCTTAATATTTTGAAACGATAAAAATGTGCCGCACACATTTACATTACCTTTGAGTGTCTAATTTGATTATAATACATGGATCATCATTTTTTTTGTGGTTAATTTTTTGAATAAATTTTTTCAATTTAATCAAAACAGATTTTGCCATGTTTGAAATTTAATTAAAAAAATTCAGGGAAGTACTATAAAATAATGCTACAAATATTCAAGCAAATATTACGAATGCAATGACAATTGAAATATGTAATCATAATCAACAACGACAACAATCATTGAATTTTCAATTGAAACAAATTGATCCAAATAATAATTACAATTATAATCACCGACAACAACTAAAATTATTAATAAAAATGTCTGCAAAAGCTAAACATTTTTCAATTGATTCGTTAATCAATAATCATAAAACGGATACTGAACTAAATATTGGTGGTGGTGAAAATCAACGACGTCAATCTTTTAGTAATACAATAAGATTTAGTAATAATAGTAATCAAGCAAAGACTAATACACAAATTTTTAATGGGAAAAATCATAATAATGATTGGAATAATCATCATAATCAGCAACTGCAACAACGTAAACGTTTATTAGATCATCATCTTGATGAACAAAAACAACATCAGAAATATCGGCCAACTAAATCATTAAAATCATCATCAATAACAAAATATACAAAACGTTTTAATAATGAATATCATAATGATAATGATAATGTTAATGTTGATGATGTCGATGATGTTGATGATGATAATATTGTTACTGATCATTTTGTTGTAGACGATAATAATGATGATGATAATAAT
This sequence comes from Psoroptes ovis, assembly GCA_002943765.1. NCBI lineage: Eukaryota > Metazoa > Arthropoda > Arachnida > Sarcoptiformes > Psoroptidae > Psoroptes > Psoroptes ovis. Next base: position 929,062 of record PQWQ01000013.1, on the reverse strand, counting down.
GTTATTATTGGTAGAGATATTATTGGAGATAATGATAAAGTTATTACTGATGATGATGATGAAGAAATAAATGTTGATGATGTTATTGTCGATATTGAATCTAATAGTTCAAGCATACATGATGATGAATGTATATCATGTAAATCAGATCCATTAAATGAACAACCAATAAGTCCAAATTTAGCTGCAACATATCCAACATTTGATCCAACAGCAACGCTGTTTGGTTTAAAATCGACCGATATGAATACATTTTTGAATCCAGCCAATTTTAATTTAAATCTATTTCGTGCTGGTACTTTACCGCCTACACATTTATCACAAATTCATCCTAATTTAGCATTACAGCAACGTTTGAATATGATGGATTTTAATAATTCATTCGCTGATCTCGCTAAATTTGCCAAATTAAATCCAACATCAAGTTTGCCACAAACAACAACAACAACATCTGGTACACATCAACCATCATCATTGCCACCGCCGTTGCCACCTCCACCACCACCATCATCAGCACAACTAACATCCACGGTACAATCGACAAAAAATTTGAAAAATTTTTCCAAATCAGCATTTTCATATGTAAATAATAACAATAATATAACATCAAACAATATTGATTATGATAATCATCAATTACCGACAACATCATCTAAAAAATCGAATGCAAATAATAGTAATAATAATGGTAATCGATCAATTTCAAATTATAATCAACAACAATCGAACAATAAAGAACAATCATCGAAATATCTATCCAACAATAGTCAACATAATTATCGTGATAAAGAATCATCATCATCAACAACAACGACAAAATCAAATTATAATCATCATCATAAAAGTGGTAAAAATTCATCAACATCAAATGAATCGAAAAATAATTCAGCAAATAGTAAACCAGAATTAAATCCAGCATGTTTACCACGTTGTAATTGTGAAGAATTAATGAAAATTGATGCAAAATTAGAAACAAAAGAATTGTGGGAAAAATTTCATGAATTAGGTACCGAAATGATTATCACTAAAACTGGCCGTAGGTAAGTGAATTTTCAATGTTAATTTTTTTGTTTATTTTCAGTGAAAAATTTTCATAAATCACAAGTGAATCATTCTCAAACACTCCAAAATGCCAAAAAGTCCAGTCTAATTCCAATCCAAAGCCAAAACAATTTCAAATTCAAATTCGGATAATCAGTAATCATCAAACACAAACACCAATCAAAAACTTAAGAAAATGATTTCAATTTTTCACCTTAAAAATTGAAATCTTGAAATTTTCATATCATCATCAACAGCAAAATTGAAAAGCCGTCAAAATGTCGCCAAACAAATTTGTTTTATTTAAATTATCAGCTAAAAAACTGTTTCGTTAATTCAATTTAGTCAAAAAATTTCCCTAAATGTTCGACAACTTCATTTTTTATTTAAGAGCCAAAAACAAACCAAAATCTTTTAGCAAAAAATTATCAATGTAATTATACCTGTCGGCGGACACACACACAAACACACACTTATATTATTATCAATTGTCATTAATTGTTTTAAGTAATTATTATCATCATTACCATAACTAAATGATGATTCAAAGAAATGAAAGCATTGGTCAATCATCAATTGATTTCCAAAATGGTTTTCAGTTGATGGAAATTTACAAATTTCTTCAATGTTTTTTCGTTTACTTTTGGCGACCAAAAATAAACAAATAAATGACAAGTTAAGATCTGTCGTGTGTCTTGATTCTGTCTTATCAGCCAGCAACATCATTATCATTATCATCATCTTTATTTAATTTTATTATTATTGATATTGACATTATTATTATTATTATAATTTCACTGTAATTGTATTGATGATAATAACTCTTATCAGTTATAATTGCACTTTGAGGAGAAAAAAATATATCGCAATTATATGGTTTTTCTATGTTTCACATTTAGACATGCAAGAAATGAACAATTTGTCAGAGCACTAAAAATTGACTATTCATCACCGCGACCAACACAACTTGAACATGAACACAGAACAGAAGCTTTAATGTGAAATTTTCAACAGAAAAAATTTTTGAGAAAAAATTAATCGGCTTTGGCGTCAATCAATGCGAAGACGCGACATTTCACCATTTTAAATGTTTTTGAATGAATATGATTTAAGCGACGATGAAACAATTTTTCTGATTCTAATCAGTGAATGAATAATTTAGTTTTTTCTGAACTTTGTATGATAGATTATGATTGAAGAATCAAAAATTGATAATATTCAATAGCACATATAATGTATACATCGAATACAAATACCCTTTAATTTAATTTTTAGTGGTTTTTGGCTTTTGCTTTTTGGTGGTTAAATGTTAAATGATTCAATTTATTTTTCAAATTTTTTGAAAATTTTCTTTTCTCAATTCGATAACAAACTCAATTTCAATTTTCTGTTTTTTTTCTCTTTCATTTTAATCGTAAATTAATTCAATAATGGATTAGAATGTTTCCAACATGTCGAATATCATTTCACAATACCGATCCAATGGCAAGATATGCTGTTTTGATGGATATATTACCAGTCGATAATAAGCGCTATCGTTATGCATATCATCGTAGTTCATGGCTAGTTGCCGGTAAAGCTGATGCACCATCACCGATTCGATTGTATTTACATCCAGATTCACCATTTACCGGGGAACAATTACGAAAACAAATTGTTTCATTTGAAAAAACTAAATTAACCAATAATGAAATGGATAAAAATGGACATGTAAGTTTTACAAATTACAATTTTTTGTTATTTATTTTTTATGTGAAAAATTTATTTCTTTCTGGTTTATATACAAATGCAGATCGTTTTGAATTCAATGCATAAATATCAACCAAGAATACATTTGATTAAATTACGTTTAGATCAATTAACACATCATAGTAGTCAATTGGTGATAAATAATTTAGAAAATGAACAATTTCGTACATATATTTTTCCTGAAACTGTTTTTACAGCTGTAACGGCATATCAAAATCAATTGGTAATTTTGAATCATTATTTTAAAATCGATTTGAAATTAATTTTTCTCCTATTTTTCTCAAGATAACAAAATTGAAAATTGATTCAAATCCATTTGCAAAAGGTTTTCGTGATTCAAGTCGATTAACCGATCTGGAGCGTTATGAAATGTAAGAATTTTTTTTCATTGAAAGATTTTATTTGATTCATTTTGATCAATTTTTCTCTTTTTCTAAACAGAGAATCAGTTGAAACCTTGTTACGTGAACATGCATTTCGACATTCACCGTTTCGTGCATTTTTTGGTGCCGATCTTTCACCACACGATCAACAAGCATTGGCTAATGCAGCTGGTATGTAAAATTAATTTGAAATATTTGAAAATATTTAAGTTAATTGCATTAATTTTGAACAGCATTAGGCAGATTACCATGTGGCCAAGACTTTTTAGCATTGATGGCATCACATGCAGCAGCAATCGCTTCATCAGCGAATTGGAAATTTGGTCCGAACGGTCAAATACCAACATCAGCGCCTTCATCATCGCAATTAATACCACCAACAACAACTTCCTCAACAAATGCGAATCAAAATAGCTCACCAAATACGGCAATTTCACCGCCAAATCCTGCTGCATTTCCATCTTCGATGTTACCAGGTAGAGTTGTTTGAAAATCATTTAAAAAATTAATAAATATTCAAAATGAAATTCAATTATTCAAGGATCAGCAGCTGATTTATCCTCAATGATATCAATGAATCCGGCACTGGCGAATTTTTATTTTGGAAATATTCCACCAAATTTTATTTCTGGTCAAAATTCATTACAGCCATCACCGATCACTAATCCTCATTCGCAATCTGATACCGCAATACCAACAACTCAAGCGACGAACGAATCATCAAAATTATCGAATAATTCAAATAATGGGAAATCAAACAATAATAAATCAAATGGCAATGAAAGCAAAAGCATCAACAATCATGATGCATTAAATCTTTCATGTACAGATGTGACAGTAAATAATAGTAACAATAATAACAGTAATTGTTCAAGCCCATTACTATCTAATTCATCAAATGAAAGTTCACCGACAACAACAACAAGTGTACAATCACAAACAGCTGCAGCTGTTGCTGCTGCTGCATTTTATACACAATTTCCGCGATTCTTTCGGCTACCTTCGGCAGCAATTTCATCTCCAGGAGCAAATTTAACATCATCATCTACATTAACAATGACAACAGCAACAATCACATCACCAACACATTCTCAGTCATCAAATTACACGAATGATACCATTAATCAAACGACCACAACACCAAAAATATCATCACCATCAGCATCATTACCATTACAACCGGCTCTTTCATCATCATCGAAATTAGAAATGAAAAATGACATCACACAGAATCGTTCATGTCCAAATACACCGCCATCACCATCATCTTCATCATCTATATCGGATATATCAAATTCATCTAATCGTACTTTATCGAATAATAATAATATTTAAAATTAATACACACACATACACAATTATAACAGAATAATTCCCGTGTATAAATTGATTCAACATATCAAATTGATGATTATCAATCAAAAACATACAAGCACAACATTCGTTGTGTACATCTTTGACTATCAATTATTAAATTATAGTGAAAATTATATTAAAAATCTACTTATTATTACATAATATGGACTGATGATTAATTTTTATTTCAGGTGAAACAATAATAATTATCATTAAATGAGAGATCTATCACGAAACTGAATAAACAATATTAAATTTCATATCTTGTTGTTTTGGAAAATTTCATAATTGAATAAATAAGAAAAAAATTACAATAATTTAAATTTGATTAAATATTAATTAATCACATTTTATGTGTATAAATAAATTTTGATCCAATATTTACTCGTGATTTAAGAAAAAAAAAATTTCGCAATCAATCAATAAATTAAAATGGTGAAACAACATTCGCATTGCCACGATCATCATCATGATAATTTCCATAATGATGATAATTTTGCCATGAAATTTGGTTATCGTTTATATTATATTGATCTATTGCGTTATCTTCTATATTTGACATCAATTTTCGTATTATATTCAGGATTTCAATTGTATGGTGATGATTTTTTATCACTTTATTCGAACAATAAACAAACATCAGGAGTAACTAAATCGATTGCATTATTTTTTCTAGGCAGTCTTTTATCAGTAGCTACTATTTATTCATTTTATAATGAATGTTTGATTTATAAACTCTACATATTTATTTCAATTATAATTATTATATTATTAATTCGATGGTTATTTATCGAATCATCCACAGCATTGTTTGGATGGAAAACTGTTCTCTATTTGATACCATATTATTTAGGTTTATTATTATCATTTCTTATAATTTTCATGGTATTTTTTCAATTAAATGATTGTACGATCAATTTTCATAGACAAAAAAAGACCAAACGAATTCGACATTGTCACAAACATAATGATAAAATTGATCATTACTCAAGCAATGATCATAGCCATAAACATCATCATTATTCACATTCCAAACCACATAAATCAAGACATCAATCAAAACATCATTCACTAGGTGATACCTCACGTACATCATGGCAGCATGTGCCGACCGCTCAAGTATCAGAGAAATCATCGGCTCTTTCGACTTCAACAACCATGGTTTGATCATATAAAAAGCACACATAATAAAAAGGCAAATGATAAATATTGATATATACATTTTTAATTATTATAAATTATATTTTCTTTTCAAAAAGTAAAAACATACAAAATACCAAACAATATAAATCAACGAAACAATTTGTCATTTATAACATTGTATATAAATAATTTGATTGTTTGTAACAAAAAAATCACTAAGACTAGGGTAGTTTTAAATTAAGAGATGAAAAATGACAAAATATCGAAAGAAGAGTAAAATTAAGTTTTGAACAATCGATATGATGAAATTTGCATTGGTAAAATATTTAATGATTGATTCAATAATTGATTATTTTCGTTCGAAGCAGTAAAATCTGACCATATGGACATTCCATTCACAATCTCAATATTTGGCATTAAACGTTGGATTATATCTTTGGAAAAATAATCATTTAAATTCATTGTTTCCGTTTGTTGTTTATGCTGTTTTTGCTGATCAAGGCATTTAGAATCACAAGATAAAGCAGTGCGATGCAACCAAAGGCTAAATTGTTTATGTTTAGCGGTTGATCTACGTAAATTCAATAAATGTAAATCACATGGCAATGATGATTGCAATAATTCGAGTTGTTTATCATCATTTTTTATTAGTTGCTGCTTATCGTCATTGAGTTTACTTGTTAAGCCAATAATTGGATTCAACAATGTTTGTGATTCGAACATCATACCACTATTAATTAATGGATTTGAATAATTAATGGACATTGTTATTGGTTCTATCATTAAACGAAATATTTCACATGTTTGACGGTTATCTAAAACACCTTGATTCAGGCCGCGAAAATCATCTTGCAACAAACGACGATCCATGAATATCTCCATCGTAGAGGATTGTAAACTTGTTACGCCTAAAGGTTGCCCACTAATCACACTGAATCGATGTTTATCATCTTCGATCCATGCGATGGTTGTCATTGGATAGACGTTTCCCTGAATCGGTATCTTATCATAACGTTTGCGGGCAATCATTTGTAAACCGTTTAAATCAGTGAAAAATTTATCTCCATTCTTTATTTGAGGCAACTCGAATCGAATTAATAGTTCACGATTACCACCTTTCATATGAAATTCAGTCTGCATTTCAACTGTTGGTCTTTTTCGATATAGACTAAAACGCAAATAAACAGGAAATGGTTCATCGATCATCCATTCATATCTTGATTCAAGATTACCAATCGTTAAACGAATTTTCGGTTTACCTTTCCATTCAAAAGGTACAGGGTCTTTATTGTCAGGTATAAATATATAGGCACCAGATTTTTGTACATTTTTTTTGCCAGCTCTTGTTCCATATGACATGATCTGCATTTTCACATCGATTTCGTTCCACATTTTGGTTTGAGAATCGAAATAACTCCAAGATTTTAATAAACCATTCATCGAAGTCGAATCAAATATCAAACGAATATATTCATTTTCAATAGTCGTATTAGGAGCTGATGATAAAAGTGATAATATGTGATAATTGAATGGTTTTTTGGCTATCATAGAATCTTGATGTGAATTATATAAAGTAATAAAGCTCTCATATTTATCATGATGTTTATAAGAACGGCCATTAATTGGTGAACATTGACAATGACCAAAACAATATTGTTGCAAAGAAGTTGGCTTGAGTTTAGGTTGAAAACAAATTTCACGTCTTTTATCCAATGGCTCGTTTGATGCATTCAAATCTCTCCATCGAGGATTGATTTGTATCATTTTAATCGAATCACCATCATTTGTTGCTGATAAACACCAATCCGGCATATTATCATCATCACTAGTCCAATGAATATCAAAACAAAATACTTGAGTATCGATTGTCCAGCCAAGACTGTTGTATAATATAAAATATCTGTTTTGAAATGAATAAATGATTGTAAAAATCGATAAATCTAATATTTGCAAAACTAATAATTACTTTCGAGTATTCTTATCTAAATGAAATGAATGTTTGCGAAATGGTGTTTGAATATTAGGAAACGTGTGCATAAACTCTAAATCTGGAATCGTATAATTGACAATTGCTGATAATGATGATGTTGCGATAGTCTCTAAAATTTTTAATGATTTCAACATTCGATTGGCATAATCAACGACAACACTTTCTTTAGCTGTACCAGTGATACCATCATGATGTTGGAATAATGCTAAATTTTGTCTCGCAAATTTCAAATCATAAATCAAATGTTTAAAGGGATCCTGATCATCGTTTTTACTGGTAACATTTTCATTGAGGATATTACCGATAGAGAAAAGGATTTCAATAGCTCTTAAATGACTAGCAAGTATTCGTTCAAAACGTTTATAAAAAGGTTTGGATGTATAATAACCACTCCAATAATGATCATCACGATCAGCATATGTGAAAAAATCACCAACTAAAGATGGGAATTCGTCCATATGTGCTTGTTGATTTTGATCATATTCAGATTTGAAAAGTGAATCAAAATAATCATTCAATGTTGCAAATTTTATCTGCAAAAAAAAAAAAAAAAAAAACAATAGTTTATTTATAGTTTTTAATAAACTTGTATCAAAAACATTACCTCAACATTGAATTCAGATCTTGAATTAAGAAATAGCATGATACGGCGGTAATTATCATATTGATTTCTCCATTCTTTGATATCATCATAACGAAAATCATCACCAAGTGGTACTAATAAAGAATTCGTCCGATACAATAATGACTTCTTACGGTATTGATCTAACAATGTCTTTGCTCTATATTTAATTATATAAATAAATGAAAATGGCATCAATTTAAATCATATTACCTTTCTTCAACATTCGAATCAGTGATAGGCTGTGGATTGATTTTCCATGGACATTTTGGCTTTGACAAACGCTTGAAATCAAATTGACAACAAATTTTAGGATCTGGACCACAAGTATGTGGAATGTCATATGAATAGAATGGCTGAAGATGACACAAAATATCATCATTCATGAAGTTTGCCGATTCCCAATATTGTCTCCAACGAAACTCGAGTTGATGATTATAAGATAAATATTTTTTGATTGAATAATGAACACGTTGTATGACCATTGCACGAAATCCCATTAATTTTAATAAATAAGCCATTGTTGGAGACATTCCGAATGGATCGATTGCCCAACCGTGTTTAGGACGCCAATTAGTTTGTTCATAGCCAATGTTATCTTGCAGCCATTCATGACCTTCTATCATTTGCAGTAACATTGACCAATAATGTGTATTTGCTTCATCATTCATAACCCATCCTCCAGTAACGATTTCAAAACGTTTATCAATTATCAATTTACGTAACATTTCACGATGGGCATCGTTTGTCGTCTCCCACCAGGCCGAAAGATAACTTGTTTCTGCCCATATGAAACGCATATCCGGATTTTGTGACATAAATTCTACAGCATTTGTTAGAATATGTTTTGTTTGTTTGGCGAAATAAACATCAAAGGTTTTAATCCATCCAGGATCATTATGACTATGTGGTACAATGAACACTTTTAATTTCGGTTTAGGCCTTTTGAAATTTGTCTCATTAACTTCTAATGGCCATCCTTGCTTCCAAACGCCACCATCAACATTATCAAATGGCAGCTGCTCATATATTTGATGCAAATCGATATCTGGATCATTATTGGTATTCACATCATTCGTCGATAGACAATTGTTGACTTTTTGCTGAAAAATATTTTCATTAGACAAAAAATCAAACAATTCATCATTAGTTAAATTCGATTTTATCGATGTTAATAAATCGTTGCGTATAGATTGCAATATTTCACGATTATTTTTCAAATTTATTTCAATTTTTCGTAATAATTCATTTATTTGTGCAGCACGTGTTTGTTTGGATGGATTTTGCTCAAGCGATAAATTTTCAATATATTCAATATAATCTTTTCTTTTCGGTGAAGAATCAATAGAAGTTGTGTCTGAATTTGACAATTGTATCAAAATATTAAAATAACTAAACAAGAAAAATATTACAATCAAAATAACAAATGAAAACAATATATAATTAAGCCATTTTGTTCCTGCTGTTGTTTGTAATAGAATAAATTTTCGCAAACGTCTATAAAACCATTTCTTAACTGTATGATTTGTTTGAAGATTAGTCGATGATGATGATGAAGATATTAATGAAACATGTACATCATTTGATGGAACATTTTCAAACATTTTTTTTCATGAGAATATTGCTTTTGAATTTATCACAATAAACCAGTGTTTCGATTGAAAAAAATCAGCAAAATTAAGCCAATATTCATGTATCTGAGCATTTGCGTAAAATTCTATTCTAAAAATCGAAATATAGAAAAAAATTTTATTTTGAATAGAATATTATAAATCATTTACAATCAAATTCAAATTTTTTATTCAGCTCATAATTATTAAAATTAATCCATATTACCATTGCAATTATTTCATAAATAATATCATTAAGAAATAATTTGTAACTACGGGAAACTAATTAATGATGATGATAAGCATTTTTTTTTTTTTTTTTTTGGGATCAACATAGAATGAACACTACGGAAATAAATTAAGACTTACCGTAATCGTTTCCATGATTATTATCATATCATCTATTTAAAAAAACAGAAAAGATGATTCAAGAAAAAATGAGATAAACAAAAATATGCATTGTATGAATTTAGCATTCAATATGTTATGAATTACTTGCAATGTATCAGCAATTTTCAGCACCCAATCATCTGTTGCGTTAATTTGACAAACACATGTCAAAAATTTAAAAATTTTTGTCAGCATTCAACGACAGTGAAATGGCACATCTTTTGGATCAAAGTCTATACAATAATAGAGGTAATTGTTCAGAATTAAAGTTAATACTTTTTTATTGATGTCTTTTTCATCAATCTTTTCTCAACAGAAAAACAATTCGTATTGAATGATCTATTATTTTGTATTGAATTTGCTCAAGAATTATTTAAAAATGCAAAAATTATTAGTTCTAATAATCAAATCAATACTGATTTACAACATTGGCTGATGAAACATGAATCACATAAAGAAAAATTGCAAAAAATTTTCTACAATCAACAGCATGAATGGCGTAATGTATTGAAAATTGTGCCATATTTGATGGAAAATTATATTAATGTCTTAGAATTGAGCAAACCGAAAGAAATCATATTTGATATGACATTGGATATAATACGTTCATTATCATTATGCATAAATCCAAAACGTTTGTTGCGTTATTGGCCAACTGAAGTTAAATGGTTAATACCGGTGATTGAATGGAATGAAGAATATTTGAATGAAAATTATGATTCAAGTTTGCATTTTTCATCTGCTAATGTATTGATTTTGTGGTTATCATCGGCAGTTAAAACACCATTCGATTTATCTAGATTCGATAATCAAACAAAAATCTCAAATGAAAATGATAAAATAATGTTAAGAATTGAAAAAATCATTGAAAGCAATATTTGTAATCATTCACTCATTTCTGTGCTACATTTTCTTGTGAGGTCCTTTTATTCTCGCCATGATTGTCAAAATCGATTAGAGAATTTTATCAATAAACTATTGACAATTATAAAACTCAAAAATGATACGATATATGCAAAGCTATGCACATTAAGAATTTTAGCCACATTATTAAAATCTGTTGATCGTCATCGAATGTTGGCCCATGTCGATAATATTGTTTCAACGATCATTGATTCAATCGACATTGATCATGAACAATTGGTGAAACTCGTCCTTAAGATTTGTGGACGCTCCATCTTAGTTCATTTAAAGCCTTCAAGTGAATTAAAATGGAGATATAAATGTGGTAAACGTATCATACAAAAATTCGGAAATGAAATTAAGCAAAAACAATCGTGCGACTATAATGAGATTGATCAAAATGAAGATGAATTCGATCAAGACTTGCCTGAATATTTTGAAACAATTTTGCAAATATTACTTCAAAACTTAGTTTTCAAATCTATTCCAGTTCGATTCTCTTCAGCTAAATATTTATCTTCAATTTGTAGCCGTCTACCTTCCGAATATTCTCGACAAATTGTTGATCATATCATAGAATATTGTCGAGCAAACAATGAAGATCATTATTGGCATGGTTCATGTTTAGCTTTAGCTGAATTTGTTCGTCGTGGACTTATTCCTATTGATTCACAGATGTCAGAAATTATTAATATCGTAACTAAAGCATTATTTTACGAGCAAATACAAGGATCATTTGTTGCTGGCGCAAATGTGCGCGATGCTGCTTGTTATATTTGCTGGTCAATGGCAAGAGCATATGATGGCCAATTAATTGGATCATATGTCAAACAACTTGCGCCAATTTTATTAAATGTATGCTGTTTTGATCGACAATTGAATTGTCGTCGTGCAGCATCAGCTGTCATACAAGAATTAGCTGGCCGCACGCAACAATTTCCACATTGGATTGATGTTATACAACGAACCGAATTCAATGCACTCAATCAAATTGAAAATACATACCTAGAAATCGGTTATCATTTTGCGATAACATATGATGATTTCCGTTCAACAATTGTTGACCATTTATTAAGACAAAAATGCATCTATTGGGACTCAAATATTCGCTATTTAGCATCTAAAACTGTGGCAAAAATTGCTGAAAATTATTCATTTTATAATGAATCATATTTTGGAGATTTCCTGCAAAAATTTGATCAAATTGAAAAATTTGATTTGAATCATCAACATGGTTTAATGTTGACAGCATCATATCTACTGAACTCAGACAAATCCATACAAAATGGAATAAATATTATCGATAAATTTTGTGAAAAATTTTCGCTACAATATGATTCGAATTGTAAATCTTCATCATCAGCATTCACTAGCAATATGATACGTGAATCATTGCTGATATTTGTCGAGAATTGTATACAATTCATATCCGAAAAAAATTTGTTGAAAATAGAAGAATTTCTATTCAATTCAATCGATTCAATTGATTCTAATGAATCCATTCAATCAATTATTGTTAATGCCGCTCATAATTATATGTGTGTTGTTACTGACCATCTCAAATATCAATTTTTACAGGAATCAATAAAAAGGATACAAACAAATTATGATCAATTTAAAACATCCACGCTTATACAATTTGTCACGCGTTATATTTGCTCAAATAATTTCAATGAATCATTTAAGGATAGAAAAAATGAAATCATTATTGATATCATCAATTCTTTAAAAAAATATCATGAATATTGGTTCGAAAATGAATTACGTCGTCCAGAAACGATAGCTGATTTAGCTAAATGCCTATTAGAAATTGTATCCTATCATTATCAATCAATACGACAACACAGTAATAATAAATCATTATTAGCAGATGTTCATCAAATTTTATTAAAATGTTTCGATGATCATACAATAACGAAAAAAGGTAATACTGGACTAATAATTCGCCGTATTTGCATTCAAACATGTTTGGATTATTGTAAATGTATCGATTCGGATGAATTATTACAAATAATTAAATTAATAACAACTGAAGTAGCATCAATCCGTGGCTTTACGTTCCGTTTGTCTTTGAGAAAACTACTGGAAATTTTTAATCATATTTGTAATAGCGCAAAACATCAGAATTTGTCTGATGAAATTTTGAACATCAAATCAAATTCAATCCTCAAATTAAGCAATGAATCGATAGATAATGAGGAAGATTTAAAACTTTTCAAACAAATTCTGAATTTATTCGATATTGAAAAACTTGTAATGGATCTTTGGTGTGGATTCGTATTGATTATATCTGATCCTACTTATATTGATCGTCACACAAAATTAATTATCGATTATGTGAATGATTGTGATCAAATTAAACGTGACAAATTGCTTGAACAATTTTTAATAATGGCCGATATAAATGCTCGTTCTTTACGTTTATCAATACCTATTTTGATTTCATCGAATATTATTATAACAAGAATTGAGACAAATGAAAAATTTCATGATGAATTAGTGAAAATTGCATGGAAATCATCTGAAAAAAGTTCTAATATAAAGAAATATCTTCATATAAGTGACATATACTGCAATTTATTGATGATCGGTCGAATTAATTTAGTGCAAGGATATCTTTACGTGCTGTTAGGACATCGTTTATCCCCAAGAATTCGTAATTATACTGCTCAGCAAATGTATACATCAATATTATCATTAGATATTGATGAGCCTGAAAAATTAATGAAAATCGGTGAAATCTTCCAACAAACTGATTGGAATAATTTGAATGAAGCTAAACAAGAAAGAGATAATATAAGAAATTTAATTAAAAGTTTATAGAAAATGTCGTAATAATTTAATCGAATGAATGAATGATTGATTTTATGTTTGATGAGAAATGCAAAAATAAAAACATTTCAAATATTTCTTATAATCAATTGTCAAATTTATTAATTATTAATTGAATGAAGGTTATGTTTCCTCATTATTTTCATTTTCAATTTTTTACCTTTTCGATCTCTTTCGATGCGTATCGATCAATTTGTGTTAAATTTCATTTGTTCGCATCATACCGATTGGAGGCCATAATGGTGTATTTATTTTTTTTATTGGACAATTAGATTCACAAATAATCTATGATCGAAGACATGTCAAAATTTGGTTTTTTGATAGCCTTCAAAATTCATCAATATAAATGACGATTTTTGACGACCAATTTTTCAATAAAGTTTTTGAAAAATTTCCATTTTCATATTTTCATCAAATAAACTGCCGAAATGTCTCTAAAACATGTAAGTTTTTCCTTTGAAATCTTCATTTTGAAGTTCATAGCTTTTTTATTTCAAAGGTATCGCATTTGATGCTGATTCTTGCAATCATCATAACAGTGCACAAAACCGCGATGGCCATACCATATCCTTATGGCAGTGGAATAATGAAAAGCTTTTATAAACCATATAATTCTGATCATTATTCTTACGATGAAAAATCAATGGATTCATATCAATCATCGTATAATGATTTGCCACAATATCTTCCTAGATATTACTCAAAATTATCTTATTACCCATCATTATATTTGTATGATTATGGTTATGGGATTGGAAGCGGTATTTATGGCTTAAAATATGGACATAATGGCCATTACGGTCGATAATGGCTTTAAAATATTTTCGAATTTTAATTCGAAATACTTATCTAATTATTTATATGTTTAATAAATAAAATTTATTTGAAAATAATTATTTTTTATTAAAATTCAATTCTCTTGGTGTCATGAATTGGTCAACTATTTCATCCGTTACTTCTTTCCTTGCTTGTTGATGCTTTGCAACTAGGTCTTGTAGTACAGTGATTATTTCTTTTTTGATTTCTCCAGTCAACATTTTTCCTGATGAATAATCATCATGTATTTGTTTTAGGCGTTCATCATCATCAAGAAAATATTTTAAATATTGATATGATACATCAACATTACAATCGCCTCCATTGGCACGATGTTCTTCGACGGTCATTCCACCACCACTAAATGCATATTTGTTAATTTTGTTTTTAATTTGGTTGGGTGTATCGGTCAGAAATATTGAATTATTCGCATCAGATGCGCTCATTTTAGACATGGCACCACCTAATGCAGGCAAAAACGTTGAATGTAATAATGTAGGTTTCGGATATTTCAATTTTGGTGCCACATCTCTGGTCATACGAAAATATGGATCTTGATCGATTGCACACGGTATCAAACATAATTGACATTTTGATCCTGCACCAAAAATTTGTGGAAATGATGTTGAAAATGATGGCGCAGCTTGTATGGCAGGGAAGGCAATTTTTCCAATACAGTCAGAATCACCAAAACCAAATATTCCTTTTACTTGATTAAATGTAACTGATCGCTGAATTTTCAATATATTTTCATAAAAGGCACGTGATTTGCTACGATAAATAATTTTTTTTCAATTAAATTTTTAATTAAATCAAAATGTTTAACTTACGAAATGTAATCAGTGTCAGTGAATATGAAAGTCTTATTTATATCAAAACCACAGGCAATTATATCTTTGATGTTTTCGCGTGCATGTTTTTGAACTTCATCGATTTTCAAGCCACGCCATAAATATTTTTCATCGTCAGTTATTTGTATGACCAAAGGTACATCGAATGTGTCTTGTAGCCACTTGGTGAATATGAAAGGAATCAAATGACCAACATGTAATGATGCTGATGATGGTCCACGACCGGTATATAAGAAGAATTTTTCACCTTTCTCAATTTTATTCAAGATTAATTCAAAATCCCGATGTGAAAAAAATATTCCACGTTTAAGAAAATGATGTAATTGATTACCGGCAGGTAAAACTGATTCAAATCTTTTTAACAAATCATCCGTAATTCTGGTCGAACCGAAACGAGCTATTTCCAGAAAAAAGGAATGGCATTAATTGAAAATCAATTGAATTTTAAAAAAACGAACCGATAAGTTTATCATAATCTGGTCCAGATTGACTAGTACTGGTCACTGTCCATGGATCAACAAAATCATCTTGATTTTCTGCATCATTATTAGTGGAATCGGATACTTCCGATTGTTTCAGTTCATTTTGTTCAGACATAATTTATTTTCAGATGAAATTGAATAAAAATTTCAAAAATTGCGTTCAATTTCAAGAATCAAACACGTTGGAATCGATTGGGTGTACGCAAAGCTGTGAAAATAGTGGAAATTCTTGAACCAAATTTTTTTTATTTTTTGAGTTTTGTTTATTCTGTCTGATAATTTTTTATGCAAATTTTTAGATTTAAATTCTTCAATTTTTAAAATTTGAGAGAATTTCAAAAAAAACTCATATCTGCTATCAAAATGAAGGTTTCCCTTTGATCCAACGCCTGATTAAAGAATTTTCCACCTAACAAAGCAAAAATTTTGTAAATAAAATTGATAGAAATAAAAAAAAATCCAAGAAAAATGATTCCATCATCAATTCAAAATCGATTAAATATCTTTGATATCCATATTTTTTATTATACATTCAGTATAATTTCTTACGATTTTTCAATGATATTTTTAACATTCTTGAATCTCTTACTATCATCAGATGCAAGTCGGGTTATTGAAATGAATGATCGACTTGTCGATGTTTATCCAAATGATAAACGATCATTTTTAATAAAATTCTATGCACCTTGGTGCCATCATTGCCAAGATTTAGGTAAGTATCGATATTTTGTTTTTTTTCTTAATTTTCGATGATTTATTAAGAAAGCGTCGTCTAGCGGAGAACATGTTTTTCCTGTTAAAGAACCATGTGCTTTTCTTATTGGTCACATTTTTTAACGATTTTTTTTTCTATATTTTTGTTGAATCTTTACAACAGAGCCAATATGGGCTCAAGTCGCCCAACAATTACACAATTTAGATGCCAATATTGTTGTTGGTCGCGTCGATTGTACCAAACATTTAACTGCAGCTAGTCATTTCACCATTCGTGGTTTTCCAACGATTTTGTACATAAATTCGCAAAAACAAATAGAATATAAAGGTGAACGTGTGCGTGATGATATCATAGATTTTGCTTTACGTGTTCATGGACCACCAATCAGATATCTATCCAGTTGTGATCAATTGAATGATTTAGTACAAGATGGACGTCGTGTAATTTTCATTAATTTCGGTACTGAAGCAGATAGCAATTTTACACGTTTAGCAACAACATTTCAGCCATATGATTGGTTTTTTCGGTCATTGATGTTATGTAACAATTTTCAATCTGGGATTTATGCATTGAAATCTAAAAATGTTCATGCAAAATTCGGTAAAATTCGCAAAATGAATAATTATGCATCTATTTTCTAATTTGTTTAATAATTTTATTACTCATCATACAGACTATCAAATTCATGGTGATCTTTCGACATGGATTCGTAGACATCGATTTCCACATTTCACTAAATTCACAAGTACCAATTTGCATATGGCTTTAACTAGTCGTAAGTTATAGTTTCATTTTGTATTAGTTCCCGATCATTATCATGATGATTCATCCCGAATATGAGCCGATTTTCTATTAATGATTATCACAATTATAAAGAGCTTTTTAACACTGATTTTTTATTGCAGTGATATTTGTATGAATTTGTCTAGAATGTCTATAATGATTATTTCAATTTCTTCATTTTATTAGATAAATTATTGGCCATAACAATCGTTGAAGAGTATCGATCAACTGGTAAATTAATTGGACAAAAAAACATAATATTCAAAAATATTATGGAATCAATAGCAAATGAATTCTATACGAATAAACAAGATAATTTTTTATTCGGTTATTCATCTGATCTAGTGACAATGAATTCATTGGCAATTCGTACTATACAGCCAATACCGAACTTGTTAATCTTAAATTCATCAACATTAAGATATTATTTATTCAGTGATAATTTTAATGACATTGGTGATACGCATCAATCAATTCGGCATAATATAATCAATTTTTTAGAACAAGTCATCGAACAGCCAGAATCATTATTAGTGAGTTTATTTTAAATTTGTCATATAATATAATAATTCATTCCCAAATGATGATTATTTGAAAACTAATCTCTGAACATCACTTTGATGTTTTTCATAATTATCGAGCTTTTTAACACTGAATTTCTGTTAAATTCTTCCTCCAATTGAGATTTATTTTTCCATTAGCTAACTATTTTTTTTCATCCATTGAATAGTATTATGGTGGTGATAGCTATCTTCATCGCATAATGCGTTTATTTTTCGATACTATCACAACAGTATTGACTATGTATCAAGGGAATCCGGTGCTAACATTATTATTATTGGGTTTACCAAGTTCATTCTTAGCCATAATTATTTACATGACATGTTGTTCAGATTTTCTCGATGCTCGTGATGATGATATTATTGATCCAGATACAGATGATGACAATAATATTCGGCAACATTCTAATGATGGCCAACAACATGAAAAACGTGATTGATCGAGAGATTGATTAAATTTAAAGCAAAGAAAAAATTCAATGAAAATGATCTCGACCCAAATTCTTATTTATTTATTTATTCATTTTATATGCAATTTATATTTCGATAATGATGTTTGAATAAAGCATCTTATATTATCATCATTATAATCATTTAATTTCACTGTTATTCAAAAAACAATTATCTATCAATTTGTAAATAAAAATCAAATTTTTCCCCACTTTCAAGGGCTACACAGAAAAATGATGACAAAACTTTATTAAATCATTAAAAAACCAGTATTCCACGGTTTTTTTCTTAAAATTATCAATTTGTCTGTTTATTCATAACTATGAATAAACACTTGTTGATTATGATTATGTTGATGATGATTGTTTTGTTTATACAAAAAAAAAGACAAGAAACAAAAAATGCGAGATGCTTCATCGGTTCAGTAAATTTGCTTACAGCAACAATATTGTTCTATCAGTGTGGTTGTATTTTCGTTCAATTTTAAAGGTTGATTCAGGTTTTTTT
The DNA here is from genome assembly GCA_002943765.1 of Psoroptes ovis. NCBI lineage: Eukaryota > Metazoa > Arthropoda > Arachnida > Sarcoptiformes > Psoroptidae > Psoroptes > Psoroptes ovis. The sequence goes on along the minus strand of PQWQ01000013.1, from coordinate 909,879 downwards.
CTTCGACCAATTATTTCTTGTTTTTTTTCTGTTTGTTCATTTCATTGTTATTTTTCTCTCGTTTTGTTATTCACCATTCATTTTTTGTTTATTAATTCATTTCTTTTTATTGTCATTTCAACGTCAATTGTTTGTCATTCAATTGTTATGCATTCTTGGTTTATCATTTTCAGCATTCGTGTATCTGTTTTTGATTATTTATTTAAATTTAATTTCTCATAATTAATTCTATCATAAAATGGATAATCAAAATTTTATTAATGAGTCAGAACTTGGTGATCTGCTTGCAAGTAAGTTGTTTTCATTAAATTTTGATTAAGTTGAGCTAATTTTCATTTTTTTCAACTCTCAATAGATAGTTTTAATGATTTTTGTAAAATTTATAAAAATGAATCATCTAAAAACAATAATATGGATAGCTTTAAGCAATCTAATAGCGAAACAAATGATATAAGAATCAAAGATACAAGCGCAAATGATGATGATGATGATATATTGCAAGATAATTTATCAAAATTGGCCAAATCTTGCAATGAAACAGGTTTCATTTTTTTATTATTGATCATTTCATTCAAAAATCAATTATATTTCACCATTCTAATAATAGTTGACAAGGATGTTATTCAAGAATCATTGCTATCAACATTGAAAATAATATCGGATAAAGCAAAATCGATAGCTGAAAATGAACAGCAACAATCGCATCAGAATCCAGAACAAATGCTTGCTGATAATGAAATGATGTCAAAAATGATGGAAAATTTGATGAAAGAATTTCAACAAAACACTATCGATGATAATGATGGTGAAATGAAAGAAAATTTATTTGAATTGAATAAAATAATGCCATTAATGTCTAATATAATGGAAAATTTGTTATCAAAAGATTTTCTTTATCCAACTTTATCTGAATTACGAACAAAGGTTATTGTTTTAGTTTTTTCTAAAGGAATTTGACAATTGATTTTCTATTCTTTTTCATCCATTCAAACGTTTAGTACCCAAAATATCTATCAGAAAATCAGAAATCTTTGTCTAAAGATGATTATCAACGTTATGAAAATCAATTGAAAATAATAACAAAAATTTGTGAAGAATTCGAGAATGATGATTATGATGATGGTGGAAACAAAGATGATAATGATGAACAACAGAATCGAGAATTGAAAACAATACGTTTCAATAAAATATTATCATTAATGCAAACAATGCAAACATTTGGCACACCACCACAATCATTGATCACGAATACCAGCCCAAACACTGAAATGATGTTGGATAATTTGAAAATGATGAATTTTGATAGCAGCAATAAACAACAACAGCAATGTAATGTTATGTAATTACAAAAATAACCTGGTTGGTTATAAATAAATCTTTGATTTTATTTAAAAATTGAAAAAATTAAAAACCTGCTGATTACTTTTGGTTTTTTTTGCAACGTGTACCTGTGTGCCGCCGGCCCATTCTTTTGCACGTGCTAGAGCTACAGTACCGGCTCTTTACTGATGCCCTGCAGCATGTTTCATAATGATTAGCGCGTGCGCTCAGAAATGATGTTTGGTTTTTTTCAACGGATTTTCATTTTGATCCGTTGAAAAATCATTGAAAAATTGCATAACGTCGTTTCTAATTGGTTTCAAATTTTCAAGTCTTATCTTGTTTTGTGATTGAATTTCATAATAAAATTGATTAAAAAATGTACCAATCAAGTAAAATATTTAAGACAAAAAATCAAAGACAATCGAAACAATTTAGATCATTTCATGGTAATCAAAATGTTTCATTTCAACGACCGAGATACATTTCGTCAACATCAAGCCATTATGCTCATGGCCATATGCCATTACCATCGTTTCGTACATCGATACGTTATAATAAACGACATCAGGTATGTTGTTGAATTATTTATTTTATTTTTTTAATTAAAAAAAGACTCAATTAATCATATACGATCAAGGATTAAATTTGAATCCAAAAAAATGAACGAAAAATTAATCCAAAAGGATCATTAAATTCATGAAATGAAATAAAATAAAATAAACAATTCCTATTTTGTTCAATATATTATATTAGTGATAAATGATGTCAAATAAATGAAATTTATTTGTCATCATCATTAGCATCATTTTAATAATTTAATCATTTAATCATCATCTAAAATTGTATACTTTAGTCTATTGTAATTATTTGTCTCTTTTTTTTCGATTTGTCAAACAAATACTAACTAAATAATCATACAATATGGAAAAAAAAATATCATTTCATTTTATTGTTATTTGTATTCGTATTTGTATTGTGTGTATCAATATATACGAAAAACATATTTGGTGATGTTATTTTCCATTATTTGATCCTTTATTTTATTATTATTTAATTTTATTTTCTGCATGAAAAAACCTTGTTTGGCATCATTAATTCAATAATAATAATAGAAATGGTTGTATAATGATGATATTAATTTTATTATTATTATTCAAATCATTTGAATTAAAATAAATTTGGCAAATAATATTTAAATGATAATAATATTATAATAAATAATTATATTATCATTGATGAATGAATGAATGAATGGATGAATGATTCAAAAATGGATGTAAATTTCTCCATTTTTCGCCTAAATTTTCATTTTTTTCATATTTCAATATTTTCGATAATACGAAAATGAAAATATCATCGCAATAAAAAGCGGTGAATACGTTTAGTATTTAAATGATGAACACTTAACGATGATGATGATGATGATCCACTTGGTTACGATCTAAATTTCGTTAATTTGTTTTTAATTTGATTTGTTCTCATTGCATTTATTCATGTCAATTATCTTCAATTAAACATTTAAAATCAAAATTTATATTCGATATCTTATGGTTATCAAGTGAACGATTGAAAGAAAATAAATTGTCAATTTTGCTCTTCCTGTGCGATTAATTCAATAGAAATTTTTTGATTTGATTTAATATTTCCATTGAATTGAATTACATTGAAATTTGTTGCCATTGTTTAGTGTTTAATATTACAACGATTGAAAATAATAACAATCATTTCACAATGATCGATGATAGAAAATCATTGTCGACAGCAAAATGTATTTTAAACAATTGAACAAAAAAATTTTCTGATAAATCACATTTTTGGTCTTGATTTCTTGGTAGCGAATTAATGAATATTGAATTCAAAAACATCAAGAAATGATGTCATCAATTTATCAAATTTCAATGTTTTTTTGTTTGAAAATTTAATTCAACAACAATTACAGTTGAACAACAAAACTTGATCAAATCAAAATTCCAATTAATCCTTAATGTTTTGTGTTGTGTTGTAGTCATCATTGATTGGTTTGCATTTCATTTTCAAACATTCAATATATTTCAAAAACAAATGATTAAACAACAACAAAAAAAAAAAAAAAAACAGAAAGGAAAATGGAAAAACATTTGTCGTCTAAATTCAATTCGATGAAAATGCATTTTTTTGTAAATAAATAAAATCAAAATAAATGAAATTTCAAACATGTGTATCGGTATGTTTTAACTCATGAAACACAAAAAATAATCTAATATTTACAATATTGTGCTTCGATTCAATTGCATTTTTCGTTCAAAATCAAATTTAAAATTTCATTCAAATTCAATTAGTGTGTGTGTGTGTGTTTTTCCCATGAATTCCTATCAAATAATTTGTAACCCAACTAATTTCATTTAACTTTATTCGATTAATTTCAGTGAAATTTCATTTTTCAAAAAGCAAAAACAGAAACAAAAAATCACTAGTTTTTACGCTATCATTTGCGTGTATATGGTAGGTGCTTTATGCATCATCATTTTCGAGATTCAAGATAATCGAGTATGATTGCCATGTTCATCCATGTGTATGTGTAATATGCATGATGTATTTGTCAATATGATGATGATGATGATAATAATAATAATAATAATAATAATAATAATAATAATATACGCAATCATGATCATCATCATACACTAACAAATGAATTCATTGATTTCAAGTGATTTTTCAATTTCTGCAATTTATCAAATATTTATCCATTCACATGTGTGTTCAATGGATTGATGAATTTTTTCTTCGCTTTTTCAACGATATTCTACAGTGATTGGTGCTTGATTTTCACGTAAAAATTTTCGAAGAACGATTACATGAATTCTTAATGAAGCATTAAATGCTTGACTTGAAAAAATTTACCTGCCATTCTTTATGTTCTCCAATAAAGCAAGAAAATAATCAAAGAAATTTGAAAAATTTCTCTTTCAATTCATGAATTAATAAATAATAATTATCATTGCATGTGTATGTGCGCGATGATAATGATGATGATGATGATGATGACGACCTTCTGAATGTTAATTTATTCGTAAAAAACATGAAAATGAATGAATGATAATTATTAATATTCGATTACCATTCATTATTATTAACCATAAATCTTGTTTGATTCGTTGATCATTCCTTTTAATGAAAAATTTTTCACTGGTTTTTCTGTTCATCATCTGTTAATGATTCGGTGGAGTGATCACGAGTCTTCACCAACCATTTAAGGATATTTTCATCAAATCAAAATCTCAATTGTTCAATTTTCAGTGTGTTGTTGATGTTCAGACCAATGAAAATGACTTAAAAGTTTTACAACTTGAAAACAACAAAACAGATTCATATAAATTCTTCAATCACATTCCACCAAGTGACATTTTGCAATTTTTTTTTTGAGAAAACTTTTTCAAGGTCTCCGAGGGTCAACTTAGTTATAAGTAAAAACAATTTCTGCCTGCAAAGGTCACACAAGATCTGAAATTCGCCAAAAAAATCACATTTGACTTCGTGTTCACCTGTTTCTTGACAACATTTTTTCTCTGTCTTCAACTACTGTTTAAATCACAAAAATTTTAGAAAAAAAATATTTTCAAGAGTATTTTGAAAATATTTTAAAAATCAATCGATCAATGAACCTCGATATTGGGTGTTTTTCAGACTATTTTCGCTATAATTGCAATTATGTTTTTTTCTCAAAATCATTATCATCAATTGAAGAGAAATAAACGATTTTTACATTCAATAAATGAACGATAAACAATGGTTACAATGATCATATTTTCTCAAAACATTTGACATTTTATAATAATCATCATCAGTCATTTCATGAATGATTCCAACAAATTTTTTCGACAATCGTAACAATCTTCGCATCATATTCATTTTTCCTTGTATTGTTGTTGTTTTCAATTTTTATGGTCAAATTGATTGAATATTAATTGTTTATTTTGAAACATATTTTGAATTTGTATCAAATTTTACGCGCTGAAAATTTTTAAACACCGTGAAACGACAATCAGCGAATCAACAAAAATGCATCGATACATTTATTCAATCGTTGATTACAAGACAAGCTTTTGTTATGTTGATATGAATGTAAGTATTTTGATTAGATTGATTTTTAAATTCAAATAAACAAAATTTTGAATTTTAATAATAATATATTTATTTAATGGTGCACTGCTAGGGCATTTGCACCTTAAATTTTGAATTTTGGAAAAAATTTTTGAATTTTTCACAAATCGCTTCTGGCGCCATCCGGCGCCTAAAATTTCAACCACTCCATTAAAAATCGCAAAAATATTTAATTAATTTTACATGTTTTAAAATGGACATTAACGATATAAAAATTTAATGATTTTTTTCTTATTTCCAATCATTGAAACTACTTCATTCGATTTTCAACTTTTGTGTTTGCTAATTTATCAAAGCATCTCAAAGAATGAATGCATGAGATCTGTCCATGATATATTGAATATTATTCACAAATGATTCACAATGAATTGAATCTAAATAAAATTGATTCAAATTTGAATTCGAATCAATGAACAAATAAATTGAACAAAATTAAACAAATGAATGTCATGTGAATAAATGATAATGATAATAATAATAATGATAATGATAATAAATGCCAAAAGCAAATGACAATAAATAATAATGACGACATTTCGAATTGAATTTTTCACTTTTTTTTCTTGAAAAAAAATCGATTTAAAATTTTTTTCTCGACTTATTTCGTTGTTGCGATTCAATGTCTTCAACAAATTAGATCACCTTGTAATTGTTATTATTATCATTAATAATTTAGCAATTTTGACGCCTATTTTCTCTTCTTTCACTCTTCACCGTTGAAAAATTCAATGAAATAGTCATTATCATTGATGATAATAATAGAAATAATTATGTTGATTATCATCGGCAGCATCGCCACACATCTAATCGTACATCGTTGGTGTATATTAAATTAAATATTTTCCATTATCCAAAGATAACCCATGATGATGGCGATGCTGATTTCATCTGAAAAATACCAATTCCACCATCAAAAGTCTAATTCAAAAAATAAGAAAAGATCAATTCCGATAATGATCATTCATCTGATCTGGTCCACATTAAACCGTCAATCATCAAGGTGGCAGTTTTTGGCCGAATAGGTAGTCGTTATCTATGATAATACACCGAGCCAGCAATATATTTTTGTTTTTGGCCAATGAAATGATCAGACATTATTCATTTCTTTTCTCATCTTGAATCTATCTTAGATCTTATTTGATTCTTAGAAAATGATTTCATGGTTAATGTCATTTGTTGTTGCTGTTGTTGTACTCTGATATCAAAATGATCAAAATAATGATAATAATAATAGCAAAGGGAGTCAAAGCCAATTGAAAAATATTGGCTTTGAATTCTTTGAATTGAAATAAAAAAAAGAAAATTCAAATCTAATCAAATGGAAATAAATTGCATGAATGAATAAAAATAAATCTATCCCTGTAGTCATATATTAATTCAATTATATCTATTATTATCATTATACATAATTTATATGTGTCAATGATTGCCGAAGATTGCCAAAGATGAAAAATATCTGCAACAAAATAATGGCAAAAAAGAAATGAAATGAATGAATGAAATGAAGAAATGTCTAAGAAAATTATCTTCATCTTTTTTTTCTCGAAAATCTTTGAATAAGATATTCAAATTCATATTTTTTTTTTGGATCGAATTTTCTTCTTTCTTTAGATCAAAATTCAATTCAAACTCGATTGAATCCAATCGATTGATTGATTGATTGATCGATTCAGACATTTGATATTCGAATAATTATTTCTCCTTCTTCAACTTTTTCGATTATTGTAATTGAATCTATTCGTTCATTCAATCTATCCATTCACTTCAATCATGACTATTATTATTCAATGTACTTATTATCAATTAAAATTGAATTTATTTGTATTAAGTTGACTTCAAGTTTGAATTTGAACTTGAACTGAAAAATATTTTTCCATGATTCAATTCAAATTTCATAAATTTTTCAGAAATTATGAGAGATTAAAAATGAATTGAATACAAAAAATAAACGAATAAATTTGAATTTGAAATGGCCGCACATTTCATCAATATCCATGGCTTAAATCTACGATTATGATGATAATGATGATGATAACATTATTGACTAAATCTTAAAACGTCATAATCTTTTAATTTGAAAAAAAAATTGAATTTTTTTTCGAATTTTTTCAAAATTTTTCTGATATATCTTCAAAAAACATTAAAATACAAATGAACATAAGATAACATACGAAACAATTATAAACTATAAGCCACCACCATCTCTTCCATCTTCGCCATCACCACCACCTACATGCCGCATGAATATTCAACTTTTGATATACATCGGTGTGTTTTGTATTTTTGAAGATTTTGCTTGAAATTTTTCTTTAAATTAGATGTATACTGATATATAAATATATGATTTATGATTGTAAACACTTTGATTTGATGATCATAACTAAACCTTTTTTTCTTATTTGAATGAAATCATATGTGATTATATACAAAAGACAAAATCATTCAACGAATTATAATCATATGATGGTGATGGTTTAAATGTACTCAAATTGAAATCGAGTAAGATTATATTAAATATTGTTGCTGTTGTTGTCTTTGTTGTTGTTATTATTCAATGATTATGATGATGATCATCATCAAAATAATCATCATCAGCCGCCGCCGCGGTACATTCTTCAATGTTCAAGTGTGCGTGTGTGTCTTCAAATAATAATAGCTGTTGGTAAATATGGTTGATTATTGCTGGTGATGAGTTTCATTTCTTCTTGTTCTCCATTCTTTTCCATTTCAAATATCTTCTTCATTGATTTCATTCTCTAATATTCCTGTTTTTATATTCGTTTATTCATTTCACAATGATCAACAACAACAATAATGGTTGAAAATGGTATATTAATAGATACTAATAAAATACGCACACATACACACACACACACGCTAACACACCAAGATTCATACAATTCATATTTACCATTCATTTTACCATACCATTTCACATTGAACAACAACATGATGATCATCATTCATCAAGTTTTGCTATTACCATTCATTCATTCATTGAATTATCTGCAATACAAAATAACCAATTCAGTGTGAGAAATCATAGAGAAATGAATGAAACTATCAAAAGAAATAAAAATGAAAATAGACAAACGAATTATCGTTTTATTTGTTTCAATTTTTGAAATTTATTTCATTTTACTTCGTTCTGTTCTTGTTGTTGTTGCCACTGTCGCTGTTCACATTGTCTTCGACCATGGTTTTAGGTTGTGTTCTTAGGTAATTGTTGTTGCTTGTGTTGTTCTCGTTGTTTTATTAGAAATTATTCAGAAAAAAAACAAAATGAAGCCAAATTCTCATCAATGTTTTCCTTCAAATATTTTTATTTTTTACGTTTGTTTATTTGGTTATTTGCGTAATAACAAAATAAAATAAAATTTAGAACAACTCGATCATCATTCAAAGAATTTCAATTTCAAATCGTTTTATAATCATCAAACCAAATTGATTTAAATGTGTGTATCTTCGATATATTCAAATCAGCACGATAATCACGATTGAAAATGATAATCTGATTTGATTCAAATTGATTTCGATCGATCAATGCAATTATGTATCGAAATGTCATGAAGAAATTCGCTCATCAAAAACCGAATATTTTGATTTAAAAATTCAAAATTTCGTTTTTTTACATTTCTCTGTCTCTTTTCAAATGATACAATTCAAATTATCATTATTAATATTAATGAACACTGCCCGTTTTTCATTCATTCCATTTGTTTGTATGCTTGATTTCAATGTTTTTTCAATGATTTCATTTCACATAAATTCATCATCATCATTTTTGCATTTGATTTCATTTAAACACACACACACACACTTTGTTAATGATTATTGTTATTATTAATATTATTACTATCTCCACCTGTTTCTATTTGCTTTTGTTTGTTTATTATTTTATTTTTTCAAAACAAAAATATAAATAAATACTTGGTTTGTGTCAATGGCACGATGATTCAATGTGTTTGAATGTGTTTATTAGTGTGCGTATGTGTCTAATGATGAATGAATGCAATCATCGTTTGTGTAATCATCATCATTACCATCGTCATTATCATCATATTTTGATATTTTCGAGGAAATTTTCTAAAATAAATCCAATTTTTCAATAATACTTATTCAATTTTATCCTTCATTGAGATATTGTCGATTAATCAATTATCATTAATACCAATTATTGTCATCAATTGTTGTATTTTCTAAATTGTTGATTTATGATTAATATTGAATAAACACACTCTTGAGAAGCCAAACATATTTCTGCGTATGTTGTATCTATGTGTGTGTGTGTGTGTGTATGATTTTGAAATCAATCGTAAAATGTAAAAGCAACACAATCATAAGCCATTAAGTGATTGTAACCACTCTACAAACTCCTCATATGATTCTCATTGGTTATTATCATCAATTGAATTAAATTAGATTAAATGAATCATAATCTATTTAATTTACATCATTTTTTTCCTTGTTTGACATCATATTGTATGATTATTGTTGTTGATTAATCTAATATTCACAACAACCACAAAAAACATACTAGATCATCATAGTTTGTGCATCAATTGTGTTTTTTGTACAAAATAAACCCAGAAGTAAACAATGAAATACATCAATTCTATTCAATTCAATGATAGGGTGTTTTTTCCTATTTGTTTTGTTCAACTCGAAATTGTTTGATTCAATTCAATTGGTTTATTATTGACTTGTGTTTGTGTTTTTTTACGGTGATGGTGTTGCTTGTAATGATCGATAATTGAATAAATTTTTCCACTTGTTGTCCGGGTTAACTCGGTTTTTCGATTAATCTTCTCATTTAAACATTGATAAACTTCTTGTTTCTACTACAGATCAATGATAACAAATAATATTTTGGATATTTTTTGTATTTATTCACCAGCTACTTGTTATTATTTATGTATTTTTTTTGTATTTTTGATTTGTTGTTTTTTTGTTCTGTGAAACTAAATCATATTTTTTACCGCTGAAGCGAATGTGACTGAATAAATGAATGAATGGGCGACCCTTGAACTAAAACATGAATAATCAAAATGAATTATGAAGAGAATTTGTTACATTGAATATTATATTGATAACTGCAACAGCAGCAGCAACAATAACATCGATAACTTTAAGTGAATATTTTAAATTGAAATTTACACATGAATAAATAGAGAGAGAACTAGACATCAATGACTTGATCTCTGTATGTGTGTGTGTGTTTGCATGTAAAATAATAAATTGATGATGATAAATAGCTATTATGTGTGTGTGTATGTTACATGATGAGAATTGATATGGATGAATAAATCATTTGATTCAATTCAATTCATTTTTATGTTTTATTTGAATTCAAATTTCAAATTTACAATTCACAATTCAAAGAAAGAAAGAAATAAAAAATTCTCAGCGCAAAAAATAATTTCAAACAATATTTGAATTTAAATTTATTTCTTTACTTCTTAGTAACATTTCATCGCAACTTGTGTTTTACTCTTGATTATGTGTGACGTTTTTGACATTTTTAAATTATAATATAATGATAATAATGAAAATGCTAATCATATTTTAAAATTATTACGCGCCAAACATTACAAAACAAATTGTTTGAATTGTTTATTTATTTATTCATTCATTCATTTTTCTTCTTAAATTGCCATTATCATTTCTTATTGTTTATGATAATAATAATAATAATAATATTCATAATATTCATTCAACACAATAATTAACATCAATATTTATATTTGAGACAGAACAAAAAAATATTTTGACATTTTTGTCTCAGTTGGAACATTTTTTTTCTAACAATGTGAAATTCCAAGACAAGCTTTAATTTAAATGATCCAAATAAATGTTTAAAATTTTCACTGTGTGTCTTATTGGCCATGTTTCTTAAGAAAATTTCGACATTTCATACATTTGTTTCATTTTGACAGCAATAAATTGAAATATCTCATATATAATTACGATGGGTATTCGTTTAGATAAACCGATTATTATCGGTAATGATAATAATATTCAATCACCACCGACATCACCGAAAACAAAATTGTCAGTATCATCGTCATCGGTTGTATCTAAAAAATATCGTTCATCATTTTTCAAAAGGCCTCGGTTTGCTTCATCATCACTTCGTATTCCATCATTATCATCTAATTATCGTAATCGTAGAGAATTATCATCACCACCATCGCAGTCACCATCATCAAAACAATCATCTCGTTTGATAAATAATGGTGCATATTTTTTAAGACAAATAGCCGATAATTATCATGTAAGATTTGTTTGTTTTACGATCGCTTGATTGGAGAAAAATTTATGTGAATTTGATATGAAAACAAACGGGTTTTTTTCCTTCTTTCATTATATATCGTCGTTGATTAGTGGATTCGTTCAAGTTGTTCGATCAATTTATTTGATTTTTAATTTCTTAATTATCTAATTCTTCCTACGAATGTGGATAAAATCATTTTAAATTTGAACAAAATAATTATCAATCATTAAATTCGGATTTTTTTTTCAAGAAATTTCAAAGAAAACTAATCAATCAATATATTAATCTTTCTTTATCTTATTTTTTTCAAAATGATAGGAATATGATCTACAACAGAAAATTGATCTAGAAATTAAAATGCGTGAAGGTACGGCAAAATTATTGGCCGCATGTAAATATACCAATCAAAGTTTAGAGGCAGCAAAATCATTGCTAACATCAGATAAACGGCTGCATGAATATCGTAATGAACTACAAAGACGCAAAAGGAATAGTAATAGTAACAATAAGTATGTTGATATTGACAAAACAAATCAAATTGGAGTTTAATCTCATTTTTTCGATCTAATTTCAATATTTTTCTTTTTTTTGTATTCAAATAAGATTGTCAAAAATTGAACCTGTTTTCAAAGCCAAAGCATCTGTGTCAGGTAAACGCTTTTGTTTTATTATATTTATAATCGAAATTTTATGATTGATATTTTATATATTTCGATGAAAAATTATATTATTCAAATTAGATATTCGAATACCATTAATATGGAAAGATTGTGATTATTTTAAAAATAAAGCCGATTATCGACGTTTTGCTGTATTTTGTTTGTTGAAAATTGGTACAGAAATTTATGATACAATTTTGGTTAATGTTGATCGAAATACGACCGACATTTGTTTTGATGATACATTTCATTTTAATTGTGTTGAACCAAACTTTACATTTGATATATTTATTTACGCACGAGTATTACACGATGATTTGTCAATGGCATCAACACATAAAAAAATAACTCATAAAATTTCCAATTCATTGTCAAGAAGTTTCGGGCGTAAAGTGTTGAATTATAAAGATGATTTTGATCCTGAAACGTATGTTTTTCTCATATCTTTTTTCTTCCATTATTTTATTTGTTTCTTATTCATTTCTCAATGAATTTTAGTGGGCCCAAATTCTACTTAGTTGCTCGTTCAACCTTGAATCTAAAAGATTCAGCTGATCTTATTAAAACACATGATCTTGATATTGAAGAAGAATTGGATAAAAATTTACAATTACCATTATTTGGACATTTTTGTTGCCGTTTGGCCGTGCAACCTGAATGTTTACTAAAAGATTATTATTCAGGCATCATTAGATCGATTGATACAAATGAAATGTTTTGGTCTGTATTGTCTAAATTTAAATTAAATTTATGGCATATGAAAACTGAACTCAAAGATGAGCCAGCATATATGAAACATACAGCCAGTAAACGTTCGCCTGATCAAATATTACCGATTAATAGTCAAACAAAAATAAATTTAATAGATCAGAATTTGATACAAATAATAAACAATGATAATATAACATTCAAATTTGAATCGATCAATGATCAATATAATGAATGGATACGATCATTAAATAAATGTAGAGATGATTTTATTGCATGGCAACCGATAGCCGAATATAATATGGAATTGGCACCCATTTCACATCATCGTTCACAATATTTATTACATGATCGTCCCACAGGAGTATCATTATATAATGAAACATCCATACAAGGTAATAATAAACAGACAAGAAAAAAATTAAAATGCTTTAATTTTTATGAGCAAAGCACAGAAGAAATCGATTCAATTTCATTATTTCTATTCTATATTTTCCCACAGATTATGAATTTCGAAAAAATCATAATAACATTAATAATCATCATTATCAACAACATCGTTCATCGTTTTCTCACCCACATAACATCAACAATAATAACAATAATAATTTTCATCCTAATTATAATCGTAGTTTGTCATCGAAGCCTGTTTGACTGAGCTAAAAATAAAATAATGAAAAAAATTTATCGAAAATAAATCCAAACATCAAACATATACTTGAACATCATACAAGCCTTTCCATGATTCACAAATTTAAACCATAGTCGAAACGTGTTGTAAATATTTCATGTATGAACAATATTCTAATTAAAAAAAAAAATAAATGAAAATTATCATATAAAATATAAATTATTATAATAAAAAATAATTGAATAATTTAATCCAATATCGAAATTCAAAATTACATTCAAACATTTGTTATTCGTTCATTTTTTCTATTTTTATAATCAATATGTGATTATTATTATTATTGTTATTATTTGCTATAAATTCATTAAAAATTCATTACAATGGTTCAATATGAATTGTGAAGAACAGGCATTGAAAAAAATGTATTTTTATTTTTCAAAATATTTATATGTGAATATGTGTGTACAAAAAATGGCGAATTATTATTATTATGTTTTCATGTTAAATCATGTACGGTAAATGTTTTTTTACTCTGATCATTTATTTATATAAAATGAGATGAATGAAATGAGAATGAAATCAAATATTTGTTCAGGCATTATTTGTGTTTTTTCTGCTCTGTGAAGAAAAAAAATGTTCAATGAAACATGAATGGTGTAGAATGAGAAGAAAAAACCCGTAAAAATAATTAATTATTCATTTTTTGTTTGTTTGTTTGTTCTTTTGTTATTGTCGTAGTCGTTGTTGCTGTTTTGATTTATTTTTGTTTGGTCCATGATTTTTTTTCTTGGTCGGTCTGATAGACATTGTTGTTGCTGCAGATGTGATTTTGGTTTGTTTAACTGATTCAGGATCAAAATGATGATTAGACGATGATAGTAATGTTTCGTCATCCATAAATGATGATAATTCAAATGGATCAAATGTATCAAATTTAATAGTTGTCGATGTTGTTGCCGTAGCTGATGATGATGATGCTATTGCCGATGATGATATTAATTGATTATCGAAATTATCAATATTCATTAAATCATTTTTATCAATTTTAATATCATAATTGTCGCTTATTGCTGAATCGTTATATAAATAATTACGTAAAAAATAGCCAAACAATTGTTCACTGGCCATATTAATAATTGAAAAGGATTTATCCACGAATTTGTCTGTGATTATTAAATTATTTGGATCATTTTTAAACATATAAATACCTGTAGCAATTATCTATTTATTTGCATGGATAGAAAATACAAATATAATCATTAGTGAGGGTTTCGTGATTATGATTCATAGAATGTTTAGGTAAATGAAATAAAAAATGATCAGAATAAATAATCATAAAAAATTCACTGAATTTCATAAAGAAGAATAGTAATAAAATTATGAAATAAAAATTCAAAGAGATAAAAATAATTTACTCTTGGGAAATAATAATAATCTTGAAACATAAATTATCAAAACATTTCAAGAATAATCATAATCATCATAATTATATAAATTTAAATTATAATTCAATTGATCAACAAAATCCCTAAGAAATGTTTGCATTCTTGCACCTTCATAATAACAAATTACTACCGTTGTCAAAATGACTGATGATATGAATAATGTTAAAAATGTACAAGTTGAACATGAACAGCACATTTTTCTTTTTCTTAATCGAAAATATTAAATTTTTCTCAAGGTTTTGTGATTACACAAATATAGAATTCACATTAATATTTAAATGCAAACACAAAAATAAATTCAAAACTTTAAAACTTTAATTCAAATGTCAAAGATTATTTTGAATTTTGATTTGTTGTTGAAATTGTTTTGATTTACGAATATTTCGGAAAATTTAAAAAAAATGAAATTTTCATATTTTTTTCATTCTTCATTTCTCATCAATAACTTTTTTGATGACAAATCAAAATTCGTTTCACCTTATGTAGCTCACAAACTTTCTCCGTAAATCCTCTGAATGCATTTTGTTTTTTATTCTTATTTCACTTTTTGATTCTAAAATTTCGTTGCAACGCTGCATACCTTGGAAACCCAGGTGTTGTTTAGGATTGATTTTTCCCATTTTACATTTGTTTTTTATTCGGTTGAAATAATAAAAGTCTCATTTCCTCCAAAAAAAAAAAAAAAAAAAATTTCTTGATTGATCGATCGATATATGCTTGGTGAATAATAATATAAAACAAAACAAAAAAATGAATTCCATCATTGATTTCAATATATTATCCAAGGTAATTGAACCATAACCAGCCCATAAAAATGTTAATAAGATTTCATGTTTTATGCTGATGTTTCATTACATAACGTAACATATGAAAGTCATTATTAAATTTATTATCGCATAGAACCAAAAAAAAAAAAAAAAAAAAAATTCTAATGATAATTAAGAAAATATGCACAAGTTAACGAAACAAAGCAAAAAAAAAAAAAAAAAAAAATTATGTACAAAATTCAATTAATATTTGTATTTGATTCACTTTGTATGTATTCAATGAGTGTGTGCGTGCATGTGCGTGTGTGTGTGTGTGTGTGAAAGTTGAAGGGAAACTTGGCGAAAATTATTCCGTTTACTAATGAATGCGAAATCATAGTAATAATAAATAATAACAACATTACTAATAATAGTAATTTATATTTATAATTGTGTTAGCAAATTTTCATAGAATTACAAATTACAAAAAAAAAAATGAAGGAAAGAACAAGAAGAAGATGGAAACGAAATTCATTTCCTTTATTTTTTCAAACGGAATTCTCTCGGAACTGAATGTTCTCTCACTATTCTTATTTATTCAATTTTTGCAATTGCACACATGGCAATACACCTTTAAAATGTACACAGTCCATTTGATGTTCATTTGATTCATACATAGTAATTTTGAAATTTTCTAAACACATGCATAACACATTGACAAAACACAACAGAAAAGAAAATGGCAAAAAGCAAAAAAGCATAATATGTATGTCAAATAAATGAATTGAAAAATTATTTTATTTTCAAAAATTCATCGTCAAATTATAGTAAAAATAATTCAACAGAAAACACATGATTTTATTATCATTTTTTGTGTGTGTTTGTTTCAAAATTCTGATACAAAACATGCACATACACACGCACAATTTATTTTGTCAATTTATTGTATAATGAATGATCCTATTATTATCTATCAAAGGGAAAGTAAATTTGCGAAGCAAAAAAAAATGAATAATGAATTTTTACCATTGAATGATTATATAATTAAAATAATTATTATAATAATCATAATCGTTTGATAATTTTGGCCAAATAAAAAAATGAAAATTGAAAGCATAAACGTTTTAAATTAATGATAGATCTTCATAGAAAAAATAATCATAATATTAATATTGATAATATAAGGATTAAATAAAAAAATGAATGAATGGTTAAAGTTTCTTGTTCAACGAAGACACTGATGATTTTAATAACAATAAAAAATAATAATAACATGGATAATAATAGCAATAAACCAAACATCTATTGAATGAATGTCAAAAAAAAAGAAACAACAAACTATTATTTGAATGATGATCCATAAAATATTAATAATAATAATCATAATCATTATCATTATACCATTTGATATGCAAAAATTTATTCATTGACGATTACTTCGATTCGATATTTGAAAAAATGATTTATGAATATCGATATAAATAATCATAATCATAATCAAAGCGAAACAAACAAAATAAACGACTATGACTACAAAAATAATTTGTTCAATTTCAATTATATTTCCATTCATATTATTATTATTATCGACAAGAATATTTTGAAATAAAAATAAGCCAAAATATCTTTGAAAACAAATTCCATAGTAATCATACAACAGTTTAATGGGTGTGTGTGTGTGTGTGTGCATGCATGTGTTTGCGTTTGGCAAGTGCAATTCTAAGCTTTGATATATTTGGGTTCTTTCTTCGGATATATTATAACGACTTTTAAATTATTATTTTCGTTATTCTTGATGAAAGAATGGAAAAATATTACATAATAATATTCTTTTTCAATAAACTTTCAGATAATTTTTGCAGTTCTTTCAAGCAATTTTTGATTGCAATAAATGAAACACACAAGAAACATGTGATCAAATAGGTGTTTGATGGCAAGAAAAATAATAAATCACATAATTATAAAAATAATAATAGCACAAAAATAATTTACACAATCAAGCAACATCAGCGAAAAATATTATTATTCTTATCATTATTATTCCGGTGATAAAAGTTATTTCTCAATTTTTAGTGTGTCTATTGTATGAGATCTTGATATTTAAGACTCAATTTTTCTCTTAGTAAGAATTGATAAAAACCCAAAAGATGACGAAAGGAAAAAAGGAATTTTTTTCTCCCCGTTTGAATATGTGCTGTATCGAATATGAAGCTGTGTTTCGATTTGTGCAAGTGCAAGTGTTATCTTCGACGAACATTGAATCAAATTGAATATTGATTTCTCTAAAGAGTAGTAAAATGCTTTTCAACACCAACAGCAGACCCGAACAGCAACAAGGACAAATAGATTACAGTAAGGAATCAATTTTTTTTCAATAATATAATAATAAATTCTTTAATAATTCTTTGAAATTCTTTGGAAAAAAGACGATATAAAATCCAGAATTCCATTGAAATTCAGTTCTTCTTTTCATATAATGAATGAATATTATTATTATCATTATTAACTAATATTATTAGTAATATTAATAAATTTCAACTTCTTTTGGAAAGTGAAAATAAATATTTCCTTTGCACTTTTACTATGCTAATAGAATAATTTTTGAAGCGAAGTGAAAAGGTATTTTTCCCTCAAGGTTGATAATAAGTAAATAAATTTCATATTGAAAAACTCTCCACATACAAAATATATTAGGCATTGTATTGTCAAAAGATATATATCATTCAGATATTCATTCATTCATTCAGATTTATTTACACAAAAAAAAAAAATTCTTGAACATAATTCAAAGTTTTTCTCTTCGTTTAGTCATTGTTATTTGTTTGTACTTGGAAATTATGGAATATATGTGGTCCTTGATTATGTGTGTGTGTGTTTATTTGTCTTAGGTAATATTTGATTTTTTGTTTATTCTGGAAACAATAAGTTAATCATTTATTTATCAAATTAAACAAAAATACTTAATGTGAACAAATTAAAAAACACAATCATTTAGACACATTTTCATTGAGCATTTCGTTTCATATTAACATTTTAACATCATTTTTCTTTCTTAAAAAAAAACAACTTGAAAAATAAACATACTAATGTGGCGTTTTTATACTTTTTTTTGTTTGTTTTTTTTCGATCACTGTCATCGGTCAATATTTTCACCATTCCTCCCCTCCGCTTGACATTCCAACGGGACTATTTTTTGTGCAGCTCTTTCCACAACTTTACCATCGACTTCCAGCTTATATGTTCGAACGATCCCAGCGTTATCCTTTACTTGACCAGTGATTGTGCCCATCTTCCAAGTGTATGCTGGACTATTTTCGTCTACGATCAATACTTTATCATTAATTTCTAACATATCATAACGGTTTGAATTTTGATGATAATTGCGTAGTTCTTTCAAATAAACATTTTTATACGTTTTCCAAGCGCTGTTTATATGTCGTTCCGTTGATCGCCAATGCTTAATCAGATTTCCTGTTATTCCATTTCTCGGTGGTACCATCGTATCGGAACAATTATAACCATATATCAAATGATTTGGGGTTAAGATGTATGATTCAGTGTGAACCAAAGGACGTCTATTCATACGCGATTGTATTTCATACAGAACTAATTTCATTTGTTTGCTTGAGATCTTACGTTGCCAAACGATGCTTTTAAATGCTCTTTTCATCGTCTTAATTAATGCTTCATAAAATCCACCACGGAATGGTGCGCCGGGAGTTATGAATCGCCAATCAAACCTTTCCCGCATGATTCTGAACGATTCGTTGAAAAGGCGTCCCAGTCTTTTCAAATTCGGGCCATTGTCAGAAAAGACGACTAATGGTCGTCTATTCAGTGCGGCAAATATCCGAAATGCGTCGCATATTTCTTCTGCGGTTGCTTTTTCGACGATTTCAAAATGGACAGCTCGCGTTACACAACATGTAAAGATGATTCCAATCGTTTTCGGCTCTGTTTTTAATTCAAATAAATCTATACCAATATTCTCAAACGGTTTGCTACGATTAAGTCGTTCTCTTGGTGGATTTCCTTTGAAGACCTCCAAGGCTTTAGCGGTTATTTGTTTGCAATGGCTACAATTATGTTTAATTTTTTTCATTAATCGTCGTGCTCCAGGGATGAAATACATCATTCTTAAATTCGTCAATGAATATTCCACTGAACCATGCCCATCTTCATCGTGTAAGTGTTTTAAAAACGCAATCGTAAATTTACAATTCGGTAAAACAATCGGGTATTTTTCATCATAATCTAATTCAGCTTGTTCCAACCTGGTCAGACATCGTACCACATTATTTTCGTCATTGAATAATCGATAATTCGATTTAAATTCATCGTCGATGTAGCATTGTTGATTAATCTTGATCAATATAGTGAGTTCGTCTTTATCTTTGTCGATCGAATATTTCCACTGGTCATCTTGTTCGCTAATATATTTTATCCATTCATTGTACGTTAAGTTTTGATTCAAATTCACGCCTTTGACGCTGTCACATTTTTCATTTGGTTTGTCACTGGTTTGAATTATGCCAATGGTTACGTTTTCTCCCAACATTTCCGTGATATTGATATGATGAATATCATATAATTCTTTTGTGGCAACGCCTCTTGTGAATGCATCTGCAGGATTTTGTTTGCCGGATATGTGTCTAATATTGATTATCTTCGATCGAATGTTGTACAAATGTACTGCCACGGGAAACGGATACTTATTAATATCGTCTGTCAATCGATTGATGTTATCCATGCTATCTGACCATAACACAATAGATCTAGGTTTAAGAATTTCGGTCAAGTTGTATCCAATGTTGGCTCCCCAATTCAACGCCAATAATTCGCCGCTCACTATTTTCCGTGGTTTAATTAATTTCGATTTTGCAAATATCAACGTGGTTTCCTCGCCATTACTTAGATAACATGCGACACCGATTGCATACTGATTGGCATCTACAAATATCAATAAATCGAATTCTTCAACTGTCTGATTAAAGATTCTGCGATTAAATTTAAATTCTTTGATCAATTGTAAATCATTTATTATCAAATTGGCTTTACGTAATAATTTCGGTTCTAATGGAGTGTCCCAATCATAACCCGCGTTCCAACATTCATGAATCAACAACTTCATTTTCAATGTTGATGCCAATACGAAACCGAATGGATCATAGATTGATGCATAGTATTGTAACAATTTACGCTTAGTAATTTCACCTTGTTCATTAAAATCGGGAATATCTATTTTCATGTTGTCATCTTCAGTCCATTCGATACCCAATACTTTGGTTTCAGCTAATCGATCATTCCATGATAAATTCAATTCTAAATCTGATGTGCGCCATTTTCGTAACTCCATGGATGCATCATTAAATATTTCTTGACTTTCATGTTTCAATTTCTCAATACTCAATGAATCTTTCGCTGACATAACCAAGTCATCAACATATAAACCATTCCTAATCGCCTCGACTGTTTGTGGAAACCTATTTTCGTATTTTTTCAAATGATGATAAATTACTGCATAAAGAATAAAAGGGCTTGAAGATAGACCGAACGGTAAACGATTAAATTGGTAACACACAAGTTTGTTGCATTGAGTTATCCACAAAAATTTAACAAATTTCTTATGTTCATTTTGTATCATTACGTTATGGAATGCAGATTTAATGTCACTGATCACAGCAATCGATTGTAATCGGAAAAATAATAATGATCTAATTATCTGCCACGAAGTCACTCCTTTGAATATTGCTTTGTTTAGCGGCTTAATACCACTTGAAGCATTAAATACCATTCTTAACTTCGTTGTATTTTTATCACTACGTGTCACCACAAAGTGTGGCATATGGTATCCTTCGGCTGGCTTCAAGGCTGTTTGTTCAATAATTTGATTTTCTTCCATTTCACTTATCAACGCTTGATATTGTTGTCGTCGTTCATCATTCATTCGCTTCACCATATTTTCAACTTGTCTTTTTGCTGTTTCAAAATTTGTATCGACTTCTACATTGGGTATGAACGGGAGCTTTACCACATATCGTTTTAAATCTTCATCATATTTCATTTGTTCACTATTGCAATAATCATTTAAGAACTTGGCCATCGCTTTCTGATCTTCAGATTCTACATCAATATCTAAAATAGCGTCATTTTCTGGTAACTGATGCACATTCAATAATACGTTTACATTTGCTGTTACGCCATAAACAACCCATCCAAGGGTTGTGCGTTTTGCCATTATCTCTTCATTGATTCGTTTTTCTTCTGTATGTTGTAATCGATTAATGTTGTCAAGGCCGACAAGTATTTCAACTGGTTGTTGTTCATCGATAAAGTCAATATTTTCACTTTGTAATATCTTTTGATTTTCTTTATTCATACATTCGAAATGTAATTGATCAATTTTGTCATTTAAACGAAATTCCAAATCTTTATACGACCCATCCCAGACAGGAAGCGATAAATTTACTTTGTAATGACCTGCTGAAGTAGGTTTCGACTTGCTTAATGTATCCATAAAAATTGGTTCAGCTCGATATGTTGATAAATTCAATTTATTTATCAATGCTGGTGCAATAAATGATGTTCCGGCTCCCTCATCAAATACTATTCTTACTTTGTGTCCATTTATCTTGGTGGTCAATGTCTTGTGAAGACTTTTCGCATTCGTGCTCAATAACGCTGTGCTATTTGACGCTGAATCACTCGAAGCTGATGTTGTTGGCATTGTCATTATTAAATTTTCTGACGTGGTTGGTTTCATTACGTTTTCACGGAAGCATACATGCGTTTGATGATTGTAATTACATTTTTTGCACCTATACGATCCTTGACAATCTCGACTTGTGTGTCCGCCATTACCACACTTGAAGCATAATCGATTTTGTACCATGAATCGTCTTTTCTCATCAGCGGTTAATGTACACCTCTCGGACTCGTGTTGACCATATGAGAAGAAACACATATTATCTTGTGTCGCAACCATAACATTACTTGATCTAGTATTACCAGTGACTTTCGATTTGTCTCTTTGAACATACGGATTTGAAATGAATCTGGCAGTAATTGCTTGCTTTCGGCTCAGTCCTCGTCTCAAATACTCTTCAATATGTGTAAGATTTAATTCCTCATCGTGACCAATATGTTGATGATGTGTTTCGTCAATTTTGGTCATAACAAATGTTGCTAAATGATAATCTTCGTTCTGTAAGTTGGTAACATTGAGCGTGTCGATGACTGAAATCACTACTTCCAACAATAATTCGTAATCTTTTAATTGTGGTCGAAAAGACAAGAATGGTGCATTCTGTATTTTTCGTGTTAACGCTGGTATTATTTGATGTCGACAACCATAATGTTTATCTAATACACTCAAAACTTCGTCCATTCTCGGATTCCTTCTGTCGATGCGATTCAATAAATATCGGTGATTAACCGGCAGTAAATCTTGAATTTCTTTCAATTTATTTTTTCCACCATCAATTTCGGGATTGTCAATGATATAATGTTCTATATCTTCTCTAAACTTTTGATATTCAATAGGATCACCTGAAAATTTTTGAATTTGTTTTGGTTGAACTCTCACAGCTCCTGGTCGAGGTTGGTATCGCATTTGTTGCCAGACATTGAAATTATTATTGTTATTGAGATTAGCATTGTCATTAGACATCTGTTCGTGATTTGGTGTACTTGTTCTTCTATTTTGATGAGTTGCGAATGAACCATTAAAATTTGAGCAGGTTATAAAGGCTTCCATTTGTTCAAATCGTTCAATTAATTTTATATGATCTTCGTTTATGTTCGGATATATACATTGAATAGTTTTGATCTGTTTTACAGCTTCTTGAACTTCTTTAATTTGATTTCTATCGTTATTCTGTTCAATATTTTTTATGCCATCTCGTACTGTTTGTATAGTTTTTACGTACGAAAATATGATATCTATTCCACTTCCATTGTTGAACCAATTCGTCTTTTTTAGCTGTTAACATCTCGGCTGTGAAATCACAATATTCTTGATGAAGTTGTTCAATCTCTTTTATATCAATATCGTATTTTCTTCTGAACACATTGAATTCCGTTATGTCGATTTTTCTCATCAATTCCTTTGTTCGTATTTCATCATCATCAATAACGGAATGGTTTGTTTTCTTTTTTCTGCTCATGTTTGTTGACAATATCTGTTTGTACACAATGTGATCGAGTAACTTTACCAATTGAAACTTATTATACGCGGTGAGCTTGTGGTAGTTGGTGCTGATAACGAATGGAAACAATAAGTTAATCATTTATTTGTCAAATTAAACAAAAATACTTAATGTGAACAAATTAAAAAACACAATCATTTAGACACATTTTCATTGAGCATTTCGTTTCATATTAACATTTTAACATCATTTTTCTTTCTTAAAAAAAACAACTTGAAAAATAAACATACTAATGTGGCGTTTTTATACTTTTTTTTGTTTGTTTTTTTTCGATCACTGTCATCGGTCAATATTTTCACCAATTCTGCCATCGCCATCATCATCATCATCATCAACATCTTCTATTCCATTACCGTTGCATCTATCCATACATTAATTGAATGTAATGAAAAAATTTTCACTTTCTTTTGTTGACGCTTTTTCTTCTTTTATTCTCAAGTTCATAGAATGCAAAGTTACTTTTTTCTTCAAAAATTTTACGAATCGATTCCATAAAATAATTAAACAACAATAGCACCAACAACGGCAACAACAATGTTTACAAAGGTTAATGTTTGAAATTGTTCGTGAACGAATTGATGAAGATGCTTGACTTTTACGAAATTATATGAAAATAATGATGATGATAATAATGACAAAAATGATATTATGATTATTATATTCACTATAATATAACTTTTTCTGTTTTTAATATATGTTTTTGACATGTTATTTTATTTTTAAAATTATATCATTGTTCTTATTAGTGAAACGAACTGAATTCATTCAATTCTTTCGTGCATTCTTACATTTATTTCATACATTTTTTTCCACATTTCTTTCCATATTTTTTGTACTTTAAAATATTAATTTATTTTTGCTATTTTCCGTTTTGTTTTTGTTCATTATTATTCGATCGGAAAAATTAATGTCTTTTATCCATGAAATAAAAGATGATATTATGGTGAAAAGAATGAGTTTTATTCTATTTTTTCATATTTTCAAATTGTTTTATAGTAAAAGAATTGAATTTGATAAAAGAATGAACTAAAATTGAAGCGATTCTGAAAAATATTCAGACGCTTTATTCAGACTTCTATTGCTATTATGATTATTATAATCATCATAATTCAATTTTATTCTTCAATGAATACAGGTGAAAATATAGAAAAATGATTCCAAGCGCAATTTATATCATTATTATTATTATTATTTTTGATTATTATTATTATTATTACTTTTCTTCTACTTTTCTCGATACATTTTTCAAACGAACATTGAAAATACATGCATGTAATACATACAAGATACATATAATCGAAAATATACTTCAATTTTTAAATTGAAATTTGAAAAAAATAAAAAATAAATGTGAATGATAATAATAATGTATTGAATGTTATTTGAAATTCATAAATTTCGGTAATAAAAAACCATAATAATAATAATAATTTTATTACATGCAATTATTGAGTGTAGATTCACTACCAAATGCAACCAAAGAAAAAAAATCTGTCCAACATATAAATGTTTAGATTCATATTTTGGTCCATTACTCACAGAGCCCATACCATCACCATAGCATTAGCCATTTGTTTGCCGAATTCCCCTAAAAGCTGATTTTCCAACAAATTTTGAAATAACAATTTTGGAAAAGAAAATCTTCAAATATATTTTTGAAAAAAAATATAAAAGAATTATATCAATTGAATATTATTTAATTTCATTTTCTATTCATATTTTTCCAGTCATAATAATAATTATAATGACAATAATAATGATAAATTCAATATTTATCTCTAAATTCATTAAGAATATTATAAATTTATTTAATTTCATTCGAATTCATTCATTTTTATTCATTATTGTCATGATTATTCCCATTATTGCAATATTCATACGATTCATCCTACATTTCATACAAACTTCATCAATATTTGTTTTGAATTTTCAATGATAATAATGATTAATAATGTCAAAGTAATATTGCATTAGTATTACACATACAAACATCATAATTATCAATGTTTCTACGGTTGATTTAATTATCATTTCAAATGATTCAATGATTATGAACATATTGACCAAATAGAATAATAATAATCGACCTAAATTTTTCCACACAAAACCAAATAATGTAAAATAAAGTTACCGAAAAAAAAATGTGAATTTCATCATTTATTTAAAAATTCATTGAACAAATATAATGTGACCAAAAATAAAGGAAAAAATATGAACAAATATTGATATAAATTTGAACATTAAAATCAATTTTGCTTTATTTTCATTTTTATTATTATTTCATGTCCAACAATGTTCATATTTTTTTCGTTCAAATTTCAAACATTATCAGCAAATTTTCCTTTTCTTGATTTGGGCCATTTTGCCCATTTCTTCTTGCCGAAAAATATTGTGTTGGGTTCATAATTTTCTATTTATTTCTTTAGATCCTTAGTCATTTTTCTGGATTATTTATCATTTGATTTTCATTTTTACATTTTTTGCAGAATCAGAATTTCCGAAAAATTTTCACAATACTACTACTACCACCTCACCTCATCATATACCTAACATCTTTGGGCGAAATCAAAAAAAAAGGAAAAAATAGATTGAAATTCATTTATCTATATATATAAATATTATTCAATTGTAAAGATATTGTGTGCGTGTGTGTGTGTGTGTGTGTGTATAGTTAGGTCTCTAGTCATAAAATTCTGCTGTTTATTTCTTGTTGTTGTTGTCTTTATTTCCAATTTTCGTTGTCGAGTGTGTAGCAAATTATTATTATTATTATTATTATTGAAATAAATATAAATAGAATCAAATTGCCATTTTTATGAACATTTTATGATATGCAACCAAACAATATCAACATCAACATCTGCATATGAACATCAGTTTTCGGTGAAGAATCGAAACATTGAGAATATATTCTTGAATTGAAAATCTCTTGAAATTTTTTTTCATTCATCTGTTTTTTTGCTGATTTGAATCCTGTGTATTGATCAAAAAATAAATTTAAAATTATAAATTTGATTGAAAAATTTTGATTTTCGATTCCAGAAAAAAAAATTTTCCGGAAAAAAATATCATAAAATTTTCATTTCTTTGATTGATTTTCAATGTTTTTTGTGATTCGATTTTTTGTTTTTTTTTCGGTTAGTTCAAAATCAGTGATTTTATCAAGGATTTCATCAATGATTGATCGGTTGATTGATTTTTTTTTTTCGTTGGTCATCAGCACAATTGAAATGCAATATATTAATCAATTATTCAAAGTTTTTTCTTGTCTGCATTTGTTTATATTTTTCTTTGAATGAATCAACATGAGTGA
Organism: Psoroptes ovis; assembly: GCA_002943765.1. Classification (NCBI taxonomy): domain Eukaryota; kingdom Metazoa; phylum Arthropoda; class Arachnida; order Sarcoptiformes; family Psoroptidae; genus Psoroptes; species Psoroptes ovis. The sequence continues at coordinate 882,430 of PQWQ01000013.1, read as the reverse complement.
AATTAATTATTGAATAGTAAGTGTTAATCCTTGTTTATTCACGTTTTATCCAATGCATAAATTGGTAAATGGTGTTGCTGCTGTTTTCATTTTTTTTTCTTGTGTATATTTGCAGTGATTACATAATTTTCAACGATTATTTTAACGATATTAAATTAAATTGAATGCATTAAATCATAAACAAATCTTTGTGTCAAATGTGTTTGTGTATGTGTGCATAAGAAATTTGACAATTCTGATTTTGAACAAATCAAATATTTATTTTTTTGATTATTTTTTTTTTCATTTTTACTTTGTTTAATTTTCATCTTCACCGTTGTTCATTGTTGTCAATTCTAATCCTATTTTGACAAGTAAATAAATAAATAAATTTAAAACAAAAACAAAAAAAAAAAAAAAAAAAATACAAAATGGCTGCATTCATCGCCAAACAAATGATGGGTAATCAGCTTTCAGCTGTAAAAGGTATTGATTGAAATGTTGCATGTTGAATGAAATAATTTGTTAATCTAGTATTGAAGAGGAAAACAAAAATTTGTTTGTTTTCCTTCTTTTGCGAGAAATATGAACAAATTTCTTAATAAAATATTTCTTTTTTCAATTTTATTTGTAAATTAAACAAATAATGTTGTACAGAAATAAGCGTTGGTGATAATCTTAGTGCTGAAGAAAAAGAAAGACTTGCACAATTAGAACAAGAAAGACTTGAAGCATTAAAGTAAGTGAAGAAATTCAATTCTTATTCAAAATATCATTTATCCAAAATTTTCATTTTTTTTTTTTTTTGAGTAATGAATTATTACTTTTAAAGTATTAGTTTTCACACAGTTTACTTATTTTATTCTTTTATATTAACATTCTCGATTGTAATTTGAGAATCGTTTTTTCCTCCATTATTTCAAAAATGTAATCAATTTTTTTCACTATTTCATGCGATAACAGAGAACAAGAAGAAAGACGCAAAGAAAAGCATAGGAAAATGGAAGAAGAAAGAGAGAAAATTCGCAAAGGTATTCGTGATAAGGTAATATTCAGTAGACAATCATCATACATTATTTACACATATTTGCATGTAGCACGACGTAATTAATATTAATTAATTTTCTAATTTTTCATTGAATTCAATTTTTCTTATCTTATTATGAAATGTTAAAATGATAAATATCTCAACAGTATCAAATAAAGAAAAAAGAAAATCAATCCAGCATGGATAACATTGAAGGACAACAACAAATGAATCGACAATCAATCGATGATTTCGGTGGACAATTTCACAACAATGACGGCGAAGATGATGATAATGAATTTATGAAATTAAAAAATACCATTGAACAACGTTTCAATGATATACGTACAACGATTGAATCACGATGTTTAATTATTTGAATGCAAGAAAAAATGAGAAAAATCTTTGATCAACTAATCAACTAATTAATCAATTATTGATTTCAGAAAAATCATCAAAATTCGATTCATCTTTTTTCATAGTCGAAAATTTCATTATCATTTTATAATGTCAACATTGTAAACCTCGCAAAGAAAAAAAAACAACAACAGCGACAACGAATTGCAAACAAAAATGATCATCGAAAATAATTGATATTATCATTGCATATTTTGCTCATATTATTATATAATTCTGTGAAAATCTCATTCATCGAATTAATTCAACATAAAAAATCTCTTTACAATAAAAATGCGAAACAAAAAAATTATCAATCAAAATCATTGAAAATCTCATTAAATCAATCATCATCATCTTAATATTTCTTTGAAAATTCTGAAAAAAATTAAAAGAATATGAAGAGAAAAACAAATAGCAACAATCAATTTATTTCATGAATTTTTTTTTTCATTATCATTATTATCTCTTTTCATTCATCATTTTGGAGGTTCCTCTCTCGTTCTCATTCTCTCTCATTATGTCACTTATCGTAAGAGCTTTTTCAATTTTCAATTGAAAGTAAACAATTTGAATAATAAAAAATATTGTTTGAAATTGAATGAAGCACATGATGAAAAGTAAACATTACATAGAAAATTTGATGATTGAATTGCACTAAACTAAAAAAAAAATGAATGAATAAAAAATAAATTAATCTAATGAATAATGATGATGACATGCAAATCAAAGTAAATTAACAAATTTATGCAAACACAACAAAATAGAGAGAAATCGCACAATTTTTTAAATGAATGAATTTAAAATGAAATTTTAAAAGCACAATAATGAATTTGAAATTAAGTGGCAACATATTTTTATTTTGGAGCTTTGATTCATGTTTAAATTATTGATCGATAATGTTTTTCGAACTGCTAGATTTTAATGATTCATAATCATAAATTCAAACAATCATATATGGAAAATACGATTACCAATCGATACGATAATTAATCATTTCACTTGAATAATTCACACAAAATGAATACAAAACATAATGATGCTTAATACTATTAATATTATTCATAAATTCTGCTTATTTCAAAACATTAAAAACATACGAATTGCACCCATATGTCTCTATAACACAAATTCACAAACACTGCATATAGATTTGATTTTTTAATGATTATTTTTTTCACGACTGTTATTGTTTTGTTTTTGCCATTTTCCCTTCAAACAATTATTTATAAATACAATCAATTTGTATGATACACGTTTGATTCGAATCAATTTCTCCTTTTTTTTCGTGAATTTCAAAAATGTCAATTTGAAAATCTCATAAAAAATCCATCGCATTATCACAATAAATTTGAAAATTGAAAAAATGACAAGAGCAAAATCAAAAGTCAAACGAATGTTTACAAATCACTGAACTCAATTTGGAATGAAAAAATATTCAATCAAAGAAGTAAACAAACAAACAAAATGATCATACATATCATTCACCATTGATTTATCTTATTCTTAATTACCATTATCATTATTATCATTGATGCTTATCAATAATATATTGATATATATCATATGTTTAAATTATTTATTTAATTTTATTTATATTCCAAATTCAATTGAAAAATAAATTTATATATTTATCAAATCGTTATTTCATCTATTTCCGTCTATATTTGCATGCAATCGATGAATTTTTATGCTTTGGTTCGGTTTTCGCTATGCTAAAATTGAATAAACAATTTTTTCTAAGAAAATTTTCTTTTAAAAAATCTTAATGCATGCTTCAGCGAAACTTGAGAATTTGTTTGATTAAAAAAATACTTGAAATACTTGAAATGTAAAAGTTTGCTTCACTGCTTTGCATTTTTTTCTTTTGAATGCATTTGATACACTTATTTATTTTATATGCTTACATTTGCCTTTTTCATTTAATGTAAAAAAAAATTCTAGATTTATTTATTTATTTAGTCAACAACCCACATCAAAAACAAATGTGACATCTAACGCCACAAAATCAAAAGAATCGCCAAAATTCAATTTCATTGGCCCTGAAATCTGAATTTCAATCTGAAATTCATGCGAATTTTATATATTTTTGATTGAAAAATATTCAAGTTTATAATCAATGCTATTGCAAAAATCTATTTCGGAGTCGATATTTTTGCCCATATTTCATCTTATTTTGATTGACTATTTAGTTATTCAAATTTTGGATCAAAATTTTTATATAGTTTTTTTTTCTTGAGATCTTTATTCTCATTGATTTATCTCATTGATCATATTACAATCAGATATATTATCAAAAAATAACAACAACTACTACAGCAACAATATCGACGATATCTTCCAATACATCTTCACATACATATATCAGCTATACAATCTGCCAATATCTCAAACATGTACAATATCAGCTATAGCAGAGTGAAATCTTTATAGCTTTTCTTCTTTGAAAAATTCTCTAGTAAATCGATTTAACGGTTTTAATGATGATGATAATAATAACAAATTGTGTAATATAACCATAATGATAATGGAAAATAATTGCGCATATGCGTCGTATCAACATTTTCTCAACTGATTTAAAATGATTTGACTCATTGCATGTGGATAAGTTATCAAAGATAATAATAATAATAATAATAATACTTGCATATTGGAGATTCTTTGGAAAGCTATTTTTTCTATGGTGTTCTATGGTGTATGCGTTGGAATTGGTGTTATTTTGGCTCTTGCCATCTCCTTCTGTTTTAAAATGAGCTTTCTCCATTGGACCATACAAATACACATTTTGGTTCAATAAATATAATTCAGTTTACTGTAATAAAAAGAAATACTGTTTTTTTCTATTAAAATGATTATAATACTGACAACAACAACAGCATCATCACAGCAGTAACAGTAACAGCAACAACATGAAATGAAAATACAACTTCAGTATTGAAAAAGCAAAAAACAAAAAACTGCAGTCAAATTTACCAGTGATATACCATCTTGAGAATTTCATTATTATTATTATTTTGGTTGCTTAGCTCATCATTTCATTTCAACAATAACAATAGCAACAACGATAACGATAACGAAAATCGTACAAAAAACTGCAAAGAATAATTATATTCTTACAATTGTAGATATATTCTTTCGTTTTTTTCAATCATTGATTTACTCTCTCGAACTCGATCTTGATCTATCTATCTATCTCTGTGTTTCCATCTATCTCACTGTTAAATACACAGAAAAAACACACAACGACAATATTTTCACCAAAAACAACACTAATAAACACACATTCACAAACTTATATAATAATATTTACACAATTCACCATTTGCAAAATAAAAAAAAAAATTCATTTTCGATTAGATTATTCGATTATTTGTATTTGAATTATACAAGTAAAACAAAAAGATTCAACTATAGAAGAAATAATTTTACAAGTGACATTCATTTATCCATTTTCTTTTTTTTTCAATTTCTTTTGATTCATTCAATTCATTATCAACATCATCATTATTATCGCCGTGTTCTTCGTGTTCGCCATTATGATCATTATCATTGATTGAGTTTGATGATAAAAGATAAAAGAATTAAGAAAAAAATTACCTTGTGTACTTAATTCATTAATTTATTTACTTTTCGCAAATAAAAAATAATCATCATCTTCATCATCATCATAATCGTCATTGTCATTATTCAGCAAATTCAATAATTGTTGTTGTTGTTGTCAATACAAATAAACACAAATACAACAATCGTCATCGAATAGTAAATCATACAACTAAACCAAACCAAACAAGCAAACAAAACAAGATAAATAAATAAACTCTACATTTTGAAATCGAAATACTTGAATAATATTTTCGTTATTATGTTACATATGAAAAAAACATTAACACTGACAACACCAAATTCAATGTCAATAAAATATTTAATGTTTAAAACCAAAACCATTTGATTTATTAATGTCGAATTCAATGTAAAATTATATTGATCTAAATAATCATTATTATTTTGGAACTATTTTGTTTTTTAAAGTTAAAACTAAAAGAACAAAATATAAATGAATTAAATGTAATCACAAATCAAATCTACAAAATTATTCTCCAATAAAACATTTGATTGAAAATCTTTTTATTATTCATATAAAATAAGAAAAACAAAATCAAATTAAGTGTGCATGTAGAATCCATACATTGCACACCAAAATTTTTTTTGTACAAATTTTTAATCACCATCACCACCACCTTTCACCATCACTTTCACACCACCTTTTGCACACACCCAAATAATTATTTCGGCACAATTATTTTTGAAAACTATTATATTATACACACATCACACACTCAAATATAAATTGAGTTTAATTTATATTATTGTTATTATTATTATAAGTAAATCACTATTTCACCCTTTTTTCACCTTAATTATTATTAAATCGGAATAAATTAAAGATTAAACAAAACTCACAGATAAACATAAAAAATAAACACAAATTAATTTTGTTGTTATTATTATATTACCACACTTATATTAATAATTGACATTAATTTCACGTAATTATTATCGTAAGAATAATTTTTAATTACAACGTAACGTTTTTTTAAGATTTCGTAACACAAAATCAACGCATCAACAAAATAAATTGCCGACATCATTTAAAAATCATTGTTATCGAGTTCACTCTAAATTGCACTAATAAACAAAAAAATTTATCGATTTATTCATATTCTTATCAAAGAAAAAATTCTTCATCAATCCAAGAATATATTATTATTATTCAAAGATAGAAACAATTATAATCTGAAAATAAAGAAAATATCTGCTTAAAAAATCTTCAAAGAAAAAATAAATAAATAAACCAAAATCAACAAAATGGCTGCTTTTATTGCAAAACAAATGATGGGCAATCAATTGAATGCCGTCAAAGGTATGTGTCTGCTGTTTTTTTTCTATTTATCGGATTTTGAAAATTATTTGCTTGATTATCTCCATTATTTTTCGTTGTCCATTTGAAAATATTCATTGTTTTAATGCAATAATGCCTGTATCTGTTTACTTTGAATTTGAATTAGAATTTAATTTCACATTGTTTTCTCTATGAAACCATTTTTATCCATTTTTCATTTACGCCTTGCGGCTATACTAATTTTGAATTTAAAAATTATTCTATAAATCAATAAATAAACAAATAAACAATAATCAGAGATTGGTGGCGGTGATGGACCTACGCCCGAAGAAAAAGAAAAAATGGAACAATTAGAACGAGAGCGTTTAGAAGCATTACGTGAAGCTGAAGAAAGACGACAAGAAAAACATCGTAAAATGGAAGAAGAACGTGAATGTATGCGACAAGGTATTCGTGACAAGGTAAAATATTTTATCATTATCATTTTTTTTCAAAATCGAAATAATCATTAAAATAAAATAAATTAAAAATTGAATTAAATATGAAACAAAACAAAAGAAAATATTATTTTCAATATCACGATAATTGATCTTTTTATTTAATAATATTTATTTTTGTTATTTATTTGTATATTTATTTTCATTCGTGCTCTCTATTCATTTTGTTTTTACATTTTTATTTCAATATTTATTTTGATTAATGTTCAATCGAATAACGAATCGAAAATTCTGGTAAACAAAATCACCAAATGATATTGAAAAACACTAACGTTCAGTATGGTATTAAAAAACGTGAAGAAAAAGAAGCAGAATTGAAAAAGAAACAAGAAGCATTGATGGGTGGTGCTGCATCCGAATCAGGTATTAATCGTAAAAAGAAAACACCTGAAGAAATTGCAGCCGAACAAGAACAAGCTAATCAAGATGATTTTACAAGTAAGGGAAATATTGATTTTCATTTTTTTTGTTTTGTTTAATTTTTGAATTTAGAAATTGAATTTTGACATTTAAAAAATTAAGCTCAAAATTCAATTTATCTTGAATCAATATTAATCTCTTGTACAAAACTAATGAAATCCATTTTCATTTCATTCATTTTTTTTATTCTTGTTCCTCCAATTTTCAATCACAAATTCCCAAATTATCAAAAATGGAAAATTTGGTAAAAAAATCGGGCCAAATTAAACCAAATATCCAGAATTGAAAAATTCAATCGAAACACAAGTAAGCGATATTAAAGGTCAAATTGAAGAAAAATGTTCGATTCAATAAGAAATGGAGTAGAAAACAAGATGAAGAATAAACTAAAAAATTCAAAGACAAACTAATTAGTTGATTAATCATTAATTAATTAATTAATTAATTGAATCAAATTAATTATTCAAAATTCATCGATCAATTTTGATTAACAGACAAAATTAACAATTTTAGTTGAACATATTTCTTCTTTTTTTTTCGTTATTCATCCATCAAATTTATTTAAATAATCTTATTCGATTAATTTACGCCTGATAAATTAATCTTTAATGACATTTGTTTTCTTTGATTTTTAGTTTTAAATATTTTGACTTTTTCTCAAACAAAAAAAAAAAAAAAAAAAAAAAAAAACAAACGATAAAACGGAAACAAAGATAATTTAATCTAGAAACTTTCAATTATATTCAATCAAATACTTAATTCATATATACAGATTAACTCAGTATTTAATCTTAATTTTCGTCGACAATTTTTTTTTTTTTTTTTTGAAATTCAAAGATGAAATAATTATTTAAAATGAAAAATAATGGTGATAATTCCAAATCAATTAGAAATGTATACTCACAGAAATACACATAAATAAACCCAGGATCCAAAGCGAAAAAATCCCCTCGAAAAATAAAATTAACCATACACAAACACATGAATACAAATATTTATATATTGATGATAACGAATAGTGAGTGCCATTTTTCTTTTCTTCTCATTCTCTCTCGTTCAATTTTCATGTGTTTTTTTCGCTACAGAATCAATAACTTAATAAACAGTAACTTTTGATGATGATAAAAACATTTATTTATCCAAAGAAAGGCAAAGAAACAAACAAACAAAAAAATTAATTATTTTTGTGTGTCGATCGATTTCTTTCATTTGATTTTCATTTTGAATTTTCATTTTTTTCATTTTTGTTTTTTTTTTTTTTTGAATTTTAATTTCAAATTTCAACTTGAATTTATTATTTATTCATTCCATTATTCATATGTCTATGTGTGTGCGTGCTTATGTTTTGAAAATATCTTGTTATTTCGTTCAATTTCAATTTTGAATTTAAATTTAAAATTGAAACAGCAACAACAATAAACACAAAGAGAAAGAGAGAGGAAAGGAGAAAAAATACATGTTAATTTATGATTATTATTTATTAAAATTTCAATTGCCATATTTATATATTTTTCATTTGATTAATATTTGAAAAAATATAATTTTAATTATTATTATTATAATTATAATTATGATTATTAATATTACCTTTAACAAGATGAACAAGATGAAACAATTTTGAAACAAAATATTATTATTGTTATTATTCTCATAATAATTACAAACAAATATTACATTTTGAAAAAAATACATGAAATTTTTCTATTGTGTCTTAGCAAAAAAAAAACAAATATATTTACTGAATATTATTATAATGATTATTTTCCATGCTTTATATTTATTATTATTATTTCTTTTAAAAGATTTTCCAAAATAAATAAATGTTTAAATGAAATAATAAAGTATCTTTGAAAAAATAAAATTAATTAATAAAAAAACTTTTTTTCCGAAATCAATCGATTTGAAATGAATGTGAAACGATTCCTGGAAATCCTTGACATTTATTTTCCTTGCCAAACCTTTAGAGGGTACCGAGATCCGTTGATGATGATGGTCCAAAATTATAAATTCATTGTTTTCAACTTATTCATTATCTAAAATAATTTCAGATTGCCAATCGATTTCAAAAAAATAAATGGAATAAAATGAATGTTATTGGCTTAATATGTAAGTGTATTTGAAATGAAAATTCATGAAAACAAAATCAATAAAAATAAATACAATGAAACAAAATCAATTCTCAAGATAAAAAAGTGCGCAAAAACTAATTACCGATTAACAAAACAAAAATCATTTCAATGAATACAAGCAAACAAACGAATGAATATTTGATTTCTTGATTAGTTTTTATTGTCATCATTATAATCATTATAACGATTGTTATTTGAAATAAATGTTACAATTTTCAATATTCCCAATTTATTTGGCCTTTTTTGGTTATCATTTGTAAATCATTAATAAGAATAATAATAATGACAATCGTAATGATAACAATTATTCTTGTGTCCATTTATTATTGTTGTTTGTCCGCCAGTGATTTTAATTTTGTGGCAAAATGAAATAAATGATTGAATGTAAAAACCAAATGAAATAATTAAAATGTAATTTACTATGATAATAATGATTTTTGACGATTCAAAATTTCCAAATAATCACATATAGTTGTGATTGAATGACAAGTAATTCTTCAAAATAAAAAGCTACGATAAACGATTGAATTCATAGAAATTTAAATATTTCACAATGATTCAAATAACCGAAACAATGTAATTCAAATAAACAATATTCAGCCATTTGAAACCAAAGTTTGGCAAAAAATGAGAAAAAACAAAAATCTGGACTCGTTTCTGTTGGAGTTTTTATCGTTATTTATTAATTGTAATCATTATTCTTATAATAGAAACAACAACAATAATAATAATAATGATAATGATTATTTATTTATTAATTCATTGAAATAATAATACGAATAAATAATTCTTTGCTTTTCACTTTTTTTGTTCTCATTTGCCAAAATAGTGAATGAATAAAGACAAATAAATAAACAATAATGATGATAATAATTATTATAATGATAATTACAACAAATAATAATGTGAGTAATGAAAAAATCACTTATTCAAAAACACACACAGGCAAACGCATTTACACATGAATTATAAACACATTTGAAAGTTGATAATTCAAGTTGTTGCTTGTTGTTGTCCTTCGGTTGTTTCTTTTAATCCATTCAAATTGAATGATAATTTTAGATCTCAAACTTTTTCTTTGATAGTAAACAAATCCATGAAATATCAATACAGAAAGGCAGAATCAGAAATTGATTTAGAAATTTCCGAATTAAAGAGTATTCGGAATTATGTGAGAGTAAGTTTGGGGAAAAGGCCGAAATTGATTTAGATTGCATGCTGAATTCAAAATATTCCGAAAATCTTCAACGATGGATGAATTTGGGTGATCTAGTTTTTAAAGATGATACAGCAAGATGATACAACAAAATCGAATTTGATCATCTTTATTGAATTTAATTTATGTTTTAAATTCAATTATCAATTTTGCTTATATTCGTTGATAACAAAATTGATGAATATATACGAGATATGAATTATATGATTTGAATTTTATATGATTCTTATTCAGAATTAATTCAGTATTTGCTATTCCTTACTTTGCTAAGGGGCATTTATGGAATTTCGCATATACAGAATTTTCATCATGATTGAAATAATATCTTCAGGGCATTTGAATTGTGTGTGCATGGACCTAGTCAATTCTCGTTCTAGTTAACGATTCTCGTCCACCGTCATGCAATCATTGATGAAATTTTTGGATTGGAAAAGAAAATGAATTGTTTCAACCATTTTTCATTTTCATTTCATACCAGTGATTCAATTTGCTGATATTTTCATTTCTTCTTAGGATTTACCTTTGGCAATCAATTGAAATATCCAATTCGGTTGAAAGTTAGAAGAGAAATAATGAATTAGAATATCAATAGCAAAATTGCAGACATTTCACACCTCTCTGCAGACATAGAAAGAGACAAATTGCTAAAATGAATATAAGAATGATGACTTTATCGGGAGATTTGTCTCTCATCCATGATCCAAAATTTTGAATTCAATCGGAAATTACTTCTAAATTTAGATTTCAATCATATTCAATCATTCTGATTGAAAATCATGATTATTTGAATTGTGTCTATGTGTATGTGCGTGTGTTGGCTATTTGATTTTGAAATTGAAAAGATATTTGAAAAGTTTCAAATCTTTACTTAATTTTCTTCAAGTATTTCCAATTTCATTTAATTTCAATCGTCAATTTTAATTGAAAATCTTGATTGAAAATTTGAAATTTATTTTTCTTTATTAAATAAGAATTTACTCTAAATTTAATTGGTTTGTCCGAAGTAATACATTTGATGACATCCATGGACTTTGATGGCCGACAAATCGTGTTGTTCGAAAAGTTCTCCGCCATTAAATCAATGGAAATGCCCATTGAATATCAGCAAAAACTTTTCGGACATCCGATTCAAGTCTGTGGATGTGTATTTTTTCATTCTACATTTTTATTTATTACAATGAATTGTGCTCTCTTTTTTATGCGGAGAAATGAAAAATTTTTCAATGTTTTAGTTTAATGTTCATTTCACACCATTTCATTTTGAAGCAATTTAAAATAACGAAAATTATTTCAAATTCTCTTATTTTCAATTTAAATCAAAAATATCAAATGTCAAATTTTGAGAGAAATTTATTTGATGAAAAAATTGTGAGATATGAAATGATCGAATTTTCAATTTGAAACAAAGCAAAATTAAATGCGAAATGATGCAAAAGGAAATGATTTAAACCTTGAGGAAAGGATAAAATCAAAATAAATTTAAAAAAATTAAGGAAAATACAAAGGGTTAATTGAAAAAGAAATAAATAATTTCATGGTTTCTCAAATTTTCAATCTTCATTTGAAATAATAATAATTTCATTTCTCCATTGAACATTGAATTGAAGTTGCTTCAAGTAGGAACAATGCTTAGAAAATAAATAAATATCTTGAAATAAAGATATGATTTATGAGAAATCATGATTCGATGTTTGATGTTCTTGAAAGAAGTATTGAAAAAAAAATCTTCAAGAAAACATGTATTCTCCATCCATACTTGATATATACATTTCGACAATGATCAATGACGATCCTCTGGTGTATGAACTCGGAAAATTTTTTTGTGTTTGAATGTCAACATGGATTTCACTTTGGGTTCTCCATTTGATTCTATTAGGAATGTTTTGGTTATTGTTGATGCTGCCGTTGTTCGTTGGTTGGTTGTTTGAAAATTATTCAACAAAAAATATGTGTTTGGAATCGTTTTTTTAGCCATTTCTCTCTGTTGTTTTGGTTTTTGCCATTCATGAAAATTCAAACAAAAAAAAAAAATTCATTAATTCATTCGCTGAAATTTATATATTTTCCAATGTCTATGTTGGTGTGTGTGCTTGAATATCATTCATGTTTTTTTGATATTCTTTGTTAATGTAAAAAAACAAAAATGATGAAACATAGACAAAAATGCAGAGAAGTTCATTGTTGATGGTGGTAGTTTGTTGATGATGATAATAAAATTCAAAATAATTTAACTGATATTTGTCGGCTTTGCGTTCGACTATTTGGAATTCCATCATGCAATCTTATGATGTTTTAGGCGCTTGATCAATGCCAGTCGATCAGAAAACGACAAATGATTCAATGAATTCAATATCATATGTGAATTCAAATTTTTGGTGATGATTGTCTAAATTTTTTTTTTGTTCATGTTCAACTCAATGATTATGATATGCGCATATTTTTCAATGTATTCTTGTATTCTTTCAAATGAAAAAATGGAAAATACATGGGTTTACTTCATACTTGGTGCTTGCTTTTGGTGTTCATCAATTTTGCCATAAATTCTATATCGAAATTTGAACATGGAAATATATCATGTAAAAAAGAGAAAATTGAAAATCACGAGAATTTTCAGAATTCAATTCTTTCTTGGCGAAAGAAAACAAAATGAAAACGAAACCATTCTAAATCAAACCAAGTAAAACAATCATGCTCAAACAATCATTTGTATGTGTTGCCATTGAATGAATGTACCATTACGGCCCATTAGAATGTGATTTCAAAGGAATAAATGTTAAGACAAAGTGAAATACCATTATGATCAATGTTTGTCAGCACATTTTGCTCGGGTACTGTTATTAATCTTTTATGGTTCTATGGCTTGGTTCAAAAATAAAATATTTGTATCCAAATGCAATGTAATCAAGAAATACGCGAACAAATACACAATTTTATCATTCAAATCCACCAGACAGTGCAGTATTCGGCTAGAAAATATACAATCAATGATGTATTATGGAATCCAGATGAACGAGATCCAAATGAGAAAAAAAAATGGTTTACCCGAATGCAAAAACAACGCCATGGAGAGAAACATTCAATATTGAAACTTGTGTGCATTCGGGTCTATGTTCGGTTATTGTCTATATATGAATGTATTTTTAAACAATTTTCGGGTATACGAAGAGAAAGTGCCACCAACACACCAATGAAATAAAACTGAATTGCCAACAGAGAAACCTAAAACCAAAATGAATTTGAAAATACAGAAAAAAACTAGTTATACTGGTACTAATGATCATGATGGTGGCGGTGGTGGTGGCCAGAATGAGAGCCGTGGTGGTAGTATATCATTTGTTTGTTTGTCATGTCGATGTCAGTATTATCACTTTACTTACTCCCTCCTTCATTCGTTGTTGTTGTCGTTGCTCTGAATGTTTATTTTGTTGTTTTTCAATTTATATATGTTCATTCAGATAAATATTCTATCAATGATAATCGTATATCGTTGTATATATCGCTGTATATTCAATCAGCTCACAATAAACTACAGCAGCCGCAGCAGCAGTAAACATTATCTACTCTTTGTGTTCTTTATTTAATTTCGCTCTTTTTTCTTCTCTCGTTTTTGAAGTATCGTTATCATTTTATTTGGTGTATTTATTTTTTATATAATATGTGGCGCTTTTGATCATGTTTGATTTAGCTCAAAAATAATAAAAACAATATAAACACAAATATCAACATTGACATCACCAGCATCATCATCATCATCATCATCATCATGATAATTATCATTTTTTAATATTAATCATGATTTTATATTGTTGTTGCTGATAACAATAAATAAATTCAATGATTTGATTCATTTGTGAATATTTAATTCTATGATCCTGCATTTGATTTTTTTCCGTCTTCATTCATTAAAACAAACTGACGTATAATTGAATGAATGTTCAATTTTTTCATTGATTTACAAAACGAAATATTTCTGTTATTGATTCGTTAAACGATTCATTAGATTATTGTCACCAATAATTCTTGAAGATTTAATCAAATTTCAATAAATAATCTGGAACTGGAACAGTGGTCGCGTCGAAGTTCAACGCCTATCGTGAACCACAATTTTAGTGGACCGATCAGTGCATTACCACCACCTACATCGCAATCACAGTCGATCAGAGGTGGTCTAAGTCCGTCATGTAGTCCAGTATGTAAATTTTGACTAACTGTCAATCAATTTTTAATAAATTATTATTTTTGATTTATGATAAGGGTATACCAAATAATATTGGAAACGGTATTAATTTGAATAACAATAATAATATCAGCAACAATAATAATAATAGCCACAATTCTGCTATTCAACATCAACAGCATTCTCATCATTCTCCTATGCTTTGTGGACCACCACCGCCACCAATACCACCGCAGAACGGTCCTCCACCAATGACGATGGGACCATATAATCCGGGGGCCAATTCAATTCCACATGTTATGCATCATGCACCACATTTGATGCAACATCCTGGAGGTCCACCCCCGCCGCCACCACCAAATCCAAATTTACAGCATCCACATGGTAGACATACGCCTTTTTATGATATAAGACAGCCAGAAAATCGTATACATGAAATCAATAAACGATTGCAACAAAGAAGCGATGTAAGTTTGATAATGTGAATTTCCTATTTTTTAAAATCAAATGTTTTTTCAACAGGATTCTGATAATATATGGTGGGATGGTTTTGCTTCTGAATTTTTTGAAGATGATGCCACATTGACCGTTACATTTTGTCTTGAAGATGGTCCTAAACGATATAGTAATTATTGATTTTGATTTTTGGAAACTCAATTTTTTAATTTCATTTATCAAATCCATTTAGCGATTGGTCGAACTTTGATTCCTCGTTATTTCCGTAGCATTTTTGAAGGAGGTGTTACAGATTTTCAGATAAATTTACGTAATTGTAAAGAATCATTTCATAATACAACGATTACAGTTGATTGTGATCAATGTACAATAATGACCAGCCATGGGAAACCTAATTTCAAAGTAAGTAATACATCATCGCTTCATGAAAAATTTGTTAATCAAAATTTTGTCCACTAATTTTCTAGATGGGACCTTATTCACATCAATCAAATGATATCATGAAAGAGCAAATGATGAAAGAATCTTCTGTATTAGTCTGTACTGAAGGAAGATTAGTATTAGAATTTACATATGATGAATTGCCGCGTATCAAATCATGGCATTTTGCTACTCGTATGCATCATGAGTTAATATCAAAATCATTATTATTACAAGCTCAACAAGATCCTTCTATGCTGGATCAGATTTCAAAAAATATAACTAGACAAGGATTAACTAATTCAACTTTAAATTATTTAAGAGTTAGTTGGTTCAAATCGAATTTATTTTTCCTCATTTAATCTTTTCTATTTTGTAGCTTTGTGTTATTCTAGAACCAATGCAAGAATTGATGTCAAGACATAAAGCTTATTCATTATCACCAAGGGATTGTCTGAAAACAACTTTATTTCAAAAATGGCAGCGCATGGTTGCACCACCTGAGACTAGCAGACCGCCAAGTAAACGTAGAAAAAGAAAATCATCAACAAATACTGGTGCAACGACAAATAGTAAGAAAAAAAATAATCAAAATAATATGAGTCCAGTTCCACCTCCGTTCACTTTGGCAACACAGGTAGTTAGTAATGTTTTATAATTTCATTTTTATTGAGAATTGTATATTTCCATCAAATTTAGGACGTAATGGTTGTTGGTGAGCCATCATTAATGGGTGGCGAATTCGGAGATGAAGATGAACGTTTAATCACTAGATTAGGTAGAATCATATAATTATTTTAATTATCCAGATTTCTAATTGTCTTTTTCAATTATTTTTTATTCTTAGAAAACAATCAATACGATCCGAATGCTGTGACCGGTACAAATGGACTAGAAGATACCGATGATTTCAATTCATTAGGATCGTCATCAGGCGGTACTAATACAACAAATAATGGTGGCAATAATTCAGCTAATCTCGGACCAGGTTCGAATGGCGGTGGTACTGGTGCTCCTAACCCCGGTAGTGGAAGCGCTAGCGCTGGTGCCGGTGGTCCACCATCATGGCCTCCTCCAAATGGTCCAAATAATGGCAATAATAATTCATCAAACAATACAAATCCAGGAAATGTTTCAAACAATGCTAATGTATCGCAAGGTAATAGTTCGGTGGTTGGTGGACCGCCTAATCAAGATCAATCCAATCAGATTAAATCTGAGAAACAATCACCAAGTTTAAATTGAGTTAAAATA
The DNA here is from genome assembly GCA_002943765.1 of Psoroptes ovis. Lineage (NCBI taxonomy): Eukaryota > Metazoa > Arthropoda > Arachnida > Sarcoptiformes > Psoroptidae > Psoroptes > Psoroptes ovis. Next base: position 865,559 of record PQWQ01000013.1, on the reverse strand, counting down.
TAAGATAATAATGGTAATTCACTTCGATGGAATAAATAATAAAAACAACAAATGAGAAATAACAAAAAATATTAAAAATGCAAAAATACGATTACATTATCAAATAATTATCGATATTTTCGCCGTTTTTTGTTTCACTTCAAGCTTCACTTTATTCATCATCACCTTCATCAAATTATTTTCATGGATATTCATCATGAATAAAAGCATCATCATTGCTTGTCATTCAATTCATTCATTATGTGATATGATAGTCTGTCGCAAAAATAATAAACAATGAAACCTGGAACAAATTAACAATTTAAAAATCAATCAACTAAATAATCAATAATAAAACATCCAATTTTTTTAAATTAATTCCAAAATTTATTTATTACAATATACATATTTACACAAACACGTAATCATATATTCAAATATATCATTTATACATATGAAAAAAAATTTTACTTTTTTTTGAACAAAATACAATTTTGAATTAAATCGATAAATACACAAAAATAAATAAACACGAAAAGAAAATTTTTTTTATTTAAAAAATAAAGGGAAAAAATTCCAGTCGAAAATTTAATTTTTAATACAATAAATAATAATAAATAATTGACAATAATAATTCTTTTCGGTTTCATCGATCAATAAATGGTTGAAAAAAATTAATTTTGTAAAATGAAATTTTGATGTATATCAACACATGTATAATGAAAAATTGTAGGAAAAAAAATATCACAGACAAAATAAAAAAGATGAATTGAGTTAAAAATCTATTCATCTACTAACAATGTAGGCATAATATACGATTACGACTATTTTGTCCATATAACCATCCATGACAACGTTGAAAACGATTAAATACATTTGTTGAGCCTAATTCGAATAATCTCATCGCTTCGAATATATGTTCGGTGGTGATTGCATTAAACATGCTATTATTATTATTATTGGATGTTCTAGGATTGGTCGTTGTAATTGAATTATTATTAATATTATTATGATTATCATTATTTGTCGTTGTTGTTGTTGTCATTGATGAAGTTGATGCTTGAAACGCTTTAACTTTTTCCGATGTTCGACGTAAAACATCTACAATAAACTGTTCATTGAAATTTGCTGATTTTTTAAATCCATTCATATTATTTTTATAATCAAAATCAATCACATTTATCATTGGATCACATTTGGTCATCTTTGTACATGATTTGGATAATGTTTCTGTTTTGGATAAAACTGATAATTCTTCTTGGCGAAAACGTTTTGATGGCATAGTTTCATTTGTTAATGTACCTGGATATACAGCTGCTCCTTGGTATTTGTTTAACATTTTGCAATGACGATTACGATCTTGGCGAACTATTAATGATAATTCGACTAAAATTGCAACAGTCTCATGAGCAAAATATTGGACAACTTCCCAACCAAGTGAATTTGGTCTTAATTCCAATCTATCTAAATCATCAAATGATTTCAATATCCATTCTTGAAATTTATGAAACATCGATTGTGATATTGTTTGTGATGAAGTGGAAGAACCAAAAAATGTTACCGATCGACAAGATTGATAATAAAGATATTCTTTGACCGACATCTGTTCAGTGAATTCACATAATCGGCGATTACGTGCAGACGTATAATTATCAATCGTGTCGATTGAAATATTTGGATAATTAGATAATAATCGCTCCATTTCGCAGCGATTTTGTGGCGTTTGTATGATTGTTCCAAGTATATCTTGATAAAATTTTACCCGTTTCGATGATGTATTTGTTTCAAATGAACTGGAAGATCTACTTTCACCTTCACAAGCATTAGTTTGGCCATTACGAGACCATTCAATCGTATCATCGATTTCTAGCTCAGTTTTAACATCATTATACAAGCACTCTAATTGAGATTTTGTGATTTTTGAGCGTCTTGTCGATGATGATTGTTGTTTAGCCGATGAAGATTTGTTATCACCTTCCACCAATGTAGATGATAATACTTTTAGTCTTGTATCTTTGAATTTTAAATAACGTATTAATTTAGCTAAACGATGTTGATCATGCCGTAAAAGAAATATAAAATCTTCAACGTTGATATGTTTTTTAGATGAATTCGTCGTAATAAATGATGGCGATGATGATGATGAATGACGCATATGTGCTACACGTTGAGCTTCAAGTAATAGCATGGTCATTTGATGACGAACAATTGATTCGATCAAACGTGCTGACTCGATCAATGGTAGCCTTACATCACCGAACGCATGCATCATTTTACGTATTTCTTCTACATATGATATTATGCGATCACCATTTTTTAGTGCAGATGTCGATGCGACTTTCTTATTTGACCGACGATTAGTAGACGTTGATTGATGATTTAAATTGATTGATTGAGTATATGATGAAGATTCAGAAGATGGATTCAATATAATACGTTTTGTGGCAGAATTACGTTTTTGTTTACTTGTATTATTACTTGTTGTCGTGGCCGATGATGTAGATGTCATTTGATCATTAGCATTTGTCCGAATCGATGTTTCATTTGATGATGATGATATTTTAATGTTTTTTGCCATCGTTCATCTATTCATCAAATTTGATTCGAATTTTTATTTAAAGTTAATAATCAACAACAACAACTGGTTGTCTTCAAGATTTTTTGAATCTGATTTTATTAACCATTTGTTTCAAGAAAAAATATTCTTGCGGCTCAAGCACGATGGTCAAATGCAAAAATCAAAACAAAAAAAAAATGAAAATCAAATGAAAATAAAAACATGCATAGTGCCATTCAAATAGTATGTCTCAAAATTTTTCACATTTTTTTCAAAAATCAGATGATAATTATCTAAATTTATTTATATTTTCAATTTAAAAATATGTTTTCACAAATATTAAGATCAAATGTTCCAATTAAAAATTGTCTCTCGTTGTACCGAATTCAACAAAGAAATGTTTTCATACTTAAACGTAAAGTTCGTTTGCCTAGTCAACCATCATTGATCAATCCATTAATAATTGGACCATATTTAAAAGAACGACCAAATTATCGTGAGCCAAGACCAGTTGCCGATTTCATTTATGAAGAAGTGGAAAATACTGAAGAATTAGAGGAACCAAAATTAAAAGTTATATTATTAGATACCGTCGATGAAGTAGGTGTTCCTGGTGATATTGTCGAAGTTGAACGAAATTATGGCCGTTTTACATTATTGAGTTCAAATCGTGCTGTTTATGCATCACCATTTAATCTTAAAAAATATAAAGATTTGATTGAAGCTGGATCCAAAGATCGTATCGGTCCATCATCTGCATATGTTGGTCCAACAATAAAGAAATTAGCTAATGATGTTATTATCGTAGTCATGAATGATGAACATCCATGGACAATCAAGCCTAAACATATAAAAGTAGCATTGAGATCCGCTGGCTATCTTGTACCCGAAGAATGCATACGTTTACCAGATACACCGATCGAAGGTCCTGATATTGAAGGAAAGCAAGGAAAAGATTTCGCTGTTACCATAACGATCAATAATCGTGAAAGAGTCAATGTTCGATGTTTACTGCATCACAAAGGGCAAACATTACGTTTGAATTGGAATCGTAAACCGAGACATATTTTATTAGAGGAACAGCGAGAATTGCTAGAATCTATGCCATGTAAAGATGCTTTGGAAGAAGATGAATATAATTTAATTGATGATTCTTAAAACTTTTTTATGAATTGCAAGTATAAAATTTGATTTTGTAAAAATAAAAATTTTCATTTATTAGTTTCGCATTGTGAGAGAATAATACAAAAGAGAAAATGACCAGATTTATTCATTTCAATATTTAAAAAAAACTACCTCATCAATTAATCAATAATAGATTGATAAATATTAAACAAATTGTTGTGATTGTTGAAATCATTGCCACTGATGAATGTTGAACACCATTGATTAAATCGTCGAATTCTCTCTCACCATAACGATCATAAAATGATTGTGTACCAGTGCGACTACTATAATCTTCATTATCATTATTCTCATGACGTTGTCGTTGTTGTCGATGATTTTGTTGCTGTTTACATCGTGATCGACATTCGATTTCATTTTGTGGACAAATATCACAAAACTGTTGCGTTATGGAGAAAATTATTTCATAAAGAATAAATTGAAAAAAAATTAAAGAATTATGGTTTATTTAAGCAGTTATAAGATTTTGAAACATCTGATCAGAGTATTGATATAGAATATGGATTTTTTAGTAAAGAAAATAAAGATTATCTTTTGAAGATATTTATAGTAGATTATGAAATGAAATTTTTAAGAAATCATGCAGTTGAAACAGTGGTTGTAGAAATTTCGGAAAACTCATTCATCATAGCAGGCATAGCAGTGGTTGTCGTAGTTGTTGTTGTTGAATCAGAAGAAATAGTAGAGGAAACAACATTATCAACAGAATCACCGGTTCGGCTATTAGCCAAATCATTTACCGTAACTAGTGTAGGTTCATAAAATATTCTGGATAATTTTGAACGATCATAATAATCATAAATTGTAACTGGTACAGGTTTATTGTTTGCCACATGATGTGTACGATATGCTGGAACGGTGATGCATAATTCATCGCGTGTTACCTTTTTTTAAAATTAAAGACAACTTTAGAGAAAACAAAAAATAAATTAAAAGCTCATTACTCTGTCAAGATAAATATAAACTGTTCCATCATTGTTGGCTGTTTCCACACGTTTGACTTCTTTGGCACGAGTGGCTGCAGGCAGCGCGTCTACATCAGCATTATATCCTGAAGGTAATTCTACTTCCATTACGGCCATGTTTGTCGAATTGCCATCTTTGTAGCTTTGATGATCAAATCACAATCAAAGATCAATTATTGAATCTAAAATTATTAAAGTGCTAACTTACTATGTACAGATGCTTAGTTGTAGATAATTTTCTGTCGATGTTTTATCTTTTTGTGGATTGAGAAAAAATGCTGGCTTTTCAGCTGAAACTGCTAAATTATATTGGTAAGAAACTTGAATAATTGCTGTACCAAAACCAGATGCTTCCAATTGAACCCATTCGGTTTTTTCTGGATCCAGTTGAATTTGTTGAAGTACAAGTGCGTTATCAGTATTGAAATACAATGCTTGAGCTGGGCCTGGATTAACGCTTCGATCACCATCTTTAGCATTACCATACTTGATATTGACTGACATTTTCACAGTTGCTGTAGATATTCTTTCAGCAATAGCTCCTAATGCTTGTAATCCAACGACAGTGTCTTGAGTGCTAGAAAATCCACCATTTGAATTTTGTTTAGAAATAAGCCAACGAACAGCTGGGATGGCTTGATCAATTTCAGACCGTAAAGCCATTGTAAGAATAGCGTATGATGTAGCTTCAATATCAATAGCGTTTGGGTATAACAAATAATCGGAAGCAACAATTTTTAAACGGTCACTTGTTTTGTTTTGCTGTTTTTCTTCATCTGGTCTAATCGACCAATACATCAATCCATCTCGATCTTTTTTCAATATGGCCATCAATTTTTTATAGGCAATATCTTTATGTTGAGAATCAGCCAAATGTAGTGCATAAGTAGCGATAGCAACTTCATACGTGCTGGTCGAACTCGATACACGTGAGTAAAGAAAATCTGCAGCACGTTGTAATGCTGGTTCATGACGTGTACGAATTGGATCAGATTTGGATTCATGAAGAATCGCGATCAATACGAATGCTGTTAATGCACCAGCATTATCATTTGTATCACTATCATCATTTTCGTTTGTTGATGATCTAGGTTTAATGGCTGAGCCACCTTGTAATGCTTTATTATGAACTTCTCCATATTCAGCAAAACTTCCATCTTTTCGCTGTCTCGACATCAACCACTCAATTGATTTTGTGATAATTGCATTATCAACATCAATATGGGGTCGAGCTTGAATGAATGTTTTAGTCACAAATGCTGTCAACCATGTCGAACCAGCTTTATCTGACTGTCCGAAAGCTGAAAATGATCCATCATCGCGACGATATGTCAATTCACGTTGATAACCAGTTTCAATATGATTTTTTGTTTTGGCTCGAATAGCTTCAGTCATACGATTTACTCGTTCCAAATAATTCGTAACAACAATATTTGGCACTAAATTAATCATATTCTGTTCACCACAACCGTATGGCATACGTAGTAAATCATCTAAATGATTGACAGTCGGGCCTAAAATGTCGCTGATGCCTGAAACCGAAACTCGAATCGATCCAGGAACAGCATTCGGTGGTATTTCAATCGAGACATTTCTCTTAATTAATGTACGATCTTGTTGCGCAATAGCATTTATAAACATAGCTTTATTGAAATATTGTGTTTGACCTTCGGGTTTTACCAATAATTTCTGAACGACAGCATCACCAGCTGAATCCGACGATGCACGTATTCGAATACTGATGTGACCTAATTTCTTTGGCGTTATCAAAAATGAAACCGAAACGCCATCAAATGGTGCAATAGTAACTGTTTTTCTTTTCTCATTAACATTTTGTTCGCCAGCGAATTCAATTTCATTTGCAGCGTTTGTAAATTCAAATTCATCTTGTGGATTTTCCATTATAACTTCAGCTTTGGTTGGTTTATTTTGATAATTGAATATGATTGCTTGGATTGAAACTGATTCTCCTCGTATAATGGAATATGGTAATGATAATTTAATGAAAAATGGACGGAATACATTAATCTGTTCAGAAAAAATATTTTAGTCAAAAATCAGATCAAATAAGTTACTTTTTTACTCATACTTTTAAAGTGTCAGGCGCAATACCAAGACCAGTTATGGAATCGACAGCAAATGCTGACACATACCATGATGTGATTGTATCGGGAATTGAATCTGAATATCTTGCAACACCATCATTACTATGTGGGTAAAATAGAAATGAAAAATCAATTAAATCGATACGTTTGAAGGTAATAAAGGAAAACATAAATCGGAGAAAAGAAACATAAAATGAAAAAAACATCAAGTCGCATAGAAAAAGTTGAAAATCAATACGAAGTTCAAATACCCAGTGGTAACATTAGCCCAAATCCATGTTTCGGGAAACATTTTACGTAAAACGATTCTAGACTCATATTTAGGTGCGATTCTAAAATCAGGTGGTTGTAAACGATCTTCCAATATAAAATCATCTAATCTGATCGCATTCAATGGTTTTGGATCTTTAAAATTTACAATTGGAGAAAAATCATTAACAAGATGGAAAATAAAAATTACCATGAAATTACATACCAGGACGTCTTTGATTGCTGACAATGACGCCACCGCCATCCGCTGCGAAAAAAATTCGTTTACCTATTCCTATATATTCGATTAATTTGAATACACAAAAATGATAAGCCATTCCACAACAAATAAAAGAGTTGAACACAGTGGACAAAAGAAAAGCTAATAGCAAAGATGGAGATTTTTTTTCATGCAAAAAACCTACTCAGATGTTAAATTAGACCATATCCATGTTTCAGGAAATTTTTTCCTCAATTTAATAACTGATTTTGATTGTCGTGATCCTAAACCGTGATCGGAAGTAGTTTTTCTTCGAAAACTAGCTCCTGCTGATACACTTTCCAACATTAAATTTTGTGGCTCTGAATCGGACATAGCACTAGCACCTAATCTCATTGGTGATGATGCGGCCATAGGCATTGCGAAAAATACTGATGTAAGGAATGTATTTCATTAGATAAAAAGGAAATAATGGAAATCATTGGAAAAAAGATTTTTTTTTTTGAAAAAAAAACCTACTTTTGTGTTCAAAATGATGAACTAAGCTATTGGTCAAAATTACAACACCAGAATCTGAAAATATTTCAGCAGCTGTTGTTGCACCTGACCATCTTGACCAATATCTAAACCATGGATAGTAACCATGATCATGTGATTCTTTAACGCCTGTATCATATGATTCTAATTCACTTAGAACATCTTGTTGAGTAATGTCGAAACCAGATTTCAATAATAAAACACTTTGATCAACACCTAATAATCCAACGTAAGCTGATGGTCTTGTACGTACTTGTATGTCGACCATACCACCTGGTTTTGTTTGATTTACATTCGATGAAATCGAAACCGGTGTTTTAAATGTTCCTTCAACATTAAAATTAAATGCATCAGCAACGATTTCTTTGTTTTGATCACGTATATAATAGACTAGAAGACGTGCTTTAGGGGTCATACGATGTGTAATGGTTATTACGATTTCTTCAGTTTTTCTGCCTGAAGATTCAGTTGAACGTATATTTCTTGCTAAAACGAGATCACCTTTGGCCATCACTTCATAGACGAGATTATCAAATGGTTCGGTTGCATTTACAATGAATGTCACTTCATCTCCAACTTTTACAGATTTTTGATTAAAAATATTATCATCATCATCAGGTTGTTTTTGCACAATTTGAATAAAATTCATTGAAGGTGATTGTGCCATACTAATGGATTCAAGGAAATACACTTGTTTACGATATTCAGCTCGCAAACCAATAACACCAATTTTTTCAGTATCTTTTGGTGGATACAAATCAATTTTAGCAATTCCATTATGTGGAATTTTTTCGATAGTATTGTTCCAATGATTTTCATTATATGAATAGCCATAACGAAGTATGACTGGTGGACCATTGTTATCAACTGGAGTATCATCTTGATATGCAACTTTTAAAAATGCTGTATATTTTAAGCCTGGTTTGAATGTTTTTGATGTTTTTATCATTTCAACTTTAACTTCTTTATGATATATTTTCATCACTGATGATTTATTATATTTGCGTCCAGTCAATGTTTCTTCGACTAATGCAAAAAATTCAATTTCACGTTCAAAAAAATCTGATTTAAGGTTTAAATCACGGACAATATTGACTGGAATATCTACTTTTCCATCAGATTCAAGACGTAATTTCGTTTGAAACTGCTCCAAAGGACGGAATGAAATGGCTGCATGACGTATTCGTGGTTGAACAGTAAGGGTGGCATCACCACGCACTGGCTTACCATACGTGTATGTGGCCTTCACAGTGGCCACAACATCAGAACGATTGTAGGTAGCATATGATGGTAACAAAACATCGACTGAAAAAGTAGGTAGAACATATTCAGCAACAGAAAATTTTTTCTCTGATTTCTGTCCACCGGCTACTTCAACATTGATTGTCCAATCACCTAATGGTGGTTGATCAGATAATTCAAATTGTTCGGAGACAACGCCACGATGTGTAAATATTCTTTTCCATTGTTTGATAAGATTATTTTTCGGATCCTTTGATATTTATGATTTAATATAAAAATAATTTAAATACAAATAGCACTTACTTTGATAAAAATGTCTAAACTGCCGGCAAGATTAGGTATCAATGATGGATTGACAATGATTGCACGGAATCGTACAATTTGTCCTGGTTTATATACAGCTTTATCAGTTTGTACAAATATTGAATAAGATTTTGAATCAAATTCTAAATCAGTTTCATTTGCAAATTCAAATCGTGGTTCACCATCAGTACGACCTTTAATGAATAATTTATAATTTCCTTTTGACCATTCACCAATTTCTAAATTCAATATTCTTGATTCATATGATCGTACCGAAACAGTTGTATCGATACGATTAAAATTGGATTGTGTTGATGGACCACTAATACTAACATCAAATGTTGCTGATTGTGTTGTATTCTCTAGCTGTATACTTAAATGATAATCAGAATTTGGTCGTAATTTTGATGGTGCAATCACTGTATAAACAGGATTACAATTGATTATTTGAATATAAATTATATTCAAAAATAAATTTAAAAATAATAATAATAAAAACATTTTTATTCGATAATATTTATATTAGATGATTTGAATCATATTTTTAAATTGAAATATGAGAAAGGTGAAATTCTTGATGAAAATCAAAGCACAAAAATTACAAAGGAATCAAAAATATTCGTTGTTAACAATTTTTGAAAATGATGTGAATGATTCAATGAAAAAAATTGATTACGAATTCAAGAAAAATTCATTGTTTAAAAAAGCCAATGCATCATAACAACAACACAAAAAAAACAAAAGCAATAAACAAATTAGTCATAGCTCTAAGCAGTGATGTTACAACAACAATTTATCATTTAATGATAATTTTTCATGTTGATAATCTTTGTTTAGAAAAAAATGTATTCGAATTGATTTGATAGTTGCTGGCGTTGATTATTTGCTGTGAATCGGCTTTTGAATGAATAATGATCGAATCGAATCAAATTTTAAAATATCAAAACATATTTGTCATTTCACTTTGTCACTTTTAAATATTATGGCTTTTGTTGCTATTGTTCGTTTGAATATTTGGCTTAATGTGAAGAAATTGCAAATGAACAAATATTGTGATTGTGAAATGATCATTCGAAATGTCATTAAATGAGCACACGTTCAATGATTATGGATATTTTCAATTATCATCACTGAATATCACAAAACCAAACGATGATGGATGGATATCAACGCCAGAAAAAGATTGAAGATGTTTCTGTATATCAATTGATTTTCAAATCATTGAATCATTCAATGATCAACACAGCAACAACGAAGATAATCACATTTCATATCAAATTTGATTATTTCTTTTCTTTTCTCAAATATTTGAATTTGGTCTGTTTCATTGATTTTATTTTTAGTTTGATTGTGTTTGATTTTGGATTTTTTTTCCAAAAAATAAGTAGGCGTCTAATCACATTACAATTTTGATAACGATGATCACGGCTTCCTTAAAATCAATGATTTCTTTCTCTTTCATTCATTCAAACATTCATTTGATACATTCATTGATTAAGCATGAAAATTTATATTCAGGGAATTCGTGTTCATTGTTGTTGCTTGAAAAATCATTCATATTTTTTTGAAGATCAACAAAATTCAATGAACAATTTCTTAATATGGAATTTGATTCATTTTTGGTCAAAATTTTTTATTTTTTCTTTGAAATGAATTTTTGCTTAGGAAAATACAGAAATAGCCACTGTGTTTGAATTGAAAAAAATTCATAATTCAAATACAGAATCAACAAGATTCATTTGACAGAAAGAGGCAAAAATTATTATTGAAAATAATCATTTCAATGTTGATTCAATTTCAAAATGAGCATTTTACATTCATCAATATTTAATTGTTTTCAAATTCATTCATTTACTGAACATATTAAATGTTTGATTGTCGATTTCATGATGAAGATGATGGCGATGACGATGGCAAATGATTGCACGATACACAGTAAACATGACCAAAAAAATCACCAATTTCCACAATTACAAACATTTAACAATTACTAATATTGTTTAACAACACTGATAGCACACAAACACACATTTATTAGACAGAAGAAACATCATCATCATTTTCATAGCTTCTTCAATCGTCGGATAGATGAATGATAATAGAACAGGTGTTTCTTGAGGGAAAAAAACTAATTTCCAATTACATTGTCAATCGACGATTGACGATTGACGATTTGTTTTCTTCTTTTAAACAATTGTTTACAGGTTTGTTTGTTCAGCAAAGATGGAAAAATGATGGTGAAGATATTTCGAAATATCGATAATTGTTTTTGTATTTTATTCAATTCTTAGATGATCAATCAATGAATGAATCAATTGAATGATGTTTAAAGATGAGCCAGTTTCAAGTATCAGATATGTCTGAGATTGAAGAATCATCATAAATCAATCTATTTTATCTATAATTCAATCATCGAGAATTAGAGCATTTGAAGTGGTCAAACATTTAAAGTGGTTAAATATTTTAAAAATTGACCATTCTGTCCACCCCACATACAAACATATATCACAGCATCATTACCATCATTAATTAATATTCATCAACATGATTTTGAAGAAGATGAAGATGATCAAAGCAAAACATATTCAATTCAATTCAATTATCATCAATTTTCAAACGGGAATCACATTCCATGTTTATACAATTAAAAACATACTTTGAAACGTGTATAATTAATAATACAGAACAACAGACAAACAATGAATGATGAATAATGATGATCATAATGATAGTAACAGGTTTCTTATTTCATTTTTCTAGGATTTTTTCAAATTTTTTTTTTTAGATTTGATGAAGATAAATTTTGTAGAGAAAATGCATCCAAAATTGACTTGAATCTATGAATAAATGAATGAATTTTGAATTTTTAATGGGAAAAAAAGAGATTTATTTTTCTAAATTTGAATTGAAAATTGAAATTATTTCAAATAAGTAAAAAATAGACATACTCAAACATGGACAAGTTCACTGTGATTGAGTGGCTAAATGAATGAATGTATGGAGAAAACTAGATTTTCTTTTTGATTTTCTAGGTTATCCATTACATGTTTTGTGGTTAATATTTTCTTTATGATAAAAATAATAATGGTTAATACCCACTGACCTAATAATGAAGATCATAATTCATCATATTCAATGATGATGATCTTTATTTGCTCATGATTCTCTCTCTATCTTTAAGGCTGTGCATGTTAGTGATTATGGTAATTTTCAATCAAATATTTTGGACAATTTTAGAGTAATGAATTAATTTTCCCTCCTTTAATCCTGATTCCGATTAAAGGTAAGGGGTTCAGCGTGTTTATGAAAGACTTAAAAATAGTTTTTTTTCAAAGCATATTGGGAGCATCAATTTGCATCTTTGATTTTTACACCATTTACGATAATGTAACCTGTAATTTATGATTAAATCTGGATTAAATTCATGTTTTTCCTTGAATCAAATTCCCATAACTAATTTCAAGTCATATTTGCTTGTCATTTGACCCTTTGCTGGTTTTTTTGAATTTATCTGGTGACATTTGAAATTTTATACGATGCAAAAATAAATCATAAACTTGTAACATATAAAATGGTTATGCTTTTTTTCAATTTGAAATTTCAATTTTTGTTTTTTCATTTTCATTGAACAATGGAAGTAGCATGAAAATATGGTTACGGGTAAAATTTTTTAAAATTTGAATAAAAATTTAACGTTATAATTTGTATGCTACTACTTTCAGTAGAAAAACATAAAATTCAACTTGTTTATGTATCAATAATTGAAATTATTTACAATTTGATTTCAATTTTATACACATTTGTCAAAGTGTACGACAACAAAATTGATGAAAAAGTAGAAAACAAAACGGTGTGAAATTGTGAGCGGCGCGAGAAATGTTTGTCTTGTTTTAAATATTTATACAATTATATTTAATACTAAATTAATTTAAATGATTTTTTAATAGGAAAACATCTTTCAATTTTTTTTTCAAATGTTTTTCTTTTGAATAAATTTTTCATTACTAAAAAAAATAGAAGAAAAGGTAAAGAAAAACGAGTTAAAGTTTGAATGAAAATGGTTTTTAAAATGAAATCTATTTCCCCACATTCTCATTATTATTATAGAATCATGGATAATCCAATTTGTGATAATGATAGTAATAATACAACTGATAATAATATAACTGAATCAGTAAATATTATCGAAACAGATACAACTAATCAAACACAGCATTGTGAATCTAATGAATTAATAATTGAATCGAATGAAAATGATGATCAATCCAGGCAAATTCCTGAAATAATTAATCTGGTATCAATTAATGACGATAATAGGAAAAATGTCAATAATTTGCAAATTGATTTGAAATCAACTGAAACAATTGATGATATTATGAGTGAACAATCTCCTACCATTGAACAACAATCAGATTCAAATGAAAACGATCGGAATATCGGCAATGATAGTAATAGTTTGGCTTCAGAATCCATAGTGCATGAACCAGAAATTAGTATTGAGATGAATTCTGCTGTTTCAAATGCACATGTTAATATCAATCATCAGACTGAATCCTTGCAAGAAACCAGCACTGATGCACAAAAATCAGATTCTAATCACGTCAATAACATCACCGATACAGCAAATAGCGATATTTCGATTTCTGAATGTAATATACAATCATCATCGGTAATATCGCCGACTATGGCAAATGCTAATATTAATAATAATGGCCAACCGCAAACTATTCTAATGTTGCCGCCTCAAAGAGCATTTTTGAATATCAAAAAAGAAATGTCAAATTATTCAATGGTTGATCTTGATCAACGCTCATCATACTCCGATACGAATAATGGATGCGGTTCAGCTACTACTAGATACGAAAAATCATTAGGTTTGCTAACTTCTCGTTTTGTTTCTTTGTTACAAGAATCCAAAAATGGTGTTCTTGATTTAAAATCAGCTGCTGATCTTCTTGAAGTGCGGCAAAAACGCCGAATTTATGATATAACAAATGTCTTAGAAGGTATTGGTTTGATAGAGAAAAAGTCCAAGAATTCTATTCAATGGTTAGGTGGTGGACCGGGATGTAATGCACGTGAAGCAGCAGAGCGACTTATGTCTTTAAAAGATGAACTCATAGAATTAGATATCAAAGAAATGGAACTGGATGAACGTCTTAGCTGGTCAAAACAATCAATGATCAATATTGTCGATGAGCAACAATTTTCAAATCATAAGCGTTTTATGTATTGCACACATGATGAATTGTGCCAAATGTTTGGTAAAGATTGTAATATGATGGTTATACAAGCACCACCCGGTACAAAAATGCGAATTGAAACAATAGCATCAAATTCAAAAAATGATAATGACACTCAACCTGATGATGATGATAACAATCATTCGCAAAATGATCCTTCATCTAGCCTTAACAGATTCAACATTCAAAATGATAGTGAATATCAAAAATTAATGCGGCAAATACATATGTTGCGAAAACGTGGTTCATGTAATCAGATACATTTGAAATCAAAAAATGGTCCAGCCAATGTAATGATTGTAAATCAACAATTTCATGAAGGTGACGATGACGAAGATTTTAAAGATGAATTATCAAATTCTATCCCACCTTATAAACGGAAAAAATTCGCACATCTCAAGCGAATTATAGAATCACAACGAATCGAAGCACAACGTGATCAACCACAAATGGAAGACGTAGATCGTTTAATAATTGAACAAAAACTGCTTGAAGAGACTGGAATGACGATGGATGAGATTAATAAACCTCAATCATCTGTTGAAGAAGTTTCATCGGCTCCATCTAAATCATCGAAAAGTAAAAAAGCAAAAGTGGTGCGAAAAGCATTCACTCGGACAACCAGACAACAACAGCAGCAGCAAGAAGCTGCAAAGAATCGAAAGAAAAAAGAAAGAGAATCTATTCCAGTTTTACCTTCTCGACATTTATCGCCGCGAAGAGCGGCACAGCATCATCTTTTCTGTCCAACAGCGCGCACATCAAATAGATCATCATCAACTAATGATACTAATGCATCAACAATCGTTACTCGTAAAAGCAGTCGTGAAGATCGTAAATATAATTCATCAAATGAAATCAATCACCAATCGGATGATTCTCAATCAAAAGATCTCAGCAATATCGAAGATATTAAACAAGAACAAATGGAATTTGAAATTGAACACGATGAAAATAATTCGCAACAATCACAGTCACAAAGTTCATCATCGATAATGATGGCATCAGCGCCAGTATTTGCAAAGAAAAGTTCGCCAAAAGTAATCAAATCATCTTCATCGTCATTATCTGTGCCAACTATAATTTTATCCAATGTGGAATCAACTTCTGATGATCCAATCGTAGAAATCAAAGATGAAGAGTCATCTTCACAATCAAAAATTAGAGATGATGATTCAACTGAATCGGAAACAACATCAATTATTGAACAAAGTGAAAGTGACGTGAATTTCGAAACAACAACATCAACGGCAACAATAAGCTCGTCTGCAGCGACGACTACAATAACAAACATGCAACATCAACAGCGTCAACCATTTTCACAAGTACAAATCAAAGTAGATATCGATGATTTAGTGATACCTGATTATCAATTACCATTTTTGCGTTTATCACCTCCAGCAACTAATCACGATTATAATTTTAATTTAGCTAATAATGAAGGATTATTAGATTTATTTTTATTCGAATGATTATGTTTAATTGAATGTTTTTTTCTATTTTTTTCTTTTCATTCTTCTATTATCAGAAATAATATATTTCCATGTTTTCTTTAAGAATTATTTTTTCCACCTTCATCATCATTATGAATACACATCAATTTTTCCTTTTTGATTATCAATTATTGCATGCAAAAATAAATAAGTATTCAAAGAGATTTTAAAAAAATTTTATTCACAAATAATGCCTCTTCAATTCAATTTTTTTTATTTCAAGCTTGCTCTAATTCTATTAATACACCAGAACAATCTTTTGGATGACAAAATATGACTGGTTTACCATGTGCACCGATTTTCGGCTTATCAGATAATAGCCTTAAACCTTTCGCACGTAAGTCATTACAGGCAGCCTCTAAATTATCTACTTCGAAACAAAGATGATGTATACCACCTGTTGGATTTTTATCTAAAAAATTTTTTATCGGACTATTATCATGAGAAACAGGATCTAATAATTCAATTTTAGTATTATTACAATCAATAAACATTGTATTGACACCATGATCTTTTTGTGTTTGAACATCTGACGTTTTCATGCTGAATTTATCACGATATAATTTAGATGATTCATTAATTGTATTATTAGCAATGGCAATATGATTTAAACGTAAAATTTTCCAAGAGGAATTGGACGAATTATTCCTAAATCGATAAAATGAAAGAAATAGGAAAATCAATGGAATACAATTCATAAATTTTTCTTATGTACCTTCTAAAAATTTGAAGAGGCAATTTTTTTCGGTACATCATCAATGTTTGCAAATTTTTCCAATACATTTTGCTCATCATCATTTTTATTCTGTTGTTGTTGCGTTTGTATTTGTTGATGTTCTTTCTTGAATTGGTAATGATGATAAAATCTTAGTCCAATAAATCCGGTCGTAATTAATGTAAATGCTATTGATGTATAAATAAAATATTTATGTGTTGTTGCTAAAAATTTTTCATAACGTTTTTTCGGGTGTTTAATCATGTTGACAATAATTGATACAATGATCGCAGTGGTCATACGAAAAAAAAAAAAATCTTATCAATTTGAAGAAAAAACCTTGACAAATAAAGATAAATTTAAAAATAATTCAAATCACATTTTTCAAATTTGAATTAATCAGCTGTTTATTAAAGCATTCACTGAAAAAAAAAATTGTATAGAAAATAGTGAGCAGACATTCGAATGTTTTCTGTGCATTGTAACAGTGTAGTAACTTTGACAATGCCTTTCTCTTTCCATCACGATAGTGATTTCGACTATATCGATTTTTCCGATTGAATCGATGATTACGCCGCCATCGCGCCAACATACCACAGATAGGCGAGCAATTGTGATACTATGAAAGTTCATCAAAACTATGTAACGTACAAATAATAATTAAGTTAAGTAGCGGGAATTTTAAAATTTGGGAAAAATTCTAAAATTCGTTCACCAAGTTTTCTATAAATTTGTTAATTCCTACTTTTTGAAATTTTTGCGTCGAAAAAATGCTTTCGATAAAACTAATCATATTAATATTGGTGATGATTTTGATTAAATTTGTTCAACTGAAAAAAACGAATGAAAAATATCCATTTTTAGCCGTATTCTTGCACAAAAAAGATTCACAATTTGTGTGTTCGGGAATCCTAGCCGGCAGTTTTGGTGAAATTCTTGTCCAAGCAAGTTGCATTATCAAGTAAGTTTTACTGAACTTGTCGAATAATAAACAATAATATTTTTACCGTTTCGCATCTATTCAAAGCATTTATAATCATGAAAAAGATTATTATGTTTATTTAGGAAGAACAATTTGGAAAGTTCCGGCATCTAATAATAATAATAATTATGCATATGAAATCAAAGAAATTATTTTCCATTCAAAAAATAATTCAAATAAAAATCATGGTTTATTAGAAGACATTTCTATTGTTAAAATCAATTATCAAAACGATGATGGATCAGATCGTGCAAAATTATTATCAAATGATTTTTCAAATTTGAATGTACTGAATCAATGTAAATTCATTGGTTTTTGGTATTTTGATTCAAATTTCATTTCAATAAAAGCAACAATACAAAAACAAGGCATTTGTAATGATTATTTTATTAATTATGATCAAAAATCCATGTATTGTTTTAAAATTCGACAAAATTGTTATAATTTCAAAAATAAAAATATCAATAATAAACATGGTCGTGTGAATGGTTTATTAATTTGTAAATTAGCACCGAGCAACAATGATAATAATAATGGATTAACAATAATAACATTATCATTGGCATCATTGTTATTTGATGATGATGCTTGTAATAAAGCTAATCGTGATAGTTTATTTATTAGCGCTAAATTGTATAATTACCAACAATGGATACGTGAGCAGATTAAAACATCATTATATATAGATCCAAGCGAATATAATGATGATATTAATAAATACAATAAAAATAGTAATACAATTAATAATAGTATTTTTGATTGGAATTCGATGAAAAAATTTCATTATTTATCACTAGACAATATTAATTGGCTATCATGTACTATATTCTTTATTTTAATGTTTATGTCAATATCAATATTTGCATTACTTGAATGCGCATTCGTTTGAATAATTAAAATAATGATTTCCAATAAATTACAATTTTAAAAAAAATAATTTCATAATTAAAAAATTATCTTTTTTGTTTTTTATGAATAAAATGTCAAAACATTAGATTGATTACCACGCATCAACATAATTGGAGGCATATCTTTGGTTAATGTATCTAACCAAGCCATATATAATGTCGGTGGACATGTATCTTTTCTAGGCACCGGTAGTGTCCTGTAAGTTTTTCAAGATAAAATCATCATCTAAGTATCAAAATTTAATTAATAATAATTTACTTACATTACAATCAATCTAGAATTTTTTGAATGTTCTAATAGTAATTCTCTTAAACGTATGTTTCGATTTGTCTGTGTTTAGTTTTGGATAAAAAAAATTAGACTTGATTCATTTGTTTGCATTTAATAATTTGTTACCTTATCTTTAAATTGTTCTAAATCATCTTGCGTGATTGAAAGATTTTCATTTTCTGATTGTACTGCATCTTGCTCCTGCTGTTGATCATCACGCAAATATTTTTTAATCAAATTGTTGAATTCATTCTTAGATTCTTCTTTAGGTGGTTTCAATATGTCTGTGATCAATGTTACTGAGGAGAAATCTATGCGAAATTTAGACAATAAAGTAGCCATATTTCTTTGTTCAATATCTAATTCAGATTGTTTATTTGCTAATGCAAATACACGGAGTTTACAGTCGTTCCATTGCGGATTTGAGCGTATCAAATATGGTAATAATAGTGTTAAACCTCCATCATCATAAAGCCACCATACATCAATACAAGCACCTTTAGGTTGTTTAGTGAAGAATAATCGTAAATTTTTTGATTCACTGATTTCAGATTCTAATCTAGGATTTTCTGCATCAACATTTGTGGCTGAACTATTCATATCGTTTTCAGGTATCATATGTTCATCGGAATTGACACCATTATGTGATACCTGTTCGTTATGACGATATATAACGATCGATAAATGATGATCGAAAATGGAGCTGGAATAAATTAGGAAAATTATTAAATAAATATTCGGATAGATTGCACAAGAAACATACTGGATAGTATTGAAGTAATCGATCAAACTTTTAGCGGAGCAATCATTCCAATCCGTTTTAAATCCTAACATGACAATATTTGGTCGTAATTTTCCAATGCCACTCAATTGAATCAATGCTCGAGCACCTTTATGAAAATCATCTTCAATGATGATATCGACAAAAGCTTTGATATTTTGTTTATTGAGCCAGTGATTTGAATCATTTAGCAATTTATTTTGAGTTCGAACGCTGATGGGCTCAGTGACAACATTTCCACAAATTAATAGACCACAATTTTTAATTATTAAATATGCAAGATCAACATGATTCGGACGATTTTTGGGATGTCCAGATAGGAAAAGGATTTGTGGACGATAATTTTTTACATGATCAGGCACAGCATTCAAACGATGAACAGCAGTCAATGTAGATCTATAAGTTTGTGCTTGTGTTGATGAACCCCAATTGACATCTGTAAGCAAAAAGCAGAATATTAAACTTTTCAAAGTAAAACAACAAAAAACTGAATACCTGGTTTACGATAAAGAATCCACATATAAAGTATTAAAATAATCAAAAATGTGAGTAATGCTGTTGTCCAACTAGTTATAAACATAACAACAGTCATAAGTATGGCACTGAATAATGAAAGCCATTTATTATAATAACGAAAGCTTGGACGAAAACCAGGCGAGCGAGAGAAACTGGCATGAAAACATGAAAAATTTATCAATGTATAAGCAGCCAAAAAGAAATTTGAAATAATAGGTGCAATCAAATTGAGTTCGCCCAATAAACAACAACATAAAGCAATACCGAATGCAAGTAGATAACCAGGTCTTGGTTCATTATTAGGCCCATAACCTTTGCCAAAAAATGAAATATATGGAAAGAGACGATCATTGCATAATGCTTGAAATACTTTAGGTGCAGAAACCAGACTAGCCAACGCAGATGATAATGCGGCAGCAAATATACCGGCATAAATCACTGGTCCAAACACTGACATCATTTCAACTATTTGATAAAAATTCAATAAACCATATGAGCAACCATTACTTGTTGAGTTTGAGCAGTGCTGAATCGTATCAAATACACTTGGTAATAATCTACCAGTATTATTATCTACTACAATCAATTCAAGAATGCCATTTGCGTCACGTACTACATTAGCAGTCATAATTACATGAAATAAAATATAAACAATCGAAGTTATTGCTATAGCAAGGAATGTTCCTTTTGGTATAGCTCTTGATGGATCTTTAAGATCACCGGATATATTAGCACCGGCAAGTATTCCAGTAGCAGCCGGGAAATAAACAGCAAATATCGAAAAGAAATTATGGCCATCACGATAATCGGGCATTATGTTTTGTTGAAGAACTTGAGCTATTATGGAAATAAAGAAAAATACAATTAGTGGATAAAATTACAGAAAAAAATGCATACTGCTCCATCCGAAATACCCGCGTGCCACTTGTTCATCACTGACCGGTCCCATAATAGCTCCTACGATGAAATCGATCATGGCGGTCACCAAAATTATCAATAGAAATATTTGAGCCTGTAATATTAGAAAAATTTAGGCAAAATCATAATTAATTCGATCAAAAACTTACTTTGGCTTCCCATGCAGTGCCAATGAAAACGATGATTAATAAGATAAAAACAGTCACACAACTAATGATTCGAATAGTGTTGATTGAACCATCTTCAGGCCATACAACATCACGAAATGTTTCAGCAAAGCCAACTGTATACATAGCGACAGCAACAGCATTTGCCAATGAAAATATAATGCCGATGGCACCACCGAATTCAGGACCCAAAGATCTACTAATCATATAGTATGTTCCACCACCTTTCACTTCACCATTAGTACAAATGGCTGACATTGACATAGCTGTCAATGTTGTACAAAGCGACGCCAATAAAATGATTAAAATGCCATAAATGAGACCGGTTTGTCCTCCGACCCATGATAGTCGAAGGAATAAAATAACTCCCCATATATTCAACAGATTTCTGATCAATACACCTTTGATCCAACCAAATTTGACAATCTTTGATGGATCAACAGCATCAGCCGAAGCAATACTTAATGATTTTTCATTGGGATTATCAAATGACACGCTAGTTTGATTGCCATGTAATTCATCCAATGTTGGACGATTACTGTGACCATGACCATGAAATCTTACGATTGACATAAGATTTCGATAAAATTCCATACGTGGTAATGCTTCACGAGTATAGTGTTTGAAACTTTTCAAGTTTTTAGTATCATAATGTGTACCATATGCTGAATTCGATCTTATAGTACCATTATTATCATCTTGATCCAATGATAGCTGCTGTTGTAATTGATGATCATTATTTGATGAAAATTCCTTATCATTTTGAGGATCATTTTTATAATGAACAGACAGTTGTTTACTAATTTTAGTTGTTTCATTCGATGGTAAATCATTCATTTTCACTATTTTAATATTGTTATCACCAGCAACAATGCTGTCATTATTTTTATTATTAAACAATGGTAATGATTCATTGAATGTTGGTGTACCTTCACGCGATATATTGTTTTCCATGATTTTATTTTGATTTTTTTTGTCTAATTCTTTTTTACAAAAAATATTCACATTTAAAAATTCATAAATTGAGTAAAATAGAAAAGTGGAAAAGCGCCAAAACAAATAAATAGAAGTTTAATTGACAATTTAAATGTCAAAAATTAAACATGAAAATTTAAATGAAGAAAAAAACATTTGAAAACACCGAAAACACCAAAAAACATATGAAGACGAAAATCAAAAAGTAAACAAAATGTGCAGTCATATTTATGAAAAATGTGTTTATGTTGATCCAAAAAAAAAAAAAAAACAACCAGAAGTAAAACACTGAAAAAAAATCAGGGTAGAAATGGTTGCTTGTTGATTTTTCGACTGCAATTATGTTTGTCGCGTTGCTTAGGGTCTTGTTGTTAGTTTGATTTTTTCTTCTGTGGTGATTTATATATTTAATTTTATATTCAATTATTTCTTAGATATAACAGAAAATCAAATGACAGCCAAAATTAGATTTTTTATTTCTTCTGCTTTTTTAAATGAACGGAAAACAAATATTCAATTTAAGAAGATTGAGAAATGGGTAGTAGAAGCGCATTGAAGAATTATTAATATTTTTCTTATAATTTTCTAAGAATGAAAAAGATTTTTTTAAATTCATTAAAACATAGAAAATCTCCACCAAACGATATGATGATGATATATGGATGATTTATTAGAGCTAGGCGTTGTCGAATGAAAAAAGATTAAGATTGACACGATGTAATTGGATGAATGAATCTAAATTCTGCTAGTTTGATGCCGGTTGCCGTCGTTGGTTGTGTGGTGGTTGGTTGTGGTCGGTTGTTTGTTAATTCAAAGCAGAAAAAGCAAATTTGTCAAATAATTTCATGAACAGAAAATGAAATGACGATTTCTTTTTCCTTTTCAAGTTTCAATCCTTTTGATTTGATTTCATTGTTTTTCTTTTCAATAATTATATATGACGTAACATAATAATAATTTACTGTGATGCTGTGTATGATGATGTTCGGATGGAAATTATATTAAAAAAACATGATTTTTTCAAAATAAACCATAATAAAGATGGTCATGAATGAAGATGGACATGATCAAAACTATTCATTATCAGCATTCAATGTTCATCATTGTAACAATCACTGACGATTGGTGGTGATGGTGATGGTGATGATATACATTTGATTGTTTTAAATTGCATTTCATTTCTAAATTGATTATTTTTGAAATTTCAATTTGATTGCGGTTGCTATTCATTCATTCATTCATTACATGAAACAATGAAAGATGAGACAATGGATGAAAACAATTGAAATCAATGATCATCAAAATTTTATTTTCGGGCGTCGTTTTTTAAATAGAATTTTTTCTGATAGAATTTTTGGTAATGGACAATAAACTAAAACAACAAGAAAAAACGAAGAAAAACATTAGTTGTTTGATGAGTTTTTCATTTCATTTATATCAAATATGAAATACCGAATGTTTTATTATTTTACCTGTATTTTGCCAATGTTATCTGTTTGTTTCATGTTGTCCGACGTGTTAATGAATAATTCGGTACATTATAAGACTTGCTGTTGTTTGATGAACTTTATCCATCGTAAAGTTAAATGACCAGGGCAATGTTTGATATGAATTTTGAATGTAATGAATGAAATATGAAAAATTAATTTCATTCAAAATTCAAATAATTCGAGTTCAAGTCGTTGTTATATTCGAATAAACAACAAGTTTTTGTCGATTTTTTTATTATTAATTCGACTTGATTTTGATTTAACAGTTCATCATTATTTTTATTAACAAATTACTGAATTGAAAATATTTCAAATGTTTTTAAATGATGAACTTTTGAATGAATGAATAACACTGGTGGAGGTCGAAGAATTTTCATGACATTTTCATTGGGCAGAAAACATGGCCAAAAATAATGACATTTTTCATCTTGATGGTTTTTTTTACTCATTAATTTATCCATAAATTTCATCACCATTCTTAAATTGCGTAGGATTATCTTGCTTGATGATCAGAATGTTTCAGACTAACCAAAAAAAAAACTTTTGAAAAATTCAAATTTCAATGACAAAATCAAGTTCATTTTGCAATTTAATATTCGAGTTTAGATAAAATATTGAAGAAATAAACAATTATTTGTTCCGACCATTCACAGTTGAAATAGTTTGGCGGAAATTTATGATCAAAAAAAAAATGTTGAAAATGAGTGAATGATGAAATTCGAGAAATTGATTTATGTTTTCCTAGGCTTCTCGAGTTTTTCATAAAAATGTTTGTTTTTTTTATTTGATAAATGAATGAATCAATGAATAAAGAAAAATGATTTCGTCTCTTCGTAAATTTAAAAATATTCTCTTTGATCATAACCAATCGGATAATAATGATGATAATAGCAATAATAATGATTATAATAAAAACATAAATAAAACAAATGAAATATCGTTATGGCCTTGTCTGAAAAATTTTTCACCAAATTCAATAGAAAAATTCTATCCATTCGATAATGGACATTCTATGTTTGTATTATTAGAACATAATAATGATGATGATCGTAATAATGATAATTTCCCAATAAAACTTTATCTTAATGGTTCAAATGATAATTTCATCAGGAATATTAAAAATTCAATATTATTAAATAACTGTAAATTAGAAAATATTAAGTATTTGTTTTCAAATTCTTCCAATTATTTATTCATATTAACCGATGATAATCGATTTTTACTACTATCACAACAAAGATCGCATGATTATCAATTAAATTTAATTGAAGAAAATGTTTCAAAATTACGTACTAATGGTAAACAATGTTTGGCTATAGATTTGGATGGAAATTTAAAAACAAGGTCTATGACATATGGCCCGGATCGAAAATTAGATTTGAAAAAATTTTTATCATTTGATAAAATTCTTGAAACAAATAACTTGATAGATATCGATTGTGTTGAATCTTATGCAATCGTAATGACATGTTCATCTGATTATCGAACACAAGCTGTTCATATTTGGCCAAAATCATCACAAATTTATATCATAACAATTCAAATAAATTACAGTAAAATTTTCTGGGAAATCATTGCAGGTATTCAAACATTTATATTAGTGCGTGATGGTTTGATCAGAGTTTTCAATTATCAAAACAATGCCAATCACAATCGATTGAATATGATAACCGAAATACCAGAAATCATAGATTATTATAATATTCCATCCACAGACATTTATATATTGATATCGAAAATCAATTGGTATGTTTATAATGGAAAAACAAATGAAAAAATACGGACTTTATTGAGATCACTGCCAGATTTATTCACATTTTATGGTCGTCATTCAACAACCCCACCATTATTTTGTTACATTAACTGGTCATCATATTCTTATCAATTAATTACATTTAATAATCCATTTTTATATGATTTTTGCATCCAAATCCCTTTCGATCGATATACAACACGGACAATTTATTTACTCAAAAATGACTTAATTAATTGGAAATTTTATTTCAGAAATTTATTCGAACAATATCCAAATCTTAAGGAAACAAGTGAATTAACACTGAATATTGGCTTCATTGAGCATTATTATTATTATAAATCTATTTTTATTGAAAAATTACCATTAACAATAGAGAATGATGTAAATATTCAAAATTCACTAATTGAATTACAAGAAAAACATGAAAAATTTTATTAATGTTGATAAAGAAATAAATCAAAATCAATTTCATAAATCACTTTGATCATTTTGCATTGATACTTCATCAAATGCTTTACGTGCTCTGGCTAATTCCAAATTCATTGCTAATAATTCATGTACACGTGAAATTTTCCTAGGCTCATCTTTAATTGCAAACAGAATATCTTCGATATTTATACGATTATTATAGTCATTATTATTGATGTTAGCATTATTATTATTACGATCAAAACGATGCTTTTGTGCTTTTTGAACTAAATCATAAATATATTTGATAACAGTATCTTCAATCAATGAAATCGTTTCTGAATATGAGTTTTGATTATCACCAAAACCATATAACATACATTGTAATTCTTTCGTGAAAATTCCTGGTCGTTTTGATGATGAATCATTGCTCGGGGCTGCCATAATTCAAATATGAACAAAAGCATTCAAAGGAACGATTCAAAGGAAAAAACTAAAAGTGAAATCCAAACCATGTCCATGTGTACACAATAGGAAACATATAACTTTGAATGTATGAAAATGTTTCATTGTTTCGGATTTTTTTTTTTTTTTGAATTTGAATTTAAAATAATGAATTTCAAATAAATGTATCAAGGCTATTGAATATGGCGATTGAGCCATATATAACACCCATAACAATTTTGTACAGATGGAATCCATCAAAATTTTTTCCCTGTCATTTGAAAACAAATTACATGAATAAACTCCCTACGAAATGAAATCCAATCTTCATTTTAATGAAATTTTCAAATTTCAATATCATTTCATTATAATCAATCAAAATGCACAGATTTATTCTGAAAATTGCTTTATTTATTTTTCTTTTAAATATTCGTTCAATAAAACTATTCGATGTTGATCATTATCTTGATCCATTTGATTCACAGTAAGTTCTTAATATTTATTTTTGTTCTAATTTTTATTTTTTGTTTTTGCCATCAGTCCAAGATTGTTGGTCAAAAATGGTCATCTTGTAATGTTGACAGGTCGTAATAAAGATATTGTTTTTCGTTCATCTGGTTCTGGACAGATTCGTATCAATGGTAATGATTTATTGGCATCGAAAATTCAATCACTAAATCAAGGTTATAATAATGACAACGGAATTGTATCGTCTCAAAATTCACCGATAGACAAATTATTGGATCGAAAACTTTCGATTGTTGAAACAAGAATTAGTTCTCGTATTGATGATCTAGTACAACGTTTGAATGATACAATAAATTTTCAGAAAAAAATTTTCGGACGTAAACAATTTAGAAGAATTCGTACAATGGCAAAACGTTTGGATCGATTGGAAAAATTATTGACAAAAAATGAATGCGAAAATAATCCATGTCAGAATGGTGCTACTTGTGAAGATGGTTTCAATCAATATTTTTGTCGATGCCCAAAAGGATTTGTTGGTGCGAATTGTGAACAAGATTTTGATGAATGCGTCCAATATCAAGGAACAGAATTGGGATGTCAAAATGGTGGCAGCTGTTTGAATACATTCGGTGGTTTTGTATGTCTTTGTCCTCCCAATCATCAAGGCTTAAGATGTAATATTGAATTCAATGACTGTCACAATGTCAGCGATTATGAAATTTGTGGACAAGGTTTATGCTTGAATACTCCTCGTAAACAGAATAA
Source organism: Psoroptes ovis (assembly GCA_002943765.1). Classification (NCBI taxonomy): domain Eukaryota; kingdom Metazoa; phylum Arthropoda; class Arachnida; order Sarcoptiformes; family Psoroptidae; genus Psoroptes; species Psoroptes ovis. The sequence continues at coordinate 837,917 of PQWQ01000013.1, read as the reverse complement.
TGTGGCATCATTTCGCTGTGTTTGCTTTCAAGGTTTCGCAAAATCAAATCCCAACTTGGAAAGTGCTCCATGCGATATTGATATCGATGAATGTCGATTAGGCATAGATAGATGTTCAAAAGATCCACCAGTAGAATGTATTAATACACGTGATGGCTACCGATGTGCTCCCTGTCCTACTGGATATACTGGTGATGGATTTCATTGTAGCCTTTATGATAGATGTTCACTCAATAATGGTGGATGCTCTGTGTCACCACGTGTATCATGTTTTCCATCAAGTTTTCCTGATCGTGTTATCTGTGGTCCATGTCCACCTGGTTATGTTGGTGATGGCATTCAATGTTCATCAGTTGATGGTGACATTTGCTCTACAAACAACGGTGGCTGTTCGCCAGACGCTCAATGTATATCTAATACAGCCATATCGGCAACATATCGTCAATGTCGATGTAATGCTGGCTTCACCGGCACCGGTGAAGGAATAAGAGGTTGTCAACGTGTTTCTTCAACGAATTGTCTCAATAATCCATGCCAGAATGGTGGTACATGCATTACATATAAAAATCATGAAGTTAATGATTTTTATTGCTCATGTCCTCAACAATTTAGTGGGAGATATTGTGAAAACGTAATTAATCAATGTAGATCGAATCCTTGTTTGAATGGTGGCCGCTGTCGTGAAGAACATGGCTATCCACTTTGTGAATGTACAGGAGAATATATGGGAATGGATTGCTCACAACATCGTTCAACTTGTGGTGGACAATTAGATTCACCTTCTGGTACATTAACATTCCCAAGTGTATCACCTAATAATAATTCATCTTTTAGATATGCGAATAACGTTACATGCATATGGGTTATTGAGAACAATCAACAAAGTACTAAAGTTTTGAATGTTACATTTACACAATTTAAAATGGAGCAATCGCCCAGTTGTGCGTTTGATTATTTAGAAATATTTGATGGCCCATCAAGAGAATATCGAAATTTGGGAAAATTCTGCGGTGATAAAATTTTACCGAAAGGTGGAAATATTATTACATCATTCAATTCAATTTATATTAAATTTCGTTCAGACGCTAGTGTATCGCATGAAGGTTTTTCATTAACATGGAATACTATTGAACCACAATGTGGAGGCTTAATCATGAATCGAACAACTGGCATTATTGAATCACCTGGTTATCCGCATCATTATCCAGCAAATCGTGATTGTCATTGGGAAATAATTGCTGATTACGGTAAACGCATTCAATTTATATTCACTGATTTAGACATTGAACCAAGTCAAAATTGTACATTTGATTATTTGATCATTCGTGAAAGTTTATCAAGATTGCCACCGCCGCCATCAACACGTAATCGTACGATGAATTCCAAAAATGATGATATTAGTATTATTGCAAGGTTTTGTAATTGGACTTCTACTGCTGAACAATCAGTACCACCACCGATTACAACTAGTGGATCATTTGCACGCTTACATTTTCATTCCGATCCAGGAATTCATAGTCGTGGCTTTCATTTAGTATTCAATCAGATGCCTGGTGTTTGCGGTGGTATATTGACTGGTTCAAGCGGAGTTTTTCAATCACCAAGTACAACATATACATCATCATTAACTGGCCGAACATTCCTCATCTATCAAAATAATATAATTTGTGATTGGCTGATTCGTGTTATGCCCAATGAACGCATTTCCTTAAGATTTTTAAGTTTCGCCTTAGAATCTGATTCAGTGGTAACACGTTCAAATAATCAATCTGGTTTATGTATGTTTGATTATGTTGAAATTTATGATGGTGAAACATTTCAGTCCCCATTACGCGCAAGATTATGTGGTCGTATAATACCACCCGAAATAATATCTACTGGTCGTTATTTACGCGTAAAATTTCGTTCAGACATGAGCGTTTCATTGAGGGGTTTCATTGCTAAATATCAAGCATTATGCGGTGGAGAATATGCTGAACCTCAAGGCATGATTGAATCACCGAATTTCCCTGCGCCTTCATTATTATCGAAAAATTGTACTTATCGAATAATTGCACCAATCGATCATATCATCGAATTCAAAGTTGAAAAAATCGATATCGAATATGATCATCGTTGCATGTTCGATTATCTGATGGTACAAGGACAACGTTATTGTGGTCAAAGCATTCCACCACCAATATATTCAATGAATAATGAATTAAAAGTATTTTATGTCAACGATGAATCGAAACCATCGATCGGTTTTAGGGGAACTTATCGCACAATCGAAATCGGCTGTGGTGGTGTATTGAAACAAGGTGAACCTATGATTGCCATATCTGCAGAACGAGTATCAACAGCAGTGAATCAATGCTTTTGGGAAATCAGAGCGAATCAATCTCATTTGATTATGCTAAAATTTTTTCACACAGAAACTCAATCATCATCGATTGATACATCATCTAATAGTGGTGACGGTTCCTCTGATGAGATAAGTCGACATCTTGCCGAACTTCGAGTAGATTGCGATGACCATTACATTATGGTTAATGATTCGGATGGAAGTTTGATAAGAAAATTCTGCATAGAGCACTTACCGCCACCGATTTCATCGACCGGAAATTCATTATTTATTACATATGTCTTGAATGTGACCGAAAATCAAGATATCGACTCATCTGATATGAACTTGACCGATACAAGTAATATTTCATTTGTTTCAACTACGACGACTTCGACAACAATGAAACCATCAATGTTATCGCAATGGAATCGTTTGAAAGTAAAATCATTCTATGCTACATATCATTTTGTGCCAGCTCAAACATTTTGTGATAGAAATATATTCAAAAATACTGGTACAATACGTTCGCCGAAATATCCACGAAGATATCCTGGCAATCGCAATTGTACATGGGTGATACATGTTGATAATGGTTTACAAATTCAACTGAAATTCAAAGAATTTCGTTTAGAGCCTCCAAGTGAAGTGAATAATAAATGTTATGATTATCTTGAAATTCGTAATGGTCGTCGCCCAGATTCACCATTGATTGGACAATTTTGTGGCTTTGGACCGATACCTGAAATTATTTCGCATAGTAATTATCTATTCTTACGTTTTATTTCTGATCCATCAATGCAAAATAAAGGATTTGAACTTTCCTATGAGGCTATTGCTACCGGTTGCGGTGGAACATTGACAGCTGAATCTGGCAGCATTGAATCACCTGGTTTTCCTGATCATTATCCAAGTAATATGAATTGTGAATGGAACATTCGTGTTGCACGTGGATCAATTATTGTCGCATATCTTGTTGCATTAGATATGGAAGCACCAAATGGTGCTAAAAATTGTGGTTTCGATTACTTACAAATATTTGATAATAAAAATGGTAATGATCAATTGAAATCTTTGGGAAAATATTGTAATCGTATCGAAGGAGCATTACCGGTATTAAGAACGACTGGCAATGAGATGTTCATACGATTCGTAACTGATGCAACCATAAATCAAGGTGGATTCAAATTAAATTATCAAACTGATTGTAATCGTACCATGCTTGGCCGTTATGGTGTTATTGAATCGCCTAATTATCCTGATCCACATCCACATAATTTGAACTGTGTTTGGCATATATTGGCTCCTTTAGGCAATAATATAAGCATTGCATTCACACAATTAGTTTTGGAATCCAATGTTGATTGTAAATTTGATTATATTAATATATCTGAAGTCGTGAGGCCACAACAATATTCGTTATCACAATCACATATGCTAAATTCAAATGAGCCATTCAATATGAGTCGAATCATAACACTTTGTGGCAATTATAGCGGTGCCTTGCCATCAATCATTCAAACTGGACAAAATGAAGCTATCATACAGTTCGTCTCGGATGAAACACGCTCTATTGAAAGTGGTTTCCGCTTAGAATGGTCTGCTGTTGGTTGTGGGGGTGAAATACGTAATCATGCATATGGTGTCATTTCATCACCTAATTATCCAAATCCATATCCATTAAATGTTGAATGCTTATGGCACATTTATGCTGAACCTGGTTATCGTGTTGATCTTTTTATCGAGAATATTGATCTTGAATTTTCACATGGTTGTACATTTGACTCTCTTGAAATTTTCAGCGGTGAAAACGATAAAGATTCACCATTATTATTGAAACAATGTCATCGTGCATCCAATATTCATTTATCTTCATACGGTAATGCAATGACCATCAAGATCACATCTGATCCTTATGCATCGAAGCAAGGTTTCAATGCTTCATTTCACACAACTGAACGTGGTTGTGGTGGCACATATTTTGCTGATCAAGGAATATTATTATCACCAAATTATGGCGGTGGGAATCATTATGACCCAAAAACTGATTGTTCATATCGATTGATCGCTGAAGAAAATTTTGATATTGAATTAATAATTAATGATTATGATATTCCAGTATCTATTAACTGCTCAACAAACTATCTTGCAATTTATGATGGATTTTTTGATGAAACTGATTCAGTATTATTAGCAAAACTATGTGGTCAATATCAACCGAACAAAGAGCTTAGATTTAGAAGCAATAGTTCTATTCTATCGGTGAAATTATTATCTGATGGCATACATTCTGGCCGTGGTTTTAATATGACTTATAGAAAAGTTTGTGGTAAGACAATCATAATTGATGATGATGAACAATATCGGACATTATTTTCACCAAATTATCCAAATCCAAATTATTATAATGAAGATTGTGAATTTATATTGAAATCATCAAAACCTGAAAATCGTTTAACATTACGATTCACACATTTTGATTCATCTACTGCACCAGCTAATATTGAATATGGTATCGACAAATGTGAACTTATCAAAGCAGAAATATATGAAGGTATTGAAAAAATTCCAGAGAAAAAATTGCAAACACTTTGTTCGAATACAATACCACAATCCATTGTATCGCAAGGTAATTCATTATTACTAAGTGTACGCACAGCTATATTTCGTGCATTAGTGTCATCAATACACTCATTTTGTGGTGGTGATTTCCATTCAACAAATGGTTATATTGCAACACCTGGTTATCCTAACAGTTATCCATTGAATATTGAATGTATATGGATGTTGGAAGCTGCACCTGGCAATCGTTTTCAATTAAAATTCGAAGGTTTTGATATTGAATCATCTGATTATTGTAACAATGATTATTTGGAAATACGCCTAGACAATTCAAGTGGATTAATATTGGGTTCAACCGATGGTCGTCAACGTTTATGCGGCCAAAGTGATGGGAAACAGAAGCCCTATCCAGTCATTGATATAGATTTTCCCGGAAGTTTGTGGATCAAATTTCGTTCCGATGAAATCGGTGTTGCAAAAGGTTTTCTTCTTTATTTTCAAATAGCAAGTATTACATATTTATCATCTACTGAGGGATTAATTGGCTCACCTGGCTGGCCAAACGGTTATTATTTTGAAAATATTTCCTATGTGTGGTATATTGCTGTGCCGCATAATCATTATGTTCATTTGAAATTTGAAGAATTTTCCATACAAGGGGATCAATCAATTAATTTTTGTCCACTACAATTATCGGTATATAATGGATTTATTGATTTCGCTAAAATATCGTCATCAGAATCCACCGTGACATCTGATCAATTATTAGCCAGTTCTTTACCTTCGATTTTACCAGAACCTAAGCAATCATATTGTGGACAAACTATTCCTAAAGATTTTATTGCTGATGCAAATGCAATAACATTGATGTATGAATCAAAATTCGTATTATATCTGCCGATTGGGCAAAATAAATTTCTGATTCGATGGTCAATGATTAATAGCACTGAATATACAAACATCAAACAAAATGGTTTTGTATCGGACAATGTCAATTCAACATTTAACATATTTCTTGATAATCACCAATCATATAATTTACTATCTGATAATTTCAGTTCATATGGTAATGATATTAATTGGTATTTCCGAACTAAAACATCTATGCATATGAATATTACGGTAAATCTGATGTTAATTAACCCAATCTCATCATGTTGGTCGAACAAAATGACTGTTTATGTTCGAAATTCGATGAATCAATGGCAATCAATGAAAACAATTTGTAATAGCATGAAAGAACCGATCGAAGTTCTCGGTAGTAATGAATTTCGTTTACATCTTCAATATTTTAAAACATTCGAAGGAATGACAAGTACTGCCAAATATAATTTGACAATTGCACCCGTTTGTGGCGGAAATTTCACCGATCAACCAAATGGTGAGATTGATTCGAGCGATGATGTCGATGAACATGTTCGCGGTGTCAAGCAATGTGAATGGAGAATCAAAGTTAGAGAGGGTCGTACAATAAGATTTCATGTTGAATTTTATTCGATCGGTTTCATTATCGATACTTCGTCATGTCAGAATCGTGGCGAATCTTTGGAAATTCATAATGGACATTCGAGCGATTCACCTTTGTTAACACGCCCATTGTGTGGTCATGCATCTACCTGGTTCACACTGCCTGACACTAGCACTAATTATGCATATGTTGTTTATCGAAGCAAACGAGCAACAAATTCATTCCGAATCCGTTTTGAAGAAGTGGGAATCAAATGTGGCGGCGATTTCATTATTGATCGAGCTGGTAATGATGTGATAATATCTTCACCAGATTATCCAGAATCTCCTAAACATGATGTTACATGTGAATGGATTATACGTGGTCCATTAGCTTATGGTCTGCAAATAACTTTTGATCAGGAAAAAGTATCATCATCATGTGATGCAGATAATTCTTACATAGAAATATACAATGGTGGCACAGCATTATCGGGATTGATTGAGCGAATTTGTGTTCCACCATCAAATCGAAATACAATTGTGGTCAATTCACATGTCACTTTGATACGCTATGTTTTGAAAAAGGTTATATTTCAGTCTAAATTTAAAGCTACTGTTGCAGTTGAAGGCTGTAATCGAGAATATTTTGTGCCATTCGGTAACCTTTTGTCAGATAAATTTGGTTCGTTGCCATCACTTGATGATGAATATCGATTTCCTAACTTTGATAATTTGAAAAAATCATCACTACACAAAACTGATCTTTGTACTATTCGTTTAATAACACAAGCGGATTTTTATATCACTATAAACATAACATCGATATTATTGAATGGCGAAGACTGTTCCAAAGGTGATATTATAGAAATTAAAGAAAGTTATAATTCGCCTACAAATTTATTGAAATTATGTCCACCACGTAATGAAACCAAAGTGCCTAATACAGTGATTACATCTCAATCGAATGAATTGTTCATTGTTTATAAACGATTTATTATCAATATGATGCCAAATGTTGATGGTGGTAATACAGCATTAAGTTATAATAATGATCAAAAAATCGGTATCAAGTTTTATGCATCAGCCAAATACAGAAGATGCTATCATTTCATTGATTTAAGACAAAATCCGACTGGATTAATATTTTTGCATGATACACCATTACATTCAAGTACACGTCGTGTATCGTGTCAATGGTTATTTTACAATGATCCAGGACAACAAATAACATTAGCATTTTCTTGGTTTGATTTAGGACATTATGAAATGTCTGATAATAATAATAATAATGTTGGTAATGGCATAAATAATAATCCAAATAATGGTATCACCGAAAGAAAAAAACCAAAACAATTACGTTGTAATAAATTCATGTTAATACAACGAAATTATTTCGTACCACCTTTGCTAGCGAATAAATATGGATGCACAAAATTACGGCCTAGATTCATCCGATCATTAACACATGTAATGACAATCAAATTGTATGCTAAAGAATTAAATCCAGCCGAAGGTTTCAGTTTAATATATAATAGTTTTACAAACGATCACAATGATAATAATTCAATATGCAGTGCATTGTGGGATTCATCATACGGACAATTCAAATCGATTGATTTTGATTATGATAAAAATTTGACCGGATTAATTAGTTGTGCATGGGAAATGAAAATTGGTTTCAATCAATCAGCTTCACTTGTCATTGATGTGTTTGATGTTCCTGGTGATTGTTCTAATTCAACTTTGAATATTGGACAATTGAATTCAGTTTGTAAGTGATTCGTTTTTTAAACTGATATGAATTTTTCATCTTTTTTCTTAAAGCGAAAATATTTGGAACACGGCACATGATTTGTATACCAGAAAGTCGAAAACCTCAAAAAGTTGGCATGAAATTTATTGTACCGATTTTCCGGGATTTTGATGCATCATTAGCATTAAATCCGACTGTATTCTTGAATTTCAATCGCTCCACTGCCGGTGTATACAAAGGAATACGCGGTGAATATTATGTTCAAAAGTGTGGTGGATCATTCGATCCAAGTTTTGAGCAAGAATTCAAATCACCATCATACCCAAATGCGTATCCATCATCGACATTTTGTCATTGGATATTCAAACGAATGAATATTGATTTTGAAGCTAATAGTATTCCTGGCTATAAATTGACATTTTTAGAATTTGATATTGGACATAATTGTGATCAAGATTATTTTTTGGTAAGACTTTAAAATGAATTAATTTATAAAATTTAATTGGTATTTCATGATCTAGTTACAATTGAATCCACATTATGAATGGCAAGGTTCGGAAAGAATTTGTGCAACAACAAACAGTTTACCTGTACCAATCTATATAACACATGGAATTATTTTATCATTTGTTTCAAGTCAGAATCTTTCACTTTCGCCTGCAACTACTAATTCTAACAACTATGATAATAGTCAAAGAAAATTCCGTTTCCGTATCCAACCAATTGCACATGGCTGTGGTGGTCTTTTAGCTTCACATAATGGTTTCTTCCAATCACCAAATTATTCTAATGACAGTGAATCAGAAACTGGTTTCGGTGCATTAACTAATCATCAATATCCACCTTCTATCGAATGTGTTTGGACAGTAAAAGCTTTGCCAGATTTCCATTTAGAATTCGAATTTGTATCTAGATTCGATTTAGAACAAACAGATAATTGTGTAAATGATTATCTGTTGTTTGAAGAGCGTGATGGCCTATCATCCAACATAGATCAATGGACTCGAATTTCGATTCTTTGTGGCCATCAAACACCAAAACCTATTATTTCACAGTCTGATTTAGTTCGTATAACATTTCGCACGAATGATAAAATTCAAGGAGATGGCTTCCGTGTACAATATCGACAAAAATGTGGCGGACAGTATGAAGATGAATTTGGCTTCATTTATTCACCCAATTACTTCACACAAGGATCATATGGCAATGATTTGACATGTGTTTATCGTATACGAAGAAATCCAGACGAACATATACAAATAACTTTTGAGGAATTCGATATTGAACATCATACTAATTGTATGTTTGATTCGGTAACCATTTATCTCGGTGATCATCAAAATTCATCCACTAAAAGTTATGGTCCATATTGTGGCAAACTTGCTCCACCATCACTCGTATCAAATGAATTGCTTACGATTGTTTTTCACAGCGATCTCATGGTCACTAAACGAGGTTTTAAAGTTCGATATAATGTGACAAAATGTGGTGGCAATATAACAGTTTCAAATAATGATGGCGGAGAAATCATAAGCCCCACTGGTTTACAACGTGAATGTACATGGAACATTATTACTTCTGATGAGAGAATGTCAGTAGCTTTAGAAATTATCGAATTAGATCTTGGCAATGATCATTGTCGATATGGTTGTTGTAGTTTTTTAAAAATAATGGAAAATACTGATGAAATTATGCATCCTCCATTGGCATATTTATGTAGTAATATAACTGATCAAGTAACATTCAAATCAACTGGTAATCAATTGATTGTTTACATGATGCAAGATGTTTGGCAAGTTGCTGCTGTTCCTAAATTTCGTTTGAGGTATTGGTCAACACCAGGTCCAAGTTCAAATTGTGGCGGCCATTTTGATTCTGTAGATCAAGGTGTGATCGTATCGCCTGACTTAGATGGAGATTCATTTTATGAAAAACAATTAAATTGTATTTGGACAATAACTGGTTCAGATGAAAATCAAATAATATCATTAGAATTTGAGCGATTCGATGTGGTAACTAGCGCTAATGAATCTGATCCTAATCGTTGTATCAATGGTGGGGATTATCTTATTGTTTATGATGGTGTATCAATACATTCACAGCAATTAGCTATATTGTGTGGTCGTACAATGATTCCAGATAAAATGAAGAGTACAACAAATTCATTGCTGTTACAATTTATAACTAATCAAGATACACTCGCTGGACATGGTTTTAGAGCACATTTTCAAGTAGAAAAGCGCATCTGTGGCGGTACCATCATATCATCAGAAACACCATCAGTAATGACATCTCCAGGATATCCTAATCAATATGAGCGGCCATTACAATGTAGCTGGGAAATTTATGGACCATATAGCTATTTTCGCACACCAATCATACTAAAATTTAATGAACTTGATTTAGATTGTTCGCGCGGTGATTATGTTCAAATAATTCAATTTCGACAATCAGCATATGAATCATATTTATTTAGTCCAATAACATTATGTTCATCTCCGGCGCCATTCAAATTCATGAGTGGCCTCAATAATCGAATTCAATTAAGAATGAAAACATTCGTTGATCCGGTTAAAACTGAATATAATGATGTTGAAAAAAATCGAACGATGCCCACGAAAAGTTTATACCGTGGTTTTAATTTAACACATCATTTTTCACTTTGTAATGAATCATTGGAAGGTCCTGACAATGGTTTCATAGCAAATAAAAATTTTCCACTCCCCACATTGGTACACATGAACATGTTTTGTCAAATCAATATTACTGTAGCTGAAGATCGACAAATTTCATTATATTTTGACCAATTATCATTATATATTTGTTCACATTCTAATCTTACTATTTATGATAATCAGCCGAAAAAAGAGAAGCGTCAATTATTTGGAACATATTGTGATCAAGAAACAATACCGAATCCATTGTTTACCACAACTAATCAATTAACATTAATTATTCAAGCTCGCCATTTAATGCGCGTACCTGGAACACCCATAAATCCTCATCATAATCGTAATAAAATTCTTTATTCATTAACATATACATCGCAACCCAAAACGATGTCGCCTGGATGTGGCGGCAATTTCACTAGTATTCGAGGATCATTTACATCACCAGAATATCCGTTTCCATACATGAAAGATCAGCCATGTGTTTGGACCATTAATACAAATGGATACCATACCATTACATTAACGTTCGATGAATTCATGTTAGCTGAACCATGTGACAAACATTATCTCAAAATTTATGATGGAAACGAAGATTTAGAAGAAAAGTTATTGGCCACATTTTGTGGAATGGTCAGTAATTAATAATGAATGTATAATTTTTTCAATTAATATTGATTTCTTGCAGGACAAGCCAGCACCAATACAAGGTTTATCAAATTCTATGTTGATTAAATTTTATTCATCCGATTATAATTATCAACCAGGATTCCGATTATCATATCGAACAAATACAAAAGGTAAATTAATTATGATAGTTTAAAATTCTCAATATTTATCTTTGTTCATGCCTTTACAGAGCCAACAATCAAAGGAAGAGTGGTAACAAAAAATACATTCAGATTTTATCGTGATTATCGTGTATTCATGGAATGAATTGCCGTTGAAAATATATGAACGTATTCACATATTCGTTGTCCATGTTCATGCGCCATGTTTTACGCGATATTGTTACTGAAGACATCAGATATGTTGATTTAGTTATTTTCTTTCATTTAAAAATTTTAATTAAAACAATTTTCAATTTGAATTTAATAAAAAGAAATTTTTTTAAATTTTTCGTATTTTATCACTGATACATTTTGGATTCATTTTGATCAACTCTTGCATACCATATCGACGATAATCAAATTGACATAAATGTTGTTTAGCTAAACGATGATCAATACAGTAGCGGCCACCGCAACGACAATCAAAACCAATGATTTGAATGTTACATGAACATTTCCAACAACGATTATGATCTTTTTCTTTCGTTGATTTTTTAGGAACGTTGATTTCATTATCATCATTATGCTGTTGTTGTTGTTGCAATAAATCCAATTCCATTCGAATCGATTTCAATGATGAAGATTGACTATTTATAATCAATGATTTCTGCTCTTGATTGTCGATGCGATTAATAATACTTTGGCTTTTATGCTTATAATTAAATGAACAAAATCTTGTTTTTGATCGTAAAATTTTATTCAATGATAATATTTCATTATGTTCACGTGATTTTGATCGATTTTTATTGTCAGAAAATTGATTATCTTTGTTTTTATTCATTTTCCAACATGCGGAACAATAACCATTGAATTTTTCGTGCGAAAAATAATTACAATCATTATTTAAACATTTTTTCCCATCAATGATTGGTTTAGAATTTTGTTTTTCATCCATTGATTCTCAGAAAAGAGTATAGATTTTCGAAAAAATTCTTATAAAAAATATTTTTTATTTGGAAAATTTTGTATTGGATTAATTAGAAATGTAAATTTATATGTGATCAAATTTTAATGAAATTAATATGAAACAATTGAATAACGATTTAATTATAATTTCTACGTCTTGCTAACTGACGTCTTGTAGATGATTTAGATTCCATTGATGTTTCATTCAATCTAGAATTTTTCGTTGTTCGCTTTTGTTGATGAGAATGATCGGCCATTGCCGATGATTGACGTGGTGATTTTCGACGACTCGGATTTGTGCTGGTCTCAATATTCATAGATGAATCAATTTCTAAATCATCATCATCATTATTATTATGAAGTTCATTATCGAGGTTATTTTTATTGGTTATCATTTTGATTCTATCCAATATTTCTTTTTCACGTTTTTCATCATATTTGAGAGCTTTATCACGCAATAAATTTATTTGAATCTTATCATTATCATCATAAATATCGGTGATGAAATTCACAATATCCATACGCTTAAATTCGTATTGAGAGCGTATACCCCATTCATAAATATATTCAATTTCATTTTTAGCTGGTTGTTTTCGTTTCATTCGTTTCAAGTAATAATGGCGAACAAATTCTTTAGAAATTAATTCACAAATATTTTGTTTAGTGCAATCACGTCCTGTTTCATATTTACTTGTCATACAAATGCCGATATCTTCCAATGATTTGAATAATTCATTTTCTGATATTGTTTCATCTTCTTTGATCAAAATGAATGATAATATTATCAACAATAATGTATTTTTACTTTGATCAATTATTTCATCATATGTCCAACCATTCATAATGATACAATCTTCATTGTTTGGTTCAATTTCATCATCATAATCATCAGGTATAATTGTATTATCAAATGAATTTTCATCAACATCAACATCATCATTCGTATGATCTATATCATCATCTATGTCATCCAATGCTAACAAATCATTTGAGTAGATCGTATGAAGAATATAAGCTTTGGGCGAATTTTCGACCTCAATCATGATCAAACCGAAATCTTTCCACAATCTCCTCATCACCTAGAAATTAAAAAAAAATGTTTTAATAATATTGAATAATATAATCATCAACATAACATCCACATATAAAACATCCACAAACCATTTGCATTAATCTATTTTGTTGTGAGCGATCAAGATTGAAATTTTCATTCAAATGCTTATTGATATTTGTTTGTTTAATCAAAGATTTAGTATTTTCATTCAATATTATGTAACGTATACAATTTGATATTAGAACTTTTGTTTCAGTATCATTCATACCGACAATACATTCTTCATAATCAACTTCATCATTATTTTGAACATTAGATGATTGATTATTGTTATTAGATGATTGAGTCGCGAATGATTCTGATTCAAAATTAACAATGGCACGATTAGATTGCGCACCATAATTGTTACGACGTCGGCGAGACATTTTTTTTGAGTCTTCAATTAAATTTTTACTTCAAATTTACAATATGAAACCTGAGGATTTAATAACAGAAATCACAAAATATGTTTATTATTTTTTGTGAGCCTCAGTGCCATCTAGTGCTTAGAAATTGATTTTAATTTTGACGACAATGAATTTGAATTTTTTTTCCCATATTCAATTAACTGATATGAAACAAATTTATTTTGTTCAAATTTACATAATTAGCATGATGAAACAATTTGCAGAAAACAATTAACCAATACGACGCATTTTTCTTTCCATTTTACGCTGTTTTTTCTCATCATTTTGTTGTTCATCTTGTGATTCCATTGGTGGAGCGAAAAACCAAGGCCCAAGGAAATTTACCCACAATGAATAGAATCCATATATTGGGACCTATTGAAATAGACAAAATTAGAAATGGTCTCATTCAATTTAAATAACCTGATGAATCGCAAAACTTACAAAACACCAACAATACCAAAAATAATTTGAAATCAATGATAAAACTTGGATCAACGAATTAATAATGATTAAATCTTTAAAATGTCTGCAAAGATAAATGGAGAATTAGACATCAATATGAAATATAAGCAAAATTACATACTCGGCAAAACCTTTTTCCATATTCAAATCGGTACCACCATCAACTAATGTACCGGTTGCATTGAATACTGGTTTAGCCATGTATTTCATCATTGATAATGAAAACCCATGTATTATGATACAGATTATGAATGCAAACTCAAATGAAAAACAATTACTAGTTTTAATGGATTTTTTTCAATTTCAAGAATACGTACCATATATCTAAATGTGAATAACAAATCATAGTAAAATATCAACATTACAACCAAATAAATTATCTAAATTATTTGAAAAAATCGAATTCAATGAATGGAAATATGACAACGAATCATTTACCGATGATATCGAAGACATATAAGTATAATATTTAATCGTTTCAAGATTGTCTAAATAAATTTGTTTTTGTCCTTTGGTGGCTTGTTTACCTTTGGTCGGGCCCTTTGAATATTGGGGGAGAATCAATAAATTTCAATTTTGAAAAATTTAAAATTGAAAAAAAGAAATCTTACGGCCATTTTTGATCGAAGAATGAAAAATTGAAAAACAAAAAATTAATGGAAATTAATTGAAAATCATTAAATCATAAATTATTTTTAATTTTATTGATTTTTTTGCCAAATAAGCAAAATGCACAGTTATTTCTATATTCAACTATTTCGACATGAATAGTCAAACTAATCATTTGAAAAATTCAAAAAATTAACTTTTTTTGTTGAAAATTATTTTTTCTTTTTAGAAGTTGAAACACTTTTATTTGTCGATTTACTGTTGATCGATTTCTTGTTAGATGATTTACCATCTTTTTTCTTTTTAGTTACCATCGTCGCTGTTGTTGTTTGATCACCATTCTTAATCGTTATCTTTGTTTTTCCTTTATTTTTTGATTTCGATTTATTTGATTGCTGCTCATTCGTGTTTTTTCCTGTTAATATTTTCATTGATGATGATCCAGAATCAGATGATGATGACGATGATGATGATGATGTATTATTGCTTATTTGATTTAATGATTTTGTCGATTGTATTGTTTCACTATTTGTTCCATCATTAATCGATGCTTCAATCATTATTTCGCGAGTTTTTTCTACAATTTTCGGCGAAATTATTGTCGATGTTGTTGTTGCTGTTTTTTTATTTGATAATGATTTTTTTGATTTTGGTTTCGATTCCATAACGATCATTGTTGCTGAACCTTGTGGCGAAAATAAATTTGAATTACTCATTGATTGAGGTGCACCATGCTTAACATCAACCATTTTATCCAATTCTAGAATAATAATAAAAATCAAAGATCAAATTGTTTAAATTTGCATCGATATTATACCTTTTGGATCATGACGTGGATAAAATGCGATTCCAGATAAAAATGGATTGAATCGTACTTTCAAGTCATCATCTTCATCGATTTCTTGATATGAACCAGGACAACGATAAAATATAGAATTAATGACAACATTTGTTGTTGATGATACACTAATATTGTCTAATATCATTGATGATTTTGGTGTTTTTGTTACATTTTTTTGTACTGAAATATTTGATTTTTCTTTTTCACTCATTTCTTTTGATGAACGATGTTTCATTGATGATTGTGATTTTACAATGGATTCAGATGTTGATGGTGAGATACGTTCCTGAGATTTTCTTTCCAATTTTTTATCACTTTTTCTATCAGTAAATTTTTCAGTAATTTCCATGAATTTTTGTGTATCTGTCAAGTTTTCAGATTCTTTTTGTATCTTTAATGATGATTCTTTAGCTAAAGATAATGGTGCAGTTATCGAAGATATATTGCTTGATTCTTGTATTGTTTTTGAATCGATTAAACTCAATGATGTTGTTGATGTTGGACTGCCGCCATCATTATTGGTCATTGTTGCAAGTGATCCAGCGTTCAAAACAGATGCCTTTGTTGGTAACTCTTTGGCTGGTGATATTGTAGTCGTGGCTGGTGATATTGTTGTTGTGACTGAAACACCTATCGGAGTCAATGTTTTTTCCATTTCTGTTTTTTCAACCGTAAATGATGATTTTTTCGTCGTAGATTTCCATTTCGATCCCGTTTTCTTTGTTTTTGATTTCTTTTCTTTTCGTGTTATAATCTTTGATGTTGATTTTGATCGTTTCGTTTTGACCTTGGTGGAATTCGCTTTCGATTTACTCAGCTTCGATGATTTCAATATCCCTGAAAAATCATCCATTTTTTTCTTACTAATCATTGTGGTTGTATCATTTTTTGTTTTCATTTTCGTAGATTTTTTTTCTTTGGACATTAATAATGATTTTGGTGATTGTGATTGAGGTGGCAATTGAAATTTTGTTTTAGCAAATTTCAATGTTTTTACACTTGTATCATTAGTATTAAAATTTTTACCAGAATTTTTCATTTGCGAACGTGTCTTTAGTAATGTTATAAATTGTGTTTTATCATCCATCATTTGAGCTGTTGTTTTAGATGTTTTTGAAATTTTATCGAAATTATTCTTTATCGATTTTTGATTATCATTGTCATCAGTTGTTTTCGATCTGGATGTTTTGGTATTTTCTTCTTGAATTTTTCCCGAATTCAGCAAGATTGTCTTTTGTTCTTGTTGATCTAAATTTTCTTTATTCATTGTATTTTTTGATTTAATTTGATTATTTGGGCCATTTGTTTTGATTGGATTAATTGTTTTTTTAGAGACAATTTTTTTCGATTTTTTTGCCGTTTTCAATATCATTGTTTTTGATTTTGTTGATGATGATGATCCTGATATAGTAATCGGAGCTTTACTTTTTTTATTTTGTAAATTCATTCTTTTTACTTTTTTTCAGAATCAATAATTTTATAAGATTTTTCCCACAATATAAAACAAATTATTATTAGTGTTTTTATAATTTTGAATAATATTCGATTAAACGATTTGAAAATTGAAATTAAATTTTGAATTTTTTAAATTTAATTATCATCGAAAGATGGTGCCAACTACCCCAGTCTTATCACATGTTTGAGATTGTCTGTTATTCGGAAAAAATTTCAAAAACAACCTTAAAATGGATTCTTCATCCATATTTGACCGTAAATTATTACGAAAAATGATCGCCGAACAATCATCAAAGCAACGATCATATCCATTTTGGCCAAACGATGCTGATCATTTGAAACGTTTGGCAAAGATTTGGAAAATTTCGGAAAAATATGATTGGAAACGAACATTAATAATTGATCATCATAATAAATTTTATGTTACGCTTAATACTCTTAGCAATATTTATATCGGTAATCATATACGTAAAACTTTTGGTTTAAATCGTAATAATGTTGCCTTGATTAATACATTAGGACCATCAATAGCTTTTTCTGTATGTGAAAAATTTATTAAAAAACATGAAACTTTGATATGCTTTCCATTTTTTTCGTTTTACATAGACACTGATGGGTGCAACAATACATTTTTTATTCGTAACAAGTCCAATACTATCAACGCCACTCAATGACTATCATGCTAAACAAATTTTTATATCAACATTTACACATACGACAACATCGGTTGTCTATCCAATTATATTCGTTACTGGTTCATCAATTTATTTTTCAGCAAAATATATGACAAAACCAATACCAGATGATTTAGGTTTACATAAAGAAACACGTAAACATTTATGGGAAAAATATTTGAAAATAATGT
This sequence comes from Psoroptes ovis, assembly GCA_002943765.1. Classification (NCBI taxonomy): domain Eukaryota; kingdom Metazoa; phylum Arthropoda; class Arachnida; order Sarcoptiformes; family Psoroptidae; genus Psoroptes; species Psoroptes ovis. The sequence continues at coordinate 819,690 of PQWQ01000013.1, read as the reverse complement.
TGAAGAAAAATTATCGCCGATGGTCAATATTATTACTGTTCAATGTTTTATCATCAGCCACATTGACTTCATTGTTAAGTATGCAAATTAAAGAATTGTTTCTATTAGAAATGGAACAATGTTCTGATAATGAACAGGGTCAAGATAATTTGATATAAAATTAGAGTTTGAAATTTTATCATTTTATTAGAAATAATTCAATTTTTTGCAATAATAAATTGTAAATTATAAGTACGAATATTAGAACAAAAAATTAAATATTATCAATTATAAATTGATCATTGATTCCAAATTTCAATTCAAAATTTATCAATACATTGTTATTTATAATTATATAGTTTTAGTTTTTCATCAATTTTTAAGGTGAAATTTTCATTTTAATTGCTTGGCTGTCGTCAATCATAAGTTTTACAAATAAAACAAAAAAAAAGAAAAAAAAGACAAATATTCGACAGCTGATTTTCATATTGTATTGTGTTACTTCATTTAATCAATGATATTAATGTGTATTTAAATGTGTTTGATAATCAACAAAAATATAATTTGAAAAATGATCGAAAATTTTTCAAATGAATTCCATTTACCATTGATGTGAGAAAGATGATTTCATGTTTATGCGTGTAAGTGAATGGTGTTGGTATGTGGACAAGAAAAAAATAGAGATAATGGTTTAGAAAGTTCTAATATTAATAATTCAATTACTAATACAATCATTTGATGAATTAACCTCACACATACACAATCGAAACAATTTTTTCTTGTTAATTGTTTGCTTTTTGGATACACAAAGAGCATATATTAATAAAGAGAATATAAGAATTTGTGATAATTGTAATATGCATGTGTTTGAAAAGTGAATGTGTTGGTGTGTATGTGTGTTTATATAATTAGTGATTATAATATACTTCATTCAAAGTTCACATTTGTGAAACGGCGCATACCAATAAATTCGTTGAGATGAAAAAAATAGATGTTGAATGTTCAATTACTGATTTTTGTTTTGAATGCAAAATCAACGGTCGTTTGTAATTAGAATCATTTTTCAAAAATAGCTTCAATATAATGGTCAATTTTTGGCCGGTGATACGGCTACGAGATTAGAAGATACGGCCGTTGATGTTGAAACTGATGCTGCACCTGCATTACTAGTATTTGCTGATGTTGAATTACTAGAATTTGAAACACCGTTTTGTTGAGGTTTAGTGACCGGATTGCTTCCACTGGTTTGATTATTACGACTACGATAGTTGTGCTGGTGATAGCCACGGTATCCACCGAAACGATTATTAGTGCGAAAACCATTATTACGACGCATAGGTGCAACAACGCCAAACGTTTCACGATTCAATTTTCGTTCAGCTTTCCAATCAACACGTTGTACGTTTCTGAGAAAAATTTTGAAATCAGATGGATTCGAGTGTAAATTTGATCGACTTACCCTTTTTCACGTTCAAGTGCTTCACAAGAGATTTGATCAAAAAATGAACGTTCTTTATTATAGCAAGGTTCTTTCACCTCAGTATCGGCTTCAGTTTTGGTTACCGGTGTTTTAGTCGGTTCACCATTAGTAGTTGTCGTTTCATTGTCAGAACTAGAAACAGCATTTGATGAATCACCATTTACTTTAAGACCAGCCAATTTTTCTTCCAATTGTTTGAATTCATCTTGCGCTTTTTCGAAATCGAAATCTGAATCAGGTAAATTTAATGTAGGCTTCGGATGGCTGCCAGATTGACGATTATTGGCAAAATTTCTATTCATTGGTCGACGGTTGAAATTATTGAAACTGCTTATGCCGCCACTGGATGAACGGTGACCACCATGTTGATTTTGGAATCGATTTGAAAATGAGGTACGTTGAAAGCCGCCCATACCAATGCCACCATTACGTTGCTGAAAACCATTCATTTGTCCGCCAGAACCGGCACGAGTTTGATTCTTATTCATGTTATTCATCCGTCGGTTATTAAATTGGTTGTTTTGACGATTCATGAAAGATCCACTACCACTTGATCCATCTTGACGGCTCTGAGAAGTTGATGGTTGCTGATGATTGACTTGATTTGAAGTACGTTGCGGCAAGGGTTTTTGCCTGCCGGGTGCTTTAGATCCTTGATGTGCTTGACTGCCAGATGTAGATGCAGTTTGGGCATTGGAAACATTTTTATTTACTTGTTTGTTTGCATTGTCTTGATGTTGTACGGGTGCTTGACCAACAGATTTTGAACCAATAGCGGAAGCAACAACATTCGATGCATTTGGTATACCGGCTTGTTGTAATTGTTGTTGAATTGATGAAGCGGATGATGTGCTGGGAGCATTACCGGAACCAATAACATTAGAGGAACCAACATTAGCATTAACATTAGCCGGTGTACCAATCGAAGCCTGTGGAAATGACGGAAAAGGTGATGATTGTGACGTGGTCTGCAGAAATTTTAATGATTATTATAATGGAAAACGAAGATAAATCACAAAAGACATACTGCTTGTATTATGGCAGGATCAGTTAATGCTGGTGACGGTGGTTTATCGACAATCAAATCTTTAATATCAGAGGCTCTAAATATGATGTATTGGAATATTTCATCCCTCGGTGGTACAGGTTTATCAATTATACGGTCCTCTGAACCAAATGATCGTACTAATTTAGGATAGAATAATTTGATTACAAGCATAATAAAATCACAAATGATAATACCTTGAGCAAGTGCAATTGTCGATTCTTTGGGATCAACAGTATATAAAATGCCTTCATAACGTATCTCTGATTTAGAGATTAATGATATCTTAGATCCGAAAAACGGTGTTGCCGCAGATGTAGCTTGAGACATGTTAGATATTTGAAATAGATCTTTAATAACACAAAACACGATAAACAGAAAACAAAATAAACAAATTTCACACTTAACGAAAGAAAAACTCGATCAAAAATAATTTTTGATTAAATCGAAATTGTTGAATGTATTTATATTCAAAAAAAAATTAAATTTTGATGACTGTTTTCAATAAAAAATTTTATATTTCAAATCAATTTACTTTAAATGACAATGACTTTTACGTGTACAATATGAATATTAAAGCAAACACAAACACATCAATTAATGGTGAAATTAAAAGAAAAAAAGTTGAAATTGATAATCGAGATCAATAAGAAAAAAATAATAATTGATTATTAATTGATAATGACAACTAAATGAATGTTTATGCAAAGAAAATAAACTATGAGAAATAAAATTGACAAATATTTTATTGTTGAAAATGAGAAAAAATATTCAAAATTTAAATTAGAAATAATGACAGCGAATCATCAAGAAAAAACACACAAAACGTTGAATTGATTCGTGATTAAACACAATTGTTTTAATTTTTCAAACTAAATCAATTTTTTCATCATCAATAAATCATCACAAAAATAATCAAGATTGAATTAATGAATCATTTAAACATTAATATTTTCAATCATTAAAATTTTATCAATGAATTTTAATGAAAATTTTTCATTCAAACACAACAAATAATGATGAATTTGATAACAAAAAGAAATTTTTTGTTTTTTGTTTGTTTTTTTGCTTTATTCTGACTCAAAATTCATTACGATCACACAACACACACACACATAAAAATAACAAAGACTACATAGCTATTGAGAGCGCTACAGTGCTGCTTCCAATGCTCACACACATACACCACACACACACACAAGCATTGAATTCTCAGAGAGCCAAAAAGAGCATTTTTTTGTTGCTCTCTCTTTCACTCTCAGTGTGTAGTCTCTGCCTCACCATTGTGAGTAGCGATGAGTAACAAAAAGAAAAAAAATTGACGACTCACAAATCACCACAACGATGAATAGAAGAAATGATTTCATTGTTCACTGTGTGCTCATCCTCATCATTCGCTGGCTACTCCTCCTCGTTTTAAAACTTAGCGATCTATTCACAAATGACACGACCGAAAAAATTGAAAATTTTTTTTCCGACGATTCGAAATTCAAAATTTTGAATTTTAATTCTTTTTTTACAAATTTTAAAATATAAATTAATTATTATTGTTTAATATTAAAAAAAATGAGAGAGAGAGAGAGAGAGAGAGACATAGAGAGTTTGGAAAACAGAGAAAAAAAATCAATTCAACAAAATAAGAATATAATAATAATATTAATGAGATGACAATATATCAAATGTTGGTTTTTTCATGTTTGTAATTTAAAATTTTAATTAATAATTTTTTTAAATTGTAAACAACAATATGAGAGAGATAATGAAGAGAGGTTTAAAATAAAAGATCATTTATTTCTCCATCAGAATCGTTTTTCCATTGTATTTGGAGTTTTATTTTTAAATATTTCCAAATCTTGAGAAATTTTGAATTTGTTCAGTGTAATATAATTTTTTTTCACAAATTTTAGTTAATTTTTGATGATAATGGTGATGATATTTATTAAAATGATAAATGAAGATGAAATATTTATATGATGTTTTAAATTATTTCATTTTCTCTCGAATAAAATTATCAAATCATATCAATCGTAATCGTTGTTATCTTGCATATGTTTTGAATAATGTTTTTGAACGAGCCAATGTTCTATCACGTTCCATCATGAATATAATGTCTTTCATTGTGACACGTTTTAGTCTTTTGATTGTCTACATTTGAAATAAAAAATTACAGAATAATTCATTTTCATAATCATTTATTGATGATGAAGAACTTACAGATCTTGATGAGCCAAATGATGATCCAAATAATGATTGGCCGAACGTATTCAAATTATTGATATCAGCATTTGTTTTATTAGATTTATTGCTATTAGTTTTAGGGTTATTTGTCGTGCCGACATTAGATGCATTCAATGAATTTCCACTAGCAGTGTTAGTATTATTACTAGTAGTCAGATTTGAACCACCAAGTCCATTCACGGCATCAGATAATGAATTGAACGAATTTAAGGCAGCTGGTGTTACTGTTGCTTTTAAACGTTTCTTTGGATTTCCAATCGCTTGCAAAGCAGTTTTATTTGCTTCACGTTGCCGTAATTCTTCCATTTCTAGACGTTGCATTTCCTTTGCTTTTGCTTTAATTGCAATATGATCCGGATCATCAACTTTAGAGCGACTCTAATGATAATAATGAATAAAATCATAGATCAAGATTTTCAAGATAAGGACATCATTGTTTTACCTTAGCTGCTTTCATTAGAACTTCTCTTTCTTGCTCTTCGTGTCTTCGTTTTTCTAGACGATCTAATTCTTGTAGAAATTGTGCTTGAGCTTTTACATCTTGAATGATTTCATAATTAGGATTGTTCTGTTAATGTGTTTACGAAAAAAATGATAAGTAAATTTTTCTTGATTTATAATAGGATGACAAACCCTGAGATTTTCTTGTCGATGTTCAGCGATTGCTCCTAATCGCTCCACTAGTGTTTTAAGACGTTCTTCGGCGGCATGTGAAACCAAAGCAACAACATCATGTGAACATTCTTCGAGATCATACCTTTTGACTATATAACATCAAAATAGAATAAATAAATTATTAGCTTTTTAAAATAAACAATTCAACTTCACTATAGTAACCAAATAAAAATTATTCAAGAATAATGATGAGAAAATTTTTTCAGTCAAATAACTATCTTGAATTACCTATTCCATTCAATTTCTGCTGTAACGGTGATGTATACAAGAATGGTTCATCTTTACATGAACGTATTTGCTGTCCAATGATTTCAGCATTACCAGCTAATATTCTTTGACTTTCCTCAGCCAGATTAACGCCACCCATTGCAGCAACATCATTGATATCATCATCATCGCGAAATGATGATCCTCCTGTTGCACTACGCTCGCCTGTAGTGGATGCTGTCGAAGATGATGAGATTGGTGGACCAGATGCAAATGCACTTTTATCTTCTTTTTCTTTTTTAGCTTTCTTCGATTTAGTTTCAGATTTTGAACTAGATTTTTTTGACTTAGTTGGCGTTGGCTGCATTGATGGTGTTGTCACTGCAGACCCCATTGATGATTGCTCTGATGGCGCTTGGGGCGTTACTGATTGAACTGATGGATGCTGTGTGATCCCCGGTGGCAAACGAGAATGATGTAATGAGGTATTTGTCGTTTGTAAATTAGGTGACATCGAAATCAAGTTTGTATGCTGATGAGCACTAATTGCTGGACCGTGTGGATGATAATTGGGTGATGTCAAAACAATAGGGCCCAATGAATTTGATTGTGATGTTTGATGCGGATGATGATTGGAAGTACTACCTGGTCCGGGCTGCATTTGATGATGCGTTGGTTGTTGTAATGATGCTATTATCTGCGCACCAGCAGGAACATTACCTGTAGCTATTAAATTGGAACCAGAACCTATTAAGCTGACACCCGGAGGCAATGGTGAGGGTCTTGGTTGTGGTGATACAGTTGGAACTGGACTTATATTCTAAATTTCATGATAACGAAAATTATCGTCTTGATAATCTCAAAAATTTTGATAATTTTACCTGAATATGGGGCAAATTTGGTGAAGCAGCAGCAGAACCATGCAATGCCATCGTATGAACATTGGATGGATACGCCATCGTTGCGGTCGGCGGCGGAGGTTGAACACCATCGATTTTTAATTCTTCTTTCATTAGAGAATATCGAAGATAAGGCAAACTTTTCTAAATATTCAAAGAGATAATTCATGAATATGGATAAAAATATTCATTGAAAATCAACAAACCTTTAAAAATGGTACAAGACATGGTTGCTCGGAAGAATTTAATTCTCTTTGCAATTGTGTGGTAAAATCTTCTGGCTGTATTGTATCGTCCTGATAAAACATAGAAAAATTAATTTGAATCAATTAGAAAATTTTAAAGCAAAAATTTAATAAATAATTATTCCAGTTTGTGTTATTAAATGAAATTACGAATTAATAAATACGACATTGAAATGAATTACGAAACTGAAAATTTTTTGAAAAGTGAGAATGAAAATTTAGAAGATACTATAGCGACAATATATTCACACACGATATGAAGGAAAAAATAGATAAACAAAAATAACAAATAATGGCAAATTGAATTGATCCAAAAATGTATGCATGCGTATATTATATAATAATGATGACATGACAACCAAAAATTAAAAAAGGTTTTCAAATATACATACAATGAGTCCTTGTATAAGTGTCTTGACATTTGTCGCCACACTTTCCGGTTGTTCACTAGCTAAGCGTATTAATGTTGAGAGGAAATTTTTACATTTCATTTTCGCTGTTGATGGTGACATTTGTGATGGTGCAGCTGAATTCGATGGTGAACTGGCAGCAGTTGTTTGGACACGTAATGGTGGATGCGGTCCAGTTGTTGATGTTGGTTGTACGATTGATGCAACATTAACTGATGATGGTGATGATTGCGTAACTGTTGATTGTGGTGCTGACGATGAAATTACTGGTGTTATTTGCCCTGTTGCAGGCAATGCAACATTGCCAGTAATCATTTGTTGCGGTAATAACTGTGAAACTCTATTGGCTGGGATAGTTGGTACCTGCGTATTGACACCTGCAGCTGTTGCTAATGTTGCCGGCAACACAAGTTGACTCCCACCTAATTGCGTTCGGATGGCAGCCGGTGATTGTATCGTGACATTTGGACCAGTTGTCGGTACATTAGCAGTTCTAGGTGGTGTAGCGGCTGATACTTGAAAACGCAATTGAGCTCCCGCAGGTAATTGATGACCTGCAACTGTTTGTGGTGAAGCCGCTAAAGCCTGAGGATTGACATTGACCATATGCAATTGACCGTTTTCTGTTTTTACAAATATGGGTTGTCCACGAACTAATCCAGCAGGCAAAGTTAGCTGAAATTAGAAATTAGAAGTTAGTAAAGCAGATGAAAAGATAAAAATTGTGTACATACCGGAGCTGCAAAACCTGATCCACGACTAGGTAATCGCACCTGAGAATTTGGAAATTGCACTAAACGTGGTTGCTGAATTTGTGGTGAAACTGTTTTTGTTTGAATTGTCGTTGCGTTTGTTCCTGTAATTATATTAGAAACAGCATAACCAGCTGGTGCCGAAACGGCTGTAGGCACTGTTATTTGATTTCGACTAGTATTATTCACATTAAGAATTTGAAATTGTAAATTTGATCCAGGATTATTGGCATTATGTGTTGAAACATTTGTTAATTGATGCTGAGTCAATTGCGCTGATTGTTGTGTTCTTGGATCCAATACAATCGAATTTGATAATGATACTTGTGGCATTTGAATTTGATGATGATTGGTACGAATCGTTGTTGTTGCTGTTGTTGAAGCTGACGATGACGATACTATTTGTGGTTGTTGTGGCTGTAAAAACATAGACGATTGCTGACCACCATTAGTTTGTGGTGACTGCTGTTGTAAATTTAAAATAGGTGTATATTTTTGCGCCATTTGTAATTTTGTCGTTATAGTTGTTGCTGGCGTAAGTATTGCATTTGCTGATGTTGTAGTATTATCATTAATCTATTCGAGAATGAAAAAAATATAATTCAATAAATACCATGGAATTCAATTATTATTGGAATAAATCAATATTCATCCAAATTGAATTTTCAACAAAATTCTAAGTAGCGTCATCTCGAACATTTTGAATCGAAAATTTATTGGAAACATTTTTATTGATTTACAGAAATAACTTACAGAACTATTTACAGGCTGTGGAGAATTAGCACTTATTAAAATTCGTTTACCGCCACTGACATTATTTCCCAGTGTTGTTGTCGTTGTGGCTGCTACAGATGTTGATGCAATCGAATTGAATTGTTCTTGCTGCTGTTGATGCTGTAAATTTGAATTCGTTAATTTTGATTCTGTTGCTGATTGCTGAGATGATACATGATTCATCAACATGGTAGATTGCTGATTAAAACTATTATCATTATTTTTGTTGATTGTGGAATCAATGTTATCATTAGTTAATGAATTCAAATCAAATTGATCATTGAATAATGATCCATTTGTTGTCACATTTGCTGATGTATCATTTGATGATGACGCTGATGACATTTTTGATGAATCATTCATCATTTGTTTATTATTAATATTATCACTAATTTTATTGTTAGAATTTGTAGATGTTATCAATGATGATGATGGATGTACAGAAAATGTTGATGGTGTTGTCGATGTGAAAGATGATTCTATTGATGATTTCAATTGTCCAACAATTTGCGATATTGTTCCATTATCATCGACATTCATTGCATTATCAGCGGCACCATTGCCATTATTGCCACCGCTAATACCACTAAATAAATCTACATCTAATGATGAATCAGATGTTTTACCATTATGTGTTAATAATTCATGATGTATACCGTTTGTTGTTGTTGTATTTGTATCAATATTATCATTACTACTGATCATACTATCATCATTATTTTCATTATTATTACTACTACCAATATTAGAAATATTACTACCAGCTGATGAATCAACACCCGTCATTATATCAATCGCTAGTGATGATGATGTATCTTTATTTTCCATACAAAAAAAAATATTCAATTCTTTTTTATTCTATGAGATAACTATTAATTCTTATTAACTTATTAAAAATTAAATTATAAAATAAAATAAAAACAATTATTTAAAGTTGTAATCATCACAATAAGTTTTTTTGTTTTGTTTCTCAATGACAAATTTGCATACAAATATAAATAAAAATCACAATTAAATCAAAAAAAAAAAAAAAAAACGCACAGACAAAATCCACAAAAGTAAATCTGAATTATTTATTATTCTATGGTTATTGTTGTTGCATCGATGAGGTTATATGTCAATAATTCTTGAAAAAGGATTCAATTTCACATTTATCAGAATCCATTGTTGATGCTTTTGAGAAAAATTCATAAAATCTTCATCAATCATTGTTCACATTAGCTTAAAGAATAAAAATACAAAACAAAATTCTGATTTTATAATTAATAAATTAATTCGATTTAAATCAAGATAATGGGGAAAAAATTCTGATCATTTCATAATCAATGATTAACATTTAAATCATAAATATTGATTTATCAATCAATTACATAACAAAATCTAAATATGAATCAAATTAATATTTATCGAAGTTGGTTTTCATTTTCATTATTACATTGAGATCCGAAATAATCAGATTAAATTAAGCAACTGATGGTAAAATTTCATTTCATTTTTCAATTCAATACATTATAAACAACAAACATCCACAATAACATCATCATCATCATTTACCATCTAAATCATCAGCAGCACCAACAACAACAACAAATATAATGATTTTAATAATAAATAATCACAACAAAGTAAAAATAAAGAAAACGACGACGACGATTGATATTTTGTATGCTTGTGTGTATATATCAGTGTGTGAGTGTGTGTGTGTGGGTATGCGTATAGAGTTTATGGTTCAGCGAAATACTAAAAAATATGGTGATTCAAATGCGTTCATTTTCAATTCATCATTCTCATTTGAATTCTCTTATTTATTTATTATTTCATTTGGAACTCAACGTCAATTTTTTTCTGCTCACAATTTTTTTCAATTTGTTTTGATTATTTGCTGCTACTTCGATATCTTTGATAATTCTATGATCATTTTGAAATTGAAATTAAGAGAAATTTTCGCTGCGTTTTAAGTATGCTTCCATCAATTGATTATTAGTAATTGATTTTGTGATATGCTCATTCAAAAATGATTGCTAGCAGTTCGTGATGATGATGTGATTGAATTTAACGATTTCATAAAGAGAATGGGAGAGAGATGATAAAAGAGAGGTGGATAGAAAAAAAAGAGAGCATCGTTTTGCCGCCATGCTTTCATTTCGTGTAATGTGTTTTTAGTGTGTGGTGCGGCCATTTTCCTCGAGTGAGCGCGATTATTTTTTGAGCACTTGTAAGTCGAAATAGTTTAAAGGTAAAATTTGATAGTATACTATGGTCGAAATAGTCGATTTTGAATTTAATTTTTTATTTTTAATAATGAACAAAGATGAAAAGACAAAAAATCAAATACAGTTATCAATATTTTCATGGAAAATTTTACACAAAAAATGTTGGAAATAAAAAGAATTGAAAAATGTGAAGTTATTGTCTATATGTTTAATATGATAATAATTTGATTCATTGAATCATAAATTGTTTCAATAAATCAAATGTTACAGTCATCGACTTGTCTCATTCATTTTTCATATAAAAGATTGTTTGGTGAATCATTATATGTGAATATGAAATTTATTTTGTTAATTTTCGAATTTCCAAATAGCGATATGAGAGATCTAATATTGAAATTAATCATTAGTTATTGAATGATGAATTCGAATGGATGATTTCATTTCATAACTAAACTAAATATTAATATAATTTAATGAAATCGTCTTCCGATACCACGTCGTTCAAATCGGCGGCCATCGCGACGACGATCAGGAGGAGATGATCGGCGTTCATGACTGCCGAATGATGGGCGACCACCACCACTTATTCCACTAGAACGATCATTAAACCCTCCAAAACTAGATGGCCGATGTTTTGAAATTGGATTGAAATCACTGCCAAATCCGCGACTACGTCTCATGCGACCACGTTCAGCATCATGCCAATCATTAGGACGCGTTTTAAAGTGATGAATGCCAACATTTTTAGCTACAAACCATCCATTTCGATTCTTCATTAATAATGATTCTTTTTTTGATAATTCTTGTGTTATTGTTGCACGTACTTCTTCATTGGATAATTTCATAATGTTCTCAACAATACGAGAGCCATATTTATTACATGCTAACAAATGATATTTGCCTAAAAGTCTATAGAAAGATGAAAATGAAAAATCGTTCATAATTAAAACAAATGAATACCTTTCAACTAGTTCTGACTTATGTTTCAATTCAACATCAGGTGATTGTAAGAAGCTATCTATGACATGACTGCCGCTACGATCTTGACATGTACGCATAATATTGTCAGTAGTCATGGCCAATAAACTTTTGGATAATTTATAAGGATCTTTATAGGTAAACATATGCTGCAACATTAACGATCCATACAGCCATATCTGTGTATTGAAATTTCGCCGACTATGTGAATCACGGCGGTCAGAATTTGGTAATGGTTCATAAAACAACATATTGGGAACAACTTTCAATTGTTTTTCTTTTGTTTCATAGGCATCGAATGCTTTCATCATAGCAGTGACTAATGGGGTCTGTATTTTAGGCTGATCATGACTATTTTTTGCCAAACACACGCCAATACCTGAACGACCAATCAAAAATATTTCTTTAAGATCTGGAAATAAATCTTGTGAAACGTCGATAAACTGTTAAGAAAATATGATGAAAAATTGTGACAAACAAAAATTAAACAATAATTACCAGATTCTCATCTTTGATAGCATCAATCAGTCGTTGTATGATGAATTGTGAGATTTCATGTTTCCAAAAATATCTCAAATTAGGCTGATCAAAAAAGAAAAAAAATGAAAATTGATTAAAAATCTTGCTAATTCGTTATTAATAATAAACCTTCAAATATTTGGTCCATATTTTACTCAAGCGTGATTCTGAGGCGACTAATAACATGATTTCGACAATATAAGCACCATTAGCTGATTGACAAATTTGATCGCGAATATCGTCCGATACAAACACGATTTCTACCAATTTCTTAACAACCATTTGACATAGTTCAGTATAACGAACACGTAATATGAATAATAAATATAATCCTACACTAGTGCAACGTGTGAACATTAAATCGCGACATTCATCTTCTGGAGCATCCAATACAATTTGCTTCGCTATTCTTTTCAAGAAATGCTTCGATGATTGTGGTATTTCTTTCACAATCATATCGCCTGATATCATTGCTTCTAAATCAATCTTAGCGCCAGCAGCTTATTCACATGAAAATGAAAATATTTTAATTAATGAATTCAAAAGCCTACACTGATTGGACAAACCATACCAAAAAACATACCATTACCGAAACGCATATTTTTACGATTCCAGCCACGACCAATACGAATGCCTCCTAAAGCTTCCATGGTTGTAATCAATAAATGATTTTCACGTTCAGTTGATTCATCTAAAAATGATTTTAAATTATCAACAACAAATTTTGCAACACCATCCATCCATCTTAATATGTATTTTGACGTTTCGGTTTCGAAATCCTTTTGTTTAGCCAATTCTTTTATTAGGATATCATAAATTGTCTCTAAAACTGCATGAGTATTGACATCAGATGTCCATTCTAACGTCAACAAGTCTGGATTAATTTTGTCGATAATTTTCTTGGATTTATTGAAATCATTCATGTTCTCTAATAGCCAAACTAAACAAGCAGATGAATGTCTATATTTACACAATTTAAATTCTTTTCCACGTATATTATTCATTAAATTATCGATAAAGAGTTCTGTTAAAAATTAAGCATAGAAATTAGGATTTTCATCATAATAAATATCAATTTAACGTACCTTCATCAGTTGGATCATGGAATTTATCTTGCGCACGACGATGCATGCGTTTGAAATAAGAATCATCATAATCCTTATCTTTGTCTTTGTCCTCATATTTTTTACTTGATGATTTGACGGAAGAAATTTTACGTTTCTCATCATCTTTCGATTCTTTTCTCGATGAAGATTTATAATCACTACTGGTTTTCTTATTCTTTTCTATAATTATTGAGATAATTTTAGTATAAATACATGAATATATAAAATTGCATTGTTAATTACCATTTCGATCGTCATCATCATCATGACGAATATCATGATCATTATCTGCATCATCATCGTGATTTCGTTCATTCATATCACGATCATCGTCATCATCATCATTGTCTAATTTATTGGCTTTACTACTATCGTTATCATCATCATGCATACCATTGGTCGGTTGATTAGAATCTTCATCATCATTTGTTTTTGAAACATCATTACTTATATCACCGTCTGCATCAGCAGCACTACTGGTGCCAATGCTAGCATCGTGTTCATTATCATCATCGTGTGACAATGACATCGATTCTTCATCATCTTGTTGTTTAATAACTTCTTGTTTAGCCTTTTTAGTTGTTCTTGATGCAGTTGTTGTTGTTGTTGTTTTGCGTTTGGCTCGTCTAGGTGGCATTTTCGATTATTTCTTAGCAATTTCAAATTTCTTTTATATAATTTTTATCAAGATATTATTGATTTTTTGTTCGAAAAATTAGAAATTTCAAATAGAATTATTAATAATATTGATATTTTTTTCAATACCGGCTAAAAAATACACAATATTTAGAGAAAGACATAGAAGGCAATTATTAGTTGTTCATTTTATTGTTATATCGATATTTTCCCATCAGATATTAGAAAAAATACATATCGAAAACGAAATAGCGAAACAATAGATCTTTTGAACATTCAAATAGATTTCAGAAAAATTAAACGCAAATAACGCAAACAATAATAATTATCATAATAGTTTCAATGTTGAACGATATATATTTCAAATATATAGAATTTATCAATAATATTCAACATTTTAGTTTGTTTTTCAAGAAAAACTCAATAATTTTCAGCATAGTCGTGTTCATCATGTAATGTTGGGCACGTACGAAAATCAAACACGTAAAAAATTAAAAAACAAAGTAAAAATTCTTATCATAGCGAATATGGAGTATTATTTCATAATATCCAATAATTTTACCAAATTAGGTTGTTAAAAAGGATAAGATAATAATAGTTTCGTCATTAGATATTAATGTTCGAATGATTATATTTCGATATCAAAACAATATTGTTAGTGGTAATAATACAAAAATTACCAGAAAAATCAAAATTCAAACACAAAGAATTATAAATATGGCAACATATATTTCAAACACCTGGGGCCAATAATATCTTTTCTTTTTGTTTGCATTTCATCTCCCAATACCAAAACAAAACAAAACAAAAATTTGATGCAAATTTGTAGCCATTTTCATCAAAAATTAGGAATTCATATAACAAAAAATTCTATGCAAAATCGATACATTTTATATGCAAGAAGTTTGATCTTATTATTGATCATTATGTTCCCCATCATTGATAAAATATTAATAGTTTTTATAAGTAATTATTTCAAAAACTTGTATATCGATAATTTTCTAATATAATTATGTATGATTATTAATTTTTTATGAAACATTATCGTACATATATATTTTTTCATTTTTTTTCCGCAATTTGATCATATATGAAAAAAATTTAAACATCATTTTTCATTTAAAAATTATCAAATTAAAATTTGAAATCAAAGGTTTCTATAAAAAATAGGACAAATTTATCTTTAATCAAAGACTTACCTTATTTAAAATTGAAACGATTATTCTAAATCGATATGAACGATGATGAATTTGAACACAGAATTTTTAAAATTTTTAATCAAAAACAAAAATGGTCGCTATTAGTAATGAAATGTGAAAAAAGCATGTAAATAGATTCAAGTGTTTAATGAAAGCGAAAAACGAAACAACACCGTCAATGATTGAGCGGTTTTTGTCATTTTCGAAGCACAAAAATTCGAAAGATTTTCTAAACTTTCTTTCAAAAGGTAGTGGTCAGTGGTTTTGTGCGAAATAGAATTTGGTTTTCCAACCACTGCCACTTGAGAAAAAAGTGCACCAAAAAAAAAATGCTTTCAAATGCATAGGTGGCAGCATGTTTGAATGTGAAAAAAAAAAATATTTTCAGAAACTTTTTTTCGAAAATTTTTTTTTTCAAACAGCTCCATCTGTGAGCTATGATTGAAATGTTTACTTTACAAACAAAAAAAATTTGAAATTCAAAACAACAAAAACAATCATTTGTATTTATTCATTATTCAAATTAAATAAAACATTTATTCAAATATTATGATTAATAATATTATTTGCATATGAAAAAAAAAATTGATCAAATATCCATTTATCCATTCTAAAATCTTTGCATTTGTTTTTGTTTATATTTGAATTATTGATAATAATTGACTGAAATTTTAGTAAAATTTGATAAAAAACAATACAAAATTAGAAAAAACAATGAAATTATAATTTAAATTGTAAGATTCAATTGAATTTCGCATTATCATATAAATTTGTTGACAAAATTAAATACATAAGAATTACGCATTGTTGTTGTGTTTGCGGTTGATAATTTGATGAATTTCAAATTGAGAATTGAAAAACTAAATTGAAAGTAATTTCTCTCATCTTTGAAAACAAAAGAAAACTTTTTTCATCATTTAATTACATTCAATTTTATTAAATGAAACGAAAAAAAAAAGATTCAAGGATTATCATCTTCATACATAAGACATACATGAAGCATTGTAAATTGAAATGGTCATGATAACTAATGTATATGATTATCATTATTATTTTTTTTATTAATTTAAAAGATTATAATTTATACATTAAAACATGATTATTATTATTAGCAATATTACTATTATTATCATCATATAATCATCATTTTTTTTGTTTTTCATTTGAATATATTAGTAACTCATTATTCACTATCGTAGATGTTTCTAATGTTTCCGATTCAATTTTTGAATATTAATTTCATTGCAATTTCTTCCATTTCTATTCGATTGTTTGCTGCTTATTGATTCTATTGATTATTATTATTTTATTTTGTTTCTTTCAAATATCAGTAATGCAATATTATAATAATCATCATTACCATGTCAATTAAAACCAATTATTATCTCTAGTCAATAGGTAGTAAATCAATGAATGAATGAATCTTTTGTGGTTTGTCTTTGATGTTTCAAAGAAATGAAAATTTCGAAATTTTTATTGAATAGATGAATGCATCAATCAATAGTGATGAATAAATGAATCAATGATTGATTAAATGTTTGATTGATAGATTAAATGAATGAAAGAATCAAAGACAGAAGAATGCCATTAAACTCCATAAATCACATTGGCCAAAACAATATAATATTGTAAGGATTTCATTGTTTTATCACCAACTGTTTTGTAATTGATTTAAATGATGAGAAAAAAAAACGAGATAATATCCATTATGTTAATAATTAAATGGACAAAAAAGAGGAAAAATAATTAAATATGGCATTCGTGTGTCATTATCATCAGTAAATTGACAATCATCCATTATTGAATTAATTGTATGTTTATTAAATCATGAGAAAATAATGAAAAAAAACTATGAAAATGTGAAATAATCATCAAATTTGATTTAATAAATCAATTAACCTTCGTATATCGACGATATGATAATTGTTGGTGAGAAACAGATGAATGAAGAATCATATATTAATTTACATTTTTTGTTAATTAATTCATCTGTGATGATGTTGATGATGATGATGATCATGTAAATCCATTAAATATAACATTATAATACCAATCATTGAACAATGTATTAGAATTGTTATTATGAAATAATAATTTAAATCAAAATTCCAAATCATAATGAATATTGTATCGATTATTGAATAACATAAATAAATGAATAATAAATTATAATTATTAAATATTGTACCGATTAATCCGATAATGTTCATTATGATTACAAATAAATATGAACCGATAATCAATATTAATGTATGATTCTGATGATGATGATAATGATGGAAATTGATGAATTAATTAAAATTAAAATCAACAAATTATCACTTTTACTTGTATACCTTTTGAATTTCTAATTGTTTAAATAATTCATTGATCATTTGTTTATCTGTTTGTTTCCGATCATTTGGATTATTATTGCTATTATTATCATTATTATCACGATATCTAATCATTAATATTAATTGAAACAATTGTATTAATATCGTTATCAATGTCCATACAATGATTGTATATTTTTTCAATATGAAATATTGTTCATTTTTTACCAATAATATCGATGATTGTTGTGATTCAATTGATGAATTTTCATCATCATCATTGTCCATTTTTAAATCACCAAAATCAAGATCAGTGACTAGCAATTCATGAATGAAACTCGCAAAAACAACCATAAATCAAATGGAATTTAAATATTTTGGAAAAAAAATTTAATTCCATTTTCATTTCTTCGATAATTCAATAAACGATTTTCATATTTTTTTTCGTTTCATATTACTTGATTTTCCTTGATTATTAGAAAGCGAAAATCTACGAAAAATCAAGAAATATCAAAAGGTCATCATACTTTGAACTTTGTATTGATCGATTATAATTCACAGATACTTAGATGGTCATTTGCCTTGAAAATCTTTTCTAAAAATAACAAAACTTCAAAACAAACAAGATTTGTTCTGATATTCTTCGTTCTTTTGTTTCTAATTTCATGGTTAATTATTATTATTATCATCACATGTATAGCCAATGTCCATTCAATGTTTATTTATTTATTTTATTTTACTTTATTTCTTTTCCCAAAAGCGTAGGTATTCAGATTTGAAAATTGACTTTCCTCTTTATTTTTTACTCAATTTTTTTTTTGACATCTGGGCGCAATGTATCATGAGCATGAAATAGAAAATCGAATCGAAAAAAAAATCAGTGAATTTGATTGAAGATTGAAAATGAGAAAAAATAATCATCATCGAAAATTTCAAATCGAAGAAGAAAGGAAGAAAAACATTTGAATCTAATCAATTCTTAGAATATGAAAAAATTAGAAAGAAACAAACAAAAACCTAACCTTCAAAATTAATTATTCAATTATTGAAATTGAAATGAATGTAAATGAATTGAATTGAATATTCAAAAATAACCAAAAAAAAAAAAAAAAAATTGAAATTAAAATTAGAAAATCAAGTATAAAACCATCATTATTACCACCACCTAAAATAATCAACAAAAACTGGTTATAATTTTGATGATTATCATGTTTGTTGTTTGTTGGTGTTGATCATGTTAAAATGTTTAATTCTTGAAGAATGACCATCAAATATTTTCGCTTTCATTTTTTTTTTTGTGTAAATTTGATGAAAGTATATTTCTTGTTTTTAATACACTGTTGACCGGTTATGTAATTAAACGAACTTTTGAATTTTTCTCATTTTTTTCTTTACGTTGATTGAATTGATTTAAATTAGAAATAATCGTTGAATGAATGATGTAAGCAAGCAAATGAATGGATAAATGAATTGGTCAAAGTGATTCCAAGTGAAAGACTTATGAACAACAAGTTTGTTTGTTTCTTGCTTAACTTTTCTGCCCATGAGAAAATCAATTTATCAGGTGCACCATCCGCCATACATTCACCATTTGATGAGGTTAATTCTCGGTGATTTGGACACAAAAAGTTGATTTGATTGCTTATCGTTCGTTGCTGCTTGTAGATCGTAGTTGCTTGATTGTTTAGCTGCTGCTGATGCTTCTGCTGCTGCAGGTTAATTAACGTTGGTAATTTAGAATGCGTTTTTTAGTTTTTCTCTTGTTTTACAATCGTACGATTCTTTATTGGTGATGTTTTAAATAAAATGACCAATCGACAACGAAGAATAATGATAATCAAATATCTATTGAATTGAATTGAACAACTAAGAAACAACGAAACAAAGCAACAAGTTCAATCCAATGCCAACCAGTGTTGTCGTATATATTTTAATTTTTTTCCTATATTTTGTCTTTGATCATCAACAAACAAACACACAGCTGCAATTTTTTTTTTATTTTCAAATTACATTAAATCATGTGTTCAAGTCAAATCAAGTAGTGATAAAATGAATAGAAATAAAGAGAATTCTAATAATAATAATAATTCAATTTTCATTTAAAATCAAAGAGAAATAACGAAAACCGACGACAATTGATAATTTGAAAAAGTAGAAATAACGAAATGATCAACAGGCAAATCAACTAAGAACCAAAAGATTTTGACAGAAGCATCAAAGTCTTTATTTCATTGTTATTGTTGATATTATCATCAATGATTCTTTTGACAAAAAAAAGCATTCATTCGTTTCTGTGGATATTTCAATCATTAATATGACCATCATCATCTCCAACCGACAACAATTTCAAAGAAATATGGTGAATGATCATTGATGATTATCTGTCAAAATTTTTCATTTTATCAAGTAAACATTAAGTAATAAATTTCTTCCATTTTCAATTGAAATCGAAATTGATTTGATTAATTAATCATTTTCAAACATCATCATCATCATTATAACTATGAACACGTGCTAATATGGTATTGATTAAATATTGAATTCATTAAATTTTATTTATTTATTTTTGAAGAAAAACACCTTTAAACCAAGAAAAAAAACCAATTAGAAAATTAATGAAAAATACTTTCATTCATTACTAATGGCTATTTATGTAAAGAAATGAAGACTGTAATTGTGATTGGTGATAATAATCAAAATAATCAAAATCAACGTAAAAATTCATATCAACAACCAATAAATGATAATAATCAATGGTTTATAAATACTACTAATAATTGCAAAAATCAACCATCCAATCAATCATATCATAATCAATGTTTAAATGATGAAAATTATGATCATGATCATCATCAACATCAAAATGATGGTAAAATATTTTTGAATCCACCATCAATATTAGCTTGTTATGATTTTGATTCAAATGAAACATCTCAATCTCATTTATCATCATTATCATCTAATTCATTCATAAGCAACATTAGTAATCATCAAAATTATCGATCATATCCGAATTTATTGACTGCCATTAAGCATAATCATTATTATTTGCAACAACAACATCATCAAAATCAACAATCAGAACCACGATCAAAACCACAATCAATCGATCAGGTAGGGTCGAATCATTCAATTTTGAATTATTAAACGATTTCTTATTAATTAATTCTTGATCAAATTTGATAATAAACTTCAAACTAATTTCAATCTTACGGAAATGACTTTGTATCGAAAATTTTTTAATTAAAAATTTTCTGATTCTTCTTCATCTTAAATTCTTTGCTTAATCCAATAAGCACACACATTCCTTAATTTCCTTGTTCTCATGCCAAGTTTATGAAATAAATGAGATAAATAGCAGCAACAACAATAGCAGCTATTGATACTTGTTGCTATTCATTCAGTTTATTTAATTATATTCTTAATAATTATTGATTGAAAAAATTTTTATTATTTTCATCTTAATAATAAATAATATTTCTCATATCAAATAAACATGGAAATATTATTATTTTACAATGACAAATGATAATATTATTATTATTGCTGTCTTTGTATGATGATGATCATCATCAATGGCAATAATAATGCTTGTGCCAATGACCTTGTCACCTGTCAATTACAACTACAAATAGTACATCTTGACAATGAAGATGATGATGATGATGATGTTGTCATTTTCAACTTGTTAATTCAAATTGAATGATAATAATAATAAAAATAATAATAAACCAGCGAATAAATAAATGAATAAATAAAAACTTCTGTTTCAAGTGACAAATTTCAAATTTTTTCATTTTCAATTTTTCGATTGAATTGAAATATTCAATCATTCTTCTCCTTGTCTTATTATGTCTTTTTTGATTATGATTATTCAATCCATAAATGGTAATCATCATCAAATAAAAGGTGTTTGATGTATGGATTGACGCATATGATGGCTATGATGTCATCATCATCATCATCATCATCCAACGATTGTTTTTGACAATTCAAATTGAATTGATGAAAAAATTTTCTTGATTTTTAAAACAATCAAATTCATTTAAATTTAAACAAATTTTATTGCAAGATTTGTATTTTGTTGTTAACATATTTGTTTATAATTATTCCCAGAAATATGCGTGTTTCTATTTATTTATTAAGCCAAATATTCATTCACTTTAATATATTTTCATGTTTACACTGTCTTTCAGTGAAAATTTATTTGAATTGATTGAATATTTAAATTCATTGTTGATTTTACATTTTTTTGTGCCTTTGTCTTTCATTCATTCATTGATTCAAGACAATTCAATGGCAATTGTTTTATTATTTATTTCTTTATTGCCAGTATTCCTAGAAAAAACTTAAAATCATTCAGATTTTAATAAAAATATTAAAATGATGCTTTTATATATTTGGATAATGTATGTTTCTAGAAGGCAAAGTAAAATTTCTCAAGTTTTTTTATTTTGTAGTCCTCATATACTACCATTTGATGTACTTAACCATTGTTATTTCGATTATGAAACACATTTTTTCTCCAAAAAAAATATTTCTTGATGTAAAATTAATGAAAAAAATAATATGGATCCATTGATGGATTGATTAATTCGAAAAGAAAATGAAAAATTTTAAATATAGAAAGTATATTGAAATATCCATTGTAATATCGTATTTCTTGTTGTTGATATTGAAGGATAAACATCCTTAATAATGAACAAAACAGATATTATCATCAATGATCGGAAGTTTGTATTTTAAAGATTGCAAAATTATCATTTTTCTTTGTTTTTCTTGTAATTTCTTCGACATTTTTTTGATGATATTTTCATATTCATTTCAAATTTCATTTTCATCTTCATTTTCGTTTGATAAAACAGATGAATAAAAGATTAAATTTATCATCATCATCGATAAAATGTCATTTCATCAACAATCATACAACAGCAATCGACAATAAACTATTTGAACGTAAAATCGGTGAACAATATCTGCCACAAGAATCAATAAAAAAACGTTCATATAGTTTTGATGTGATTGATTCATTTTTAAAGAATAATGATAATTATGATGATGATTATTTAAATAATGATAATAATAATTTACAAACAAAAACCACAACAACAAATATGACAATGGCAATAAAAAATAATAAAAAACATCTGGATTCAATAAAACACATAGAATCAATGACAGATTCATCATCATCATTATCATCTTCAACACCATCATCATCGACATATTCAATGCTTGATGTTAACCGTGACCATCATGGTCATCATCATCAACAACAACATCAAATTAATAGTGATAATAACAATAACAATAAACATAGAACATTTATATGGACATATCCTTTTATTGGTGGTCATAATTGTGAACATTATCGATCATCATTATGGTCAAAGTCATGTGTTGAATGTGTTCATTCACATGAATGTAATCATCAATCAAAAAAATCATATGGTCTCATACGCTCATTTGGATGTTGTTTATTAATTATATTAATTGCAATCATATTATTATCATTATCAATTGTACTTGGTTTTTCACTTTACTTAGCAATTGTAACAAATTTTTTAAGTGAACAAACATTTGCATATGGTATTAGTGGAAATTTTCGCGTTGTTTCTGGTGATACATTTACTATTCGACTATTGAATCAAACCTCAATGGAATTTCGTCGTAAATCATTGCGTTACGAACGAATCGTTAGTCATTATCTTTTTTTATTTGATGATTTTTTTATTTGATTATTGTTCTTTTTCAGATGGAACATATATTTCGGCATAGTTTATTATCAGATTCATTACTACATACTGAAATTTTTACATTTCGACATGGTAGTCTGGTGGTATTTTTTCGTTTTTACACTCAAAAATTATCAATGGATCAAATATTGTCGATACAAAAATCAAAAACAATTATAAATTTTGGTACAATCGAGAATGTACTGTTAGATGACCAGATTATATCAGCGAAAATACGACAAACTTTGTTGCACTCATTTCGACAACAATGGTTTAATGCATCAACAACAATAACAACAATGAATAATGTGAATGCATTATCATTAGAGAATGAATCGATAAAACTGTCACATTTAGAGCGTTTGACAGAACAACAATATCGTCAAAGGTTAAAACATAGGATGAATATGAATGAAGAAATGATTGATAGGATCGACAAACAATTTCAAAAACAGCAAACATTACAAGAATTGGCCGAAAATCAGCCTTCAATGTCATTAGCAGCATCATCACCTCCAGCAACAACAACTACAACAACCTCAGCATCAACTATGGCGGCAACTTTTATTCCCAACATAATCAATCAATTTAGGTAAATGATACAAATAAATTATGTGAAAAAAATTTTGAATTTGATCATTTCCCTTATTTTCTTCCTGATTCACGTGAAATGATTTTGAAATGTACTATTAATGATTATATGTTTTCATCCAGCTCAAATGAAAGTGAAAATGTTTCACAAGTTTTTCCGATCGAAATAACAACAACAACAGCATCAGCAGTGAATAGTCCTCTAGACCTTGATGATTTTGAAGACAATAATATTAATAATGATGAAAACATTACGAAACCAACAAGAAAAGCAAATATTATGCAAATATCAGACACAACAATTACAACAACGACTATCCCTGTGAATTTATCTAGTCAAATAGAGTTTACAACAACATCAGCAACAACAACAACAAAAACACCAACATCAACCAAATTATCAATTCAAATCAATCAAATAATCGGTGATGATTCAATAATGAATAATTCAACAACAATACAACCAGGTGTTCTTGAATCAATAGAAGAAAACAATGATGATGAAGTTGATTATTTTTTCGATGATTCGAACAATATTTACAATCAATCAAATGATCAAACAAATAATCAACAACAAAGTCCAGTAGCGCATCATGATGCAACTATCGATGGATTTCATATCAATCTATATCCAACAGTTGGAACAGTCACGGAAGATAAACAAAATACTACAACAGATAAGATACTGATATTATCAAATGATTCGTTTGATTTATATTCAGTGAGAAATCATACAAATATTTCAACATCATTGGAAACAAATGATCATGATGATGATCAAAATGACGATGAATATGCAATTGAAGATGAATTCAAATTGAAACCAACATTGACTAATTCCAGCGTCGAAATCATCAATAAAACCGATAATTTTGCTGCTATAATCATTATTGAAAATGAAACAACAACAACATCATCAAGTGAATCAACAACGACAACAACACTGCCTTCTACTCGAACACCATTGTTCCATCCTCCTATACCTGTATTGACATATGGCACAAGATTATCCAAAAAATTGCTGAACAACCGTAAACAAAATTCTAGTCATGAGAATAATTCTCTTCATGGCTCGTTCTATTATTATAATTCAATCGATAAGAGTGAGTGTTATATTGTTTGTTTGTATGAATTAAATTTATATTATTTATGGCCTTGTGATATTATCCAACATAGTTCCTAGACCAATTCTACGAACATCAACAACAACACCATCACCTACGACTACAACATCTGCTCCAAAAATCGAGTGTAAAATTAATGAATTCGTATGCTTGAATGAAAGTAGGAATGGTAATGGCCATTGTATTCAATTCGAATCAATATGTGATCATATAGTGGATTGTACAGATGGTTCAGATGAATTACAATGTCGTTGTGCTGATTATTTACTTCGTGATGAAACACACCGTCACAAATTATGTGATGGCATCATTGATTGTGCTGATCTCAGTGATGAAACAATCACTTGTGGACCGAATTGTCGTGAGGGGATGTATGTTTGTCATGGTTTTACAAATCAATGCATCGAACAATCAAAAGTATGTGATGGCAATAATGATTGTCTGAATGGTGATGATGAGCAAAATTGTATTGCACTTGTTGATCAAAATCAAAATAATGATATCGATAGTAATAGAATTTACCATCATAATCCGAACGGTATACTCTATATACAACATAATGGTCAATGGGCACCACTTTGCTTTGATACATATGATTTAGATTCAGACAATTGGATTGATCATCGCTATGAGAATGATAGCATTGATATGAATCATAATTCATCAATTTCGATATCATCCATGATACAAATCGATGATATGGGACAAGCTGTTTGTAAAGCAAATTATTATGTTCGACTAAAGAAAATCAATATTATCACTAGTGAAAGATCAAATAAAATAAATGAATTTTTTGCCATCAATCCAAGATTGCCCAGTGAATCAAAGCCATCATTATCAATGTAAGTTTTTTAAAATATTTCAATTCTTAGAATCTAAATATTGAATTACAGTTGGAGCAGTTTATTCGAAAAAACTACCTGTCCAGGACGAAAAGTTGCCGAAATTGAATGTTCAACAATTGGTAAATATGATTAATTGTGGATATTCTTAATCAATTAATTTGAATGGATATCCAACAGAATGTGGTATAAGGCCAACGAGTACAAGGCATCAACGGCGAATAATTGGTGGTCAATCATCTTCGTATGGATCATGGCCATGGCAAGTTGCATTATACCGTGAAGGTGAATTTCAATGTGGTGCAATTGTCATTGATTCAGAATGGCTTTTGACAGCTGCTCATTGTTTTTATTCGTAAGTCGAGAATATTCCTCTTTTATGACAAAAATTTTAATTTATCTCCATGAAAAAAGGACACCAAATGCATTTTGGACTGCTAGAAGTGGTGTGCTTCGTCGTGGTAGTATACAAAAAACATTACATGAAGAAATTCGTCGAATAGATCGTGTGTTTGTTCATCCGAATTATGTTGACAAAGGTTTCATCAATGATATAGCATTGTTGCATCTTGAAAGACCATTAAAATTTAGCAAATACATACGACCAATTTGTCTGCCAGACAAAGAAGATAGTTTTATTGATCGATGGAATAATCAATTGTGTACAACGGTTGGCTGGGGCAAATTATTTGAACATGGACGCATTTTCCGTGAGTCTTATGAATGTGTTTGACAGGTATAAAATCCTTATTATAATTTTCAATTCATAGCTGATACCTTACAAGAAGTAACATTGCCCATTATATCGACTCAAGAATGCAGGAAACGTACATTATTCTTACCGTTATATAAAATAACTGATAACATGTTCTGTGCTGGTTATGAAAATGGTGGTCGTGATGCTTGTCTTGTATGTTGATCACAATTTATAATGAATAGCAATGAAAAACATTTTAAACATTTAATAGGGCGACAGTGGAGGACCAATAATGTGTCAAAAACCAAATGGTAGATGGATTCTTCTCGGTATAACAAGCAATGGTGATGGTTGTGGACGTGCTGGCCGTCCTGGTGTTTATACAAAAGTATACAATTATTTGTCATGGATAAAATTAACAATGTCGAATGGTTATAATTTAAATCGAGGATTTGAAATGAATTCAAAAATGGTCATGTTAATCACTGGTAAACAAGTTGATTATCATCCTCAACAACAACAACAACAGAAACAAGAAATAATGAATGATAAATCATGTGAAAATGGTTATCGTTGTCCTTTAGGAAAATGTTTACGAAAAGAACAAATTTGTGATCATATTATTGATTGTCATGAAGATTCATCCGATGAACGTTATTGTTCTTATTCATATAATAATTAATTAATTAATCAATCGATTAATTAATTGATCAACAATGTCTCAATCATTCACTGAATTCCTTATCGTATTCATTAGATTCTTCGGATTCAATAGGGTCTTGTATTATTTATTTGGGTAAATCAATAGGATCAATCATCACCATCATCATCTAATCATCTAATCATTGTACAAAAATAAAAAACAAAAACGATTTTGCTCATTTCTTTCTTCTTTCAAAAAATTGTAATCAAAGGGTTTAATTTTGCTTGAAATTAATTTGGAGGAAAAAAATTAAAAAATTTTCAAATTTTTTAAAATCTACAACTTTTAATTCCAGTCGGAAGATGGCGCTCACGAAGTGTCTTGATTCGATTTTCAAAATTCTAAATTTTGATTTTTCGAAATATTCAAAAATAATCATTTTTATTTCATTTCATTTCATTTCTTAATTTCATAATTTTTCATGATTATCAGCAATAATACAAATCAAAATGAAACTAAACAAGTTAAAATTGATGATTATGCAACAAAGATATTAGAAATCAGCAAAAAATCTTCGAAAACATCCCAAAATGTTCAAAAATTTAAAAATTTTCCTCAAAAAAATGATTTGTGCTTTCGAATTTGAAATTTAGTTTTGTTTACAAATTCCGTTTTTTATTTTGTTTGAAATATTCTCGTGAAAAAAAATGAATGAAAAAAAAATTAAGAAAAAAGAGGAAATTAATATGAATTTCTAATATCAATAATAATGGTAAGCCTAAAATGTTCATTTTTTGATCGACCACATTTCTAACAATATTTCTTGCATTAAAAATGTAACTGAATGCATTTTAGTTATTAAATTGTTTACATTATTTTGATTATTATTATTAATATTATGATTATCATTATTTATTAAAACGCCATGTTCATCGATTGAATGTTCATTGTTGGATGCCATCATCATCATCGTTGATGCTCTGTCAGTATTGTTATTATTATTTTCATTTATGGTGGAACATGATGATGATGCTGCTTTCACACAACAATCAATGATTTGATTTTGACTAGATTCATCACTATTTATTGTCGATGTTGTCGGCGATGATGATTTTGTTATGGCAGTCTTTGCTGATGCTGAAGAAGAGGAAGGTAAAATTGATGATTTAATATTCAATGATGATGATGATGATGACAATGAAATGCTATCATCAATCGTTGCTAAACTTTTTGATCTAATTGGTACTGTTGTGATTGCTGATAATGATGATGATGAAGATGAAAAAGGTACAATAGAATCATTATTGTTTGATAATAATTGAATTAACATTTGAAGTAAATTATTATTATTATTGTTATTCGTATTATTATTATTATTATTGTTGGTTAATTGTGATTGTATTAATGGCTGTATAATGGATAAATCATTTAAAACATCTAATAATGCTGGTTTTAAATCGCAATCATAGTCGATAATTTTTTCATTTTGTTCTGGTTCTGTTTCGATATTATCATCTACTGTTTTGTCATTTGCCTCTAACTGTTCTTTGCCTTCGATTCTGGCCATTATTTTCGATTCATCCACATTATCATCATCATTCATAACGTTTGATAATTGATTTGATTTTATTTGTTTTTCGACCATCATCGCTGATTGTTTATCATCATTATTATCGAATTCTGAATGGAACAAAATTGATTTTTCATTTTTAGTAAATTGATTCGATTTCAACAAAAGCTTTCTTGCTTGTCCTTTACGTTTCTTTTTATTGTTTATTTGATTATGATTATTTGTATCATTATCCATTATAATATTAATATCATTCACAGTTTTTTGTTCCGATTGATCATTTTGTTGTTGTTGTTGTTGCTGTTGTTGCATAATACTTTGTAATAATGATGAAAATGATTGATCAATATTATCCTGATGTTGATGATGATGTTGTTGTTCTGGATTTTCGGATTGATCCTGTTTACTAAGATCAAGAATTTGATGATTATCCAGAAATTTATTTGATTTTATACATTTGTCCATCATTTTTTTATTATGATCAACAACATTTGTTTCATTTTTATTGATCGTTAAAGATTTTTTCTGCTGTTCTTGTTGCTGCTGTTGTAGCTGTTGCTGTTTACGTTGTTGCTGCAATTGTTTACGTTTATTATTAAGTAATAATAATTTTTCTTTTATTACATGATTCAATAGATGATTACTAAAATCTGTTTTTGATTCAGTTTGAAATTGACAATAATTACAACGTAATAATGATGATATTTGTTGTGTTTCTTGCAGATTTACATCATCAATTTGATTTTCGGATTTATTTGTATTGTTATTGTTGTTGATATCATTTAAATCTTTAACATTTGTTTCAATTTTCATTTTTGTATTTTCAAATTTTATATTTTCATTTGACAATGCTTTTAATTTGTCAATTTTAATCAAATCATTATTATCATTTGTATCATTATTAGTATTAGTATTACATCTTATTAATTTTGATTTTGTTAACGTTGTAATCGGTAAGGTTGTTTTTGTTGATGATGATGGCAATGTTGTTGCAGATGATGATGATAGAAATTTTTTTGGCCTTGGTCCACGCCTGGTACCATAAACATCAATAACTGGATATGGATTAGGTGTTCCATCCAAATTCAATACACATGCAGGACGATGTTTATATTTGCGTAAATGTAGCTTAAGACTATGACAATATTTAGTTGCATATGTACAATCATCACAACGATATTGATAAATGTTTGAATGTGATTTCATATGTGAGTTTAGCATTGATTTATTTACACAGCTATAATTACATTTGCCACATTTGAATGGTTTTGAACCGAAATGATTCCGTAAATGATATTCTAAATGATGTTTATATTCAGTAACAAAATTACATTTAGGACATGATAGCATTCGATCCATTTTGATATGATCTTTTGTATGTTCCCAAAAGCTATGCTTGTCCAATGCAATAAAACCACATTGTTTACAGCGATATTTACGATTACGTGCTGGATTTGGTCCATTGCCACCTGCTTGCATTTCTAAATCTTCTTGATCAAATATCAATTCAGCATCTTCTAAATCGATTGATTCATCAAGAAATTGTTCAACAATATCATCGCCATCACCTGACCATGTTTCTGGTGGCGTTTCTGAATGGAAATCTCGTATATGTCTTTTTAATCTACCTTCAGTACGTGATGTATAATCACAATGTGGACAACGATGATCAAAATGTGTATTCATGTGTGCATTAAATTGTAATTTTGAATCTCCAGTATACGGACATAAATGACAACGATATGTTGGATTCTTTGATAAACTATTTTCATTTTTAATTGTTTTCATTGTTGAAGATGTTGTTGTCGATGATGGTGATACAACAGTTGATTCAACAAGACGACGATTTATTGAATATGATTTAATCTTATTTGATGAATTTTTCTTCACATATGAGGGCGATTTTCCATTCGTGATACGTTTTTTGTTGAATTTTGATTTTTTTGATTGTGACTCACACTTCTTTGTGATTGTCGTCGTTGTTGTTGATGGTTCTTCAATCACCGGTGTCATTGATTCAGTTGTCGAACATGTTTCAACAATCTCTTCTTTAGCTGTGAGATTATTCACTGATTCTGATGAATTTTTCGATAGTGTCAATTTATCTAAAAATGATGTTGTCGTCGTAGAATTGCCTGCATCACTACCCATCATCATCATACGCATCATAAGTATGGGATTTTGATATGTCAATGAATTGGTCGATGTTGGTGGTGATACACATGAAAATGTTGATAAACGATTATGTTCAATTGTTTGATTAGATGGTGAAATCATATTCATTTCTGATGATGATTGTTGCTGTTGATGATGCATCGCTGCCATCAACAACATGGAATGAAAATCCGTTGGTTGTGGTTGCGGTTGCTGTTGCAAGGTCGTATCATTGTCATTAATTTTATTAATTATTGAGGATGGTTGTGTGAATGGTGAATATAATGATATTAAATCGGTAATAATTGGATTATTATTATCATTATCATCCACATCCATTGTTGTACTTGTAGCTGGTTGTGTTGATGAATAATTATCATTATTATTGTCATTATTATTATTATTCGAAGCCAATAATGACCATTGACCATTGTTTATCGAACGATAACGATGTTGATTGCCGAAATTTGACATTTTTTCTTTTTTGTTTCACTCAAAAACAATTCAATGATCTGTGAAAAATGAAAATAAAAAATAAATTCATGTTAAATGAAATTGTATTGGAGAAAAAATTGTATCAATTATGGCAAACAAGATCAACAAAATCTGCTGAGAAAATTTTCACACATGTTCAAAGTAACAATTTTGCTGCTGGTCATTGATCATCTTGCCGACAAAACATTTTGACCAGAATTCATCCGTTGAAGAGAAAAAGCCACCAACATTCATTTGTTTATAATTTGCTTGCTTTTTAATTTTGAAGTGTTGATTTTGTGTTCGAATCTCGATTGATTGATTGATCGATCATTGATTTCTAGTAATTGATTCAAGAACAATTTACCAAAACATTATAACAAACCAACAATAACAATTTAAACTTCCCAAACTTCCGATCTCCATGTCTATGATACATCAATTCAATGCATGATCATTAAACATCACTAACAATAAAAATCGGAAATTGAATCGGAATTTGGCATATACAAATCAAAAATAATTTCGGTGAAAAAATTTCCGATCAAAGAAATTTGATTATTCATTGAAACGTTCATTTGAAACAGAATTTCAACCGAAGATGTGCTCCTCTATGAACAATTGAAACAATGTTTGTTTAAATCAATCAAACAAACAATGTTGAATATATTTTATTTTTATTCTAAATACTATACAAAATTCAAGTGTCATTTTTCTATTTTGTGTTGATTTTGATTTCAATTTAAAATATTGTATTTTTTGTACAAAGCACAAAAAATATAAACTAAATCAATTCGGAATTGATTTAAATCAACTTTTCAACCAGAAAAAAAAACATCTCTCGGTTGGATGTGTGATTTGCCACACACACTCATACACATTTATTTGTAGCCATTCAACAACATACAATAATATCAATACACACATAACATACAATTTTTGACTAATTCACAGTTTGAATTGTGTTTTTTTAAGTTTTCGATGATTTGATTGAAGACTTTGAATTCAAAGTCTGAATCGGTGAATCTGGTTTGGATCTTTTATTTTGTTTTTTTAGAGAATTGAGAATTTTTCAAGAATTCATACTTCAAATACATTTCCATTGGCAATTTAACAAACAAAATTTTCATTCAATTTTTTCATTAATTTCATTTTGATTCTCGAACGCCAAATTCAATAGTAATTCTCGTTTTTTTTTTTTTTTTTTTTTTGAAAAAATAACAAAACAACGAAGATGTTTAATAAGAATGGTAGAATTGAAGAATGGTTAATTTGATGTAATAAATCAAGAATTTTTTCTTTTAAATTCATTGAAGATTCTTTGATTTTCACAAAAAAAAATTGAAAAAAATTCAATTTTTTACTTCTTAGAATTTCAAAAAAAAAAAAAAAAAAAAAAAAATGATTAGAGAAGTTCAATGACTGTTTATGATGATCAGAAGTAAAAGAAAAAAAATCTCGAAAAAATAAATAAATGTCAATGTATTTTATCCTTATTGCATTCATAGTGACAATCTGTCACCTATTTTAAAGGTCATCGAATCGTTGTTGTTGTCGTTATTGTAGTGGTTTGAATGTAAAATTAACCTGTTGTCAACGTTGCTGTTGTTCACCATCGAAACTTTTGTTTTGACCCCTTAGCTATAAGCCAAAAAGGTCAATCGCGTATTTTGTTGGCATTGTTATGGCACGTGCCAGTTTTATTCAATTCAAACTGAATAAAACTTGTTGCTCCAATAAATATTTGGTCATAAATTTTCATTTAGATTTTAGCCTCGAAAGCGACCAGCTGCTTCAATTATTATCATCACGATGATTGTGATTATGGCATTGTGTGCGCGCGCGTATGCATTTGTCTCTGCATAAACTGCCGTTTAAGATATTATATCGAACTGTGTAAAATGTAAAAATTTCATAAAATAACCAGTTGACCTCCAAGAGCTTCGACAAATATATTTATTCGTATGTTTCACATGAATATATGAATATGGATATTCAAATGTCGATAATAAATCAACAAATTGAGCCCTTTGGGTATTAATTGTAATTGAACAGTATTGTGGTATATGGACAATAATATCAAAACTAATAAAAATTCGAATGATAATTATCATAAATTTTGATGAACCACAATTGTTGATCGTCAAAAAACAAATTTGCTTTTGATCTATAATTACAATGACCAACCAATAAATTAGTTTTATTTTAATTTTGGTGCAATTCAATTGGCCACAAAATAAAAATGACCGTTATCAATTTTATAAATTTTTCTGACCAATAATTTACACGTGTCCTCACCGCTGTTCACATACTGCTCCAGGTTCAGCTGAAAGACAATAGAAAATCCTTCAATTTGTAGCAACTGGTTGCGACAAACTATTCGTTATATGACGCACTGACCATATAATCATTATTTACACCGAAGATCAGCCAAAAAATTGGTCATAACCATTGAAAAATTCTCGGCACAAAAATTGATCAAACGAAGACAACAACCCTGTTTGTTGTCCTTGTAGACTTGTAAACAATATACGAATAGATTCGAATTATTTGAATAATCTCAAGTCTAAATTTAAAACAAATTATTATCATTGCCAATGTCGAATGATGATGCTGCTGATGGTAGTCATCATTTGTTTTCATTGATTCAATTTTTTTCTTCAAAAATTATTCCAAGTTGTCATCAAAGCACATCGCAGACGACAAATGCAGATGTTGGCTCGAAAGAATTGTTGATTCAATTATTGATTCGAATGCTCAATTGAAATGAATGCGTGTGCATTAGTAAGTGCATCATCACTTCAAAAAACACTTTATTTGTCCATAATCTACCATTTTCTTTGTTTGTTTGCTTTTGCAATGGCAAACAATAAAAAAATCATCATCAAAAAAGCATCTTTGATTCATTTCTGGTGAAAAATTTCTTCAGAAATTTTTTCATAAAAAATGAGGTCAAAGTATGACACGTGTTTGTTTATTTGACTTTGAATTTCACTGCTTCTTACGACGACCACCACAACTCATCATCATTTAATGATGATTATTATTTACAACATTTTTCAGTCAAAGCATCTCAAGTCAAAAAATGGCTACTGTATTTGATATCGTCGACTATGTAGAAGACTATTAAAACTTCAAAACTTTCGCTTTTCGTTTGAAATTTGAGTTAAAGCTGCACGCGCTTGCGTTTCACAAATGCCTACAATCCTTGCTTTTGTTGTTTAGTACTAAACAAAAATTGTCATTGATTTTTCAAATGACCATATGGTAAACATCTGTGTTTTGGTTTTTTTCAATTTTAGGCCAAAATAGACGTAATTTTAAACTCGAATTTTCAAATGGGTAAAAATCTAAAAAATTTTTTGAAAAAAAATTTGAAAAAATTCAAAAATAAATCCATTCATCAAATTCGTGATTCTCTGATTCGCCATAAAAAACATGAACAATTTATTGACCAAAGGTCAAATGATGATGATAAAATGATTTATTAATGTATGCACGAAAATTGTTTATTTCAATTGTGACACGTTCATATTCACATTTTCACAAATGAAAATTGATAAATTTGAATAAGTTGCGCGTGCATACCGAACAAATTTGTTCGGTTTTTTCCACAAAATTAGTTGGAGAAAGGTCAAACAATCCACGACAACAATGAAAATGAAATAATGATGACAAAATTATTTATTACACTACTCATGAATAACCGTTTTCATTATCAATATTATTCAATGATAAAGGCTTATAATTATTTTTTTCATGCATAATACCAACTTATACCGTAGACAACCCTATTGGCCAATCATTCAATCATCAGGCCAATAAACCCTCTGTGAGCATCTTCAATGATAGAAATTTTCATAATTAAATTTTGGCAAATTTCAATTTTGAAGAATTTTTAAGCAAAGAAGCTAAGAAATTACATTGTGTCAAAGGTCATGTGTGTCGAAGATGTTTTGACAAAATGTTTCAAATTTTTGAATTCCTTCAAATCCAAAACACAAAAAATACTTAAAGGATGTTATATGTTTTGGTCGTTGTTGAGTGTATCTCAGTGTAAGCTGGTTGTTTTGTATCTGTTCTGTGCTGTTGTTGTCAAACATGAAATAAACGAATAAATAAATAAACATAATGAATGAATGAATAAATAATAAAAAATCATAGTAAATCTTAAAAAATCTAAAAATAGCTTTAATTACTTTGGTTGAGATGAACATTTGCATCATTTTATTTGTGAATTTTTTTTTGTTACTTTATTCGTGGATTTTTTTCTCATTTCATTCTTATGAAATGTACAAAATTCTTCATCATTGTTGTTGTTGTTCATCATATTCTTTGTCAATTTGTTTCTCTTCATCATCAACCCGAAGACCTTTGACATTTTAGTGAAGCTTTGAGATTCATGAATTCATAAAGCATACAGGATTATGATTTGTTTGAATCGGTTTTTTGTTTCTTCGAATGAAAGTTTTGTGTCAAATAATTTAAAATAGACCATATGAAAAGGATTCGACCAAACAAACAAAAAAAGCGCCGAACAAACAAACCAAGCAAATAATCACAGGATGAATTTCATTGGTCATTGAATGAATGTATGGCCCGTAACCGGGCCAATGACAAATTTCAATCTTTTTTTTGGTATTTGGTTTCGTCCAGTGAAATATTTTCGGTCAAATTTAGACCGAAATAAATGATAAGAATGAAATAATAATAATCATAAAAAATTGACCAAATTAAACATCTGAGTCATTAAAATTATTATTACTTTTATTATATTTTATCATCATTATTATGGTTTACCCCGTTGAATACACACACACACACGCCCATAGCAATAATAAAAATAATGATCCGATTTATACACGAATATACGTGTAGATATTTATATATTCATATCTAAATGTATGGATTTCGATATTAATATTTGTTTTTAGATAATCAAATGATAATAGCGGTAATAATGAAACGAATTTGATTTCAAGTTTATTTTTGCTCTAAGAATTATTTGATTTTAATTGATATGTGACCGTAAATCCCTGAAGATATATCCTTGATGATCGTATATTTTTGATTCGATGTAATATGAGTATTATTATTTTTTCGAGAATAATATGTTTAATCATTGAATTTATTTCATTTTTTGGACCATTCAAGAATGGACACTGTCCATTCAGATCTATGTAAGTTATCAAAGGGTTTTTTTTTTGTTTCACTCGCTGAGTATTCGAACACATCTGGCTCAAACCTATTTCATTTGAAACTAAAATATTTTTGTATTCAATGGATTTGTCCAATTGAAACTAGCCACGAGCTTAGTCCACGTACAACGTAGGATTTTTTTGGATTTTTTTTTCATTTGATCACAAAATTCGATCAAATTGGCTGGTCAAAGGCCCGAAAAAAAAGCTGCGCTTACTGGTCAACTAAAAGCACCGAAAAAAATCCTTGAACACTGTTAATTAATGTGCAAAAATGAGAGATTATCAGCCAATATTTTAGGTGTTGATTACTAGCCTACAGCCTCATTGAATGTGTGCAATCAATATTCATTGAACTGTATGCGCTTGTTTTGAATTTTGAGGATTTTTTTTATTTGTTTATTCGTTCATTGGTAAACAAATCGAATCAAATCGAACGATTCCATTTTCGTTCAAAAAGGGTTATCGATTGATCGTGGCAGTTTTTGTGAAATCAGAATTAATCATTGAATTATTGAAAAAATTGCTGACAATTATTATGATCGATGATTGTAATATGAGTAATGAGTAATTTCGAATCTAAATGAATGATTATTAGCGAAATATTACGCAAGTTATTTGTGCAATAAACAAATTGAAAAATAGTGAAATTGAAAATGGATCGAATTGATCGAATCGATCCATTTGAATTTGAATGAATTGAAATTTATTTTCATCAGTTTTCGATCAAATCTAATCTAACCTTACTGAATGAAAACCTGAGTTCGACTTGGTGAAAGCTTGAGAAGAGGTGATAAGTACCTAATATGAACCTGAGTGGACGCGATGAAGCAGTGAGCCTCGAATTGTCATCATGATACTATGATCGATTTAGTTTTTCAAAAAACAAAAATTAAAACTTAAAATTCTGGTTATCAGGATCTTATTATACTCAAAATCTTCTACTTTTACCTTTTTTCCGAATGAATTCTGAATTTTGATTGATAAATCTTTGTGATTGATGCAAAAACAAAGGTTTTTCTGTACGTATGATTGAATCGAGAAAAAAAATCTGATGTTTCGATGATTATAATAATAGTAATTCATCAAAGCATGAAGTTTAAAAATAAAATTCGAAAATCCAAATGAAATCATTAGGTCGTTGCAAAAATTTTTTCCAAAATCTAATGCTATGGCTTTGAGAAAATTTATGCAACGACCTAATATAAAACTTTTTCTGCGAGAAAATTTTCGGGAAATTTCCCGAAAAATAATTCAACCATGATTTGATCGATTCATTCAATGACGAATTGTAGTAATTTGACAAATTGGTAATGTT
This sequence comes from Psoroptes ovis, assembly GCA_002943765.1. Taxonomy (NCBI): domain Eukaryota; kingdom Metazoa; phylum Arthropoda; class Arachnida; order Sarcoptiformes; family Psoroptidae; genus Psoroptes; species Psoroptes ovis. The sequence goes on along the minus strand of PQWQ01000013.1, from coordinate 781,674 downwards.
CTGAATCAGCCCGAAAACTAAATCAAATCTAATTTTCCAAAACCAAATCAAAACAATTCTTCAATGGCGCATCATCATCGTCATCAGCATCATTCAATCTGATACAAATCAATTCAATTTCAACTAATTTAAAGTAATTCAAATCAATTTTGCTTACCTTTAAAACTTTGCCAACCGTTGATCTGATTCGATTTGATTCTTCTGAAAACTTTCTCTTGGAAGTTTTCTCGTTTCAAACTAAAAAAAAACTCGAAGAAATTTTACCGAATTTCAACCAAAAAAAAAAAAAAAAAAAAAAACACCAAGTTACAAATTGAAAAAAAAATTCCAAGAAAAAACAAAAGCAAAAAATAAAAAACTGGATTTGAAACATCACATCGAATCACTGAATAAAGACTGAAATGTTTTTTTGGATGTTTTTTCTGGTGAAGTTTTTTCTCGTATTTTTTTGGATTTTTACATGTTCTTACTGTTGGTTGCCAGCCGACGAACAAACGAGAACAAAAAAAAAACGTTAAAAATCAAATGAAAACTGATTCGAATCACTTTGAAAGAAAGGCATCGAATCAAATTTTATTTAATTTTTTGTTCTGTGGTACAACAGAACAATAAAAATAAACAAACAAAATATAAAAAGATGTTTTTTTCGATTTTAGGGAAGGGGTGTTTTTTATCGATAGAATGGCCATCTCACATCATTGGTTTGTATAATTTTTTAGGACCAGCCCCTTGATATTTTTTAATTTTATTTTTGATTTTTTTGCCCAAAAATATTGAAAATAACGGTTCCACTACTACTAGATGTTGCAGGATCATTTTTTTGTGATGTTTGTTTTTTATTTCGGTTTTTTTTTCGGTGTTCAGTGAGCAGTTCAGTGACTTATGAGTAATAATTGGTGAAAAAAAAAACCCGTTTGGAGGTGGAGCCTAATCTTATTCGTTATTTTTTTATTGAATGAGTTTAAAAAAACATACAAAATCAAGAGCAGCATCAGTGAAAAAATGAATTTTTTTTATTGACCACGCCTTTTTTTCTTGGTTTTTTTCAGTGTTTTTCTTGTTTTTTGTTTTCTTTTGTGTCTTCAAGAATCGAAAGAAGCTCCGCCCTCTTATTCCATATTTCTTAATAACTTTCATTAAGAGAGATGCTAGGAATAATTTCAAAATTCTTTGAAAAAAATTTTAAGAAATCGAAATTCATTCATTTCAAAGTAAAATTTTCATTTTTTTTTTCTCAGGCGAGAGGATTTTTTGAGGCGAAAAAATTCGGAAATTCTTTGGGTCATTTTATTTTCAAATATCGATCCAATCAAAAGTTTCGTAGAGAAATTTTCGGAAAAAAAACAAATAATTTAAAGATATAAAACAAATAAAACATAAATCATAAATGATTATATCTCGAATAATTGTTGATTTTTCGGTTATTTTATCGATTTTTTTTGGTCCACGCATTTGGTCAAAAAAGTGTATGAATAATTTTTAGGTCAACAATCCATAAAAACAAATCAAAAATTTATGTTAACGCGATTTGACCAGCGATGATGATTAACGTGAGAAAGAGTTTTTTTCAATTTTAATTTTATCTGCTGACCTTAAACAATTTCAATAATTTATAGTGCATAATATTAGTAATGATAATAATAATAATAATGGTATTAACAATAATTTCAATTAACACTAATCAATTTTTAATTTATGGTAATTGGCGGCGGGGACCTTTAGGGTGGTTTTGAAATTTATTTTCAAGGATAAATTCAAGGATTCTCGAGCTTTATACAATTTTTTCACTGATTCAAACACCCTAAAATCGATCGAACAAGAAAATCCAGCCACTTGTCAACTAATCAAGTGTCCAATTGAAAGGGGTGCGGTGGGCATTATCTCAATTGAACATTATCAAGCACTATCTCGGGGAAATTCAATCCATTTTCATTTCATTTCATTTCGATTTTTTCCCTTTCATGAAATATGTAATATTTGAAATAATGGTAATCGCTAAAAGTATGAAATTATCTCAAATAGTACAACTTGTAATATGTTATACAAGTATGGATTTTACTTTTTAAATTTTAGACTAATCAACATAACAAAATCAGTGACCATCTTTTTGAGACCTTAATCAGCAATTTTCAATTTCTCAAATTGTCAACCAGAGAAAATACACAAAAAAATTCAATAAATTCGAAAAAACCCTTGAAAATCAAATCTCAATCACCTCAGGGAATTTAGCACAAAGTTGTCAATGTCCGAGTACAAATATGAGTATAAGAAAGCAAGTATAAGCATCGATGAGTGTGGATTGCCCGAAAAAAAAAAATTCAATTTTCAAACTCAGTCTTCATTTTAATAATTTCAATGATTAACTCGTTTGAAATTATTATCATCGAAAATTGATGAAAATTGATAATTGCGATGAAAAAAAAGTTTTTGATATGTCAAAAAGCTAATTATTTCACCAATAACAACTTGGACAACTCGAACATCAGCAGCAACTGATGCATTTGACATATTTTCAAATGAAAATATCTTTTCTTCAACATTTCCAGTCATTTCACCGATGACAAAAGTTGTATCTGTCACCATCGGCATCGCCACCGTTATCACCCCCGCAAGGAATCGAGCTGTGGATTCTGTGGATTTGGAATGAATTTTCGATCATTCAACCAGAAAACAACAGAAATTTGACGAAGACAAAAATTATTTTGGAAAAATATGGTTTTCGTTCCGAAATTGAGAGCCAAAAACAAAATGAAACAAAGAGTTGTTGTAAATACAAGCTGCTGTGCTGTGCAAGCGCTTATAAATCAAGCCATTCATTTATTAGTTTTTTCATTTAATCAAAGATTCTTTGGTGCATTATTCGATTTCTCGTCGATTTTTTTTGCTATTATTTCTATGTGTTATTAAAAATCGATCAATCAATTTTTCACGAATTTTTGATTTCGCTGAAAAAAATAATGATAATAATACAGCGATAATTACGAGTCAAAAATTTTCAAAATATTATCAATATTACAAACTCAGCAAATTTCAGCCAAACTCAGAATTGTTTCGTTACTTCAATCATCGACAAACTTTCGACTCTTTCTTCGAATCTTTGTTCATGAAGATCCGAAGATTTTAAAAATTCTGGTCAATTATTTGGATGCAAAAAAAATGATTCAAACATTAATCGAAAATAAAGGGTCAGATGGTAAAAAGTCTTTGGCCAGAAAAAAAATTCGTAATTTCAATAATCACAATCATCATTGAACATCAAATATCAGATCCAAAATCCCCAGTCTTCAAACGAACTTTTTCGCAAAAAAACTCTTAATCCTTTCGAAAAAAACCCTTTCGTAAATAGACCTTTCGCAACCTTTTTGATGAATGCAAAACCCTTTGAATCCCTTTTTCCATGTGAAACTATGAAATCATTCGGATTCGAAAAACTCGAAAAAATATGAAATCAATCCAACAATCTATTGGACATATTTTATGGACCATCGAGTAATCCTTTATTACCTTTTTTTTGCATAATTCAAGTGGAAAAAACGTGTTCATCCATTCCTCATGCATTCATTCATATAAAACTCTCGACCTTTGACATTATTATTGATATTATTATCAAAATTTTTATTCATATTTTCTATTTATCAAAATTCAAAATGTTTAAAAAATATAAATAAATAAATAAATATCATTGACCACTGGCCATTGACCAAAGAAAATATAAAAAATATGAAAATAATAAAAATGTCAATCGATTTGATTTGATGAATATCCACCACCAACAACAATAAAAAGTAAAACCTGGTCCATTAACCTAAATGAAAACACGCGTGCAAATTGCTTGTAACGTGCCATTGTGTTTCATGTTTGCTGTATGTTTATTTTTTGAATCTTTTTTTTTTTTGAAGGTCATAACCCTTTTGAGGTCATTTTTTTAGTGTAAAAAATACAACAACAACAACAACAATCGAGCAGGTTTTCCGATTTAAATCTGCTAAAAAAAGAATCAAAATTGCATATTGCAAAGCATTAACCCATTGGCAGCAAATTTCGCTGTTGTTGACCCGTTGACCAGAAAGCAAATGTTTTTTCATTTTTCAGTTTAATCAATCATATTGAAATTATATGTGTTTATATTCATGCTTGTTCTTGTTTCATTTCGATAGAAAAATCATTCGTCAAAAAAAGTAAAAAAAAAATTGATAAAACATGTATTATTTTTATGAAAACACGTGCAGGTGTGTTCCAGAAAAAAACCAAAATAATGAAATTACTTTCTGATTGATTGAAAAATTGAAATTTCTGATCATTTCGATCATTTTGAAACAGAAAAATTCACTGAAATTTGGAATGAAATTCAATTAAATCAGATGAAAATAGACATTTCATGAAATCGAGCATAAAGGATTCGACAGTGTTGGACATTTTTTTCAATTTCGACCATCTTTTAAGCTGTTATTAGTCAATGATATATCATTTTCTAATATTGTCAACCAATTTTAATGGGAAATCTATGTTTTTTGGGCCAATATTAAATATTGTAAATTATTATCATTTATAATAATAGACATTGTCACATCTTTGATAATTAATAAAAATACAAAATTTTTCGCTGTTCCTGCTGCTGCTTCTGCTGTTAATAGATAACAAAATTATTATCATTTGAAATTACACATAGAAAACAACAACATGAGAAAAAATGATGATAATTCAATAAAAATTTCTGCACATTCAAATCCTTTGAATACAATCGATAATCAAGCAATAGATGTGTGTGTTTTGCATCAAATCAATGGCAAGAAATTGAATTATTATTCTGATCGAAACAATCTGATTTTGGACAATATTTTGGACATTTTTCAATAACAACATTGACAGCATCGACAACAGCAGGGAATATCCATAAATTTGATATGATTAAAATACGAAATTAAAAAAATCGAAATGAAACGAAATCAGATGAAATATTATAGAAATTTATCAATTCTTTTTTTCTCGGGTAAACATGATTTTCCACCACCATGTCCATCATCATGATCAGCATCATTGACAATATATGTGTCACACGTGTGTTCATTTCATTTATGTTTGTTTGTCAACCAGAGAAATTTTAAGGGGAAAAAAATGAAATGAAATCAAATAAACTTTCGAAACTTTGCTCATCATCATCATCATTCGCCATGACATGACATATGGCACGTTTGGTGTTTGATTTGCTGTTGTAGCTCATAGTTATTCGTAGTTGACCAGTGTCCACTGTGCTTTTCAGTGTGAAAAAAAATTCATTATTCTTTGACATGACCAAATTTGAATTTGAATTTCTCACTGATTGACCACAAATGATGATGTTCAAATGAGGTTTTCCGATGTCCAAGTTATGGTCAATAATGACAAAAAGAGGTGAACAAATGACCGATGGAAATGAACATTAGAAATGGCCAGAAAATCAATTGAATCAAAGGTGTGTAATTATGTAATTTGTTTATTTGATTTTACCCTTGTTATTATTCAAGATCGCGTACCTCATTGATCATCAGCCAAAAACAAGGGTTACGCATGATCGATTTGAGTGAAATTTTCAGAAATTTTTTTTCCAAAAATTCAAAAGAGTTGATATCAAGCATTTACAACAACCCTTGGACCCCAGAAACGTAGACTGACCCTGTGTAGACATAGCGGTGAACTTTATGGCTTTTTCCATTTCTTTGATTTTTGAAATTTAAAAGTAAAAATAGACAGAAAGTATTTTGGAAAAAATTCAAAAATTGGGAAAAACTGACCATTCAGCCAATTTAATGGCACGTGTTTGTAGCTTTTACTTATTATTATTGCCAAAAATGAAATAAATTACAATTTTTTGCTGACCGTTATGTGTATGTACGTACGAATGATTTGAATTATTTTTCACAAAAATCAAATTGTAAATTTCAACTGTTTGAAACCCTCTCTGTCTCTTTGTGTCTTTGTCTAACCCTTGGCAAGCTACTTTGATCAGCGCTATTCATGACCTTTTCATTCGAAAGTTGTAACACGCGAATTGAATTTTTCAAACAGTTTCGAAAATTCAAAATTTTTCAAATTGAAAAATTGAATTTTGCTGGAATCGATACGGTTCATAGATATCCATGATTTTGTCCATTTTCAAAAAATTTAAACGAAAAATAATCAGTCTGGTCAGTCAATTTGGTGGTCAAAAGGGTCATCATCATAATCATCATTCAATCACATGCATGTGTTCTGTTTGGTTTATATTTATATTTGTGCCAAGCTGCGCGTGTTTTTTTTTTTTGACATGTAAAACATGATTAAACATGACTCAAAGAGTTGTCGATTCAGCAGAATATCTGGACCGAGGAAAGACGAAAAAAAAATCGTCTGGCCACCGTCTTGGATCGATATTCAGTGACCTCGTGATGACCGCAAAGACAAATCGAGACCTACAATCATCAACTACAAAATCTTACGATGGTCGTGGTCATATCTTAATGTCATTCATTTTTCACAAATGTCTGGTTTAAATTATTCCTCTCTTGTTGAAGAAATGGTCATCGCTTTGGCCATCCTAATTAAACAATATCCGTTTGACATTATCGATATCACCATTATTATTATCAATTGAGCATCTGATTATTTATGTTTTACATTTTTTGAAGTTTGAAGGTTGAAGATTGAAATTTACCAAAAAGAAAAAAACGGGTTACAGCCAGTCAGTCAAAAAATATAATCAAGGATTGATATGGTATGCACAATATCACCAACACTAACAGCAGCAGCAGCAGCCTAAAACTAACAACATACAGACTTACAGGCACACATAAATAAATAAATACACAAATATACACACATAGACACGTGTGGCACGTGCTTGGCACGCATTTGAAAAAAAATTATCAAACATTTATTTCATTCGTTTTTTTTTGTTGTTATTATGTTCATAAATCGTTGTTGTCCCCGATCATCAGCACCACCACCGCCACGGGCCAATGTCTGTGTTTGGATTTATTGCTGTGTTGGCCAGCAAAAAAAAGGGTCAAGCGCAACTCGGTGAATGAACTAAAGCTCGAGCTATTATTTTTATTATCAAAATTATTATCGAAAAAACATATTCAAAGGGGTATAAAGGGGTTATGAGGGGCTGAAAGGATCGAAAAAAATGATTGAAATAAAAAAAAATTTGACCAAAGAATGAATGAATGGCTCAATTATTAGTATTAATAATTCGATAATTTATGTGTCAACGAAATGAAATGAAATGAATTTTTTTTTCGGATTTTGCTTTCGGTGATGGTGAACATGTCCAGCATTGAAACCAATGAATGAATGATAACGAGCAATAAAGACAAATGAAATAAAAGAGTTAAAACTTAGCAAAACATCCACAGAAAATTTGAGCCTAAAAAGTTTCAAATCGTCATCACAACTCATTTTTGTGACAATAAAAGAAAAACTTATTGTTGACCAGATTAAGCATCGAAAAATATTGGACCAAAGCAAAGAATCAAAAATAAAATGAAAAAAAATTCAAACTCGAAACTAAATGAACTTGATCAAACACAATATTTCGAATACCGAAAATTCATTTCGTTTTATTTTTTGGCTTTATTAGTTTGTTTCATTTGCTTATTGGCTCGCTGACCAATCGAAATACAAAGAGAAAGAGCCAAAAAAAAAGTTTTGGCAAAAATTAAAGTTTTAATAATTTCTAAACATTATTATTATTATTATTATTGAATAAATATACAATGATAACATCTTTTATTAATCTTTTATTATTAGTCTTATAACAATTCAATAAAAATGATAATAATAATAATAGGAATTATATATTAAAAACAATATATAGAGCAATATTTGAATAATCAAGACATATGAATGATGTTGGAACCTTTCAATTATGATTGAATGATATATATTGCATCACATATTGAATCGATAACTTTTTTCTTTCTATTTTGAATAATAAATTCTTCACTGTTTATCGGTCAAATAATTAAAAATTTGGACCGACGAAATTGAGTCCGAAAAAAAGTTTTACCCAAAATAGATGGATTCAAAGAGTTGAATAGTGATGAAATGGTTGAATAATAAGTCGAATAGTGAGTTCCATTTATTTTAATAATATTCGTATTAAGCATAAGAATTGTTGAATGATTTTTGATATTAAATTAAAATAAATGAAAATTTCTATTTCGTTTCATTTAATTTTGAAGAGTCTTTTGATTATAATTATTCATCGACGAATGATGATTTTCATAGTGTTTGACTCGATAGTAATATCATTGTAATATTATCATCAAAACTTACACTAAAAGTTGTATGGAAAAAAATAAACAAATTATATTAAATTTTAAAGGCTACAAAATGATGAAATTATTAGTCATATTATTATCAGTATTCATATTAAAATAATCGAAAAAAGCTTATTATTATCATTTATATGAAAAAATAAATAAATAAAAATATAAAGAGTTTATTATATTCGAATTCATAATAATCGCTGTTGTTGTTGTCGATATGATATTGAATCAATTTTGTGAAAATAATAATAATAATAACGAAGATAATAATTTCATTTTAGGTATTATTGAAAATGCCTCACTTCTATTCATCAATGCTTCGCTGTTGTTGATGATGAATTGTTTTTCGCTAAAAACAATTGGAGCAAACAGAAATTTTGGAACAGAATTGAATGGGATAGTAGAAGGATGGGGAAGACCAAAAGGGTAAAATAAAACAAAACAAAAAAATCTTTGAGAAATTGAATCGATAAATTCATTATTATTATCGTTATTATGTTCATACTTAATGAATTTATTTATTTATATTTGTTAGTTCCACTTGAATTCACATGATTCAAATTATTTGATGAAATGATAAATTGTTTTGTAGGGAGAAATAGTGATGATAATGAAGACGATGAAGACACTTTAGATGGTCAATGACCAGATGTGTATTGTTTTTGTTTTTAAAATCAAGTTTGATTTTGTGCCGGAAATTTATTAATAATAAATTGACTCAATCAATAATAAGAATCGATAATATCTTTGATGCTGAAATATGTACCGAATATGAAACCAGTGCAACCAATAATGATTATTAATAAATTTTTAATTAATAAATAAAATTTTGTCGTTGTTTTTCTTGTATTCAATCGCGGAAAAAATGTAATCAAATGTAATGTTGATGGTATAATTACTGCAATCAAACTTGATGTTATTGATCCAATTAATGATATGATTAAATCTAATTTCTGTACAATCAATGCGAATATATCTACGGATGTGTAGCAAATTATTATTCATCGATTTAATGAGTATTAATCAAAACGATTAACACGTTGGCTGCCACCGGTGACCGGCAATAGTTTTGGCTGGGACACCATGGGGATCACCGGTGATCCCCATGGTGTCACGTGATAAAATTTTAGAATTATCTTGGGTGAAAATCCTGTTGAATTTTTTCAACGAAAATCACTAAATGATGACTCAATAAGTATTAAAAATAAATCAAAATCAGAATTGAAAATTTTTATCTTTCCAAAAGGCAGTTATAGCCAAAAATAACCCTTTCTGAGAAAAATAGATAAATGATCATTTTCAAGTCTGCGCTTTTCATTGACGGTAGTTTCATAAAAATTCGTTGAGCGCACCTCGAGATATCCATCTGGACGCCAACGTGCAGCCACGAAAAATGCGTTGGGCAGCGAACGTGTTAATTCATTGAGAATTATTAAGAGCCAAAGAACAAAAACTTACATGTAAATAGCACTAAACCGGTCCGAAATATGAATAATTCAATGGATAATAATTTTTTAGTTGAAATATTTTTCAACATTTTCGTCTCATTCATCAATGGCCATAATATTTGTATTGGTACAAACATGAGAATTGGATAAGTTAATAGCACAGTTATTGCAAATATTAATTGTATAATATTATTCAAGAAAAATTCATCCGTAAGATTACGTGTTATTGTTGCATCAATCTTTGAGCCATAACATGAATAACCAAAGAAACCGATACAAAAATAACCAACACCGATGATTGATAAACCAACATTGATCACACCGAATTTGCTGGAAAATTGTTCACTTTTTTCAATCGTTTTATATAAACTCATTGACTTGAAATAGCGTAATATAAGAATTGAAATAATTTTAATTCAAATTTCAAAAAATTTCATGAAAATTTAATTTTCAATTAAATTTAAAATACATACCAACGAAATACCTTCAAATATGAACAATGTTGAAACAAAAAATTGTGGTATTTTATCGCCAATTTTCGGCAATTTATCTGGAAATTCTGGCCATGGTTGTGTAAGTATATTATACATTATGATTAATATGCCGAAAATTTGCAATATATTCGATGTTGTGGATAGAAATGTTAATTTATTAATATTACGAATATAATTAATAACGATCATAATTGGTAATATTAATAGTAAACATTTATTTTTGGACGATAATAATTTATCGTCATCATCATTATCATCACTACTGGTGATAATTATGTTATGTAATGAGAAAAATTTCTCCAAATTCGTAGCAATAAATAAATAATAAACACAACATGCACCGATTTGTGTACAAGATATTGCAATCAATACAATATATTTTGAAATATTTGCAAATGGACGCAATGTTTTTGGTCCAGTCTTGAAAGCAAATTCAGCTAACTTATAAAATTATCAAATTTTATTCACTTTTTCAGAAAAAAAGAATAATCAATCAAAATATTACCTCATGATATTCGAGTGGAACATCTCTATCTTCAATACTTATGGCCAATTCATTTATTTCGATCAACATATGTATACAATGACATGATAATATACCGATTAATGGCATCACTAATAGATGCAAATATTAAACCACCATTTTTAAATGTAATTGGCATCGATAATATACCAGAACCAATAAAACCATTAAGCATATGCATTAATGTTGATAGATAATTTGTACGATGATTATTTGATTGATTTTTCATTATTATTATTAATTGTTGTTGGTGTTGTTAATGTTTATGGTCATGATTTTCAAATGATATGGACATCATTATTATTTTTCCATCTTTATTTGAAATTATCATCTTACGATGTAGGCAAACAATCTCGGCAATAATTTCGTAGCAATAGCAATAATATGAATGGAAAAATTTTCTCTGCTTTCGATTTTTGTTTTCCTTTTTCAAATCCCTTGATATACAATAACAATAATTATTTACAAAATATACAATAAATATAATTACGGTGAAGATAATAACAATTTCAATGATTATAATTATGATGAAGAAATATTGATCAATAATTAAGTGTATCATATTTATTGAATTGATAAATAAAATATACTCATCTAAGGTTATTACTATCCGAAACTAATTATATGATTTGAACCATAAAAATTTGTGTAATTTGAAAATAAATTTAGATAAGAAATCAACTTGAACATCATAAAATTTTTTCATGATTTAAATTGCAAAATTTTGTGTCAGTGTAATATTTTGAAATTAATGTTTGAGATTCTGGCGAATAGATGGCTTTGCATTCGTTTCAAAAACAAGCATGTGCTTTTTTGCTTGTTTTCATTTTATTCCAAAAACAAAAATTCGGAAATAGTTCTTTTGATTTTCTTCAAAATTGTTTGATTTCATCAAATTTTTCAGCGTAAATTCAATCATTAAAGGAGAAAAATGCCCAAAATGAAACGTAAATCCATGGTATCCAAGAATCGTTCGTTCACCGTTTACAATCCACAAGAACGGTCAGGCAAGAAAGCAAAATTTTCATTAATAAATGATGCTAATGATGATGAAGAGGTGAGCCACGATTAAATTTAATTTCACTGATACCATTTTTCTTTTTTAGTTTATTGATTCAAAAATGTCGAGAAAAATTCTTGAACAAGCACGATTACAACAAAATGAATTGGAAGAAGAATTCGGTTTAGAAGATAAAAATTTGAATCGTTCAAAAAATAAAGAATCGAAAAAACTGGACATGATGTCTGAAAATTTTTCCGATCATGAAGATGATAATACCAACGATTATGATTTATTAGATGAAAATGAAGAATCTGCTCGCGATGTGTACGAAACATTTTATGAAGAATTGAAATTAAATAAAGAAGATGAACGTTCTTTAGAAATGTTTATGATGAAAGATAATTTGAAACGCAAAACATTATCGGAATATATACGTGATAAATTGAGTGAAAAACAAAATGAATTGACGACACTGTTGAATGAAGATCAACAAACAGATTCAAATGCAACATCAGAATTAGATGATCGTGTTGTAGATTTATATCGTGGTGTCAAAATTGTGTTACAACGTTATCGTAATGGAAAATTGCCCAAAGCATTCAAAATAATACCAGCATTGCAAAATTGGGAACAAATATTATTCATCACAGAACCAGATTGTTGGACAGCAGCGGCAATGTTTCAAGCAACACGTTTATTTACATCAAATTTAAAAGAACGCATGGCACAACGTTTTTTCAATCTAATTTTATTACCACGAATACGTGATGATATTGAAGAATATAAACGATTGAATTTCCATCTTTATCAAGCTTTGAAGAAAGCATTATTCAAACCTGGTGCATTTTTCAAAGGTATCATATTGCCATTATGTGAATCAGGTGATTGTACATTACGTGAAGCAGTGATCATCGGTTCGATAATGGCACGTAATCATATACCATTGTTACATTCATGTGCTGCCATGTTGAAAATTGCTGAAATGGATTATAGTGGTGCAAATTCAATATTTTTGAATATTTTGATACAGAAAAAATATGCATTACCTTACCGTGTTGTTGATGCATTATTTTATCATTTTTATCGTTTTGTAAATGATCGTCGTTCAGCATTGCCTGTATTGTGGCATCAATGTTTGCTAGTATTCGTACAAAATTATAAAAATGATCTTTCTTCCGAACAAAAAGAATCATTGTTAGAATTATTACGAATACAAACACATCATTCAATCACGCCGGAAATTCGCCGTGAATTGTTTCGTTCACAGAATCGTGATGGAACCGATTTCGTAACCGATTCAAATGAAATGAATTAATTTGTTTTTTTATATAAAAAAATTTTATTTAATGAAATCAAATAATGAAAAATGAACTAAAGTTTTTTGAAAACTCATTAATTATCTCTTTTTGATTTCGAAATTCTGCTTTTATCGATTCGAAGAGAATAATTTGATTGTACGGAAAAAATATCCAACGTAAAGACCGATAAACTACATTAGATAATTTATTATAATTGTGAGGAGAAAATAATGCACTCATTCATAATTGTATTTACCTGCCAGAATGATGAATAAGTTATAACAAAATTTTCGAAGCCCATAACTCCGCCAATCAATTTATCTTGTGATGTAATACGTTTGATATAAGTCAATAATTTCCAGCGTAAACGGATTGATTGTAATGAATTAGGATTATATGAATGTTGCGCAATCAATGCATGAGATGAATATAACAATTGTTTGGGATACATTGCATAATAATTGACAGCAGGTATTATACCTATGCCAATTGAAGCCAATATTAATTGTAAACAAGTGAATAGGAACAAGACAATGAATCTTTTAAATTCAAATGTTTCGAATATCAATAAATTAATCATTAATGTATTGTTCGGTACTGTCAATAGTACGCAAATACTATTACGGTGTCTCCACCATTGATTCAACTTTTGTAATGATGAAGCTAAACTATTATGACGATGAAGGAAAAATAATATTCTTCTGTCGAAATTTTGATCAAAATTTCTGATTTTTAATTTATACATTTGTAATGATGATTTTCTTAATTTTAAAATCGTATTTTTCAAGAATTCATTTAAATCAATGAAACAATCTTGAAAATAAATCGTACGTATTTCAGCATCGATAAACATCCAAATTGCTGTGCTTAAAATAATATAAATAGATAATACACCGATTCCGAATATGTATGATTCAATAAAAGCTATCAGAATGGAAGCCGGTGGACATAAATATAATTGATAGGAAAATATTATCAATGCAATTATAATTATGACAGCTTTTTAAATAAAAATTACATGAATAAATATGAATACAAATTATAGAAATACCGAATGTAAAAGAACTCACCATATACATATGGCATGAGAGTGAATATGATTTCAAAACCAAACAATGTCCAATTAATATGATTAATTGTGTTACGGCTACAATAAAAAAACCAATGCGATTGATGTCTCGATAGTTTTAAGTTGTGTAAATCTAATGATTCTTTCAATATCGAATCGTTTATTTGATTATGGAATTTAGGAAAATAACGATGAAGTATCAATATGGATCCATAAGTGAGAAATATTATATAACATGTTATAATGATTTGTGTAAAATGTCTACCGAACCATATTTGAAATACATTACTATGTTTGATTGACCAAATTATTATTGATGAATGTTCATGATCATTACCGAATATAATAATAAACATTGTTATAATTAATGATATGATCGGTAATTCTCTGCGAATAATTTCATAACGATAATCTTTTACTATAAATATGGAATCGGTAAAACTTTTTGTAAAACGTATTTGATATGGTGAAAACCATCGATATAACATATCCATCCATGATTTTTTTGTTAACCATAAAAAACCGGACATTTTTATTATTATTATTATTTAGGTAACGATACGAATTCTATCATACCAATAATAGATTGAAAATGAATTCAAAAAAATTTTTTTTTTTTTTGAATTAACACTTTCGTATGATAATGAAATAGTTTGTATCGATCAGCATGAGAGCAGAGAGAAAAAGGGAGAGAGGGAGAAAAAACTTCGATGATTACCCGGGCAACATAAATTCAGGTGTAAATCATTCATTAATGAATATTATTCATTTGTAATTGAATACGAAAAACATTTAATAATGATCAAACAAAATGAAAATAATAAGGAAAAAATAAATTTATTCTAAGAACATATTATTTATGTTTATGCCAATTTTAAATAAGAACAATGATGAAATAGTGAACGATTCATTGTAAATTTAATTGATAGTTTTTTGATGAGAATAATTTTATAGCGCCGAAAAAATAACCAGAATAAAGGCCAATAGACTGTTTGACGTAAATAAATTTGAAGAAATCATAAAATTATTCTTTTGAATCAGATCTTCATACCTGCCAAAATGATGTACATATGATAACAAGGTTATCGTGAACAATTTCAAGTGTTTTCCAAATCGAAAACAGACGTTGGTTGTATGAAAGATCATTATCACACTATCAATGTCAACAACGAAATACCTGTTTACATAAAACTGTACCGAACATCAATACGAGAGCAACAAATCATCAACGATATTATTGAACAACTGCTGAAACAGAATTTGATTCGCATCACCGTATTCATCTCCTGTCATTCTAGCAGAGAAAAAAGGCGAAGGAAAAACACGAATGTGTATCGACTGTAGAATGCTAAATGACCGCACAATTACTGGCAAACAATCTATTCCCATCATCGACGACATTATCGATAAAATGTGCAATAAACGATACTTTACAAAATTAGATGTTGCAAACGGTTACTGGCATATCCCGATGGCATCGGAAGACATCCCGAAGACCGCCTTTTCAACACAAAAACGACATTATTAATGGTTGGTCATGCCGTTCGGCTTGAAAAACGCGCCAGTGACTTTTCAACGAGTCATTCGACCCATCATCATGAAATACCAATTAAAAAACGTTGAAAATTACTTCGACGACATATTCATTTTTAGTGAAACATTTGAACAACATTTTCACGATGTAATGACAAGTAATGAAAGCATTTCAACAAGAAAACATCGTACTTAAGATGAGTAAATGCCATTTCGCACAAGAAACCATGGAATATCTGGGACACTGCCTTTCATATAACTCAGTCCAACACAGCAAAGAAAACGTGAAAGCTATTGAAAACTTCCCAACACCGACAAATATCTAGGAGTTGCAACGGTTCTTGGGAATGGAAAATGTCTACCAAAAATACATTCCGAATCACGCAATGATCAGGAAACCTTTGACAGACTTATTGGCGAAAGACCGACCATGGGTTTGTGTTGTAAAATTTCAAGCTTCGAGCATATAAGAGCAAAACGTGTCCTCGTAGTAGCTCAGCCGACATTGTGGTAGAGGTTCAATGTATGGCCCAAGGGGTCATGGTGTGGAGAGCGCGTTTTCTCATGGTCGAGCACATGGCACGGTTTGAGCTGACATTGACATTCTAGTTTTCGTGCAAGCCACATCGAAGTTTATTTTCATAAAATAATTTAGTTTAGAATTAAGCGATTTAATTTTTACCTTTTATTGTAGTAGAGAAAACAATTGTAAGATCTAAATATTTCTTAAAATCAATTTTTGTAAATAATTTTTAATATGATTTTCCTTAGAAAAAATAAAATTTAACTTTGTGATCCAGTAATTTCGCAACAGGTTTGTTCCCATGATTGTCAACAAGTATTTGATGAAATTAAAAATCTTACTCATCAACCAATACTAAACATATATTGTCGCGAAACGCGGGTAAAGTTCTCGAAACAGGATGACATGAGGAGGAGAGCTCGGTGTGACCTTCAGCGCGAGCAGCTATTGGTCAATTTTACGCGCAGGGTCACACCAGCATGGCCGACTTAATATAAATAGGCCCAGAAAACAACGTGGCATTTGTCACATTCTTTCTCTGTTTCATATTGTGTCGAATTTTTGTGAATTTTTATTTTTTTTTCGTTTGTGTTATCATAAACCGTTCCATATATACCAATTAATGTAAATATTTATTTTCTTTTATATTGTAATTTTTATCATTTAATCAAACGCGATTTTACATTTTTTCAGAAATAAAGAACATTTTTACACCTCATGCCAGTCTTAGTTTACCGTCGCATGACAATATATGATCCGGCACTGCCAGTTATTATTTATTGTGATGCGAGTACGACCGGTATTGGAGCCGTAATCAAACACATCAAACAAAAACAGAACGAACTACCCGATATGGAAAAGTTTGAATTGAGTGATGGTCTCAGAATCAGGAGGCAGCAGGGGCTGGCTAAAATTGTTGTACCGATGTCGCTTAGAGAAAAGATATTAAACGAAGCCCATAAACGATTCGGGCATATTGGAACAAAGAAAATGATCAGTCTGATCTCACCAGTGTATTATTGGCCCAATTTAGTGCAGGACATCAGCCACCACACCAAACACTGTGAAGTATGCCAAAAAAATAAGAAGTTCAAGGACAAAAAGTTTTCGACGCTTGTAGAATTACCACCGTCCGATCAACCTTTCGAACTTATATCTATGGACACGGTATTAGGATTTGGTAAATATGGATCTCGTAAAAAGTTATTTCACCTAGTTATCGATCATTGCACCCGATATGCATGGGTATTTCCTCATTCATCAACATCAACGGAAACCTACATCGAGGTAGTGAAACAAATGTTAAAAGTAGGGCCGATCAAACAAATATTAACAGATCGAGCCGCGGCGTTCTTATCGTAAAAATATCAGAAATTTCTTGAACATCATCAAAAAAAGAGGTTATTAACATCTACTCGAAACCCTCAGTGCAACGGCATGAACGAACGCACTAATCAAGAATTAGTAAAACGATTAAGATGCAAAATTAATGATCCAACCGTAGAATGCAAATCATGGAACATAGTGAACAGTGACTAGATGGCTGGAGTGTACATCGTTTATATTTGAGGTGGCTATTTATACCTAGTCATCTATTACAACCCAATAGGGTTCACCTCACAAAATGCGATCTAACATTTACCAACGAATTTTCATAAAGAACGCTAATGTTGAATAAGTAGAAAATCATTATTTTTAACCCTTAGAACTCGAGGCAGTTACAGCGCAAGCGAGCCAGCAGTTCGACAATTTTTCACACTAATGTAAAATGGTGACTGAGGGGCGCCTATCGAGTTGCTGCATTACATCTTATGGTGAGCGATGCTCACCGCTCGAGTTTTAAGGGTTAAATGAAATTTTACTTTATAATGATTTAACTTAGAAATAAAAACTAAATCATTAATTAAAAACTTTTTCATCTTTGTTTTATGTGAAATTGAAATTAGAAATTTTATTCCTTTTGTGTTGATCAAATAAAATTTTCAAATTTTTAGTCGGTAAATACACGTTTTTAGTGAAGATAATTGAAAAGAATGAATTCGGTTCGACCAATTCTATTTTAACGAAGAGCCATCATATTTGCGCTGTGTCCATTATTGATGTAAAAAGGTGAAAATCACTAATTAAAAAAACAAAATGAAATAATATAGTAATGAATATAATGAATCAAATTCCAATTGAGTCTAATGAATTTATTTTCTTGATGAAAACAATTTAATTGCTCGAAAAAAGTAGCCAATATAAAGGCCAATAAACTGTTAAAGGTAAGAAAAATAAAAATTTCAATGAGATATGAGATTGTTCACTTGGGTATGATTTTTACCTTCCAATATGATGCATATGTTATTACAAGATTATCATGACCTATTGTTACGCCAATCACTATATTTTCCGAAATAATACGTTCTGAATATATTAACAACTTTAAACGTAAACGAAATGAGTTCATATAATTATTTTTAAATGAATGTTTTGATAATAATGGAATCAATGAATTTAATGAAGTTTTGGGCTTAATTGCATTATAATGTATTGAAGGCAAAATGCCCATACCAAATGAAAATAATGAAAGTTGCAGAATAGAGAATACGCATAAAAGTTCAAATCTTCCGTATTCAAATGTTTCGAATAATAATAAATTAATCATCATTGTATTATTGGGAATTATCATTAAAACACAAATAGTATTACGATTTTTCCACCATCGATTCATATATTGCAATTGTGTACATAAATGATTATGGCGATTCATAAAATACAGAATTCGTTTCTCTAAATATTTTTCGTATTTTTTACTTTTCCATCTATTTCTTTTATCTGATTCAAACAATTTCCGTAAATATATGATAGAATTGTTGATATGTATGCTCAATTCATGGAAACAAAATCGAAAATAAATTGTACGATATACTAAACCGATGAATAACCAAAGAATAACATTAAGAACAGCATACATTACCATGACACTAAAAACGAATGCACATAATTCAATAAAAGTGATTAAATGTGTCTGCGGTGGATGTAATTTGTATTGATGAACTATAATAAATAGCATTGGTGATGCCATAATTACTTCAGAAATAGAATAAATAAAAAATAAACCATCAAACATAAAAAGAGGAAAAAATACATACAATAAAAAATTGGAAAATATGAATACATGATTTCTAAACAAAATATTGCCCAATTAAATCTATTCAATGTGTTACGATTACAATAATACAACAAATACGAGTGATGTTTCGATAATTTGAGATTATGGAATGCGGATAATTCACTCAAAATCAGATTGTTTAATGCATTTTGACATTTTGGTGAATAGCGATGTAGGAATGATATGAATCCATATGAAAGAAAAAACAAATAACATGTAGCAATAACTCTTGTAAAATGCCTCCCATACCATACTTGAAACGCAAAGCTTTGTTTTATTGAACTAATCAAAACTGATGATTTTTCATAATCATTACCGATTAATATTACTACCATGAATAACATCATTATTATGACTGGAATTAAATTTTGTAAAATTTCATGACGGTAATTTTTAGAATGAAATATTGATTTTGTAAATT
This sequence comes from Psoroptes ovis, assembly GCA_002943765.1. Lineage (NCBI taxonomy): Eukaryota > Metazoa > Arthropoda > Arachnida > Sarcoptiformes > Psoroptidae > Psoroptes > Psoroptes ovis. Next base: position 761,920 of record PQWQ01000013.1, on the reverse strand, counting down.
TTGTTGCAAAACGTAATTGATATGGCGCACATCTTTCATATAATGTTTCCGATCTTGACATTTTCGCGGACATTTTTTCTTTGTTCGACTATTTTTTCTATTTCTTTTACTATTTTTTTCAAGAATTAAAACATTTATTATGATTGAAAGGTGACAAGAATGCAACTATCAAAAGCTTATTTAGAAAAATTCATTGTCGATTTATGAAAAACTTTTTTTTTCTACCATAAATTCGCTTGAATAATTTTCAATTTATTCTGTCGAAAATATTGATTTGTTGATAAAATTAGAGTAAAAAAATTTGATTGAATTCAAGATTTAATGGGTGCTAAAATATTGACATTCATATAGACATTATCATTGAAAATAGCACACATGTACGACTATTTTATTAGATTTTATTGAAAAAAAAGCTTTCATGAACATTTTCTGATCAATATAAAAATAAATTACCACTATTCTTAGGTGTGATTTTATTTTAAAAAAAATATCAAGCGTAAATTTTGTGGAAAAAAATTTTTTTGAGGAAAACAATTAAATGATTTTGGGTGAATCATTTTTGGCATGTCAGAAATATTCCTTTTATTACTCATAACAAGCGGTCTGCAATATTTTTAATCAACTTTAATATTCATGTTCAGTACAATTTTCATCCTTGATTTTATTGGTACAATTATCAATTGATATAATTGTAAATCATCGATAAATAATTTGTCTATGACTTTATGTCTAATTAATGAAATAAAAATATGATTTATTCAAATAAATTTCAAAAAGATAATTTTCAAATAATTCAATCAATCCTTGATGAAAATAATTTAATTGCACGGAAAAAATATCCAATATAAAGACAAATAAACTATATTGAATGAAAAATAAACAAATCACAATTAGATAAGAGATAAGAAATGATTCTTTTCTTTGAACAAAAAAATTACCTGCCAATAAGATGAATAAGTAATAACAAGATTATCATGACCTATTTTTGCACCAATCAATATATTTTTCGATGAAATACGCTCAGAATAATTTAAAAACTTGAAGCGTAAACGAATATTATGCAGATAATTGTTTTTTGTTGAATGTTTAGATAAGAAAGTTATAGATGAAATCAATGTATTCTGAGGATTCGTTGCGTAATAATGGATGGCAGGTAAGATGCCCATACAAAATAGAAATAATGATGATTGCAAAATAACGAATATACACAAAATTAAAAATCTCTCTTGATCAAATGTTTCAAATATTAATAAATTTATCATAATCGTATTATTCGGAACTACCATCAAAACACAAATACTGCAACGATGTTTCCACCATATAGTCAAATATTGCAACAATGAGCATAATTCATTATGCCTGTAAATAAAATACAATATTCTTCTTTTAAGATAGTTGTAATGTTTTTTTGTCAAGATATTATTTTCATTTATCAATTTGAGAGAATTTTTATAAGAATTATTGATGAAGACATTCAATTCCTGGAAACATATCCGAAAATAGAATGCTCGATAACAAGATTCGATGAATAACCAGAAAATCACATAAGCTAAACTATAGATCACCATATTGCTGAAACCAAATGCAAAAAATTCAATAAAACCAATCAAAAATGTTGATGGTGGATTTAATTTGATTTGATAAGCTAAAACGAAATACATCGGAAATGCAAGTACACCTTTACAAAGTAGATAAAAAAACTTAATGAATAAATATCAATGACAAAATAAAACTCACAATAGTAATACGGTAAGAGAGAGATCAAAATTTCAAATGTGGAATAACGTCCAATTTATTCGATTCAACGTCTCACGACTGCAATGTTTTAACAGAATAGAATCATGTTTAGATATTCGTAAATTATGGAATTCTGATAATTCTTTCAATATCAAAGTATTCAATGGATTTTGATATTTCGGTAAATATCGATGCAGAATACATATTATACCATAAGTAAAAAATATCAAATAACATGTAACAATTACTCTGGTAAAATGACGACCATACCAAATCTGAAAAACATAGCTTCGTTTTATCGAACTCATTAATTTTGATGATTCTTCATGATCATTACCAATCAAAATGATAAACATGAATATCATCATCAATATAACTGGTGTTCCTTTACTAACAATTTCATGGCGATAGTCTTTAGGATAAAATATTGACTCTGAAAATTTAGCTGCAAAACGCAATTGAAATGGTGCACATCGCTGATATAATATTTCCATCGGTGACATTTTTCTGGACATGATTGATTTGAGAACTATTTTACTAGCGTTCAAACAAAGATCATATACGTATATCAATTTTGATAAGTTTATGAAAAATCTTGAATGGCATTGTTCAATCATTCAAAAATTGAAATTATTTTCTAACATTTTAGAAAGAGAATAACAATCACTGGGGCAACAAATTACGAAAAAATTATAATTAATAATAATAATAATCGATAAATTCAATTATCATTTTATTTTATTTTCAAATATACTATCAAATTTATTGGCATCGAGACAAAATTATTATTAATGTAAGAATAACTATTCAATTTATGATGAAAAATTGATTTAGCAAGATTTTAGGCATAGATTCTTTAGAAAAAGTCTTTTTTATGAGCATATTTTCATCAATCATTCAATAGTTTTTTTATTAATTCATTTTTATGAAATTGCGGCATACAAGGATTTTTTGATTAAATAATTTATTTGATTGAGTAAAACAACATTAACAAGCGAAGCGTAGAAAAAATTAATATATTTGCGTCGAAAAGTAACAATGACCCTTGCCTTCGACAGAAGCGTCGTACCGAACTATTCGTAATGCTAGATGTGCGAATACAGCGTGCCGTATTTTTCACCAGTTGTCCGAAAAAATAATGAGGGTGACAATGCTATTGGAGGAGCTTTTGAATATCAAAAATTCATGCATGGAACAAATGAGGGTCGTTAAAATCGAAAAATTAATTTCAGTTGAAAAAACTATTTCCCTTTGCAAACAAAATGAAATCGATTTCCATTTCTTTTTTTTCTAGAGGGAAAAAACAATAAAATCATGTTATGTAATAATAGGCTCATTTTTTCAATAAGATCATGTTTATGAAGAAATACTAATCATTCATTTGTCAAGGTTTTTGAATTTCGTATTTCCGTTGAATTATCATTATGACAAAATTAAAAAATCGGTTTCATTTTCATTTCGATCAATGAATGAATGAATGGATCACTTGATAACAGTGGAAAATGAATCTTTATGATCGTATTAATAATAAGCGAAAAATTTTGTCTTCAAAGCAATCCCTTAATCAGAATTATCATAATGATGATAGATATGATATTAACAAGCCTGATTGGTTCATTGCTGATGATTTTAATCATGCACAGCATTTATTTTATACATACAAAAGCACGTGAGTTTTTTTTTATTGTTGTGATCATTTCGTGATTTCAATATTTTTTTAACATGAAATTCAGTTTCATTTTATGTTATCTATATGGCTTATCACTGACATTTCATAATCCAGCAGAATTAATTCCACTACTAAGCACTAATCGATCGAAATCTGTTGCTAATATATTTGAACGTTATCTTTCAACAACCGAACATATTATTAGTTGGTTTGAAAATGATCCATTTGAAGTAGGCAGTAAAGCGCACCAATCATTGAGTAATGTGTGTAGAATGCATTCCAAGATAGCAAAAAGTCTCAATGATCATAATAGAAATGATATGAAATGGATGAATCAATATCGAATGTTGAATGGACAATTTGCATTCGTCGGTCTGTTTGCAATATTCCCAAATCAGGTAATGGGTTTGTTTTGCAATCAATATGATATTTCAATGACATCATTATTTAAATTACGAATTTTAGCTTGGATTCATTTTATTGAATGAAAGAGATCGTCATTGTATATTTCATTTTTGGCGTACAATTGGCTTTTGTCTCGGAATTGATGATGAATTCAATTTATGTTCAGGAACTGATCAAGAAATAATTGAGATGTGTAGACAAATTTTCTACGAAGAATGGTTACCTATGATGTCTTCGATGAAATCGATGGATGAATCATTATTGATAATGGCTAGGAAAATGTCCAGATCATTATTTCGAGCTTTCAATTACATCGAACCATTCATCAATTATGATATTTTCATGAATTATGGCTGTAGATTTGTTTGGCTATCATCATTAGAGCCATTTATTATTGAAAATAATTATGATGATGATCAAATTAAGGAGGAATCCAATTCAATTACATACTATTTACAATATTTCTTCACTATAATAGCTTACAAATATTTTTCTTACATCAAATTATTTCATTGGTTTTCATCACGTTGGTTTGAATTTCGTTTCAAGCAAGCCAAAAAGAATCGACAAAAGTATTTTGATTATTTACAACTAAAATATTCCAATATCAACATTTCAATAGATGATGATATTAAAAAATATATTTAAATTATTTATTTAATTTTGAAATTAGTTCAAAATCAATGTCGAAATCAAATTTGAATTGTTTTCAAATAAAAAACACAAGATGGCGTTAAAAACCATAATTTCATAGTGAAATGCTATTTCAACTTGAGAGGATCGCAAAAATGTTTTCGGCTATTGTGCATGTTATATTTTTTCTTGAATTTCAATTTTGGCGTTCTGCTGTTCCTGGAATTTTCGAAAAATCATGGAATTAAATCCGAATAATAAAAGAAGAAAAATTGATTTAGTCACCATTTCAAAAAGGAATTCTCCTGAATCCCAATTCATAGTTAGTATCTATCATCTTATTGATTGAATTAATAATCTATCTAATCAATTTTTAATACATATCAAATAACAGAGCGAAATCGATGAATTGAAAAAAGAATTTGAGAATTATCAAATAGTCGATGACAGCAAAAACGATCAATTAATTTATGCTCAAAATTCAATAAGAAAAGTATTATTCATTGATTTAAAATGAAAATTATTTTCCAATCTTTTCTTATTATATTTTCAGTATATCAAAAAATTTGGACAAATCATCGCCAATGATTGTGATATTTATGAAAAAAATATGAAATGTCTAGTCGAAATTATAAATAATATCAAAAACGACAATAATTCATTCTTGAAGCAGAAACAGTTTTCGAATTTATTAGATTCATTTTATGATGATTTGATTAATAAAACAAATGATTCTTCGGCTGCAAATTCTAAAGACATTGCTATCAAATTGAATAATGATTTATTGATAGAACTCAAACGTATTAATTTGTCTAAAATTACTGATATCAATGATGAATATCTAGCTAAAAAAATTCATAAATTAACTAAAAATTTACAAATATTACAGAAAGCAATTAAAAAATTTCAAACAATCGAAATCACCACAGATAACATGAATGAACATTCAGCATTCACACAATTGCCAAGATTAAAAAGACAAGCCATAAGAATATGGCAAAAAAGAGAACAATTATTGAATCGTTCAATCAGTACAGGTTCATATCTATATCATAAATTTTCATATAACGAATTGAAAAATGAAAAAATGAACAGAATAATCGAAGACTATTTCAATCAATATCTTCAATCATTGTGCATTAATGAACAGAAATTATTGTCCAATAAATCTAGAAAGCGAAAGCAAAATGATGATGTATTCAAAATTTTCGATATAATTGAATTGAAAGAACATTTATTATCCAAAATAAACGAATACAAAATTAATTTCGATTTAAATGATGAAATGTTGACAAAAATTTATGAGTATTTATTAAATGAAATGAATAAAAGACGCGAACATGTTTTTATTGAATGTTTAGATAATTATTCTATTGTTGATGATTATGATAATGCAAGTGATAATGATTTCAATGCATCAATTAATAGCAATAAAATTTTAGAAGAAAAATTAGAAAAAAACTCTCTTGATTCAAAAATCAAAATGGAAACTTTAATAAATGAATATAAAGAAAAAGATTATGAAAAAAATGGAAAAAATTATGACAATAATAATGATTCCAAGTCAATTGGTTGGGATGATAATGGTGATAATTCTATAGAAAAGGACGAAGACGATGAAGAAGAGGAAGATGATGAAGATGAAGAAAGCGAAACCGATGGAGATGATGACATTGAAAATGTGATAAAATATGATTGATTGATCGATAAGTGATTAATTTAAACGATTTTTTGATTTCATTTATTATTGACATAATTTTCATGAAATATAATTTATATATTTTTCTGAAAAACAACAAATAAAGTAAAATTCATATTTATATTTTTGAATTAATAAAAAAATCAATTCGTTTCGGAATAAAATAAAAGAAAGTTACAGAGTTTTTAAAGAGAAAAATTGATCGAAAATGACGAAATATGGATCAATATTTTCTTGAAACGTTTAAATTTTCATTGACAACCATGGTTATTACTACTATTATTATTATTTTTGCAATTTGAGTTTTGTGTTTCAAACAAAATCTCAAGTGTTTATAGACATTGATGAAGAAAAAAGATCGAAAGATTCCATTTTATAAATTCTTCAATGTCAAACAACTTTTTTAATTTGTTAAAAAACTAAGAAAAAATTTGAATGACAAAATGGCAAAAACAGATTTAACAATGGCTACAATTACAACAATACAACGTGATAATGATCAAAAGATATTTGCACGTATGACAACACAAATGATTGATCCTCAACATCAACGTAATAACGATATCAATAATTATAACAATAATCACACTCAACAACACAATCATCATCAACAACAACAAATACCGGAATCAAATTCAATTTTTGAAAATTTATTCATAATAGGATCATATTTATTATTGATTTCAACATTTCCAATCAGTTTATTAGTTTGTTTCAAGGTTAATATGATTGTTAGCATGATTGGCATTGTTCATTTCTTATTCATTTGTTTTTGTTCTTACATTTTTTTTAAAAATAATATTTGCACAATCATAATGACATTATCGATTGACATTCTATCAATGATTTATTGTTAAATCTTTGATTGATTTTCATCATGAATAGATTGTCCAAGAATATGAAAGAGCCGTTATATTTCGTTTAGGGAAACTGGTTGGATATGGAACACGCGGCCCAGGACTATTTTTTATACTGCCATGTATTGATGATTATTCAGTTGTCGATTTACGAACAATCACATATGATATTCCACCACAAGAAGTATTTTGAATTACAATGATAACTTAATTATGAATATTTTTCAAATATATTTTCTATTCATAAGGTTTTAACCAAAGATTCTGTTACAATTTCGGTTGATGCTGTTTTATTTTATCGTATTTGGTTGCCAACAATTGCGGTATCAAATGTATTTGATTATGGACAAGCAACACAATTATTAACATCGGTCACACTGCGAAAAATTTTAGGCAGAAAAACATTATCAGAAATATTGGTTGATCGTAATCGTATTGGTATGGATATCAATAAGTCAGTCGATTCAGTAACAAAATCATGGGGTTAGTCAAATTCATTTAATTTCATAAATTCCAAGAAATCTAAAAGAAAATTTTACTTTTATTTAAAATTAAATTTCAAAATAGGAGTAAAAATTGAACGTGTCGAAGTGTATGTTCTTTTTATTTTGTTTCCCCCATCTATTTATTTCATTCCTTTCATTCAATTTTTTTTTCATTTTTATTAATTTTAATTAGTAAAGATGTAAGACTTCCTGTTTCAATGCAAAGGTCAATGGCTATTGAAGCTGAAGCAACAAGAGATGCACGTGCAAAGGTAATTTTTTGTCTGAATAATGAATGAAAAATGAAAATGAAAAATAAAACAAAATATTTGCACAAAAGAGTATGAAAAAAATAATGATCACCATTATCATTATCACCACGATTATACCGATAATTATTATTTTTTATTCGTGAAAAAAATCGCATGATGAAAACGATCATTTGTCCTAAATTTTTTCTTTCATTCATCGTTACGTAAAATCCACTATACATTACAATGATTACAATTTTTAATGATCAAAATGACCGCCACACACACAATGAAACAATGTAATTTGCTTTCTCTTATTTTTCTCATATATTATTATCATTTCAAATCTTTTTTATTTTCCTTTATTTTCAAATCAAACAATTACAACTAAAAAAGATGATTGCAGCAAAAGGTGATCTAAAAGCATCACATGGTCTGAAAGAAGCATCAGAAATTATGTCAATGGAACCAATATCATTTCAATTGCGTTTTTTACAGAATTTAAATTCGAATTCATTCAACAAAGATACGGTCATTTATTTCCCTGTACCGATACCAATGTTGACAATTCCAATGGAAACATCAAAATAATCATTAAGATAGTTATCATAATTGTGAAATATTTTCTAGACACACCCACACATGATTTTTTGATTATTAATCATTGCAAAATTTAGCAGAAAAAATTTCATATTTTTATCATAGTTTTTTTTTCATATTAAACATCTGATAAAAGATGTTCAAAATATATGCACATGGACGTAAATTTATACAAAAAGTAATATTACATATTTTAAATAGAAATTTTCAACAACAACAACAACAATATGAGAAAAAGATGCTAATTTATCTAAACAAACAAACAAAATAAATAACAATTCAATGTTCGATGTTTCAAATATTATACAAATATAACAAATACAAATTACAGTTTCATCATAATTTCAAAGCAAAATATTGGCCAATCAAGTTTATTATGAATGAACAAGTAAACAAACATACAAACAAAACGCTTTTATTATTATTATTATCAACAATGTCTTGTAATTTATCGTATCATAAAAAAATATCATTACAATCGTAATGATAATGATAATGGTTAAGAAACATCATCATTATATAATCAAAAAAAAAAAAAAAAAAAGCGAGCACTTGTTTCAATACCAATACATTACAAGTATATTTACAAACATTTCAATGATTATATGAATGAATGGCAATTTTTTATTTTTTTTTGCATTTCTTGAAAATTTTCATCATAAATTATTATAAATGAAACAAATTCATCTCCTTTTCTAAAAGGAAAGAAAGCAATGAATGAATGATCCATTGATTTGTGAATTTGAATGGATCATGGATGAATGAAATGAAAAACGACTTAAGATAAAAATGGATGACGTAAATTTTTTTTTGCAATGATTAGGATGCTATTAATAATCATGCCATGATGTAATAAGCATAAAAATTAGTTTAGTTTGAGTTTATCATACATATTATGTAACAAATTATTATTATCATTATTTTCCCTATTCGTATTTTTATTAATCTTTTCAATTTTCCGTATTTTTGTTTATTCAATAACTAATAATGATAATAAAAATGATTTTATTTAGTTCACATCAAAACAGGATGAAATTTATAAAATTAATTTACGATTTCATTTCAATTTATTCATTTTTTCTGTACTGAATCCTATAGGATTTCATATTTCATATTATAATATGAAAGAAAAATTTTCAGAAGAAATTAAAGAAATTCAGAGATTTTTTGCTGCGTGCTGATTGCTGTGATTAGATATATATGAGAAACATTTAACATTTTGCATTCATTAATGAATGTGTATGAAAAAAATGAACAGAAATGTTCATTTGATAAAGAGTAAAGAGTGCAAGAGTGAACACACTAATACAGACAATTTGTTTGGTTTTTTAGTTTCAATGCATTGCATTATTCACAACAGAGCCATAGAGTGCGTGTATGTGTGCATTTCAATTTTCAATTTTAATTTTTGTATATAAATTTTCATATTTAAATCTGTTCAATCCATTGAAAAACAATCATAAAACACAATAGAAAATTTTATTGAAGCAGAAGCAAAACACACCTGCATTTTGATTCATTCATTCATTTAATTTGATATTTTGTTAATGAATCAGCAAGAAAATGTTGTAAATAATTTTCAATAATAATAATATTCAAGACTACATAATTTAGTTTGATTTAATTTGATTTTTCAATTTTTTAAAAGATTGTTTCATTGTTTTCATTGTCAATTGATATTCATTTTGAATTATAAATAAATGTGATTTGAATTTGTTTCTAATATTTCTTCAATTTTTTCAAAAGAATTCATGCAAGAGATTTGAAAAAAAAATTATTACTTTTTTGAAAATTTTCCGCTGATTCATTCATTTTGCTTGAAAATCATTCATTAATAAATAATTATCCAAAGACTACCAACAAACATTCGTTTCGAAAATTTGAAAATCCAAAATTTTCAAGCCACAAAATTATTATCCGATTATATTTGCAAGATTTTTTTAAGAAAAATTTTGGTTGACAAAAAAAATCAATTAAACAACCATGGAACCGTCATATTATTCATTACAACTGCCGTAAGTATCACTAATGATAATTATTTTACCTTTCAATTTCGAAAAAAAATCTTTGAAAAAGTAAAAAATTTCTTACATACTTATGCATTTGAAATCAAATTTTCTTTCAAAAAAAACGACAAAAAATTATCATTGAGAAAAAAATGAATAAATAATAAATTCCATATTTCTCTTAACAATAGCTTTTAAATCAAACATGGAAATAGTATGGGTAATGTCAATATTCTTTCATTCATTCTTTTAAAATTTCATTTCATTCTCATTTATTTACACATGGACAATTGTGATTAATTTTTTTTTCATTTTGCTAAAACAAATAATTACTCATGAAACATACTAATAATAATAATAATGAACAAAATGCAATCAAATAAAATAAAATGAAATGAAAAAAAAAAATTCAAATGAAATTGACATTGAACGATTAAATGGAAAATATTTTTGTTTGCAATTTTCAATAAATAATGATTTTTTTCTGAACATTTCAATAGTTTAACCTTGATTATTAATTTTTAATTTGTTTTTGGTATATTGTTATTTTATCATTTCATACTTTTTCTATCAATTTTTATACTAAACTTTTCATTTTATATTAATTCTATTTGATGAAAATTATTAATTTTTCCTTTTATTTAATTTTATGTATTTTTTCAAAATAGTGAAGCCGATAAAATTGCCGATAAATTTTTAGAGCATTGGTCCCAACTAAGATCGATAACCATTAATCAAGATATAACAGTCATATCGTTTATTGTGGCATTCATATTGCTAATACATTGTATTGCTCATAATAAATTATGAAATGTGATTTCTATTTTTACTTAAAAACATTCCAACAATGAAAAAAAAGGATGAAAAATCAATCAAATCATTCAATTGATTTGAAATTGTTTTTTCTTTCATTTCTTTTTCATAATTTTCCATATTTAATTTGTTTTTTGCATCAAATGTACATCAATGGATATTTTATCATTATTTACAAAATATTGATCCAAAATCATCATTACCATATATCGATCTCATTATGTTATTTTTTATCTATATTTAATTTAGTATCGAATTTCAAATAAAAATTTTAATTTTTCCAAAAGTCAAGTAAATTTGAATTTAAATTTGTCAACAATTTGATCGGTAAAATTGAAATCTAATAACAAAAATTCAATTAGAAAATTATTGCCTACAATGTTTAAAAACTTACTATCAATCAATTGATGTCGCAAGATTTTTTCATCAATTTTATTCTCATGACTAATCACATTATCATTCAATTGGATTTCAATCAAAATTGATTTATCATTATTCTCATCATTGATTAATTGATTGATTGAACAATTTTTAATTTGAATCAAATTATTAGCCATCATTATTGTTTCAATGATTGTTTTCGAGTATTTCCGTTCATTTATCGTTAATATATTCTCGTTACGATCAATTATTTGGAAATTTTTTTCATTGTCATAATAACCAACATAATTTGTTTGTATCCAATTTTTATCATTAAATTTGAATTCTGATGAACGGCCACTAATCTCGTCATTATCCTCGAATTCGTCAGCGTAATGAACATACAAATATCCTGGTTGATTGAAATCATCATTATGAATTATAGAATTTCCTTGATTCCAATTCAGTAATTGTATTTTAATTGATGGCCATGGTTCAATAGATGATGTTGTTGCTGTTGTTAATGACATTTGTGCGTCCTGCTTTCCAAGTTGATGATAATGATGTCTTGTCAATTCAATAGCTATCACACCACTTGTTTCGAGAGAATCTTAAATGTATTTATCGTATTAAATATGAGTGTATTGAATTTTATGAAAACATGTTGAAATTATTTGTTTTTTTCAAGGAAATGTTTCAAATCGAAGTGAAAAAAAAATTTCAGTCATGTGAAATTGAAATGATCATAATGTTTTTTACATACATAGAAAAAAACGACATTGTCGCAAATTTTTAAATCTATTTTTCATAAATTTAAAAATAAAATTACTATGATATATTTGATTATAATATAAAATTTTCTCAATAGAATGAAGTGAATTATGATCCAATTGATTATCTTCTTTAATTAAATCAATCAAATGATTTGAGTTCATTAATATTGATGTTATACTATATTGTTTGATTAATGAGGAAAAATTTTTCCATCCTAAATTTTCAAAATTAATCAATAATTGTGAACCTATCGATATTATTATTAATAATGTTAACACGTTTAACCAATTTTCTTGTTTATCATTCAATTTCATTATAATGTCATTCATATTCCATTCAAAACCACATTCAGGCAATGTTGCTGGAGAGAAAAAAACGTAGAAATATAGATATCATTAATTATAATTAAAATATTTGATTATTTCCTTATTTCATTCAAAAATTAAAAATTTACCATATGTTAACTGCGAAAATAATAAATAATTAGTAATTGTATGAACAGTGAAATGATTTTCTGCCTTGAACTTGATTATCAAGATAATTGTATCTAAATCTTTTTTATTATTATTGTTTTTCGTGCTGATTTTTCCTAAATCGACAAATTTCTTTCGATTTCGATTATGATTTTTGGCTGATTCATCGGCCATAAAATATCTTTCATCTCCATTAATCGATTTAAAATTAATTGTTTGCTCATTTTTATCACCCAACCATATGGAAAAATTATTCTAAGACAATAATTGAGGAAAAAATACATGAACGGATATAATTAGAATATTTGCATGCTTAATTTTTATATAATGACCTTGAAATATTTATGAAATTTAAAACATATTTCATTTTGCATACAATTTGTTGATTTTATTACAATTATTTTTGTAATCATACACTTCACTATGATTTGATGTAATAATTTTTCTGAAAATTCATATAAATAATTGACCAAGGTAAATTTATTATTATAATTTGAAAATAAAATTCATTTTAATTTTTTTTTTTTGTTACCATTTTGAATTAAATCAATGTCATTATCATTAATAAATTCAAATAGAACCAATTTAGCATTGATAAATAAAATCGTTAATATTGTAATAATATATTCATATGTTATTGAATTATTTTTATTCGTGTCACTGTTGATTATTATTGCAATCGTATCGATAGATGAAATGTTTTGTTTTTCAAAAATTTTAATCATACGTTTAATATCATTGAAAACATGTCCATATTTAATTTTTTGTCGATTATTATGATCAATCTGCCAATTAAAATAAAAATGGAAGTAAACATTAATTAGTTGTATAAAAAAACATGCCAATCAATCTGTCAAATTTTGTTTGTGAACTAAAAATAAACATACTAAAAATAATAAATTTGAATATAATGAGAATTTATCTTGCAACCATTGCGAAATATCGATATTTGTCGGTATAACAATGTTTGGCCAGCGATTTTTTGAATTCATTTTCAAATTTATTCAATAAGAAGTTGATTCTTATTCAATTACGTGTCGATGTTTTAATACAAAAGTTTTAATCATTCTCATATTTTTATAATAAAAATATTTGATGATTAGATACCTAATCTTAAATTGCCGTTGATGTTTATTTTATTTCAATTTTTTTCCATGTTTCCATCATTGAAAGTATGTGACAAATTGATGTTTTTTAAGTGCTTCTAGTGTGTATGTGGATGTCATGGTAATTCGGATTATTAAATTAAGGTGTGACAATTATTAGATTTTTATTTGTTTGTTTTATTTTATGTTGTTTGTTTATGATTTATTTGGCAGTCTAAATCTAAATCAAAAAATTACCGAAGATATAAAATGGTTTTAAAAAATGACCGATCCAATTCTTTTATTTTAAATGTATATCTGAAGTTTGTTTAATTCTAATTTGATACATTTGTCAATAATTATGAATTCTATTACAATTCTAGGTTTGGCTACCACAATTTTTCTCATTGAATGCATTTTTTGTTGGCCAATGATTGAAAATCAACAACGGCAGCATAAACAAATTATACAAGATATTGCAATCCATCAAATAAAATCCTGTGAATTCGATAAAGATTGTTTTGAATGTTGGCGATTGATTGATAAACAATTGTTCTCATCTAGTGAATCATATAATGGCGATATTAGAATGAATCATTGTTATTTACCATCATCATCATCATCGATTGCATTAGAATCTAATGAGGATGAAAAGAAATTTTGTTGTCAATTATGGCAAACATTTGATTGCCGTACAAATATAGGAATAAAATATTGTACAATGAATGGTTACATTCATTATCGTCGTATGCTTATTGATTGGGCTAATCGTTTAATGTCAAACAATTATTGTGCATCGGATTATCAATATCAATCTGAACAATGTAGAAATTTTACCAAACAACAAATGCAACAACAATTATCAAAAACAATAATTTTCGATGAATTCGATGATGTCACACAATATATGTAGACAATTTGAAAATTTTTTTGAATATTATAATTATTTTTGATTGAATTATTCAATTGACATCTTCTGATATGTTTAAATATTTTGGTTAAAAAATATAAATGAAAAAATAATGAGTAAGAAAATCAATTAATCAATCAATCATTCAATAATTAATGATAATTATATTTATAAAATTGCTATATAATAGCAAATTAAAACAAATTGATAAAAATTTTAAATCATTATTATTAAACATAATCCATATTTTTTATCAATTTAACCATTATGTTGATGATAGTTTTGCCATTAATGCACGACCAACTTTTGATGATGTTTCACGTTTCAAAGCCTTGCAGATAAATTCACCGGCTTCGATGAGTTTCATTATATCAACCCCCTAAGAATTTGGATGAAATTAGTAAGGAAAAGCATTAATTCAATTATCACATACAGTTTTGATACCAAGACCATGCAGCATATAGACGACATCTTCGGTCGCAACATTGCCGGTTGCACCTTTAGCAAAAGGACAACCACCTAGACCAGCGACAGATGAATCAACAATTGAGATACCCATTTCTAATGCTGTCAATATATTAACTAATGCTTGTCCATAAGTATCATGACAATGAACAGCAATGACATTTATCGGTAAATATTTGGATGTTTCCTCGATTAAAGCACGCATTTTATCTGGTGTCCCAATACCAATCGTATCGCCTAGTGATATTTCATAACAGCCCATCTCATATAATTTATGCGCTAATTGTGCTGTTTTTTCTGGTGGGATAAAACCTTCATATGGGCATCCGAGACAACAAGATATATATCTATGAAAATTCTCAATAAGTAATTTGTTTTGTAAATTCATCAATCATTTTACACACCCTCGAACTTTAATATTATTCTTCAATGCTAAATTTAATATCTCTTGAACGCGTAATAAACTTTCATCAATCGTACAATTAACATTTTTCATACAGAATGTTTCAGATACCGTGGTGAACACAGCAATTTCTTTGACTCCGACCTCCATTGCATCTTTCAAACCTTTTAGATTTGGGACAAATACTGGATAATTAATTTTATCTGGGTTCGATTTATTATTATTGTTATTATTATTAGCTGATGATGATAATGCTTTAAATACAGTTTTATGATCTTTCATTTGTGGTACCCATTTTGGTGATACGAACGCTGTTGCTTCAACAACATTTAGACCACTTTCAGATAATATGCTTATGAATTTTATTTTTGTTTCAGCTGGAACATATTCCTAAACAATAAAAATGAATTAATAACTCAATCGAAATGGAAAATATTCGAATACCTTTTCATTTTGAAGACCATCACGTGGACCAACTTCAACAATTTTCACAAACGATGGATATTTCCTCGCCCAAATGTCACGATTCTGTAATTAAAACAGAAAAAGATTAAAATAACAATAGCTTATGGTAAATGGATTGATAAAAATATAAAACAATTTGGCGCCAAAAAAAACGATACTCAGAACTCACTGAAGTAGTTGCGGTCTTGGTAGTAACCGCTGAAGTACACATTTCACGAAAACATTGCGAAATATTTGGCAAAATGAATTGATGTAATCGTTCATTATTATTGAATAATTTATTCTGATTAAAAATATTTGAAAAAAATTTGCCTGAAATATGATTTGAAATTAATTTATTATTATTAACATTATTATTATCGCCGATTTTACTGGATAAATAATTATCTTTGATTGTTGATTTTGTTGATGATAATAAATTAAATGAATCAAACATTCGAGATAATGGATTCGAGTTTCTTGAAATGATTTTATTTACATTCAAATTATCAATGTTGTTTTTATTTGAATCAATAATTTCATTAAACTTATCACAAATAGAATATTTGTTTACAAAAATTTCATTACTCAATAATTCTTGTTGCTGCTGTAGATTTTGCTGCCTCATAATTGAATGTTTCAATAACATTAATACTATTGCTATTTTATTCATTTCAACATTTTTATTGTTATTACAATTGGTTACCATTGAAATTGGTAAAATTATACGATCATCATCATTATTATTCAATAAATAAGCGCCTGCTCCATCATCATTATTTTTGTTATGATTATGGATTGTATTATTGTCATTTTTCAACAAATGTATATCGACAACAGCTGTTTTTATTGTATAATTTAAAAATTTTTGTTGCATATGTTTGTATTTTGAAAAAATCAATAACAATTCAGATTGTTGATGATGATGATGATGATAATTATTGAAGATTGAATTTGTATTTTTAGTTATTTTCGAAATTAATCGATTCATTTTGATTCTTTTAATTTTTATTATTATGATTATTCTATAGAGAAGATATGTTTGTTTTTCAAAAGTAAACAAAGTAAACGATTCAAATTTTTAAAGTGATTTGGTCGTTATAAACAATTAAACCTGAAAATTATTACTTTTTATCATCGAAATTTTCATTCACTTAAATCATGAATGAATTGATTTTATAAACAATAATAATCATTAATCTGGTGTACATGTAAAATGGTAATCAATGATTGATTTAAAACTATGTTTATTTGTTTTCAATATCATTGAGGATCATGATTGATTCAATTTTTTTCCCTATACTTCATTGATGTTTGGATATATTTGAAAAAATAAATGAATGATAAAAATCGTATCATTTTTTTCAAAGAGACTTTTGAATTTATGCGTGTGTTGTTTACGCGAATGAATAAAAGAGCATTTGAAGCATTTCATCAAATGATCATCTTGATCATTGATACTGACAAGTGAAACTAGATGCAAAATGAAAAACTTTCTGGGCGCCACCACTATTAGCCATTACTAACAACTATCATTCTGAGAAAATAACGATTTTTAAATTCAAAAAATAATTTTGTTTTTGTCATTGAATGGTTTAAGAATTTTATCGTTCTTTAAATCAATAGATTCACAAATTAATTTAAATAATAATTAAAACAAAAACTTACCCTACAAAATTTATAAAATGAACGTAATGTTATTTGAAATGTATCTTCTAATGATAATGATTCTAATGATGGCATTTTGATTTGTTGAATTATTTTGATTGGAAAAAATTTATTTTTGGAAAATAAATTATTTCACTAAATTAATTTTTCAAGAACAAACTTCAAATTTATTTTAAAAATGATAAAATTTGAACAAAAATTGAAATGAAGAATTTCTAGAAGATTTTTCAGTGTTTTTCAAATGAAGAAACAGAAAAAAATCTTGTTTAAAAATTTTTCTTTATATCGTTTATCACAAATTATTAATCAATGGGTAATTTCTGCTTTCAACACTTCTTATTCACATTTGGTCATTTCATTACTGTAAGTTGAAATTTTCTTTTTGTAGAAAAGTAAATAATGATGAAAAAAAAAATCAATAATGAAAGGTAAAAATCGATGCAATCATTTTTATTTACAAATGAATTTGAAAAGAAGTAAAGAAACAAGAAAATGAAAACATGAATGGCTATTATTCATTGATTACACTGATACTTTTTTTTGTTACGAATGCAGATGAAATTTTTTTTTCAATAAACAGACCTTTTACAATATGAAAACGATGATAATAATAATAATAATTACAAATATTAAAGCCTGATTGAGCGATGATGATGATGATGATGATTATAATGAGAACCATTAACTAACCATTGGATGGAAAAAATGGAAACTATCGACATCATTATTAATTTCACATGTACGAAACAAAAAAAAAATAATAATTTCGTAAAAAAAATATTGACGTCAACTGTTTGTTTAAAAAGTGTATAATGTTGTTGTCGTTAATTGTGATATGTTGATTATGATGTTAAGGTTGTTGATGCTGCTGCTGCGGCTGTTGCTACAGTCATCGATATTGATTAACATAATCAAAAATTACAGAAAAAAATAAGTAATTCAACATAATAATAATAATTTCGTAAACGATTCTGTATAACAAGTGTGTGTGTGTTGGGGAAAATTTTTTAATAAGTTCAGGGTAGGAAAGGGAAAGAAAAAATTATCAAATTTATTATTAATACTTTTGTTGTTGAGTTTTGATTATTCATTTGAAATATGGAGAAAAAACAAAATTAAAAATGATAATTTTGAAAGTGTTTATTGACAAATACAATATGAGTTCAAGAAAAACAAAATAATTGAAAAATTTGTTAATCAACAAAAATATCTTTGATTATGATTTTGAAAATATTCATGATTATTCAATATTTATGTGCATTTTGTATTTTTTTTTATTCATTCTCATTTGGCATCAATCTTTCTCAATTTGTATTATATCATCGAATTTTAATTTTGTTTTCCTTTTTTTTTCATTCAATTTGTTTCCAATTTTTAATTTTGAATGGCTGAATTATATTATGATTTAATCAAATGAGAAATAACTGAATAGAAAATTAAAAATAGAAAATATTAAATAATAAATGCAGAGATCAAATCAAATCAATGAATGAATATTATTATCATCATCATTATTGAATTGATTTTATTGATTCAAATCTTCAAATTTCCTAATCAATCTGTCAATGACATTTTTTTCCAATCAATTATTACATAATTTGAAAATTATCGTTTTTTCTATATAAAAACATTTTATCTGTAATCGATTACAATTGAATTGATAGACAAATTAAATAGTTGAATAGACGGAAAATCACATTATCATTGATTAAGATGATGGCAATCATTTGAAATGAGATGGAAAAAACAAAACTATGTCGATGTTCCAATTTTCTCAAAAATTAATTGATTAGTGATAATGAAAAAAAACATCACCACATTTGATACATGTCGATACATTAGTGTGAATTGTGGTAGATGCGTACAAATAATTTTAAATTAAAAAGTAAAAAATATTTATTGAATGAATTTTTGATGATTCAAATTCATATTTGAAAGCGAAAATTTTAAACAAAATTGTAAAAAATGCACTGAAAACAAACAACAAAAAAAATGAAAACGGAAAAATTAATCTTGTCATATGCTGAATTTATTTTTTGTAATTTATATTATTTATTTCAACGTGCAAGATATCAGGCAAACAAGAAATTCATCAAACATCAAGAAACAAGAAATTGAAAATTATTCATTTTGTTTTTGTTTTTCCATAATAATTACAATTATTTTGTGCATATTTGAATGAATACACAAAATAATATCACTATCATTTGTATTATAATAAAATATAAGGAAATATAGTGTAACATTATCATACTCTATCTTCTCAAATATTTGAGAAAGGGCCGATAAAATTTCAAATATTATTCCATTCCCTGTACATAAAAATCAAAATTGTGCTGCTATCCTATAGATTTCTTGCACAGCTTTTGACAAGAGCTGGCATTTAAAAGACCACGATTTTCAATATTAAAAAGTACGTCAGCGGCTTTCATTCAGAGAAAAGTTGATCAATGTCTAAATTTCAAGAAAATAACGTATTACTACGTCAAAATTTTTCAAGTAGATAGCTGCATTTCTAGCGTATTCGCTATTTTGAGGAATTTTCAAAAAAGTAAAAGTACGTCGCCGGTTCTTTCAGCGCCAATAGCAATAATTATGATTTCTCTTCACTTTTAGTAAAATGGAAAAAGGAAATTTAAATTTTACTCTTTAATAGCATGCAAATAACAAAGTAAAATTGTTACAAATTTGGAATGAATGTCTGATGATCATTCCTTTATTTTGACAAGGTCAAATGTAAAACGCATGCTTTTCTCAATTTTAAGCAAATTTTCAATTGAAAATTGTGTAATGACCAACCGACCTTTTAAGAGAAATTTTTTCTTTCACTGATTAATCAATGAATAATCAGACATGTAAACTAAAATGAAAAAAATGACCTTCAAAATTTCCAATTTAAATATCAAGATAGCGTTACATTTGATGTTTCTGAGATAATCTTTATTGTTATTGTTATTTTTTTACATTACAAAAAATATTACAATTTTTCAAACAATCAAAACAGCATTTATACAGCCATCATTTTCAGGATTATTGGTAACTTGTGCATATTTTCCCCATACAACTTTACCCGATTGGGTAACAAGACCAAGCTCACTAATATTGACTTCGATGACAGTTCCTTTCGTAATGACACCTAGCGATGTGAACATTGGACTACTCGGATTTTTTTTCACACCAATTATTGGCAAACAGAATGTTGTGTTCAATTCTGGATGTGTTACATGAGCTGTTTTGAATCTTAGCGCCATAGGTCGAATGAAACGTTCAAATTTTGGTGGTTTACGCGTAAAACCATCACCAACAAAACATACTTTTGTAACCATTCTTTTCCAAGATTTTTTCTTTCGTTTTCCAGTTTGTATTGTTCTAGAATTGTCATAAAATTTTCAACAATTATATAATTTATGAATTCAAAAAGTAAAAAAATCAAAACATACTTGAATACTTCGAAATCAGAAACAGCTTTGACCTTTGGTATCGGTACTTCCCATTTGCCTGCTTTATCTTTGCGTTTTTGTTTAATCATATTTGATAGCACTTTTGCACTGATCTGATTTTCACGATCCAACAGATAAGGTGGAATTGCTATACCATCATCTTTCATTGTTTCTTTCTTCTTACTATCTTTTTCTTCATGTTTACGCATCGTTTTTTTCATTTGAACTTTTTCAGTAAAACGTTGACGATTATAAATCTTAGCTTTAATACCACGAAGACGTTTAGCTTTGGTCGCTATTTCACGTACACGACGTGCTTCTTTTTTACGTTTACGTTCTTCATGATCTAAACGGCGACCATATCGTTTATTGAACAATTCAATATGTTCATTTTGCGGCATTTTTGATAT
Organism: Psoroptes ovis; assembly: GCA_002943765.1. Taxonomy (NCBI): domain Eukaryota; kingdom Metazoa; phylum Arthropoda; class Arachnida; order Sarcoptiformes; family Psoroptidae; genus Psoroptes; species Psoroptes ovis. The sequence continues at coordinate 740,333 of PQWQ01000013.1, read as the reverse complement.
TTAATACTAATTAATTTCTTTTTTTATAGCAATAAATTTTTCAAAACCGATCCAACCAAACAAAATCAAAAAACGAAAACAAAACATAAAACACACACGTTGTCCGAACATGAAAATGAAAAACCTTCATCGAAAACGTAATCAAAAAATTATCTGCCATCTCACTAGATGGCAGTCACAAACCACAATATTTAAATGTCATTTCTGTCAAATTTTTGCGAAATGAAAAAAAATCATTTTTTGCCCAAAAAAAACCCTTCAATCATCCAATTTCCTTTGAATTTTTTCAACAAAAAAAAAAGGAAAAAATTTCATCCAAAATCTAAGAAATAAATAATAAGATATATTTGAAGTGTGAAAAAAATGAGTTCTAAAGATAAAATGAAAAGAAATCCATTGAAAGTTAATGTGAAATAATAAAGTCTTTGATAAATAAATAAAGAAGAAAAAAATGAAAAACTCAACACTAAGAATCTTGGTGACAAGAAAGACAAATAATAATAATAAAAATAACAAAAATAATAAAAATGAAAAAATGGGAAAAATCCTCAAAAGTGACAAATATTAAGATGTTGTTAGTTAAGGCTGTAAGTCTTTGCTGTTGCTGTTGTTGTTAACAAAAATATAATAATTGAATTTTATTTCATTCATTTTTTGTTCTCATCTCTAATAAAAAGACTTTAATAGAGCAGAAAGAATAGCTATTCATTTCGTGTATAGAATCTTTGATAATAATAATGGAAAATAAATAAAAAATAGCAAAAATATATGACGAAAAGCAAAAACAATCGTAAAGAATAATGATATTGAATCGTAAATGGACATGAAAATTATTTGTCAAGAATTTCAAATGAAATTTTGGATTTTTATTGTTATTTTCATTTTTTTTCGGTCATTATTTGTTGCCACTTTATTTTTGCTACTGAAAAATATATTACTTTTGAATTATTGTTCTGTTGAAAAAATATACAATTGAACCATTAATTCAATTGTGAATGTGATTAATTATAATTATTATTGTTAATAATGATTCAGTGATTCATTAAACTTTTTCATTTTTTTCACATACCATCATTATATGGGATATAAAAGTTATTGATGGTTCAATGATCATCAAATGATGACAAAAGTGGAAAAGAAATTTAAAGTGAAAAAAATTATAATATTCAATTCATTATTCAAATATCAGATTATATGAGATTTAGATTATTTTTTTTTTTTTTTTTTTTTTGCCGTGAAATCAAAATGTCAAAAGTCAAACATTGATAATAAATGAATGAATAATGATAATATTAATAATCATGAACGAATAATGATGATTAATCGAAATTATAATGGAAAAAAATTTTAAATTTCCATGAAATTATTATTCATCGAATGTTTTAAAAGAATTAATATAAACCCAAAATTTGAAAGTTTCTGTCGAATATCAATGATTTATAGTTTTTGAAATTTTAATTTTGAAAATTTCGATTATTTTCAATTTAAAAATCAATTCAAAAGCATACTCTATCCCTTTCCAATTTGTTTTTCTGTCAATCGTATTTAGATGCAATCATAACGCTCTTGGCTATCTTAATTGGATAAATTAATTGCTTTTTTGTGTCAATTATTGGTTTGCGTCAATATGTCGAAAAAGAAGACATTTGAACATTTGTTTTTGGTTTGTGAATCTTTTGACAATCAAAAGCCTTTGGCTATGGGATCAAAGACTAATTGAAAGATAGAAAACTAATTGAATAATTTTTTTCTTTGCTGATTCAAGAAAAACTTTTACATTTATTGTGGTTTGGTAACAGTTACATAGTTATAACAAAAAAAAAAAAAAATTGAAACAAGTGGAGCAAAATTTAAAAATATGGCAAAAAGGAGTCATAAAAACTTGAATATAAAAAAGTTTTTACTTATGTTTGGGCCAATTTTTAATGCAATTGAGTGGAAATAAAAATCATCGTTGACTAAACATCTGTGCCACAAAACTAAATACAAAAAGCCACAAATATTAAAAATTAAAGAATTAATTTAATATTTTATTTCGAAAATAATGACATCAACAATATATCAATTATGGTTTCCACGAAACAAAAATGCGGAAAAAATAATAATTCATCAGATTGAATATAATAAAAAAAAATATCAAGTGAAATCAAGTGAAGAAGAAATAATTGTTGATGATCTGAAGAATTGATAATTGGTTTTTTTCCTGTGTGAGATGATAATTCAAAAATTATTTGAAATAACTTGGACAGGTAAAATAGGTTCTTTTCTGTTGACTTCGTTATCCCAAATGGCAGAACAAAAAATACGCACTGATGCAATACCAAAATACGAATACGAAATTGTCAAGTGCACATTTGGAACATGAACCAAAATAAAAACATTTAATAAAGATTAATTCCATTGATGATAATGATAATATTAATGAAAATAATCCTTAAATTGCATTAGAAATGAAGAAAGAGAAGACATAAATATTAATAATTGAAAATCATATAAACAATGTTGGTAAATATTTTTATTTTTTATATTTTGAAATAATAACGATAATAATAATTATAATTTCTTATCCTCTATTCTCAAATGACTAATTATGTTGCAGAAATGTGTGCTAAATGATTGTGTGTCTGTGTGTGTGTGTGTTAGTGTTTGTGCATTATTTGGATGAACAATAATCAACAATAATAATTGTCATTATAAATAAATGAATAAATATCAAGAATAATCATCAGAATAATAAAAATAATGAAAAATATAATAGTAATTTTAGTGAATTCATTCATTTAATTCGTTCATTGGATTCGTTTGCTTTTTATTTATTTTTTATTTGGAAATTTTCATTTCAAACACTGACTGAATAGATGTATTTATGATTATTGCAATTTTTGCTGAAAATATAACCATTTTCTTCACTATCAACAATTGAAAACATGTAAACAATTTTTCATTATGATTTGATCGAATCAAGAAATGAAAATAAATGGAAAAATCAAAATTTTAATCAACATTAATTGGTTTTCAGTCATTTGCCATGCACTTCTATCATTTTAAAATGAAATTTCAAAAATAAATTAAATTCATATACATCATTCTGAATAAATAAATAAATGATAATTATGGATTTAGTTTAATTTAAAAAATTTTCAATTCAAAATTATGAAATAATGTCTAAAAGTTTGTTACAATTATCTTACGATTCTATTGGAAAAGTTTTCAGTTTTCACTATTGATATCATACAAATTAACAGAGAAAAAATGAACTGAATTCATTGGAAAAATTGTGTAGAATTTCGATTAATTTTTTATAATTTGAAAAAAAACTAATTTTATTTCTTTTCACAATTTGGCAAATGAAATTATAAAAAAAAAAATTCTGGAAAAAAAGAATTATTTTCCATTCAATGTGGTTTCATCATTAATTTTTTTTAATTTTATTTTTTATATTAAAAGATATATGGAGTATTATTATTAAAAAAAATATCGAAATAATAACTATTTTTCTATTAATAGTTTAGAAAAATGATTATTATTATTATCATTAACATTATTATTACGATTATTATAATATTCTTCATGTGAAATGAAACCTACGAACACCATCAAGAATTTTTTATTTTTTTTTTCAATTTAATTTTGTTTTCTTGATGCAATGCCAATGTCAAGAATTATTCTTATTATTATTATTCAAAATAACAATTTTTTATCAAACGAATAAACTAAATAACAAAAAAAATGTAATAAAATTTCAAGCCATAGAAAATGGATGGCTTGAAAAATATGTGAAAATATTTTTCTTTGGAATTTTTTTTTTTCGTTCATTTTTCATTTATTTTTTTCCATTTATGTGTATCCAATTTTTTCTTTTTTTTGCAAATTCATTCATTTGACATGCAAATTCAATGAAAAATTTCAATTTTTTTCGCTTATTTTTCCATTATTCGTCCGTATATTCAAAGCAAAAAATAAAAATAGTGTATAAAGTTATTCGGTCAACCATGTCGAGAGTGGATGGTGGGAAAAATGAATATAAATAAATGAGAATAAAATGGAAAAAATGGAAAAATTTGGAATTTTTTTTTTCGAGGAAAAATTCGGGAATATTCATGAAATTTTGCAATGAAACATTGAAAACTAAAATTTTTTCCATTTGTTTGCGAAAAAAATTTCAAAAAGTGAATCAATAATATTTCAGGTTTTTGAATGTACAGCTAAACATCAAAGCAGCCAAACACAGTTTTGCTACACACACCGACAGAATTTTGTCCGATTGAAATTGGAAAAATTCAAATTCTATTTTTCAAAAAAAAAAAAAAAAAAAAATTGATGATTTGGAAACAAATGTTGCTCAATATTCAATAATGATAATATTGGAAATAATAATAATGGTAATAATGATAATAATGGTGATGATAATGATGCACTGAGGGCAATTGGAAAATTTTTTGTATCATTTTTCTTTTTAAATAAATGAAAATTCAGTAATAAACATGCATTCCAAACAACATTTTCAAACATCAATTTTTCAAATGATTGGAAAAACAAGAATATTTTCAATACAAATTTTGTTACTTTTTGAATTCTTGTGAATTTCGATTTCAAATTTCATTTGGACCGTTCAAAGTTTCCGAATTTGAAAAAAGTTTGCCTGTCAAACAACAAGAGAAAGAATAAATAAGAGAGAGAGATTGAGAGAGAATATTCTTGAATTCTCGAAAAAATTGACACCGATGTAAATTGTTTGTAAATTTGTACATATTTGTGAACTATCATTGTTGTATATTATGTTCACATTTTTTTTCATTCAACTGCAAATTACAAATTTTTGATGACAAAAAAAAATTGAATAAAATATAATGATACATTAAAATTATACGATCAAATTGACACACAAAAAGTATGGAATGAAATCAAATGATATGAAATTCTCATTATTCAAATTGAATTTTGAATTTTTCAAAAAAAAGTACATTATAAAACATGAATTGACAAATTATATTTCCATTGAATTGTTTATCGTGTACTTTTTGTGTTATTTTGTTGAAATGAATTTTTTTTCGATTAAAAAATTTTTCAACGGTAAATTTGGATAAATTCCGGAAATTTTGTTGTGTTTACACCATACTGGGTATAAAGCAGTAGTCGTCAATCAAGAAAAGATGAAATATAAAGAGCGAAAAACAGTCATTTTTTTGTTTAGTTTTTATTCAATTTCAAGGTTTTTTTTCCAGATGTTCTTGTCTCTACCTCACCATCAGAATTTAAATTGAAATTCGAATATAAAAAAAAACATGATGGATTTTGATAAAAATTAAAACAATTCAGAATTAAATGAATGAATGAACAAAATGAATTGAATTCGAATTGAAAGAATTGAATCAGAAGAGAATTAAATTTAAAGAGAATTGAGTCTGAAGAATCGTTCATTTTTTATTTTTATAAATTTGATGAAACCATCATAATCATCATTCTATTCTCAGGGCAAATATATGGAAAAAGCAATTTCAATTTCAAATCAACTATGAAAATAGATAGATTGATCATCAAATTTATTTGCTTTTAATTAGGTTGTCCAATAAGTTTGCTCCTGTCGATTCAATAGAAACATTCATTGAAAATCGACTCGAACTTTTTGGACAGTCCAAAAAAATTTAATTTCTTTTGACATTTCTTTTGAATTTAGACATTTTTTTTCTTACTCATGTCTTTATATCTCCAACGCACCCAATAGACAATAGTCGATTGACATATTTTTCTCTAATTCTCATCTTCGATTCATAACAATTCATGGTGTGAAAATGTTGAATTTGTCATTTTTAATTTGTCATCTCCACAATGTATAATATTAGAGTTGAATGAAAAAACAAGAGAAAAATTTATTGAAATTCAATTTATTGAATCGTTAATTGAATTGTTCAAAAAAGTTTTGTCAATTTTCTAATAGGCAATGATTATTGATTTATCACTGAATCGGGTCGAAATAAACTTTTCGGACAGCCAAATTCAATTCGACATATTTTTTTCATTTTAAAATTCAAATGATTATGCATAAATGGTTTGGAAATTTTTATTTTATTTCTTCACTTAATCGAAATTTGAAATTTGATTTTTCCCAAATGTCACATATATCACACAAAGAATATTGACTTGATATATATGTTTTTTTCTGTGTCAAGCTCTCAAAACAAAAAAAAAATGCATTATTTAAATGGAAGCATAATCGTTTGACATTTGAAAAATATTACGAAAAAAATGATAATAAATTGAAAGCGAAAAAATCGAATAATCAAATCCAATTCATTTTCATTATTGGAAAATTCTTAGATTTCATTATTTCTTTGTTATTTTCATTTCTTTATTTATTACTATTATTATTATTTTGATTATTTCCTGACGAAGGCAATTACAAGCAAATCAATTTGGTGATCTATTGATTTGGCATTCGTTTTTCTATCGTGTTTCATGAATGTGTGTGTGTGTGTGTGTGTGTGTGTGTGTGTGTGTGTGTGTGTGTGTGTGTGTGTGTGTGTGTGTGTGTGTGTGTGTGTGTGTGTGTGTGTGTATTTTCAATTTACATTTTTACAGTGCAATTGATTTAATTGGCAAAATATGAAGAATAATACTAAATACATGAAAATAAATAAAATGCAAAGAATAAAGAAACAAATAAAATCAAATTCAATTTTCTTTAATTGTTTCGTAATCATCATACATCATCAATTTTATTTCATCATTGAATGCATCAATAATTTTAATGATAATAATAATAATAATTTTGAAAACAAGCACATTATTATTAACATATGATAATTTAATTTTATCATTTTATCATCATAACATCAATAATGATGATGGTAATAATGATAATTATCATAAATATTGATGTTGATTTAATTATCATTATTATTGTTATCGGATGCTATAAAATGTATACACAGAATAACCAGAATGGATAAATAGATACAATAAAAAAAATACATTATTCAATGCATGATCAATGATGCTCATCATCATCATCATGAACATTGAAGCTTTGTTTGATTATCATCATTTTATCATTATTAAGCCATTATTATTATCATTGATACATACATTGAATCAAAATAAAATTCACTGAAATTTAATGCCAGACAACTGCATAAATTTATATATCATTTTGATATCAAATGTATGCACATTCATAAATGCACATATATCGATGAACAAATAAATGCCAACAAAAACACACCCAAAATCGAAAATATTGGAAATTTTTAGAAATTTTCAAAAATCAAATAATGATAATAATAATTATAATTTGAATTTCAATTAGAATCATTATTACAAATGACAGTGCTTCTCAACCAGTTTGCTTCTTTTCAAGAGCTATTGCAAATATCTGTTTGAGGAATGATTTTTTTTGGCTGCCGTGAAAAAAATGAGCTTTAGAAACACTGACATTATCATTCATTTTATTTGTATGATTGAACTTTTAAAAATAATGATGATTATATCCAAAAAAAAAATATGTTTTGTGTAAGAAATTCGAGGTTATAACATATTTAATTGAACATATTTAAGCAAGTGATCGATTGTTTTATCGATCTCCATTATTATTATTATTTGAATGCAAAAATTTTCAATGTTCTTTGATTAATTTTACGATTCGGTTAACTGGTCGATCGATGGTCGATTGATTCGGTTTTCAATAGTCAGATTGAATAAATATGCTTTGTTGTGGCATATTTTCATGTGGCGAATTGAATGGATGAATAAATTAATTGATTGATTGATAATTCATTGTTGCTGAATTGTTTGTTCTTTCCTTGTTTCAAATCATTGAAACTTTGAATTTTTCAATAAAATGGATTTCGAAAGCATAATGAAAGATAGAAACCTTTTAAACTACAACTAAAAAAACAACTAACGAACTATCAAATCGATATGCCAAATGCCAAACCAAATAAGATAAAACTAACCCAATAAATTCTCGTTTGATTAGATGAATTGGTTTGAAAAGGAAATAAAACTAATAAATTTGAATAAACAAACAATATTTGCATTCCTTTAAATTCTATTCACACCCATTCACGTATTTATTCATGCAAATATTTGTAAGATATTTGAAATATCTTGAAGATATTCAAAAATTCATTCAAGTGTTTAACGAAAAATTTGGTTCCAAGAAAAAAATAGGAAAAATCAGCAAAATTCCACGAATCTTAAATTAAATTTACATTCAGAAATTCAAAAATTTCTCCACGCATTGTTCATGGTTCACAATCAAAATGAACAATGATTACACAATGAAATGATTCTGAATAAAATTCAATTGATTCAATCGAATTGTGAATTCAAAATCCAATTGAAGAAAAAACATTAAATCTAGAGCTAAGACTATTTTGCAAAATGCCGCTTGGTTTGTTTATATTGTTGTGGCATTTATATACATGTAAAATGAATGAACACATCCAAAGTTAAACAAATTATACAAATCAATATATCACCAATTGTATCGCCAATTATATCACAAAAATCAAAGATTCGTATGCATATGTCAACGTTAGAATTTTATTATACAATTTAACATTCTATATATAATCATAAAATATATTAAATTAACAACAATTGATTCAAATATATTAATTTAATTGGCGTGACACCTCCCCACCCCTATTTTGAATTCATTAGGATTGTAATAGAGTCTTAATTTTTTCGTATTTACGATTTCTGATTTTTTCTTTGTTGGTTGATTCGTTCGATTGATTTCAACGTTTTGTTCTGATATAATCGATAAGATTTTATATGGCCCTTCCATGACCGGGGTCAATTTCCCATTATTAGGATGCCAAGCCACTTCCACCAACACTTCATCACCAACTTTGAAATTTGGTGGTCGATATTTTCTGTCATAAATTTCTTGATTTTTATTATGAAATTGATCACTACGTTCATTTGCGATTTGTCTGGCTCGTTCAATTGTCGGTTGATCATTAATTGTTAATTGTTCATATGGTACAATCCCATATAAAAGATATGCAGGTGAAAAACCAGTTATATCATGTAATGTATTATTATATTCTTTGATGATTTTGTCCATTAATGTTGTCCATGTTCTGATTTTGATTTGTGGATCATTTATTTTACATCTCAATCTCTTCATCAATTCTTGATTAGTCCGTTCATTCAAACCATTACATTTCGGGTTTGCCGCTGACGTTAGTAAACGTTTGATGTTGTTACTTTGTAAAAATTTATGATATCTTTGTGACAAAAACGCTGGTGCTCGATCGGTCAGAATTTGTTTTACTGGTCCTAAGCTTATAATTTGTTTCACAATTTCTATATATGTTTCAGTTGATGTCGATGTATGTGGAAAAGCCCACGCATATCTTGTACAATGATCTATCACTAAATGAACCAAATTTTTACGTGAACCATATTTACCTAAACCGCTTATTGTATCAATCGATATTAAATCAAATGGTTGATGTGCTGGAGGTAACGTTCCAAGCATTGAATATTTCTTTTCTTTGAATTTTTTATTTTTCTGACAAACATCACAGTGTTTTACATAATTACTGATGTCATTGTACAAATTTGACCAATAATATGTCGGCGAAATTGTAGCAATCATTTTCTTTGTACCAATGTGACCAAAACGCTCATGACTCTCTTGCAAAATTTTAAGTTTCAATGATTCTGGAACAATAATTTTCGTTAGTCCATGTCGATTTCTGACATGCAGTCCATTGATTTTTTCAAATTTATTAATACCATTCATTTTTTGTTGTTCTCGTTGAATTTCTTCTTTACTTATCAAATTAACCTTGACCATTGATGCTCTTGATAAAGCATCTGCTTCATAATTAGTTGACCCTTTCTTATATTTAATTATAAGATCGTACATAGATACACGCAATGACCATCTAAAAAGACGACCCGTTAAATTTTTACAAGATTTTAACCATTGCAAAGCGGCGTGGTCAGTTACAATTGTGGTCACATTTCCATGAATATAACAATGCCACTTTTTGAGAGCTTCAACAATTGATAAACACTCTAATTCAGTAATTGTATAATTTACTTCGTGTTTTTGTAATTTCCTTGAATAATATGCAATTGGCAATTCTTCGTTATTAGAATGTTGTTGTTTGATTACAGCGCCAATGCCGGTTTTACTTGCATCACAATAAATGATTGTCGGTAATTCTGGATTGTAAATATTCAAAATTGGATGCTTAGTCAAACTTTCTTTAAGTTTAATGAATGATCGTTCACATTCATCTGACCAAAACCATGGGCAATCTTTTGCCAATAAATCTGTTAATGGTTTGCGTATGATCGCATGATTATTGATATATTTATGATAGACATTTTCCATGCCTAAAAATCGTTGTAATTCTTTAACATTTTTTGGTGTCGGATAATTTTCGATTGATTTAATATTTTCATAACTTGGCTGAACAGAATTATATGAAATCCGATGACCAAGATAATCAATTTCCTGCATTGCGAAATGACATTTGCTTGGTTTTAGCTTGATATTTTCTTTTTCACATGCTAACAATACTCTTGATACATCTTCCAAATGATCATTGAAATTATCACTGAAAATTATTATATCATCAAAATAATTTTCAACATTTTTTAATTTATGTTTCATTATGATTTGTCTGATAGCCCTTTGGAAAGTTGCTGGTGCATTTTTTAGTCCGAAAGGCATCACAACCCATTCCAAATGTTGATTATGAGTGGAAAAAGCGGTTTTTGCGATATCTTCTGGATGCATTTGAATATGCCAATAACCATTTGCAACGTCCAACTTTGAAAAATATTTTTTATTACATAACTTATCAATGATTTCTTCAATAATTGGAATTGGCTGCTTATCAGTTATTGTGGCATCGTTTAACTTCCTGTAATCAATACACATTCTCGTCTTTCCCTCTCCCTTTTTCTCCGCCAAAGTAATTGGAAAAGAATATGGAGATGTTGATGGACGAACCAGATTTTGTTTCAACAAATTTTCTATGGTATCATCAATCACCTTTTGTTCTTTCTGAGACGTGCGATATGGTCTTTGGTAAATCGGAATTTCATTTTTCAATTCAATACGATGATATAGGTGTTTATATTGTCCTACATCACTTTTCGATTGTGCAAATGTATTAAATTTGCTAATTGTTTCCATTAATTGTTTTTGTTGATTATTAGTTAACTTTGGATTAATATGGAAACTTTGTTGAATGTTGAAACATTTTTTCTTTTCTTTTCTTTTTACTATTTTGCAATTATTGATGGTTAAATCATTTTGTCTCAAATTATTGTTGTTGAGATCCAGATTCAAATCAAATAATTGACTGGAATCTAAGCCCAGCAGTAGATCAGTGGTAAGATTTCTGATCACGTGAACTTCAATATTTCTAGTAATCCTTCCAATTTGAAGATTTACACGTACGCGACCCAATGATTGTGTAATATTGTCGAGTTGACGAATATTAATTTTTGAATTATTAATTATTTGTAATTGCAATTTATTGAATAGGCTTTTAGAAATACAAGTAATTTCTGCTCCCGTATCGATAAAAGCTTTGATTGGTTTATTATTAATAATGCAATTAAAATAAATTAAACCATTGGGTCGCTGTCTACGTTTTTTGTCGAAGTTTGGACTGTAATTTTTTGATCATTCACACATATAACTTCAGCATGACGGCCACCACATCTTTTACATTTGTATCTGGATCGACACGTTTCCATTGAATGATTATTTCTCAAACATAAAAAACATAATCGATGTTTTCTAGCCATATCTCGGCGAATCTTATTGTTTAGATTATTAGCATTACAAAAAATGGTTCTGTGATTGCCTTTGCAAAAAATACAGCTAGAAGGCATCGAATAATTGACCATTTTTTCTTTTACTGGCAAATTTAATGAAATGTGATTGTTGACAGATTTTTCAAAATATCTAATAAGCTGTTCACAAGTTTCACCATTATCCACAGCATTTTTAGAATACCATTTTGACAAAAAAGCTGGTCTAATTATTCGTTCCACAGTGACTTTGTCTATATTATGGTCAATTACTTGTTGATATAAATTTGTCATTTCATCTACTGTTTGTTGCATCTGGTCAATATCATTTTCATTTACCATTGGAACTGAATTAATTGCATGAAGTATTTTATTCAATATACGATCATGATTACGATATCTGTTTTCCAATCGTTCTTTGGCCATTTGATAATTAGTCTCAGTTTCGGCTAGTTCATTAACCAATTTTGCTGGTTCATCTTTCAATAATGATTTCAATATGAAAAATTTTTCAACTGACGACAAATTTTGATCTCTGTCAACAACGTTGACAAATTCTCGATAAAATCTATTAAAATGTAATATTTCTCCATCAAAATTTGGCAAGAAACGTTTCTGATATTGCACGTGGTGGTTGCCATATTGTTCGTTTGATTCTGTTAACGTCGTTACTGGTGTTGGCTGGAAATATTCTAATAATAATTTACATTTATCCACATATTCTTCATCTTTTTCATTGTAACTAACTCCATTTCCAACTAGTTCTTCGTTAATATCCACCAATTCAACAATTAATGTCTTGACTTCATCTTGCTTGTCTTTCTTTAATAGATTAAGATAAGCATGATTTGCATAAACTGTAATTTTTTGTTGCAAATTACTTTTTTGCGATAAAAGTCGATTAATTTTCTCAACTTCCATTTCAAAGAAAATCCTGTTGGCTTATGTCAACGTTAGAATTTTATTATACAATTTAACATTCTATATATAATCATAAAATATATTAAATTAACAACAATTGATTCAAATATATTAATTTAATTGGCGTGACACATATATAACTGGGTAATTTTGAAAAATACAACAAAATATATTGTTGTTTTTGAATATATCACAATATTTTTCGATCGAAAATAAGAAAAAATCCCAAAATTTTTTCTTTCATTCATTATGATCATTGGTTTTAAATATATATCATCAAACTATATAAATTTTTTTCATACATCAAATATATATAGAAAATGCATAGGATATTATATAAATATGGATCATACAACAACACCAAAACAACCAACATTAATAATGAACAAAAATGTTATTTAAATGTTAATATGTGATATATGATCATCATCTATTATTATCATCGAAAAAATTGGAAAAATTTCATTTATCCTTGTTGTGCATTGCAATATTTGCTGTTGCTATTTCAGTTGTTGTTGTTTTTGTTGATATTTTGTTTTGTTGATATATGCTTTTGCTGGTTTACAAAAGTAAGTTTGTGTGTGATGCTGCATGTTTTGCTGATATGAATGACTGATATACATGGAGCCCACCACACTTTGAATGGCATTATATGGCTCCAAATTCTCTTTTTACCATTCATTCATTCATTGATTATATTTTCAATATGAAAAAAATACTCTGCTATTTTTTCTGTATTATCATTGTCTGTAGTATTTGTGTATTTATGTGTTTGTGTGCATGCATTTTAAATGTATTATTTTACTTTCATATTCATTTTTCATCGTTTGTTATATTCTAAGCTTAATGTTTTTCCTATTTCTTGTTTTTTTCTTGTTGTTTCTTCTTTTAGTTTTTTTCTTCTTTCGTTACTTTCAATTATAATAATCTTCCATAAAATATTGGAATAAAACAAAAAATAAAATAAAACACCAGGTATTGTGTGTATTATTATTATTATGTGTAGATATGTTTTAAGAAAGTCTATTTTTCTCTTTTGTATCATCATTGAAATTACCATCTACTGCCACTATTTTTTCCATTCTTCAATGTTTTATTTGTTTCCCTCATTATCATCATCATCCTCATCACTATTATTATTATTATTATTTTGCATTTAGATTTATGCCAAAAAAAAATTTTCATTGAAAAAAATATTCAAAATGTGTTCATTGTGTATACACTATTGAACTGTGTATTTGTATATATGTGAGAATTATTTAAAAAAAAACGAAATTCAAAATGAAAATTGAAAGCTAAGAATTATAGACCATGCACCAAAAAACATCATCATCATCATTTGCTGTCGAATGTTAAAATGGTTAATATGTGACTGCAATAAATTTTGAAAAATAAAACTAATAAAATGAAAAAAAACTAGAACAACAAACTTGAATATATTGAATTCAATGAATTCAATATGAATATTGACTTGAATTGAAATGATAATTTCAAGAATTTTGAAAATTAGAAAAATAAATAAAATAAATTCTGTCAAAATTTGAAAATATTCTGCAAATAAACATTCATTTATTGTTTCGATTGTGTATGTGCATTTGTATCAAGATGGTAATAATATGAATAAATAATGATAATAATGATTACAAATAATTATATGCATCTGTGTATTGTGTACGTGTGTGTGTGTGTGGTATTTAAATTTTTTTCTGATTCTTTAGATATGATAATTTTACTTTGAATAATGATAATCATTTTACTTTACAATACAAATAAATAACTTTTTATTGAATTTTTCTTTTCTTTTTTTTTTGATTAAATTAATTTATTCTTTTTCGTTTTCATATGAAAAAAATGTATCAAATAAATTGAATTGAAACTGATTAAATCTTTATAAATAATCATTAATAGTGTTTAATTATTTTTTTTTTCATTTGATTGTCATCATCATTAGTTAATAACATCATTATCATCAATTATCATCTTGTTGTTTTCTCTTCTTCTTTCATTCATTCATTCAGTGCCGACTTGATCATTGTTAATCATTCAACACAAATGAATTGATGTACATAACAATGAAAAATTACACAATGATTTGATTTTTTTTCTCATTCAGACAAAATTGTCAATCTTTATTAAATTGTTTTGTCACAAAAATAAATTTTCATCAAAACAAGACAAAAAATCAAAAATTCCAATCCTCTTTAAATATATTTTTGTGTGTCAATTTTCCATGTTATTATTTTGATTGTGATGATTTTAGACGAAAAAAATTGATAATGAAATGAAAAAAAATTGAAATTAATTTTTGTTTTTAATTCCATTCAATGATCACTTTTGACATTTAAATAATTCAATATAAAAATTGAATTAAATTTTTTTTTCTTTTTGAATCAAAATTTAAATTAAAATATTTGTTGTTGCTGCTGTTGCCGTTTTTTTCTGGTGCAATTGATTGTGTTTCATTGATTTATTACTTTTTTTCAAATTTTAATTTCAAATGTCAATCAACTTGTTTTAAATTTTTCTTTTCATTCATATAAAATTAATATTGTTTTTAAATAATGCGATGGCACTAAAAAAACTAAGTTATTTTTCAACAAAAAGAGAATAGAAATAAATCTTTGAAAAATATTAATTTCATTTGAATGTTCCATTGACCATGAAAATTTTTATTATTCTTTGATAATGATGATATTGATGAATCAAAATTAAATAATAAATATTAATAATAATGTTGCAATATATTTGAAATGGCCAACAATGATGAAGATGATGATGATGAATTGTATGAAAGAAATGATGATATTAACAATAATAATGATAATGATTATCAAAAAAGATTAATAAATCAAAATCAAAACATTATTTATGGTACAACATCGAATGATTTTATTAAAAACAAAAATAGCAATAATAAGAGTAACAAAAATCCTATAAAAATGTCATCAGATATTGAATCTTCTGGTTTAATTCACAATGGTGAACGCAAAAGTGATAAACTTAATAATAATGATGATGATGGTAATATTGTTATTGATGATAATTTAGATAATGATGTTATTAATTTACAAGAAAGAAATAACGATAAAATTATTAAACAACGAAAACAACAGCCTAATCATAATAGCAATGGTAATAACCACAATAATAATAAACGTCATCGTCGTCATTCATTAACATTAAAACGTGGTGATACAGAATTAAGTATCGATCATGGCGGTATGCAACGTTTTCTGCCAACATTCATGCATTTTGCATTTGTTGATCGTGAAGCTGAACAATTATATCAAGAATATTATTCAAACGAAAAGCGTAATGATTTCAAAGCATTAATCGTAATTGTGATATTTGTTAATATAATTCTATTAGGCCTTCATTTATCTCAAACATATTGGAATCAATTTAATTATTCAAATCAACATATAATTATATTATGTTGTTGTTTATCATTATCAATATTTTTATTTATTTTATGTTTAAGAAGATCAAATGATGCATTAACATCACGTTTATGGTCATTAATACCGTTCGCATTGTGGTTAGTTATGTTAATACAAATAATCTGTGATTTATCAATATTTATTGGACGATCACCAGAATTATCCGGTTCAATTATTTGGCTATTATTATATTCATATGCTACTTATGTTATATTTCCATTAAGATTTAGAATTTGTTGCACATTAAGCATATTAATGTCAATTATACATTCATTATTTGTTATATTTTTTGCAACATCAACATATAAATTTGTTAATCAGGTATTTCTTATTATTTTAATTACTCTCTATTTTGAATGAATCGATATTAAAATTTCATATTTTAAATTATTTGAATACTAAAAATAATTTTAGATATTCGCCAATTTAATCATAATAATAAGTGTAAATTTATTAAGTACAATGTCGTTTTTTTTCTATGAACGACAACAACGGCGTGCATTTCTCGAAACACGACAAAGTCTTGAAACGAAATTAACACTAGAAGAACAATCACAAGAACAGGTGAGTGAGGAGAAAAAAATTTCATGCGATTCATTTAAATTTTCAAAATGTAAAAATTCAAATTATTAACTTTTATCGATAATCTTTAATCTTCAAGGAACGATTATTATTATCGGTATTACCTAAACATGTTGCTGCCGAAATACGACAAGATTTAGGTGCCGTTGTTGGAGGACAATTTCATAAAATTTATATGAGGTAATTTTTTCTTTTCGATTTAGTATAGAAAAATCAATGATTGATGATTTTCTCTTTGATTTCAAAATTTTTTTTTTCATTTTTTCCATTTATGTCCAACAGTCGACATGAGAATGTTAGGTAAGAAAATTTACTATCAATACTAATTATATTGATAATAATTTATACGAATTCCCAAATTATTAATCATTTCATTTATTTATATTATTATTCGTTATATCAGCATTTTATTTGCTGACATTGTCGGTTTCACTGCCATATCATCAACATGCTCTGCACCAGAATTAGTCAAAACATTGAATGAATTATTTGCACGTTTTGATAAACTTTCTGATGTAAGATGTCATTTTATTTTATTTTTATTTTTTATTTTTTCATTAATTTTATTTCAAATTGAACATCTTAATTAATGAAAGTACTGAAATTTTGCATTAATTATCGTAATCTTGACAGAAATATCATCAATTACGAATAAAAATATTAGGCGATTGTTATTATTGCATAAGTGGTGCTCCCGAAGAAAGACCCGATCATGCTGTGTTATGCGTTCATATGGGATTATCTATGGTCGAAGCAATTAAGTAAGCTTCTTAAGAGAATAAAAAAAAAATTCTCGGAAAAAATTTCATACGATTCAATTCATTTAATTTTATTAAATTATAAATTGTCATGAATACTGAATAAACAATAAGAAGATGAAATTCGATAGATTATGAAAAAAAAAAAAACATAAATATTTTTGATTTGCTTCAATGTTGTTACGAAATTTTATTTGAATTTCATTTTTTGTTATTTCTTCTTATCATTGTTTTTTTGGTAATCAGATCTGTTCGTGAACAAACAAAATCAACCGTCGATATGAGAGTTGGTTAGTATTACATGCAAACATTAGCATAAAAAACCATTCAAAAACAACAATAATACAAAATTTAATTCGTTCATTTGTTCGTTTCATTCATTTCATAAAGGAATCCATACTGGTAGTGTTTTGGCGGGGGTATTAGGCCAACGACAATGGCAATTTGATGTTTATAGTCGAGATGTTGAGTTAGCGAATAAAATGGAGAGTGCTGGTCTACCTGGGTAAATTACATTTAATCTAATTAATTTACGAATTCTTTTGAATGCGTGACAAATTATTTTTATTCATAAATATTTAAATTATTAGACGAGTGCATATTTCAGAGAAAACATTAAGTTTTTTGGATGGTGAATTCGAAGTAATCGATGGTGATGGTGCATCTCGTGAAGAAGTTGTACGCTTAGCTGGTATAAAGACATACTTCATTACCAAAATTTTGAAACCAGTATGTTGTTTATTTTCCAAGGAAAAAAAAATCAATGTGTCAAACACAAATATCTCAAAATGAAATTGACATTTGACATTTTATAAATTAATTATTTTGTTTTTTTTTCATTTCAAAAAGTATCCTGAAGGAACATTGGATGCTATGATACAAACAGAAACATCAGTGATGATTAATGATGAATGTGAGGAGGTATAGAATTTTGTTATTTGTAATTTAATATTTATTTACTTTTTTCATTATTTGACATCTTTTATTATTGTTTTTATTCATCATTTGAAATCATAGACAACCAAATTAAAAAATGATATCATGAATAATGGTCGTAACAGCAGTGTTGATACTAATAATCGCATCAGACAAGAAGATTTGATAAAAGATCCAGAAATTTATAAACAACGTTTACATACAGAATTGATTAATCGTGAAAGTGAAAAAAAGATTTCTGAACATACAGATTTATTGAGCTTGACATTTAAAAATGTCGATACTGAACGTGAATATCGTGATAGTCGTGATATAACTAGCTACATATCTTTGATTGGCCTTCCATTTACATTATTCATATATCTATTAGTATTTGTCTTAATTGGGCCATTTCGTTTATCTATTTATTTAACCCTTATCATTTGCCTTTTATTGCTCACTCTAAAGACATTTATTTGTATTATACCGATCATTTGCACGGTAAATATTTATATCAATTTAAGGAACAGATTTTAAACATGTCCATTTATTCTTGAATATAGTCGATTCCAAAACCATTAGCAATATTATCCAATGCTATACAGAATAAATCATGGATACGTGTAACGATAGCTAGCAGTATGATAACGATTTGGATTGTTGCACATGCTATTGTTAATGTAAGTTTGATTCGATTTATTTTAAATTTATTATTTCTACAATTCAAATTGATTCTATTCTCGATTCGATAGATATTTTATGATAAAAATCTAAAAGATGAATATGAAAATTTATTAGTTATGTCTTCACAAGCAACAACAATTCAATCAAACGATTATAATTTTAAAATAAATGATAATATAATAGCATTGCCGCAATATTTGATTATATTTTGTATAATAGGCTTATTATCGATAACCGTATTAACGCGTATACAATTTTTAATGAAATCATTAATCATCTTAATATTATCATTGATTCAATGTATATTGATTTATACAAATTTAAATTATGCATTTAATTTATATAAATTAATTAATTATCAACAATTAATGCAAAGTCAAAATAATTTTATTGTCATAATAATTACGATTGTGATTGCATTGATTATTATTAATCGTCAAGTAAGTTTTAATGTTATTTGTTCATTGTATTATTCAATTATAATATCGATCATTTTATTGAATTATTATAAAATTAGTTTGAATTAATGTCTAGAAGATTATTTTTATGGCAAAAAGATATTGATCAACAAAAAGAAATGGTCGCCGATATGAGAAGAAAAAATGAAGCACTAGTTTATAATATATTACCACCACATGTAGCTGTACATTTTCTTGGTAAACGCAAAAATGATGAAGTAAGCATAAATAAGAATAAATAAAATTTCCGGTCATAATTAATATTTAATAATAATTATAATTAAATTTTAATAGGAATTATACAGTAAAAGTTATGAATGTGTTGGTGTATTATTTGCATCGATGCCAAATTTTGCCGATTTTTATACAGAGGAATCTGTCAATAATCAAGGATTAGAATGTCTAAGATTTTTAAATGAAGTCATATCCGATTATGATTCATTATTATCGCAGCCACGTTTCAAAGATATATTCAAAATAAAAACGATAAGTTCAACATATATGGCAGCTAGTGGTTTAAATTATGAAGAGGATAAAGATTATATAAAATCATCTCATTCATCAAATTTATCAGAAACTAATAAAAATAATATTGTTGAAAAATGGTCACATTTAGCACAATTAACTGAATTTGCATTGACAATGAAAGAAACATTGAATGGTATCAATAAAGAAAGTTTCAATAATTTTGTATTACGAATCGGTATTAATCAAGGACCAATTACAGCCGGTGTAATTGGTGCACGCAAACCACATTATGATATTTGGGGCAATACCGTTAATGTTGCATCACGTATGGAGAGTACTGGCAAAAATGGCTGCATACAAGTTGTACAAGAAACAATGGAAATATTAAAAGAATTTGACTTTAAATTTGAACAACGTGGTCTAGTCAGTGTTAAAGGCAAAGGAAAATTGATGACCTATTATTTGATTGGTAAAAATAAAAAATGAAATCATTATTATCAATCATTGCTCATAAATTATTAAATATTATTTCCATTATTATTTGATAACATAGAAAACACTGAAAACAAAACAATAATTCAATTATTGTTTCAATTATCTTTGATTTATCTTTATCAAATGATTATCGACAAAAAAACAAATTTCATTATCACTCATTTTTTTCCTGAAAAAGTTGTTTCAATGTGTTTTATCATTTGTTTTGATTTAATTTTCTCTGTCTTAAGTTTTGATATAAATATGAATATATTTGTTATGTTATTCTAGTTTTCTTCTTATAAATTATTATTTTTTTGGAGTTTTAAATTGAATAATCAAAGAAAAAAATTAATAAATGTAAATTATTCAAGAATTATCAATAAAAGCAATGAAAATTATTTAAATTTGAAAAAATTGCCACTCTCGTCATTTCGTTTACAGCTTGAAAGTTGTGCAATGAAGAGCAAATGAACCTTTACAACATATGAAACGGGCATTGCTTGCTTGTTTATTGAATCAAAAAAATCTAGTAATTTTTTTTTGTTTATTTTCATTTTCAGCTTTTTTGTTGTCAATTAAAAAAAATGCCAAAATACTAAAATGTCAGGTGTGTTTTTTAGCTGAAAGTAACTTTTATTGATTTAAAATGAAAATTTAATGAATCAATAAATAATTAAAAATTTCCTTATGACTGTTGTGGCTGAAAATTATTTCAGATGGCAAAGGTGGTTTTATTTTTAATTTTACTTGAATAGATTTTTTCATTCGATCAATATTCAGTGTGCAATGTTGGACCAAAATCAAGAGCACAATTTTTTATTAATATTAAATGAAATCAATCATCATATTCACCAATTTATTTGTAATAATAACATTAATAATGTTGATCAACAGCAACAACAACAGCAGTCTGATTTATCAGGCATCCATAAAAGGCAACAAACATTGAATAAATTACATTCACAGAGTAGATCTGGAAACAGTAATAATAATGGCATTATCAATGATAAACCGTTCGAGGCCATTACCGGCTTAAATCATTTGAATCGACAACTGATTATTGATTTTATTTTGGACTGTATCAATTATTTTAATATTAATTTTCGTTTCACATCTTCCAATCATTATGGTCTGTTTCATTTTCAATTGTATTCTATCTAATTATTAACAATTTTGTCATTGACATTAGATGAATGTTTTAGTAACACAAAATCAAAATGTATTATATTTTGGCTTTCAATTTTTTATAACCGTAATATATTCGAAAATATTGACTTTGAGCATATATTTGATGTTCAAGAATCCAATGCATATCATCATCAGCATCACAGTCATCATCAACAACATTCATTATCAACAAATGATAAATTGACAAAAGAACATGGTGCCAAAAATAAATCACTTATGAATGGTTTATCATCATCATCATCATCAGCAGCTGTAACAACAGCTTCATCACCTGCAACAACAACAATTAATAATTTGAATAATAATGTCATTCATCATGAAATTCATTCATTGCAGCACGCCAATAATCATCAAGAACAATCGCAACACTCATTATATTCACAAATAAATGAATTCAATTCAATGGCAAATAATCATTTAGCATTCAATCATCAAATGACACATATTGATTCTAAATTATCATCAACGACACCCAAAGACACTGCAAACATCGAACACTTATTCAATACTGAACAGCAGCAGCAGCAAATAAATTCTCAAACAATAATACCAAGTATAACATTCATTAGCCTATTATTGTCGGTAATATTTTATAAATTACGATATTTGTTTCCAACTTTCATCAATTTATCCCGTCATGATATTCCCTGGAAATTTTTAATAAATTTTGAACGCGATATTGAGCCATCATTTATGCACGAATCATTTTTAGAATTTTTACAGTATGAATTGTCGCAGCAAAAATTTTTAAATAAAAAAAATGAAGAATCACATAAGCAAGAATTAATGTTCATGGATAAGATGTGTAAAATGATTGATAAAGAAATGGAATCGGAGGTCAATAAATTTGCATCCCAAAATCCCTCTAAAACTAGCAATAATAATAAAATGATGATGATAATGAATAATAGCAACAATAATGGCCAATTTTCTCTTCAGCAGGCCGCCATCTTGAATGTGACGCCATCATCGTCTTCATCAACATTAGCTATGAATTCAACCGATAAAATGCCAAAAGGAATGCGACCATGTCCACACTGTGGAAAAGTATTTCGTAACTCTTATAAATTGAATCGTCATCTATACGTTCATAAAGATCCATCTGAAAAACCTTTTGTTTGCAGTTGGGACAATTGTAATTATCGTTCGATCTCAAAAAATGATCTTAATCGTCATCGTATGATACATACGGGCGAAAAACCATATGTTTGCGAAATTGGTGGATGTGACAAGCGTTATTCACGAGCAGATAAATTACGCAATCATAAATTAAGTGTTCATCTCAAAGATTCAACCAAAAAAGAGCAAATATGTATTTGGCCTGGTTGTAATTTCCAATGTAATAATAAAACTGAATTAAATCGTCATCAATTGACCCATGAACCGATCAAATGTACTTTTGTCGGCTGTAATAAAGTTTTTGATAAATGGGATAAATTGAAAAAACATCGTGAAAAAGATCATATTAAAATGGACTTGAATTCTGCAAATGATTTCGTCGAGGCCGGTGATCATTTTAATGCTATTTCTGTCACATCAACACCCGATATAGCTACGGTCGCAGCAACATCTAATCATCATCATCATCATCAACAACCCCAACAACAGCACCATGGCCATAATCAACAAAATCATCATACAAGTAGTCTTAATAATCATCCTCATCATCCATCTAATCCACAACAGCAGCACCAACAATTACAATTACAGCATATACAAATGTTGACACAAAATCAATTGAATACAATTGCTTTATTACATTATCCAGCATTATCGAATGCTACTGATGATGATAATAATAGTGCTGGGAATTTATCTACAAAAATATCCAATCATATGGCATTAGCATCAACAGCTTCTAATCCTAACGGCGAAACTGATAATCAACAGCAACAAACGAATGCAAATAATCATATTAATAATAATAATGTAATTACTAATACAATTTCATCATCATCATCGACAACAACATTATCCTCAACAATACCGAATTTGTCATCAAATAATAATAATAATCAGCCTAACTCGAATTCAAACACCAATGGAAATAGCCATAATAGCAACCGACAACAACAAAACAATATTTCAGTTTGGTCTTCATAAATTCTATTTTGATAGATTCCTTGATTGATGTTCTCATGTCATCATAGTCAATGTTCAATCAATGTTAGAAAATAAGTTATTTTATTTGTTCATTTATCATTTTCTCTCGATCATGAATAATTTGAAACGAATACATTCTTCAAAAAAAAAATTGTTTTTTCAAATTTCATATTTTCAAAATACAAAATGACAATGATTTTTTTTTGTATGACAAAAATAAAATTATGCGTTGTACAGAGCTAGTCAAGTAATAATTATCAATAATGATAATTGAATTAACAATAATAATAATGAAAAATAATTCCATTAATCAGTGAAAAATAAATGAATTTTTATTTACATTTGAATAAATTTAATTTATCATCATCGATGTTTGATCAGAATTGTCTTCGATGTTGTCATCATTATTATCGATCGTGTTTGATTCACTTTTGCCGATGTTTTCCAATTTTTTCTTACAATCATCACAATTTTCTATTATTTTCTCCAAATTTTCATAATTCTCTTTTAATTGTTTCAATTGTTGTTGCAGAAAATAAACAGTATTTTGATAACCTTCAACATTTTCTTCAATTTCATTCAGTACTTCTTCAGCATCAGCTTGACTTTTATTCAATGTCTCGGAATATTTTTTATGCATTGCTAGACCACTTTCTAATTGAGCTATTTTGCCACTGGATATCATTTTGCCTAATTCTTCATTTTCATCGTGCAACAGTCTACATTTTGCCATTAATTGCTTACCTGAAACACTTTTAGTTTCAAGAAATACAAAATGAAAATACTCAATGAATTATGAAAAATTAGTAAAATTTACCTATCCGAATTGAATTTCCATGCATTCATATCGTTTTGCATTTCTTCAACACGCTTTTTAGCCATATCTACTTCTTTTTTCATTTTTTCAAACAGATAATTCAATGCTGGATCTAAATATAATGATTCCATTTGATTTGTGCGATTAGATGATTTCAATGTTTCAATCAAATGCAAACAGTCTTGTAATTCTTGTTCTTTTAAAGTCAATCTCATGATTAATATATTTTCTTTACGTGTCGATTCCAGTTGCTGTTGTCTAAGTTTATTTTCATAGCTATTTCT
Source organism: Psoroptes ovis (assembly GCA_002943765.1). NCBI lineage: Eukaryota > Metazoa > Arthropoda > Arachnida > Sarcoptiformes > Psoroptidae > Psoroptes > Psoroptes ovis. The sequence continues at coordinate 715,445 of PQWQ01000013.1, read as the reverse complement.
AATTGAATCTAATTCTTTTTCACTAATCATCCCATTTTCTTTATTTGGAATCGGATCAGATTTGAATGTTGTTGAATTATCACCGTCGACAAGCTGATTGTTGACATTGTTCGATACGATTTCATTCATTGATTGATCATTTGATTCAACTGGCTTAACTTCGGCAGGAGAATTCGATGTTTCGGACATTTTGAGATGTTTTTTAGGATTTCAAAAAACCATTAGAAAATCAAATTCAAATTGACAACAAAGAAAAAAATGCCGTGTTATTCGAGTTGCAATAGCCGCTGCGATTGGCGTAGAAATAGAGAATTGATGAAATTTATTCAATTTTTAAAAATTTCTCAATTTACAATTTATGGAAAAAATTCAAATGGTAAAGCTTCTAAGATTAAGGTCTTCGCATCGCTAACATCGTATTGATGTCCCAAACCATTTTCCTAATACGATCGATTATTTCTTTGATTTGTCTGTTTTTTAATCGATTCAATTCGACAAGATCAAAATATTCTTTTTCTAATTGTTGTAATTTTGGATTATTTTTTTTCTCTTCATTTGATAACGGACGCATTGTCATTGATGAATGATTAACTTGTCCATTTGTATGTGATTTTTCATTATTTTCTTCATCACTATCAACACCGTCATCATCATCTTTTAAAGGTAACAATGATTTTAAATCTACATAATCCATTGATGATGGTTCATTACATGTGTTATAAATTTTTCGTAATTTAATAAATAATGTTTCGATAATTTTGATTGTATCTTTAATCTTATTTTTTTTATCATCCAATTGTTGATTTGTATTGGCTAGTTGTGCACCCATAGATCGTAAATTTTGGAATAATTCTAAAGTTTTCGATACAATATCTTGAACAGTATCAACGCCTAATCTGCATAATATCTGTTTCGGGAACGGTTGTGGATGTTGTGCAGGCTGCATAGTCTGTTGGGGTAATTGCTGTTGCTGCATCGGTGGCACTTGTGACATTATGGGTGGTGGTTGTTGTTGCTGCTGCTGTTGTGACATCATCATTTGCGGCATCATCGGTGATTGTACCATACCGGTTGATCCTTGCATTGATTGTTGTTGCACTGGCATTATTTGTCGTGGCATTGGATGCGAAACTGGTGATTGTACATTTCCAGGCAACATTTGCGATGATTGTGGAGGTTGCTGCATCAATGATGGTGGTGGCGGTGGACGATTTATTCCAGACATTGGTAATTGCTGTTGTTGTGGACCAACTGGTGGATTATTCATACCATTTTTGTTCATCATTTTTCAAATATTTTTTTAAATATTTTTAAATATTTTTTTTCTCTCAAGAAAAAAATGAATTTTTCAGCTGGCGCCTGTCAATTCATGAAAAATATCGATACAATCGATTATTTCCACACATTGAAATTTGAAATCCTCGTAGCGAAGAAACCGATTTAATGACAATTTTTATGTGAAAATTATCATTTTCCTAATTATTTTTTAATTGAGACAAGCTAAAGTAAATATTTGCATATTTTATTTGCAATTATCGAGGAGCATAGAAAAAGAAATCAGGGAAAATTTTCAACGATTTCCATGTCTTGTCTAAATTTCAATCTTATTCTTTGATGCGAAAAAACGCGTCAACACTAATCACGAAGACGGAGAAAAAAGGAAAATAAAGGAAAATCGTCTGTGATTGATAAATTATCGTCACTAAAAAAAATCGAATAAATTTTCCAAAATCGCATCGAAAAGCAAACAAATAAATGAATAAATAAATATATGTTTATTCATTCATTTATTGGTCAATTGGTTATTTAAATTTTGTACAAATATAAATACGAATACAAAAATGTAAACGTAAACGAAACGATGATGATGATTATTTAATTTGAATGTAAATTTTTCATGTTTTTCCTATCATATTTTCACATTGATTAGTTTCAATGGTGTATTGCAACATGATTTTTTTTTCAATATGTTATTGATTTAAACCGATGTACGACAACGACAACAATTTTAACAACAAACGTTTACCTCATAAAACCAACGACTAAATCTTTTTAGCAAAATAAAAAATATGACAATTTTTTCAGTGGCTTTGATTATATTTAATACAATTTCTATCATATATTAATGATTATGGTTGGTATGATTTTTACGTTATGTTGATGTGAAGAATAGACCAAAAAAAACCAATAACGCATCGATATGATGACGTTCGGTATGGATTTTTCTATTCGTCAATCCATTTTTTGAAGGCTTTTTTTCGATAGAATTTATAATTTATGAAATAAAAACAATTAATCAAATTAAATCAACTGCAAAATTTTCATGAAAAAAATTATCGATCGAATCGAATCAATTAATTGATTGATTAATTAATTAATCAAAGAAAAACAAACATTGATACACATGAATAATAATGAGAATAATATCAATCATTTGGAATTTGAACGTCCCAAATCATTGCTATCGAATGTATTCGGTAAAAAAATTAAAACAATAAAAACATTTATAAGACGCTCTGCAAGTTTAATATCAAACCATTCATCAAAAATATCAATGCATAATCATCATCATTCTAAGTAAGTTTTTCGCAATAAGTCTCATTTAGAATAATTAATTCCTTTATGTGTGTAGCGAAAAATCGATTATGACATGGCCCAACAAACAAAATTTAATAAGACAATCATCTGATTCTGATAATCGTTATCATTTTATAAATAAAGCCGATGTAAAAAGATTACCTTCTTTATCAACATTATCGACATCATCATCATCATCATCTTTATCATCATTATCATTGACATTAAATGACAAGAACAATAATAATAATAATGATAATTGTCACAAAAATAATGACAAACTACCAAGGAAAATGGAAAATGATGCTTTAATTCCCATAACAACAACAACCAAAACAATAGAAAATTCAAATTTAAAAACATATTTCCATCAAAATCAACAACGTGAAATCGATCATAATAGTAATTGTAATAATGGTCGAACTGAAAATATAAACACTAATAATTTTAATGATCGAAAAATATTTGATATCAATAAATATAATAACGAAAACAGTAACGTTGATTTCAACAATAACAATTTAACCACAAATCTCGAAATAATTGATGACAATGATGATGAGGATCAATCAACAAAATTTATTCGTTCATCATTTTTAAATGAAACTGACAATAACGATGTTAATAATTGTGAGTTCCATTTATTTTTTTTCTCGATATTTTATCGAATAATGGAAAATTTTTTTTAATTAGCCTATGAATCTATTATTGAATCATTTAATAATAATCAACAATCAGCAATGATTAATCAACCAAGCCAAAATCGTGATATTTATGATGATGATGATAATGATGATTTAGTGATTAAATATGAGAATATCGATATTAGCGAAATTAATAATCATGATTCTAATAATAATAATGATCAAAATTATTTCAATGATCAATATCGGCCATCATCATCATCATCGAGATCATCATCAGCATCGATATTATCAACAAAATATAATGATAAAAATGAATTTGAAATGAGGATAAATGAACAAAAAAAGCAAATCGAATTGATGACAAAGAAAATAATCTACATGGAAGAACATATTATTGATTTAAATCAAGAAAATCAATTATTGAAAAAGCAATTGCAACAAACGAATGAATTGAATAAGAAAAAATTACAATTTCGCGAAAATGAGATAAAATTATTAAAAGAAAATTATCTAGAAGTTGAACAATTCAATAATGATTTAAAATTACAAGAACATGAATTATTATTGCAAAAACGTAAACAACAAGATGAAATTAAATTGTTGAAAAAACAAGTAAGTTAAAATTAAATTCAAAAAAAAATTAATAATTAGTGCATTAAAATTAATTTCTAAATTTTCATTCAAATGTTCAAAAGGAAATGGCCAACAAATGATCATTGATTTTTGTATTTTCCTAATTAGTTTTTTTCATTTGAAAACAGACAAAATCAAAATTGTCGGCCAAACATACACATATTGAACAATTTGAAAAATGAAAAATTACATTTGACATTTGTAATTGACGACAAATTTCATTCTTTTTCACTTTGTTTTTTTCCTCCATTCCTCCATGAAAATTTAGTTGAACACAAACGAAATTGAATTATCAACATTGATCAACATAAATAAAAAATATTTAGAATTGGAAAAACAATATGAAACTCAACAAAATGAAATGAAATTATTGAAACAACAACAATCGCATACAATCAACGAATTAGATGATAATTATCGATTATTAATGGCTGAAAAAGATTTTGAAATTGATATATTAAAGTTGAAAATAAATGAATTATCAAATATTATTGAAAACAATCATTATTATAACAATAAATTTATTCATGATAATCAATATTTACAAACATCATCATCATTGATGAATAATCAAAATATAAACAAAAAACAACAGATGAACAGGCAAGTTTTTATTCATTCATTTAAAATAATGTTTGGTGACAAAACATTGAAAAAAAATAATCACCAAAAGCTTCAGGTGTCTTTTTTCAAAAAACAAGCAATTAATATTTAATCGATTGATTGGTATTTCTTAAACATTTTGAAAGCAAATTAAAAAAAAACAGAAATTTCAAATTCAAGAGAAATGATTTAAAGTGAATCTGTTTGATATTTACACGCATACTTCTTTTCTTTCAAGGCTATTTAAGTGTACAAGTGTTTAGAAAAAAAAATTTATTTAAATGAAAACATGCAATTTTTCAATCTATCATCATCTATTTATTAATTATATATGAAATGAAAAACAAAATTTAAAAAAAAGTAATCAACTAAGTAAATTTGATGGTAATTCAGATATTATTATCATTATTATTATTATTATGAATTTTTTTATACCAGATTTTTTCAATCAATTAATTGAATTTTTTTGTTGATATCATTGATTAACAAATAGACAATCCAAACAAAGTAGCTAAGGTTCTTTTTACATGAAAGTGTTGAAAATGAAAAATATTCAAAGACACTTTCTATTTCTCGAATAATTTCATATTTTAATTTGAGTTGAATATTAAATTCATGAATAATTTAATATATTATCGGATTAATGAAGAAATTTTCAATCAAATAAATATGACATTAGCTAGCTTGTATAAGTGTGTTTGTATGTGTATTTTTCATTTTTTTTCTGCAAAATCAAAATAAAAACTGGAATTCAAGTCATTTCGAGAAAAGAAAGAGAAAATCAAGAAAATAATTTCTGATAAAAATCATTTGGATAAATCAAAAATTAAGAACTTGAAAAAATTAAAGCACAAATTCTCTTGTGATTTCGACTTCGATGATAGTTTTGTTTATTCAACCAACGATCAAGTGTTGTTGTAATCATGTAATGAATTTTAATTTGAGAATTTCAAATTAAAATTTCTTTGATTGAAATTGAAAATCGAACACGAAAAAGGCCCGAATATTTTTTTTCCCGCAATTTTCGTTAATGAATTTTTCATTTAATCTAAAATGAAAAAGAAACAAAACTAAAATTAATTAATCGATTAGTAACGTTGAAAACCTTGAATAGCTTATCATTAATTATTTTTACTTTTTTCGATGAAATCGCATCAATTCTTTCCTTTTCTTTTTTTTATATTTGAAAATTAGTGAATTTCATTTGAAAAAAGCTTCTGAACATGATCATTTTCTAAAAATTTTGTTTGTTTCAATGTTTTTTTTTCAATTTAAATATTTCTCTATTTTCAAATTAATTACAAACAAAAACAATAATAATAATAATAATAAAATGTGTATGAAATAAAATTAAATTGTCAACCCCATATTGTTAATGTTGATGCAGAATGTTGTTTAACTGATCAAATTTTTCCTAATAAAATGAAAAAAAAATCAATTAACCAAAAATTTTAATCAATTTTTTTATTTGTTTTTGTTTCACTGAACAATAATATCAACATATAGTGACAAATCAAATGATATTGTTAATAATGTCGAATCATCATCGTTAGCAAATGAATTGAAACAATCATTAACAATTGAATTGAATGTAAGCTTTATTTTCTGAATTTTTTTTCTTTGAAATACTTGAATGAATTTGAAATTTTTAAAATTTCTAAATTTTTCTCATTTCTCAGAAATCGATTGAAGAAAATAAAATAAAAATGAGACGAAAACCATCATTGAAAAGAATATCAAGCTGTGATATTGAAGATCATCATAGTGATGATAATACTACCAATATTTATGATAAAATAGTGCCAACAAATAATAATGATCGGCAACCTAAACATCAATCAAACAATGATTATGATAATAATAATAATAATAATAATTCAACAATGAATCAACAACAAACGCAGCAATCTGAAGTTTTTCCATCATTACCGGATGTAATGTTGCGAAAATTATGTTTGTTATGCGAAAATACGTGCAATATTGAAAGTCTTAGTGAGCAAGAAATTGATTCGAAATTTCATACATTATCGTTAGCATTTAAAACAGATAAATTTACATTAGCTCAGCGAATACAATTATATCGTCATCAACGTGATGTAGCTGAAAATGATGCAAAAAATGAATTGAATAATTTACAAGAATACATACAAGAACTTTATCGTTTATTGTTAAGTTGTGATAGTAAATATATTTATAATACAACATTATTACAATTGAAAGAGTTGAAAGAAATGTTGGACAAAATTGATATGCAAGTACAAGTTATCAAAGCAACAATGATGAAAATATCATCACGTTCAGAATTATATGGTTCAGTTAAACAAGAAGAAAAATTAAGTGCTGCCTTCGATGTCATTCTATTACATACTGAAAATCTTAAACGTGCCAAAGAACGTGATGCCAAAGAGTTAGAGGATATGAAACGATTATTAGCAACGACGAGTAAGATCGATGATCTTGATGATTATAATTCAGGCTCATTGAATAATGGAAGACGTTCGAAAAACGTAAATTTTTTAAATTTCCAATTTAATTCATGATATCAATAATTATGATTAATCTTATCTATTGATAGAGAGATTCAAGACGAATCAATCCCTTATTGATGGCAAATCAATTACAAAATATACAGGTCAGTTATCAACAAAGAAGTCGTGGTTCGGATGGTTCGAATGATCAGAAATATATGCGTACAAGACGTCTTTCAGTACCAGCGGCCGAAATTCGTAATCGTCCGCGATTACTACAATTATTTAATGAAGCAGCTGCTCGACAATTAAGGGAAAGAAAGGAAGAAACTAATGATGATAATAATAGTAACAATGATGATGACAATAATGAAAATAGTGACGATGAAGATGAAGAGGCGAAAATCGCCAGATATAGAAAAATGCCGATTCGTAACCGCCATAGGACATTAACATCGATTGATGATCATCAAGAACTTGACAATGATTCAAAAGATGGACTGATAGAAAATTTACCGGAATCAAAATCGACAGAAAAATCGGATGTAATTAATGAATCAAAAACGACAAATAATAATGATGATAGTGATCGACAAAGTGATGAGCATCATTTCAATAGTAATAATGATAATAAAAATGATATTGAATATGATGATGATAACAAAAATGACAGGAAGTATTCAAGTATTGAAAATGATATGAATAATAATGAAACAACAAATGAAAATTTGCAAACAGTATTAACGAAAAAATTATCCATTACAATAAGTGAATTCAATACAGAAAAAATTCATTCATTTTATCAAAGATTAGTGCAAAAATTAACACCATTTGAAGATCGTACATGGCAGAAAAAATTGCAAATAAAAATTCAAGAATTATATTGTATTCTATGTATGATATTATTTACAATGAGGTAAATATCATTCATCATTATATTTATAAACATTTTTCACGATCATTGAATTTATCTGTATTATAATTTTTTCTCATTTGACAGATCTGTAATGATAAGCATTAAAGAAAGTGGAAGATCACAATTTCATCGATTCAGACATCAAACAAATTCTTATGAAAATTTACGTTTTACCATTTCAACATTATTTTTGATTATAGCAGCCTTAATATTGACGATTGCATTTATAATACCGATGATAATGAAATGAAAAAATTTAACTCAAATTAATTTGTTAATTATAATTAATAAATATAATTAATTATTAAATAAAATAAATTTTATAAAAAAAAATTCAAAAAAAAGAAAAAATATGAATCGATATCTTCGCCCATCATCATTCGTGTTTGCCGGTGAGCGTCAGAAATAGAGGTAGTGGCATAGCCATCAGACGTGCAATGATGAACAATCGATGATTGTCAATCATTTCAGCTATTTTTCTCGATCGATCAATGATGATGATGATGTCCTCGAATCTCTTAACCAAACATTTGTTGTTTTGAGTTTTTCATGTTTTTTCCACATTCAATCAATCATTAATATCATTTTTTTTTTTTTTTTTTTTGATTTTGTCAATGAATTTTGGATAAAGCGTATTTTTCAGTTTTTTGATTTAATTTTTGTTTGAAACTGACCAAATCACTTAATAACATATTCATATCAATTATTCAAGTTTATTTTCAACATTATAAAAAATGGAACAGAAAAATATGCCTAATGATGAAAATAACATTCCTGATATTAATAAAATAAATGAGGAATATAATAATAATGATGATGATGTTGATGACGAATCAATTCCACCATTAGAAACGATTGAAATTAAAGATACGAATAAATCAAGTAAACAAAAAAATATTGTTATTCCTAATGATGATAATGATAAGAAGAAACATGATCGAAATAAAGACGGTGATGATGATTATGATGATGATGAAGAAAAAGATGGATATACAGATATATTGAATAATGGTGATTTACGCAAAAAAACAATTCGAAAAGGTAATAATTTGCGACCACAACGTGGTAACAAAGTGATTATACGCCTCCAAACACGCATTCATACCGGTAATGATGATGATCAAGATGTTGGCACTGGCGAACTGATTAAAGATGAAACGTTTGATCGATTTGAATTAGACATCGGTGATAATGATTTGCATCAAGGTTTAGATTTAATAATACCGTTGATGGAAGTGAATGAAATTTGTCGTGCAATAATAAAATCACGCTTTGCTTATGGACAACTAGGACACAAAAAAATTGGCATTCCCGAAGATGCGACAATTGATTGTCAAATAGAGTTATTGGAAATTTCGAGAGCAAACGATGAATTTGGCCAAGAAATGGATGAAGTTGAATCGATAGCCAATACTGAAACTATTGATGAACGTTTGAAAATTGGCAATTATAAAAAAACACGTGGAAATTTTTGGTTCGAACGTGGGGAATATTCAATGGCAATACAATGTTACAAAGGTGCATTAAAGTACTTTAATGCAAATAATAATGAATTAAAATTGATTGATGAGCATAAAGATGAGAAAAGCGAAGCAAATATCGATAAAATAAATGATTTGATTGATAAACGTGCACAGACATTCAATAATTTAGCTGCCACACAAATGAAAATGGATGCATATGATACTGCATTACGTTCAGTAAATGATTCCTTATTATTAAGACCAAACAATGTCAAAGCCTTATTTCGTCATGCAAAAATTTTATCGGAAAAAGGTGATATTGAAGATGCAATAAAAGAATTGAAAAAAGCAATAAAATTGGACCCAAAATCCGAAGCAATCACAATGGAATTAAATCGTTTGAATAAAATATTAATCAAACAAATTAATGATCAAAAAGCATTATATCGCCGTATGATGCAAGTAAAAAATGATGATAATGATGATGACAAGAATCGAAACAAAAAAAGTAAGCATCACTCATCATCATCTAATCCTTCCACAATTAATTGTGATAAAAATCAAAATAATAGATGGTTAAATCGATTAAAATGGCCAGCATTAATTGGTACAATTACGGCGGCAACTGCTGCAATTCTATATCAAACATTCAATAAATGACAATTGAAAAAGAAAATATGATTAATTTGGAACATATGCCTGCCTGCCTTACTATTCAATCAATATCGATTAAGCAAAAAAAATGATTTAAATAACATTTTCTATCTGAAATTTTTATCACTTTAAAAAAACATTATATCAAAGAAGAAAGATTTAGTGAATCACATTTTCATTTTATTCTTTTTTAATTAAAAACCTTGAAATTATTGACAAATTACATATTTTATTAATCCAAGTCTTAGATTTTTATAATTCTTCATTTATTTGATTTGATTTTCATAGCAAATTCTGATTCTGGTTTTTTGTTTTATTCTCTATTTATTCAATATTATATAGGAGTCTGAAATTCTGGGATTTATTTTCCTAGATTTTTTCTCGTTTTGTTATTGGGACGCAATCGCATTTTCATTTTGTTTTCGTACGGAATACTTGGGCAAGAGTTTTTGTACAATAAATATGGATGTCTTTTTGCGAATGTGATTTTGAGAATAAAATTAATGTTTTGCCTCGATTTTGTTTGGATTTTTATTTTGATTCTCCAAAAAAAGAATGGAAACAAATAATTTAAACAATGATTTGAATAATGATGATAATCATGATGAATTTAGGTTCAAAAATTCAACAACAACATTATTAACGCCTGAATTAATTATGAGAGCCGAATTAGAAGTGAATGAAAAAGATGCATGGAGACAGCGAGATATTGAAGCATTACGTGAATTGATTCGAGGTTTAGTTTCATTTGAAATTATTTTTGTACATGTGATTTGAATAATCAATTATTTTTTATTTGGAATTTATTCATTCATTAAATGACAGGTGAACCATCATTACATTGTCGATTAGATGATGCATTTTTATTGAGATTTTTACGTGCAAAACGTTTCGATTATGATGGTGCATTTCGACTGATTTGTAATTATTTAACATTAAATTATCATCATCCAGAATTATTTCAATCGATTGATGAATTAAAATGTATATTTGATTCAGATTTAATGACAATATTAGATGATAAATCTAATAATGATGAAACAATATTTTTATTACGTTTTGGAAAGTGGTCAACAAGATTATTTAATTTTGATCAAATAATTGCCGCAGCAATTATGTTTATGGAGTATGTTATTCGTGATGAAATAACACAAATAAATGGCATTATATGCATAATCGATATGGATGGTTTCGGTTGGAATCAAATGAAAAAATTTGGCACTAATCAAGCGAGAAAATGTATCAACATAATGGAACATTATTTGCCAATTCGTATAAAACAAATTTATATTATAAATGAATCTACATTGACCGATATTTGTTTTACGATTATACGGCCATTCATGAATGAAGAACTATATGAAAAAATAATATTTTTAGGACAAAATTATCAGAAATTTATGCAAGAAAATGTTATTAAAACATTATCAATATTCCCGAAAAAAGTAAACAGTAATCAATATGGCAATATGAACAGTGATGAATGGTATGAGAAATTGAAAAAATTTCAAAAAGAAATGAAACATAATTTTTTTGATTATGGTTTTAAACAAATTGATAATAATGGTAATAATATCGCCGATGATAATGAAGATGATATTAATAATAATAGCAACAGTGAAAATGAAATAATAATGATTGATATCAATAAAAGTATACGATATTGTACCGGTGGTTCAATGATCGGTGGCTGTCGTCCAAATAATTCAAATAATTTTTTCATGAACAACAACACAAATACACCATCATCAACAATGATGGCATCATCGAAAATTTATGGAATAAATCACAATAATCATTCATATAATGCAATATTTCGAAAATCACAAACATGTAATGGTTATCTATTCGACTATTATAATACCAACACTAGCATTGATTGATTAATCGTTTTGATCAATTGATTGATTGTTGGAATGGATTCCCATGCACCAAAATCATGATAATCAAATAAATTTTGATATTTTAAATTTCTTTTTTCATACTTTTTGCTGATAATTGAATAAATTCAGCTAATTGATTTTTTCATTCATTTTGTACATACGAAAATTGAAATTGATTTTGTATCCCATTCCCATCAAAAGCATAACTGTTCAATCAAAATTCTTTCAATCAAAACCTTAAATATTTTTATCGGGTACGTAAATGGTTTGATCAAAATGAATTCTTTTCAAACATTGTTTATTTGTTAATTTAAATGTATTTTTATTTAAATTATTTGAATTTCTTCTCCTCAATTCAAAACTACATTTTGTTGATTAACAATTCAAAAAAAAACCTATCAAAATCTGTGTGCATACACATGTATACGTCATTCAATTGACATTGAAAATAATTTTGAAAATGCAAAAAATATAAAAAAAAACGAAAATCTGGTTGATGTAATTGGATGTGTCTGTGTTTATGTGCAAACGAAAACGTGGCGCTACTAACACATTCAAAATATATTTTGTTTTTGATTGAAATAAGTCCTAATCTCTTCATTTCGGTAACACATTTACCTAAATGTTTTTAGTTTATTAATTTAAATAATTGTCATAATTATCAGTTGACGATTAAATTTCATTTGTTCGCATTGAATATTTTCAATCAACAACAACAAAGTAAGTTTTGAATTTCTTAAATATTCAAATTTTTTCGATTGAAAATGAAATTAATAAATTAATGATCAAATGTCAACACACTACCACCTGGTGAATTGAAAATTTGTGATTATGATTATTGTTTGTTCTCGCAGATGATATTCAGCATAAGCATGATGACTTTTCGTTCTCAATTTCAATTTCGTTTTGTCAAAGAAAAAGAAAAATTAAAATAAAATTAGACAGTACATAGCCTTTTACATTATATCAATTCAAAAGAATTTGCTCATCGTTTTTTTCACTTTTAGCTGTTGTGTGCTTAAATCATTGTGTTATTGTGTGTTTGTTGTTGTTTGGATAATATAAAGTGTGTGTGTGTGTGTGAGTGTCTCCTTTAAATATCCTTACATGTTTTTTCATTTTGAAAAAAAAATCATTTCTATTCTGAAATTTGATTAATTTTACTTTTATTTTCATTCATTTTTTTATAATTTTGTTTTAATCAATTGAAGGATTTTGTTGTACCAGAAATCCCAAACAAATTCCCAGTTTTAAATCAATTTTCGATTTACATCATTAGTGTGTTTTATTTTAAACTAATTTTGAATCAAAACAAATAAATCATCGCAAAGAAAATGGCATCAAAAAAAGGAGTATTGGCCGTTGGTGGTATCGTAACCGCTGTTGCTGCTTATTATTATTTTAAACCAAGGTATTTATGATTTTTGACTTTTATTTTTATTATCAAAGATAAAAATTTTTCCATCAATACACCTATGTCTGAGAGACATAAATATCCATAGGTAAACAAGCAAAAATTATCCAACAAAAAAAATTTTCCATGTTTTTTTCTCAATTACTTATTGTTTAATTTGTTGGAATTTCAATTATATGATCTCTTGATACAAAAATCGTCTGATTTTTGATTTTTTGATAGCTTATTTGAGCAGCATTAATGGTTATCGTAGAAAGTTTATTTGCTTAATCTCTAATGCTGATAATGTCTGCCATAAAGCTGTTTTTTTCTGTTGTTGATTATTTAATGATTATTATTTAATCAATTTTTATCAGTTTCAATTTGAATAATAAATAGATGATTATATGAATTGTCATTGAATAGAAATCATGATCAATATTGTGATTATTATTAGAATTAAATTTAATGCAATGACAATCAATTTTTCTAAAAATTTAATCATCAATTTGTTTAATATATCTTTTTGTTTATGTACATCAGTGATATATGCAGCTGTTGTCGTTGATATTGATATGTTGTCATCGAAATGTACATTGAATAAATAATTTTTTTTGTACAACAAATAAAAATGATTATCTGAAATCGAAAATTGACATTTACCAATGTAAGGTATACGGTTTCAATTTTGATAACAGATTCAAATTCACAATGGCTTCATTGGAAATTTAATTTAAATTCATGTCTATAATTTCTTTGTGTGTGTATGTTTACTTAGTTATTATTTGAATTTTTTTCAATATTATTCACACGTGTTATTAACTAAAATCTATTATTTGCCTTTGCATTTGCTGTTGCAATTTCCACTATACCAATACACATTTCTATGGCTTTTTTTTTGGTCATATTATTATTTGATTTTCTGGTTTAAAAAAGAGACAGCAGATGCATTAATGTTTGGTATACGAAAATTTATCATCATCACAATATCCACCATTGAAGGATAGTTTTTATGTTTCTGGGCGTAGGTTTTTGCTCTTTTGTCATCAATTTTCATTATTATTATCATCGTTCATTTTTTATTCAATAATAGTTATGAATTCGACCATTACTTGTCGATAATCGTATATGAATGACTGTGAGTGAGTGAGCATAGATAGATGTATGTGTTGTACCTATCGTGACGATGATGATGATGATGATGAGTAACGATTGTTTTAATGGTTGATTTGTTCGCTATGTGCATACACACACGTATATAAAAGTGTAGCTATTGATTCATATGTGCGGCTTTCGTTTTTTGTGTGGCAAGCGATACATTCCACAATTTATTTTTCTAATCATTTTATTTTTATTTTTACGAAATTTAATTTTAAAAAATAGTCAGAAAAAAATGGTTGATCCAGCAATTATCGCTAAATTAGAAGCCGGCTATCAAAAATTACAGCAGGCCCAAGATTGTCATTCGTTGTTGAAAAAATATCTAACTCGTGATGTTTTGGATCAATTGAAACATAAAAAGACTGATATGGGTGCAACATTGTTAGATGTCATCCAATCAGGTTTGTTGAACGAATTTTGTTTTTAAAAATTTTATTAATTATTTTTGAATTTAGGTGTTGAAAATTTAGATAGTGGTGTCGGTATCTATGCTCCGGATGCTCAATCATACAAAACTTTCGCTGCTCTTTTCGATCCAGTCATTGAGGATTATCATAAAGGTTTCAAACCAACTGATAAACATCCAAAAACTGATTTCGGAAATCTCGATGATTTTGTCAATGTCGATCCTAAAAATGAATATGTCATTTCAACACGTGTACGTTGCGGCCGATCACTGCAAGGTTATCCATTTAATCCCATGTTAACTGAAGATGTGAGTTATTTTGATTGTTTTCCAATTTCTAAAATTGATGATCATTATCTCACTTTTCAAAATAGCAATATAAAGAAATGGAAACTAAAGTTAAAGGACAATTGGCTACATTTGATGGAGAATTGAAGGGCACCTATTATCCGTTGTTGGGCATGGACAAAGCAACACAACAAAAATTGATTGATGATCATTTCTTGTTCAAAGAAGGCGATCGATTCTTGCAAGCAGCCAACGCATGCCGATATTGGCCAGTTGGTCGTGGTATTTACCATAATGACAAAAAAACATTCTTGATGTGGGTCAATGAAGAAGGTAACAAATTTTTTGATAATGAATATATGAGCCTCTTCTCAATTTTCTTAATTCAAATAGATCACTTGCGTATCATTTCAATGCAGAAAGGTGGTGATCTTAAAGAAGTTTATGGACGTTTGGTTAAAGTAAATATTTGAATCATTA
The DNA here is from genome assembly GCA_002943765.1 of Psoroptes ovis. Classification (NCBI taxonomy): domain Eukaryota; kingdom Metazoa; phylum Arthropoda; class Arachnida; order Sarcoptiformes; family Psoroptidae; genus Psoroptes; species Psoroptes ovis. The sequence continues at coordinate 699,873 of PQWQ01000013.1, read as the reverse complement.
AAAATTCGCATATTTAACATGCAAAATTTTTATTTCAGGCTGTCAAACACATTGAACAAAAGATTCCGTTCTCACGCGATGATCGTCTTGGTTTCTTGACATTCTGCCCAACAAATCTTGGTACAACAATTCGTGCATCGGTACATATCAAATTACCGAAATTGGCTGCCGATCGTAAGAAATTGGAAGAAGTTGCTTCACGTTATAATTTACAAGTACGTGGCACTGCCGGTGAACATACTGAAAGTGTTGGAGGTGTATACGATATCAGTAACAAACGTCGTATGGGTTTGACCGAATATCAAGCTGTCAAAGAAATGCAAGATGGTATTCTTGAATTGATCAAAATGGAAAAATCATTGTAAACAATTTTTTCAATCGATTTATCAAAATTTCAAAAATATAAAATGAATAAAATTTAGTATTCGATAATTGATATGTCATTGAATTAGAATCGATCATGATGATGAGGAAATATTTTGATTACAGATGAAATTTCCTGATGCAGAAAAAAATTCAATATATTTATTAAAATCTAGCAAGAGTAGCTATAAAATTGTCTAACTTTGATTAACAATGTTGACACAATTCAATTGCGTTGACTAACATTTCAAATTAAAAATTTGACAAAAATTGTATCATTGAAGCCCAGTGCTGCTATCTTGTTAACGATATCGAAAAACAAATCAACTGTGTAATTGCACTGAAAATAGAACATTTATTTATTTTAATTTTCTTGGAACAGATAATAAAAATATGACTAAGATTCAACAACAGATAATGATTATTTTGAGAAGAAAATATTGATCACAAATTGGAATGTGTAAACATTGAAGAAAAAACAAAAATAAAAATCACAAATATTAAGGTGGATTTGTTTAACTTATCTTATGGGAAAAGTGGTGATATTTTGATATTGAAAAAAATTTAAGTAAAAATTATGGTGCAAATATTCATTCATTCATGAATCGATGTTATTGTTGTTGTGGTTATCGATGATGATGTGGATATATTTTCAATACTTTGATTTGTTGATGTTTGATGCATGTAATCATTACCATAATCATTATTGATATAAAGATCAATTATTGAATTATTCCTTTTATTATTACGGATATAATTATAAAAATATAGACCACCGATAATTGGCATCGATGCAATACCAACTGAAATGACTACAACACCAGTGCAAAGACATACAGCTGTCAACAATGGTAATACGATTATTTTACTTCCTAATACAGCACCACGTACTAATTTTCTTTGAACAGGATTTTTCGGTTTATAACGATATTTACAGCCAAACACACTGAATCTTGAATAATGATTGCCGAAAAAACGTGCATGACGTATACGATCACCGCATCTATAACAGAAATCCGATTTGCATCTAATACAATGCATATGATCACAGCCATTTATACGTTGAATATAAATCTATTCAAAACAAAGATTTAATTCATTTATCATGGAAAACTTGAAATAAAATTTATTTACTTTGCATCTTGGACATTTTTGTGCATTCAAACTGCCGGTCATTGAGTCTGAATGCTTTGCCCATGTTTTAAGCAAACGATCACCACGAATATAATCATCACATGAGTTTCCTGGAAAAATGATCAAATTTAAGATGAAAAACTTAATTCCATGCTCACGAAATATTCACCTTCATGCCAAGGACTATGACAATGGAAACACCAATCATAATCACAAGAATCACATTTGACTCTAGAAAGAAAATAATCATTAATGAGATCAATCATAATAAATGAAATTTGTGATTTACTTGAAAATTTTCGATTCTTTAATTGATGATCGTGTTCGCAAACTACACATAAATAAACGTTTCAAAAATAAATGCTGATGAATATTTTTCATTTTATTTTGCTGTTCATCCGACAACGTATACAAACGATTACAGCGTGGACATGGCCGTATTCGATCAGAATCACTTGATTTATTCAATAACAATCGACAATACAATGATTTATTATCATTAGTCAATCGTAGCATTATTTCTGAACGATAAATTAATGATTTACAATTAGGCCCTATACATTCGATAGTTAATTCACCCATACGTATACGTTCAGTATAATAATTTTGTAAACAAGATAAACAAACACCGTGTTGACAGCATTTACGTTTCAATAACCAACATTTTTCATAACAAATACAACATTCACCAAATGACCATCGATTATTGATTGGTGCTTCTAATTTTTGGGAATTTAAACGAATTTTTTCCAACAATTGCCGCTTTAAATGAAAAATTTCCGATCGATCTAAATGTTTATCATTATTATTCATTGAATCATGCTCTTTTTTACTGCTTTGATCCGAGAACACTGATTTATTCTCCAAATCATCATCATCATCTTTATTATTGATATCATCGAATTCAATATCGATATCATACAATGATGTTTGACTATTGGCTATTGGTCGTTGCTGCTGCTGTTCTTGCAACTGTGGCTGTGTGAACATGAGCATATCATCATTGATTCGGCGAAATTCTAAATTATTCATAATTCCAATATTGATTTCATTATCCAATTCATAATTAATTGCATTCATAGCTTGTTTGAAATTTTTTGTCAAATCAAAATCTATTTGTTATAGAAAAAATCAATATAAAAAACATAAGTGATTTGTAAAAAAAAAGAAAATGTACAATTTTAGATTTTCATGACAGAAAGCACGCGCTTAATGTGTCATGTGTGTTGATTGAAAAACAAATCTATCAATTAATCAAATGAGAATTTTCTTACATACCCGAAATATGAAGTGTTAAAAATTGATAGACTAAATCAAAATGATTATACGACAAACACAATATCGTTAGATCGATTGCCAATTGATATAATTGTTTGACGATAAATTTTGAACATAATTTATTACTATTTTCATTGATTATATCAAAATTTATCTCCTCAAATGAATGTTGTTGGCGTTGTTGATGTTGCATTTCTGTTCGATTATCAATCAAATCATTATCAATATTATTATGAATATACCAATTCTGAAAACGATTCCATAATTGCTCGAATATTGTTGCACGTAAGCAAAATTTTATCGAATTTCTATTAATACGATTTTGGTATGATGAATTTGTATTTAATGATGTTGAATTTCCATTTTCATCATCATCAGCAGCAACATAATTATTGTTGAAAATGAATGATAATAAATTATCAATTAATGGCATGTGATTAGCGTGATTATGATAATATTGTTTTGGGAATAATTTTTTAAAATTGTTTTTATTGATATTAAATTCTCCGAATAAATCATTCGATAATCTATGACATGTTTTATCAATAAATTCAAACAATTCTATTAGCTCATAATTAGGATATAACCATTCCAATAATTCATGTGATTCTTTATCAGTTATCGGTATCTCATTAGTATTTTTATTTTCATTTGAGTAAAATGAATTAATATTCGAAAAATATAAATTTGGTTCAATTAATTGATTGTTATCATCACTATTATTAGATATTATTGATGCCAAATTATTTATATTATTAACATTATCATCATTGTCATTGATTGAAGATAAATTTATCAACATTTGTTTCAAGAATACAACAATAAAATTCGGATATTTCATTAATATTTTTATACAATAATCGCTTAATCTTTTTAGCAATACATTTTGATCAATTTGATTATTATTGGCGTTGCTTCTATTATTACACAATTCATTATCACCAACTTTTTCATTATTCATCAAATGTAATTGTTGTATCAAACAAATATATTCACAAATATCATCGTTTTCAATTATAAATTCATTAAAATCATGATTATCATCATTGTCATTGGTATTGAAATCAATGAATAAATCATTATAATTAATATATTTTGAATACAATAATGTTTCAATTTTACAGAAAACATCTTTGATTATTGATTCATTCGATGAATTCTCATTATTGAGACGATGATTATCACGTAAATTTTCCATTTTATCATTATCATCAAAATTGATAAAATTATTCAATATTGATGATGTTTTCATCATTTGATCGTTGTCAATAATGATTTTATTATTTATATCTAAATTTTCCATGTAATCATTGTATATTGATTGATTTAGCATACAATCGTCATATGACGTTGTTGATGATGATGATGATGATGATGATGATGATGATGATGATAAGGATTTGATTGTCGGTGTTAATGAATAATATGAAAATGTTTTTGTTGATATATTATCTTGATCATCTAATGCTGTATTTGCCGAAGTTGTTTCTGTTATTTTTGATGTTAAATGGTCATTGATACCATTTATATCCATAATGAATTGATCTATAGACAGAGATTGTTTGATTGATTGATTTATATGACGAAAACAAAAAAAAAAATGTAAACAATTTCAACTTTTATTGCAAAAACGAAAACAATCACAAACAATTGATGATTGAAATGGATACTGATTGAAAACAAATAAAAGTGATTAAAGTGATTGAATCATTTAATTTTGATTATTAATTTAGTTGGTATCACAAACAAAACACACAGACACTTGAATCATAGAAAACGATTAATGACTATGATTTAATGATATTTATGATGGTTTGTCTATTTTTGGTCGTTTCAAATAGTTTCATATGTTTTATTTATTATCTATTTTTTACTCTCGAATAATTTTATATTTTGATACGTTTACACCAGAAACGACACAGAAAGCTTGTAAATGATTAAAGTTGATGAAAAATAAACTCTAAAAGAAAACTGGAAGTGATTTCCCAGATTATTTTTTATTTTTGAGTTATGAAATTACAAATTATTTTTACTTTTATTATTATCACATGAAATTTTTCTGGTTCAGCGAGAGAAAACCAAAAGAACAAAATATAAAAATTACATTGAATGAAAATAATGAATAATTTTTGCCGCTATTCATATATGATTGCAGAGAGAAATTTTTAAATTTTTTTTTACATACAAATAAACATTTGTTGTCTAGTTGTTTCCAGTAATGGAATAAACTAAATGAATGAATGAACGAAGTGAAATGAAATGAAATGAAATGTTTGAAATGTAATGAATGCAGGGTATGTATTACTATCATTATATTTAGTTTTTTCCACTTTTAATTTAAAAATAGATTTTTTCTTTAATTTTTGATGGTCAAATTCATTGAATACAATAATATGTAGACACATAGACACACATACAATTCGCAGCAACATTTATAATCAAATTGTACACACAGCAGCAAATACAGTAGAAATTATTTATTCATGATGAAATCAATGGCTTTCAATGATGACGGCTGAATACGATAATGATGATGATGATGATGAATACAATGTGTACACAATTGTATTTATTCATAAAAAGTAAACCTTTTCTTTCTGTTTAATTCAATTGAAAACAGAAAAATTCAATAATTTCCATCTTTCAACCACAACAATGTTTGATGGCGCCCAAAAAAAACATGATGGTTATATCAATGATATCATTGATGATAATGTATAGCTGCCATAATGGTACTTTTTATGGAATTAAGAATTAATAAAAAATTTAAAAAAATTTGATTCAAAACTAACCAAACCTGTCGCCTAAAACGAAATTATTTTCTTAACAATTTTTAAAAATCATTTATTGATTCATGACGTTTGTGAGAGAGAGAGAATATTTTCGAGGATGTATGTATTTGCGTATGTGTGTGTGCATTGCAATTTATACATACGTTTACAAACAAACACAAGTGTTTTGATGTGTTTTTCTGCTCGTATGTTACAAACGATATATATGCTTTATCACATTGCACCGCATGAACACTGATATACCATATCAAAACATATACTTTCACTTTTTGTCGAAAAACAAAACACTTTTCAATTTCACAAGCAAAGAGTAACCTAATTTTTTCATAAAAAAATTTCGGTTTTAGATTTAGGTTTCTCAAAATATCATTGAACATTTTTTCTTGCTTTGATCGGTGTATGGCGAATATCGTCTATATATGTGGACATAAATTGTATAGATCGACGCAAATAACTGACTAGTCGCTGCTGACTATGTTTTTCTATGCATTTTTGGCTGCTTGGCCAAATTCTGGTAAATTTTTTACTGCTGCTGCGTGCCGAATATACATTTGATTGATGAGTGATTTGATTTTATTGATTTGCAATTTTTCGTTTTTATTTCTCGTACATCATTGTAAAACTATTAATTACAATCATAAATATATCAATTCATGTTTTGATGATTATGATTGAATTTGTTTTCGTTTTGTCGCTGCATGTTGTCACAATGATAAAATACTTTTACGTATCATTTTGACGTCTTTTAACATTGACATTTTTCATTTGAAATTCTTGTTTTTGTTTTTGAAAATTTCTCGTGATTGACTTGTTTGCCGATAATCAATCAATGATTGACGATAATTTTTTCTTTTTTCAATTTAAAATTTCTCAAAAACAAAGATAAACATTGGATAAATATCATTCCAAATATATTTTGTTAAAAAATTTCTTTGTTTGATTTGTTATATTATTTTTTTTTCTTTCTTATGTTAACATCTTCGTGAAACCAAATCAAGCATTAAATAAATCTTAGTTATCGTCTTCGTTAATGAAATGATTATTCGTAATTTATTTGTCGTATCGTAACAGTTAATTTTTCATTCATGGTCATGTTCATTGAAAAAATTTTTGCAAAAAAAATGAGAAAAGACTTTAAGAAACATATGATTATGATCAATATCAATTAATATGAAAATTAATAAGATGCTTTATTTTAATTGATTCAATTTCATTGCCAATCATTGTTGTTGTTGATGATGTTGTTCAATGTCAATGGAATAGAATTTTCCATTTTTAAATTTTGTTTTAAAAAAATTTTTCAAAGAAAACTTTGAATAATTGCCAAAAGAGGGCATTGATGTTTTTGGATGGAGAAAGTCCAAATCAATTTAAATTTCATTGATTTTGTCTGGAAATGGGAAATGGAGAGAAAAAAAAATCAAATTTCATTTTCATAAATTATTTTCATTATTATTACCATTAAATGTTGTGAAAAATAATGAAATATCATCATTACTACATAATCATGTTTGGGTTAATGAGCTCAATTATCGATTATAATGATTATTATAATGTCGATTATTTCATCATCAACAACACTCATAAATAAATTTTGATTGATTGAAATTCATTTTTTTCTACGATAGCCAATTAATTTCAATAATAATAATAATGGCAATATTGGAATGAATATTACAAGAAACGAGAAAAAAAATTACAGGAAAAAGCAATCCAAATATCAAATTATACAAATTATTATCCGGATTGGTAATACTTTTTGGCTGTTGTTGTTTATGATATGTTGATCAATAATAAATTTTCATTTTTTTTTTCATTTATTTCCAATGGAAAATTCCATGATCTGTATTTGACATTTATATTTCTAACATTAAACATATTAATGTGTGGGCATATTATCGAAAATAAATATTGATTATCAGATAGCAAATTATTAATATATGAATAGTATGGAAGTATGAAAAAGTCTCTCCATATTTTATTCAACTTTCATCGAATATATTATTTTATTATTGAAATATTTTCTTGATTATTGTTATAATCGCAATGATAATAGAAATAATAATCATTATTATCATTGTCATTTAATAATAGTTGATAGTTTTTTTTTGTTTCTTTCTCTACAATTACTGGAATAATTCAATTTCATTAATATAAATATCCTATAATGGAATAATGAAGTAAACATATGAATTTGTTTAGACAAGTTTCAATTGAACAAGAAGCTTGAATAAAAAGAAAAAATTCATGAATATTAATTTATATTATCGAAATGAATAACTAATCGAAGGAAAAAACATTACCAAATTATTCGTACCGTATTCATCATAATCATAGTCATTATATTCATAATCATTAATGTATCAAACATAATTTTGATTCAATTAGCAGCACAAAAACGAAAGAAAAAATTGAAAAATTATTTATTTTTGTTGTTGTTGTTATTTATATGAATAAATAATTTATAACGGCCAAAGAATAATAATAATAATGCAAACATATTGAAAATATTTAAGCTAGCAAAAGAAACGAACCAATGAAACCGAATTGAACGCATGAAAAAACCAGATGTATTTAAAATATCAATTTAAAATATGCATAAATGATATATGAATGCAATTACATAAAATATGATTAATGATCAATTTATTTTCTATTTCGAATTCAATGTTATATCCAATGTTACATTTAATAATAATTATTGTAAATGGCAAATAATATGAATATTCAATTTTCCAATAGATATATCTATTATTAATGTGATATTTGCAAATCATCAATAAATCAATTTCTGCAAAATATTTTTTTTCCATTACAATTATTATTTATACGATCCAAATTGTCGTTATGAATTATGCGAACATATATGAAACGCATATATTCCAAAGTATCATATCATTGATCATTTAAATATAACGATAGAAAATTTATACATGGGAAAAAAATCAATATAAAATAGGCATTTTTCTGTCTGAAGGGAAAAATTAATTTCCATAATTGAAAATTAAAAAGACAAATCTGAATGATATTTATACACATTTTATTTCATATTTATAAATATTTATATTTATATAAAATTTTTTTTTTCTTTCATAAATATTACATAATTATTAAATAATTTTTTTTTTTTTGAAAAATCAATGTAATTTGCAGACAAATAGAGATAAAGATAGAGACAGAAATTTTAAAAGTTTCAAAATTTAATTTTTTGAAAAATTTAATTTTCAATCAACCAAAAATATAAAAAACAAAAACAAATAAACAAACAAACAATGATTCATTATTTTAAATGATGAAAATTTACAAAAACTGAATTGAATGAAAACAAAAAAAACCAAAGACAAATGTGCAAAATTATTATTACAAAAGTAGCCAGCAACAACAACAACAAACAACAATGATTCAATTCGACAATGAACAAAATTGATTGAATTAGAAAATTCTGATTTAAAAATAATTATAACAATAATAATAATTATGATAATCATAACAATGGATGTAATTATTATTATTATTATTATTTCTCAAATTAATGTAATGATGATGATAATAATAATTACTCATTCATTGAATATTCATTCGTACACTGGCAGGTGTTGTTTAATGAGTTTATTCATTCATTTTTGTATTCATCGATTTAATGAAAATTGAAATTTGAAAATTTGAAAATTTGCCATTTTTCACTTCATTTTTTATTCCATTTCGTTGCTTTGAAATACAAAAAAAAACAATTATATTTCACCATTTTTTTTCATATTTATAAATTGAAGATTTTTATTTATTTTCATTTTTTTTATATTAATTTATTCTATTCCACATATTTGATTCTTTATTCGATTTTTATTATTATCTGTTGGAAATGTTGCCCTTTTTTTTATTTATTGTCTTTTTATCTTTTGGATTCCAATTGTTTCAAGTTGTCAATTCTCTATGCACATATGGAATTTTTTTTTATAATGAAAATAATTATTCAAATTGATGCTTGTTTTGTTTGCTGCTTGGCTGTCGCCGATTGTGTTTTTAGTCGATCATCATCATCATTGTTATTATTTATATTATCAATGTCATCATTTTGACATGTACATTGATCTAAACATATTCTATTTGTTGGTGCTGATGTTGTTGTCGACATCATTTGTTGCTGTCGTTCTTGTTGCTGTTGTTGTTCTAACGCTAATGTCGATATTGATGTCGATGATGATGATGAATGTTTTGATGGAAGATTGATATTATGTTGTTGTTGTTGCATTTGATGGTGATGATGTGATGATGATGATGATGGAAGATACATTGATGATGAAGAAATAGGTGATAGCTGTTGTTGTTGCTGCTGTTGCTGATGGGCATAAATTGTAGGCACTGGTGAAACAATATTTGTTATCGTTGTCGATGCTGTTAATGATCCGATTGTTTTTGTTTTTATTGTCGGCATTAGATCAATGTTGTCAATATTTTTTATATCGACATTTTCATTACAAGATCCAATAAATGATGTACAATATTCATTTGATGATGATATCAATGGTAGTGGTGAAGATGACTCTTTATAATTAAAATTATTATTGGTATTTAAATCATAATAATGACTATCATTATCATCATCATTGTCATTATCGTCATCATCATCATCTTCATAACATTGATGATGATAATAATGATGTTGCATTTGTTGTTGATCCGAATGATTTTCCTTATTATAAGGTGAATAATATTGGGCACTTGTTGTTGGTTCTTGCTGTTGTTGCATGACAGAACTTTCAAAATCTTTCATGCTATACAATTCATTATTATTATCTAAATTTATCGAAGTAATCGATTTGCAACTATTATTTTTACTATCATTACCATTACGTTTACGAATCAATGATCCTTGTTCTTTTTTGATTAATTCTCGATCAGTGATTGATCGACGGCTGAATGTTGCTGATGCAGCACTTGCATCATCAGTAGTTGTGGCTGCAAACGAAATCGATTGCCGGCCAGTTCTTCTGCGATTATGATGAAAATTCGCATGAGTGAATTTATTTGTTAATAGAGATAAAAATGAACGATTATGAATCTGTCTAGCACCACTAGATGACGAGCTAAATATATCACTTTTCAGACGTTCTTTTCTCCTTTTTCTACCAATTTTTTCGTAACCATCATAATTATCACCTAAAGCTTTGATGTCCATGCCTAACAATGAATCTCCATTATAATAATATCGCACCATACGAACACGTGGTGATGATGTGGATGACGATTTTAAAGGTTTTGATGGATTGTTATCATCAAGATATGATCGTGATGTGCTTGCATTCCAATAACGAGTTGATGAATTGCCATAACATGTGCAAGAGCATACAGATATGTTTTCATCATTCAGTCCAGCACCCGTATATTTTTCACCATCACGTTTTTGTAATTGTTCTTCCGAACCAAGAATTGAACCGTTGGCAGTAATTACATCACCTTCAAGTCGTACAGCACTTTGTGCGGCAGTGGCAGCTTCAGCTTCATCACGTCTTTCATCTTCAGTATTTAATGTCAAAAATCTCAACACTAATAAATTAATGGCAGCTGATACGACCGATAATCCGAACAATATGAACACTAATGAAAATGCAACATATTCTGGTCGTTGTTGTAGGGCACGATCTTTTTGCAAGGCAACATAATCACCAAAACCGATTGTTGTGAGCGTTATAAAACAATAATAAAAGGCATCAAAATAATTCCATTGTTCAAATGTTGAAAACATTGCCGCACCCGTTGTCATCACTAATGTTGATAGAAACATAACAAAAAATATCAAATTTGATTCAGATACCTAAATAACGTCAATAAAGAAAAATATTCATGAAAACAAAAAAACAATTAATCAATTTATTCATTAAACAATCAAATAGAATAAAAATTAGAAACAAACAAACCTCTTGATTTTTACAACGAAAACACTTCTTACATTGTTTTAATCCTTTCTCAACGAATGTATTCAAACGTTCACCAATACTTTGAAACATGACTAAACCTAATGGTATACCAGCTAATGCATATACCATACAGAATGTTTTACCACCGGGTCTAAAGAAAAAATATTGAAACAAAACATATGATTAGGAACAAATAATACTTTGAAATATAGAAATAATCAAATTATTTCAAACAAAGAGAAATGAATAGAATAAAATGTATTCATCATTTTTATTTATTTTCATTTTCCATTCAATTTATAGAAACAAAAACAAAAACAAAGATCAAATCAAATGAAAATCAAATAAATTTCATTTGAAACATAGACACATAAACATATAAATGGAAATGAAATCAAAATTCAATCAACAATGATAAATTTTATTTATTTATTTCGTTTTCACCGAAAAATTTTTTCTTCTTCATGCACAATTTCAATATTGTTATTCTTGTGAATCCAATCAACAGCGAACAATATCATTCATTTGTTCATTCATTCATTCATTATTTTCATTTTAAATTGAATTCAATCAAAAAAAAAAAAAGAGAGAAAAAAACAATGAGAATGAATGAAAAAATGAAAATGAACCAAAAACAAAATGTAAAACTAAATGAAAATGATAATAAAATTTTTATCATTTATCTAATGATATAATGATGATGATGATGATAATAATAATAACAAAAATGTTGATAATGAACCAAATATAGCGAGAGAATATCATGTTAAATTACATTAAATTTGTACCGTAAAACAAATAGTGAACCTGAAAGACGATGATGAAGAAGAAGAAAAAACATTTGTGCCAAACAATATATTCAAGGAAACATATGCATGAATCTCAGGTCTCTACGTTTTTTTCCATCATTATTTGGCTAGCTTCAGTATTTGATATTATTATTATTGTTTAGTTACACGAAATATTTTGGCAAAAAATAAAATTAAAATAAAACTACAACCACAAATGACAAAATATTCTCTAAAATATTTTTTCAATTCATATCATTTAAAAATGTGTTGAGTTCATTCAGGCGTATTTAAAAAAAATGGGCAAAATATATACCATTGAATGATAATAATGGTAAACGATTGAATATACATTTAAATTTCATTTTTTTTTTTTTTTGCATATTTTTCGAGTAAAAACAAGCAAGGTTTTTTTTGGTGGAGTTGTTTTGTACCATTCAAAAAAAAAAAAAAAAAAAATGCACACATGATTGAATTGAATTTTGAAAATTGCATTCAAATTGCATATTTTTTTCCATCTTCTATTCATTTATTCATTCATTTTTCTGTGTGTGAATTTATCAAAAAAATAAAAATTATTTTTCCTGGAACCAAAAAAAATCAGCGAACCAAATATCAACATAAACACTCACAGATCGATGATGTCTGTCGTCGGGTACGATTGCATCAACTTGCATTGAATTTGAATGATTGATTCACTTTCGTTTTTTTTTGTGAGAACATGAACAAAACAATTTATTAAAGGCTCACTATTTTCTTTTTTGATGATCATCTATGATATTGATGATGATATGATCATCAAATAATATAAAATTAATAATGTTTCAATGATTCAATGCACGTATTTTTACGTATTTTACAAATGTTATCAGTCTGATTGTTCCAATGAGATATTCTCGTTATATTTACGAATGAAAATTTATTTCGATTGAAAATATAAAACAAAAAGATGAAAAAAATTCCGGGTCTTTTTTCTTGTTTGATCATCTGAATTTTTTGTTGATCATTATTTTTAAAAGTTGTTGTTGTTGCTGTAAGAATGTATGTTTTTACACAATTCAAATCGAATCGAAATTGTGTATTGAATTATCGAGTACATAAAAAATGGTCGTTGTGAGATATGTGCGTGATAGAATCCGATTATTTGTAAGGAAAAATAATCATTAGATTTTGTTTTCAAAATGAAATAAAATTGGAATGATATGGTGTGTTTTTTTCCTATTATTTTAAAGAATCAAATTCAGTTTCATGATCATTTTAATATCATTAACATTAGTTTGACCAGAATAAGCGATGATCGAAATACATGACCAACCACAGACATTCATTGATTGATCTACGAGAAAAAACAAAGTCCCAGTGAAAATTTCATTATCACATCAATTTTCATTTATTTCGATTATTATTTAATGGATTACATTTTCTATATCTTTTGCAGATCAAATTCAATCAATTTAGCTTAAAATAAGCTAAACATAGAGCTGACAGGTATAATATATAACGCACAGGTAATGTGATAAAGTGTTTTAATTGTAATTTTCATTCAACACATCTCTTTTGTATTTCACAAATTTTAGATTATATTTCACTTGAAAATTCTTTCGAAAGAGAAAGAATTTATCCGAAAATTCAAAGAATTTGGTTCCTCTTTATATTTAGGGTGAAACGAGAAAATAAATGAAAAAGAGAATTAAAATTTTGACGTTGATCACAGACAAGCTTTTGAAAAAATGAGCAAAAATTCAATTGAAACCATTAAATGCATGAAATTTGAATTTCTCAAAATTCAAAGAGAAAAATTTTCCAAAAAATATTTTCAAGAATTTCGCATAACAATATCAATGATAATGATGGAAATATAAGGGTGAAAAATATTCACAAAACAAATAAACAAAATTGAAAAATATTTGAATCTTACTTTTTATTCAAATATGAAAATAATTTGTTCATTTCAATCATTATTTCAAATCATTCATTCATTTATTATTATTGTCATTCCATTTTTCACCATTTACAATTGAAGAATTTCTTTTTTGTTTTTTCAATTTGTTGTTTCATTGAAAATTTCATTTTCAATTTCATCATTCATCAAAATAAATTCAAGAGGAACGAAAAATTTCATTTTTTCCCTTTCATTCGTGTCAAACACACGAATGGAATGAAAGTTTCAAATTTAAAACTTTTTCCTTCATTCATTTTGATATGGAAATATAAAGATTTCTATTATTTTTCAATCGTGAAAAATCCCCTTAAGTTCTATTTCCAAGTTTTTTAGACAATTTTCTCAATAATACATTCGCCTTGTTTGATGATATTGATTGACAATCGATTTTTTTTCAATCGCCTCGAAATATGAGAATTTTATATTCTTAGTGTAAAGTGTTCAGTTATTATCTTTAAAATTTGCAAATTCAAAATTTTCAATTTATAATAAAAAAAAAATATAAATGAAACGATTGAATGTGATGAAAGAATAAAATGATGTAATATGGTGTGAAATATAGATTAAATTGTTGAAAATTTTAAATTTTTTCCACTCTTTTCTGAAATTCTCTTGCCAATAATAAGAGAAAAAATGCATTACATTTCACAAGATGATCAAACAAAACCAGTCAAATAATAATATGGTTGCTTTTCGCAATTTCGGAGACAAAACAAGCATCAACTTACGCACTCACGAATATAATTATCATTTTTGAATTGACAAAAAAAAATGAAATCCCATCAAATTATATCGAGTCAATCAATCATAATCGATAATTTATTGGTCGATAATCTAATAATATGAAATAGATATGAAATTTATAGCAGTCAAAAGTTTTTCAATATCGAATTATCAAATTTTATTTGATTCTATTCGTTTTTTACTTCAAAAATTTCCATCATTCTTCATTGATTGATGAAACTAACAATCGATCAATGCGCCGCACTATTGTATTCATTCATTTTTTTCATTTAAAAATAATTGTTCTAAGATTTAATCATATATGATTGGAAATATTTGCGAATTATATCTGTGAATAATTTTGTTTCTCAACATTTTTTTGTTTTTGAAACAATCATTATTCAAAAAAAAAACATACACACTCACACGAATAAAATGCAAATCAAACCAAAACAAAGCTAAATAACAACAGAATAAACAAGAATTTTTTGTCATTTTTCAAGCAATTTGTAGAATTAAATTTAGATACGAATACGAATCATATGAGAAATAACAAGAAAACATTTGCCAAACACTTATGAACATGCATGCAAATCGATTCAAAGAAAAAAATAAAATTTAAAGATGTTTATTTATTTCTCCATTTGTCTTTGAGTTTTTCTATTTGTTTTGTCATTCTATTTTTTGACGATTCCGAACAAGAATCAATGGATGATGATACTTGGCATCATTATCACAAGCGTTGAGTCGCTTCAGAAAATTTTCGCTGCATTTTTTACCAAATTCAATAATGATAATAGTGATGACGATGATAATCAACTTGAATTAGATTTTGAATTGGATTGCGAATGGTTTTGAATATTTCTATTTCTCTTGTATAAACTGGAATTACAGAATTCAAAAAAATAAAATAAATAAATAACATGCATTTTGTGAACTGAATAAATAAATGAAATTTTTTTTTCAAAATGAAATCATGAAACAAATGGGAATAAGTGGTAAAGATGATTCGTAAAATTTTCAAGTATGAAACATGGAGTTAAAAGTGGTTAAAACATGGATTTCTCATTAACTGAGAAAAATTTTTCTCAAAAGTTATTCACTTTTTCTGGGTAAATTACCTTATCTTCTTCAAGGATAGATAAGGATTTTCAATGGTTAATTCTCCGTAATGAGTGAAAAAAAATAAAAATAAAAATCATGTTAAGGAAAATAGTTGAAAATTCATGAAAATTGGCTAACGAATCAGAATTTTTCTTTGAACAAAAATGACATCAATGGATGAATGAATGAACGAATAAATCAAAGTAAATTAAGATCAACAAATTAATATTGACTGGAATTATTGACTGTAAAAAAATAAGAAAAATTGACAAATAGCACAAATCATATCAATATTTTTTTTTATTCTCATCGAGAATTTATATTTGAAAAAATTATCGGAAAAAGAAATTTGATCAAATTTTGTTATTTGATATCAATTTTTTTGTGGAATTCATTCGTTTTTGTTTCTTATATATTCATTAGATTCAAATATTCAATGATATATAAAAATTGATAAAAATGAAAATGGAATCAATATTTTTGGCACTAATGAATACAAATAAATAATGAAAATAATAAATGAATGAACATGTGAATATGATGATGATGATGATTATGATCATGAACAGTCATCATATCAAAATTCAAATTACTATTACATAGCGAACATATATTTTTTTTCTTATATTCTTTTCAAAGTAATTTGATGCTTCAGAATGAATGAATGAATGAATGAAAAAAATGAAAAATACGTGAATATAATAATCATGAATTTAGTGTTTGAAAATTAAAGTAAAATTGGTTTTTCAAATAAAAACATTACCAAATAATATAGAAATAATATCATTATTAATGATCAAATAATCAATCAATTGATAATTAATGAAATAATGACTATGTTTAAATTGGAAATGAATATAAATTTCATTTCTTAGAAGAAAGAAGGCAAATAATGAATAAATTTTCATTTCTTTATTTGGTTTCATTTCATTTCATTCCACTCATTTTTTTTACATCTAAATTAGTGAAAATTATTGAATTATGAAATTCCAAGTGGAAAAATTATGATAATGAAAAAACATTATTGTATAAAAAATAATGTCAAAGTATATGTTATGACTTTTCTTAGTTTTTTATTATTATTTTTTCATAATGTATTTATATCAATTTATTTTCTTTTATTTTTATTTCATTTTCTTTCATGCTTCACATAAGATAAGAATTTCTCTTATTTTATTCTATTTCTCATCCATTACTGATATCATTATTACATTTTCATATTTTTTTTTTTTTTTTGTTTTTTCTGCGTTAATCATACACAAACACAATCGTCATTAGAAGCGAAAAAAATGAAGAATTTTTGACATTATTTTCATTTCATATCATATCATTGATTCAAATTCATTTTATATTTCTCAATTCTATTCTATTTATATCAAACACAAAGAAGAAATGAAATATTCATATCAAACAAATGTTTCTATTCACTGAAATGAATTTTTCCTCGTATTTATTTGTTTGTTGGAAAACACATGAAATTGATAAGTGAATTGGGAAATATAATGAAATACTTCATATTGTGTTTCTGACTTCTTAATATGAATGGAAATGCAAATAATTATACTTACGTTGCCGGAGTTGAATGGCCATATCCTGCATTTATTTGTTTTTTTATTTTCAATTTTTTCCAGCAATATTTGATGATAACATTATCCAACAATCATTAAGATAATTATGACAATCCGCAAATATTTATTTTTTCCGCATAATAGGAAATACATTGAAAATAATGGTAAGAGAAAAATATTTAGTAAAATGTTTCTGAAATATGGTAAAATTTAATGATTTTGAATATAGAAAAAAATTCAAGATTTATTGCATTGAGTTCAGAAAAAAAAAATTAAAATCAAATTTCTATAATATCAAAGATCTGAAATAATTATTCGATATCCATGTTTTTCATCAATTCCAAAATTTCACGCATTTGGCCGAGTGCCATTACAATTACATCTAGATATTCCGGAATT
Organism: Psoroptes ovis; assembly: GCA_002943765.1. NCBI lineage: Eukaryota > Metazoa > Arthropoda > Arachnida > Sarcoptiformes > Psoroptidae > Psoroptes > Psoroptes ovis. The sequence continues at coordinate 681,867 of PQWQ01000013.1, read as the reverse complement.
ATATCTGGGTCTGCAGATAAACAATCATGGATCAGGTCTGTACATTCTTCAAAATCCAGTGTGGAGATGTAATCTGAAATATCCATTACATGACACGTCATCATCGTGGATGATGATGGATTGTTTTCATCCATTTGAGGATCTGATGAATGCTGGGTCTCAGGTTTATTGGTTGATTTGGAGTTTTTCGAGGTGCGCCGACTTTTTTTCGATTTCTTTTTACCTTTCCTTTTGCCCATTTTCACGAATTAAAGTAATCAAGGTGTATCAAATAATATGGAGAGTGTCTTGTGACAAAATGAAAACTATGGAATTTATTTATTCTGTTTTTAAAGAATTAAAAAAAAAATTGAACTTATACAAAAAAAAATTTCGAAAAAAAATGTGTACTTACGTCGTGGCTACTTGCTAAGAGACAAGTTTGAGCAACTTGTAAACTTTAAAACTAAACCAAATTCGCCACGAACTTTGTGTTTAAATAAGAATTTTTCAAAGTTTTGGTGCGTAAAAATGTTTTTTGGGCTGACCTTGGTCCTTATCGAAAAAGTGTTTACTTGTCTTTATTATTCATGCTGCTCTATTGTTTGTGTTGAAGAAAGACTGGGAAAATTTTCATTTTTTTCAAATGCGATAAAATTGCCAAGGTTGTTGTGATAAAGGAATTATTTGCAAGTTTTGTTGTTAAAATACGTGACTTTCAACTTGTTTCGATCACAGAAAAGAATGTAAATCACAACTAAAGGTAAAATGTCAAGATATTCAGAATACACTAAAGTGAAATTTTTATTTTTTTTCACTTCAGAGAGGCAAAATGGAAAACGTCTTCAGTCTAACAAAGCTAATGACTGGGACTTTGATTATTCAAGGAATGATGTCGAGGAAAGAATCGAAAAATCATTGTTCGAATACATTGTAATTTCACATGTTTTTTGACTTGTTTTCATCATAAGTTTTAATTCTGTAAAGCATACACTGAAAAACATTCATCGGCTTCGATGGCAACATTCAATAGGAAAATCAATTTTAACATATTTTTGTTTCAATTGAAAATTCGTTGGTTCCAAAGCTCGTTTAGTGCTTGAGAATGTATGCAAGCACGGAGAAATGAGGAAACAAAAAAAAATTCGATCATAAATCAAAATTGAAATCAATCAATTGATTGATTCACAAATGAATTTAATTACATTTTTCATTCAATTTTCATTTTACATACAAAAAAAATACGATCGATTTCAATTTTCAATTAAAATTTCGACATTTTTTCCTTCATTCCTTCATCGTTTTTCTTTTGTATATTGTTACTGCCTGGTTCAATGGCATGGAAATTCATTTTTTTTTCAATTATTATTGCCATTTTTATTTTTTCATTGATTTTCAATAACAGAAAATAATGATTTTCCGTTTATCAATTATGAAATGAGCGAAATAAAGAACAAAATTTTTATTCAATTGAGAAACGAAAAAAATTGAAAATTAGTGTCACAATTTCAAAAATCGAAAAAAGGTGGAGTTGATAATTGTTATTGATTTCAACGAAAAAAAAAACCATTTGATCAAAATTATTTGGGAAAAAAAATTAAAAATTCAGATCCAGACCAACTTTGATTCTACCATATGTTTCTACATAACAGAAAAAAGTGTATGAATCATAACAGAAAAAGGAAAACTGACTCAATTAAGGATTTTGCCAAATTCCACCAAATGCCATACGATCAAGCCAAAAAAAACTGAAAATATTTTAGAATCGAGAAACAATTCTACATTCATTTTGAATTGCATAAATTTTAATCTGAAAAAAATTCATTTAATAACAATGATTGCGTGTCGATATCACGAATATCGCTCGTTTTTTCAGGTTTTACTTTTAATATCAGGATGATCATAATTTGAACTTTTGAAATTTGAATTTTATTATTATTATTATTATTATTCATACAACTTTTTCTAGTTTTATACGCTTTTAAGCTTGTGGCCAATGGTCGAATTCAGAGAAGAACAAAAAAAATTTTTTTGAGCCAAAAGTGAATGAATCAATTAATAATTCATTATATAATCATGATCTAAAATAGGAAAAAAACTGAAAATCATATAAAAATATGATACACGAAAATATTTGCATGTGTTCAGTGTGTGTGTGTGTGTGTGTGTGTGTGTGTTTATAATGATAATAATAATCATAATAACAACGATAATAATTCATATAATTTCTTGATGATTATTATTTTTCTCTCTTGTTGTTGATGATGGTGTTATTATTTGTTTGAAAACATTCATACACACACACAAAATGGTAAATCATTTGAAGACAATTTATTTTATTAAAAAAATAAAAATGAAATGAAAATGAAGATTAAATACATACACGTCCAGAGTACAGAGTGGACAATATACAATACACACACACTCACAGACATAAATAATAATGAATTCAGAACACACACACACACACACACACACACACAAACATTCAAATAGATTATAAAATATATAAATTTTCTACAATTCATAGTCGTCATCGTTGTTGTTGTCGTTGCAGTAGTTGTTCATATTCTACTAGAAATCGCCATTATTATTTCATTTCATTCCTATTCATTTCTATTTTGAGAATTTCAATTCTATTTTGAGAATTCAATTCTCTTGAACCGTTTTCATTTACAATATTTTTTTGGCTTTTTTTTCTAAATTTACATCCATTCAACACTATTTATCCATTTTGAAAAAAAAATTTGTGAAAATTTTCAAAATTTCACAAATTTTTCGGAATTAAACCTCAATGAATGGACCAAAAGGAGAAAGAGAAGAAACGAGTAATATTGACCAAACAATGGCGGTTGGAAAATTTTTCCCGCTGATTCAAAATTTGAAAATTTTTCATGGAAAATTTTGTTTGGCCACGATTATTTAGAATGAAGATTATTTATTCGGGTGAAAAAAAATTGAGGAAATAAATAAATGAATGCACCACAACAATTTGAGCCAAAAAAGTGGTTTAAAAATTTGGGAAATAAATTCAAATATAAATCAAGCGTGTAAAATAGGGATGATAGGGAAAAATGTAAATCGATTGAGATTGTGCATTTCTTTTTAATTCTTCACTTCTACTTCCACTAATTTCAAAATTTATTCTGTCTTCACAAAATCATTTATAATTAAATGAATCAAACATTAATTGTGGAAATGGCTGTTTTCATTCGGTTTCAATGCATTTCAATGAATTTTTCAATGTAAATTTCAATGAATCGAGCCATTGTAATACTAGCCATTACATTTTCTATTTATTCATTTATTTTTGATCCTTATGCATTATTTTGTCAATCTTATTATCATTATTATGATAATGATCATTATCATTTTAAACAATAGAACAAACATTTTCAATTATTCATGTGTATTGTTTGTTATCACTGTCATTACAATAATGTTTATAATATTTTTATTGATATTATTTTTATTTTTTTAATGATTTCACGAAAGGTTAAATTTTTGATATTAAATCGAGGAAAAAGAAAAAGAAAGATAATGAAATTTCCTATTTTTCCCCTATTTTGTCTGTAAATTTCATAAATGAAATTTAAATAAATGAATTAAAGAGAGAAAATTTTTATAATTTTACAGACATTTATGACAGTGAAGCTAACATTGATTCATGCATATTCACAAATGTTATTTACATTTGGTAATTTTTTTTTTTTTTTTTTGAATTTTTTATTTCAATTTTTTCTTTTGTTTCTATTTACTTAATTCATATTGAAATTAAAATTTTTCTCTTTAAAGAATCTTCCCTGTATTTGCTTAGCTCAGCCAAAAAAAAAAAAAAAATTTCCTATTTTCTACCTTCATTCTCTTTATTTTTCATTTTTATTCAATGTTCATCTTCACATATGGATATTTCTTTATTCTGATCAAATATTTTTTTTTCATTAAAAATGGATGAATGAAAAAAAGAAACATTTCATTTCTAGTAAAACAAAAATCATATGTTGCAGTACAATAAATCGAATAATCATCGAAGCGAATAGAAAAATATACAAAAACATAGATATAACATTTTTTTCAACCATTTCAAATTTAAATTGAATTGGATTGCATTATATTTATGAATATAAATGTAAATGTAAAATCAAGGAAACAATGAAAGATCAATAAATTATTGCTGATATATTTATTTATTCATAAATATTTTTACTTCATATGTTATTGTTGTTGTGTGTTTCTCGGATCATTTGATATTTGAATCAAATTAGTGATGAGACATGAAAAATAATGGAAATTTCCTAATTTATCCCATCATCAATGTATGAATGTTAAATAATGCAGGACATTGAGAGAAAACTAACATTTCTTATTTCAATGTTGGTTTGATTCAGTCAGCATAATAATAAATGTTTATAATTATTATTATCATAATCAAAAAAAAAACTAGAAACATCTTTATTATCATTCAATGATACTAAAAAAGAATTTTTTTTCTTTTCCTGAATGACAATGATAATGATGATGATGAAAAAAGAAATGAAATTAATATGAACTCACCGATGGTTGTTAATACTGTGGTTGCAAAATAGAATGCACCAGAAAATTTCCATTGTATACCAGCTTTATGAGGCACACTTTTAATTACAACAGTGGTTAATATACGAAAATCTTCATCACTCATATTATATTTATGTTTTAACATATTTTCAAATGTTTGTAACGCTAAACGTTGTTTATCTTCGTTTTCAGATTCAAATGCATCAAATATTGCTGCACCGACAAGTAAATAAGTAAATGTACATACAATCAATGATAATGTACGTATATTCTGACGTTTCATTGTATATTAACCAATGAAATGGATGAGAAAAAATTCTTTGATTATTCTTTTTATTATATTTTTTTTCTTCTTATCATTTGAATTTATAAATATGACTTTATTTTCATTATTATCATCAATGTTGATGTTGTTGTTGTCGTAGCTATTATCATTATTATGATAATTATCATTCTTATTATAATAATACAAAATATTATTATTATATTTATTAATATAATTATGATGAGATAGTAGTAGTAGTTCTAATGATGATAATGATGATGATGACAATAATAATGATGATAATAGTGCTGATGATTGTATGCTTTTAATGTGATCGTATAATAATAGTATCAATATTGATAACAAGTTTGATGGTTCCATGTAAATCATCGAGAAAAATTAAACAAATAATGGCAATAACTTTTGAAAAATACTTTTGAGTGAAAGAAAAAAATTTCAAAAAGTTTTTTTTTATAATTTAAAAAATGAATTTTGAAAAAGTCGACAGGATATTTGATTTTGAACTAATAATAATAATATTTTGATGTTTTGATTATGAAATTTCAATTTCATCATTTTGATTTACAACAACAAATAAAAAAATAGACCAAAATTTTCATTTTCATCGATATCAAATATTTATTCATTTTCTTTCGTTCATATTGGCCGAAAACATTATTATTATTGAATGTTTCTCAATTATTTCATCAATAGTCATAAGTAAATATATCAATGAATAATAAATAAATGGACAAAATTTTCGACGATTTCATTTTCATTTCAAATGCACATACACACAATTCATTTAATCGATAGATTGATGGATGATGGAAAAAAATGATGCTCTAATGTTTATTCAAATGTTGGAAAAATTATTATTTTCATTTTACCAGCATTTCTATTGTTTACACAATGTGAAGATATAAAATTAGTAGGGAATAAAAGTGCGATGTTTACACGATGAATAGTTTTTTTCTTGAAATGATCCTAGATAATTTGAATAATTATCAACACTGTGGTAAATGAAAGAATAAAGGAAAATGAAAAAAGAATGATTGATACATTGAAACGTAAATTCTAGAACAAATAACATGATTCAGTTATTATTATCCAATTTTTGATTATGAATATGATGAAAGTAAATAGGAATAAATTCAGACACCTACCAATTAATCAATTTTTTTTGCTGATCTATTACACGAATCGAAGAATTCAGGTTCAATGATTAATAGTTTGAAATCACGCGGGATAAATATGGATTATTTTGAATCGGATAAGCAGTCTTTGAATGCTCAAGACTCATTCATCTAAGATTTAATTTGGCTGATGATATCAATTTATTCAAAGATATTATTCTTCAATAAATTCAGTTCTTTGCTGATCATTATCATCATTGTCATTTTTAGTAGATTATCAAATCAACAATTATAAGAAATAAATAATTCAGTAGTATAGATACAATGAAAACAAAATTGATTTTCGAAATCTTGATTCGTGTTATTACATGTATCTTCTTTTCTAGGTTTAGATTTTTCATTCAAATATATGTATCATTCATTGCATTAATTTAAGAGATATTTAATCCAAATTCTAGGGAATTAATGCTTGAGTGGAGAGATAGAAAGCGATGGGCACTGATAATGATGATAATTATCTTAATATGTTTTCATAATGTTTCCAGCTTCATGTTTTTTCTTTTTTTTACATTTTTCCAAGAAATCCAGATGAAATAGCTAAATAACTAATGATGTTTAAATAATTCATTCGTTCATTTATTTGTTGATTCTGAACAAATATTATAATCGTTATATCATCAGCAATGACAACTTGGGCAATTCATTTGAATTTAAGAGATTTTTTTGTCGAAAATGTTTAATAAAACAGTATGAATTCATCGTTATCTCATTCTGAAGAAATTTTTTGCAATCTCCTGATAAAATTTCGTTGGAACTCAAAAATTTCAATTCTTCGATGTTTTGAATCGTTGTGTTTACCTATTTTTTACGTCTATTTCTTTGAATAAATTATTTAGAAAAAAATGGAATAAATGAGAATTTCGATAAAAAAAATTTTAAATAAATTTAGAAAATTCAAATGAAAAAAAGTTCTTGGAAAATTTTGCAAAATTCCCTAATTCTCTGAAACATGTAATTCACATTGAAAAAAAACTGATAAATCTTTGATGAAAAGGTGATTGTTTCAACCATTTCTTCCATTGCTCATTTCACATCATTTTCGTCATGTACCACTGTTTCTCCCTTAACATCTTCGATCATTGATGGAATGAATTTTGAACGATTAAAATGGTTTCAAAATGTAATTTCATTTCTTTGAGTAAAATTAAAAATTTATCAACATACAAACATCCAAAAAGTAAATATAAACATTCGGAAAAAAAATGAAGAAATACGCAAAGGAAATACAGATTATTTACTTTCGAAAATGTTCCAACAGCAAGCAACAAAAAGGACAAAAATTGAAATTTCATTTAGCAGCAATGTGTATTGTCACATGTGTTCACAGGAGAAATGAAATGACAAAAAAAAATTAATTTTCCGAATTTTTCAATATTTTCAATTTACTTTCACTTTTTCCTGTGTGAACCTATTGATACATGACCATCATCAGCATGATCTTCGTTATCATCACATTCAAAGTAAAAGGTACAAATCGTATAAAAATTCTTCTTTTAAGTTACAAATATTCTTGAAAATGAAAATCAAGAATATTTGAGTGTCGTGTGATGCCAAGGAATGTTTCCAAAATATGCCTAGAAAAAAGTTTTTGGGCAATCTTCCCGAAAAATCTTGTAAAATTCACGTGTGTCAAATTTGTTCTTGAAAATTCGATTTGCTTCCTTTTCTCGTTTTTTCTAGAAAATTCATGTTCTTTTCGTTTTCATATATAAATATTTTGTATTACATATTCTCTTTTAACACGTTGAGCCCGGCGTCGGTCCCCAGGGACCGACAGTTCAACTTTCAGCAGTACAAAAAATTTTGGCTCCGGGCTCAACGTGTTAATTTATGTTTTCATCATTGTATATATCATACCAATTTAATTTATGATTTCATTTGTCCATCCTCTCTTTTGATAAATCCCTAAAATATAAGATTGTAAGTCTATTCTTTGAATTCCTTGTAAAATTTATAATCCTAATTTGTATGATTTAAAAAATAAAAGTATTAATTTAGTCGTCTTAAATAAATCTTGCACGATAAGTTATCCTTCATTTTTTCGCATAACAATATCGTCAAACCTGGTATTTTCGCACGACATTCGAGTATTATAATTGTGTTCATTTGGTAATGTTCTGTAAAATGAAAATAAAAATTGATCAATCTATAAACATGAAACTATTAATATTTTATTTAAATTTATTTTATTCTATCATTCAATTATTGAAAATATTTTTCATAGACAAATAGAAAAAAAATAATGATCATTGGCTTCGAAAACAATTAGTTTGTCCAATAATTTACCATGTTTAAATTGATTAATACATAACAATAAGAATTGGAAAATTTTTTTCTGATTTTTGTGAGTGAAAAATGTAAAAATTAAATTTGTGCGCTTCTGTTGTTTGTCATTTTATATTTTCCATGCAATTAATTTTTTTTTTTTTTTTTTGAAATAGAATTGAATGAAAAAATCTGGTAAGAATCCAAACTAAAAATTTTTTAGAAAAATTTTCCCTCTTATTTTAGATGAAAAATGTAAGAATTTCGAAGATTTTTTTTTAATTCAATTCAAACATTGAATCCGGTCTATTCTGGCTTTTTCTCTCTATTTTGCAATGATAAATGAATGAAATTATTTTTTCTCTATTTTAAATGAATAATTGTGAATTGTTGTAAATAAAAAAAAGAAATAAAGAAATCACGAAATTTGTCAAAGCCAGAAAGAATAATGATGAAGAAATAACAAGAATAAATTATTCAACACAATTACATGGTACATGATGACATTGATGATGCTTGAAACAACAACAAGCATAGTCTGGTGAATTTTGAAACGAAAAAAATGAAACATGAACGATTATTTCAACGATTTTTCTCTTCATAGTCTTAAAACAAATATTGTATTCTTTGCATAGAAAAAAAAAATACAAAATCAAATCATAATTTTCCGGTCCAGAAAAAAAAGAGAAGAAATACAACATTTTTTTGAAACAATTCACAATTTCAAATAATGAGTAATGAAATAGAAACTCAATAATAATTTACATTGTCTTTGTTTTCATTTGATGCATGTATAATTATATTTGAATTGATTGACTTAGTGTGTAAGTGTGAGTGTGTGAAAATATTCACAGAAATTGAGAGAAAAAATAAAATTATCTAACAAAGAATCTCGAAAAAAAGTTTTTCAAGATGATAAATCAATATTAAATGATATATATGAAGACCATATAACCATAGAGACGTAACATATGCAAAGTTATGCAAAAATTTTCTTGAATAGTTTCTCAATTTATGTCAATCCATTTCCATATTTAGAATAAAAAAAATTATTCAATGATTTGATTTTTCTTATTTCTATCATTATAATCATCATTCATAAACGCAATTATTCCGATTTTTTTCATATATTTTAGAAACCATTAAATACACGCAAATGTTTAAAAATGGATCAAAAAAATATAGATGAGAAATATACAAAAAGATATACTTTAACAACCAAAAAAAAAAGAAGAAAAATAACATGAGAAATACATTTCAACAACAAAAACAACGAAAGCATCAAACGAGAATCAATGAAACAAGAATATTCCATTGTTTAAGAGATTAGATGCTTTTCTCTTCATGTGTTTGTTCGTATGTATATTGTATTGTTTGAATTAACATTGTAAAATTATATATGTTAGTGTTGATGATGTTCATGATGATGATGATGATGATGGTGTTGGCGATGGAGCAAAGCGAAAACAATGCACAAAACAAAGCACGAAATGGTCAAGAAATACATTGAATCATTGTTTTGTATAATGAACAATACTTTTTTCCATTATTTCTTTATTCTCTTTTCTTTCAAATTCATTCAGCAATCTCAAGTTTTGAATGCATTTGTCATATTACTCTATCATTATTGCCATTCATGTTCACAAAAGAAAATGAATGGAATAAAATAAGCGAGACAAAAAAAAAAATGAAATGAAAATTCCGATTCATCCGGCTTCATTATCATCAATTGGGTTATTGCCAGCTGTTTTTATTTCTTCTCTGTTTTTTTCATTATGTTTTAGGGGAATAGTTTCATTGCTTTGAGATATTGTTTGAATTCAATTTGGATATTTTACATTTTTTTACTTCTAAAAATTTATGACCCTAATGAAATGAAAATGTTGTTTATGTAACGACAACAACAACAACAAATGATGGAATCAATTTGAAAAAAAAATTTCATTCGGAAATCTTGAAAAAAGATTTCATTAATTTCATTTTTCTTCTCTTCTCTTTCTTCAAATTTGACTCGTAATGAATAAATGTTATATTGGTCTGATATTATTTTCGAAAGTTTTTCTCATTTCTTCAAAATGAAATTAATCGATTAATGAACAATGGTCATTTCTATGCACCAAATGAGAAAAAAACGACAAACTATTCAATGATTCAATGATGAACGATAAATTATTCTTGGACATTCGATTTTCAATCCATGTCCATTATTCTTTTTTTTCTGTGTGTACACAAATGTCAAATATATTTTCACTTTTGCTTTCTTTCTTTTTTCATACTGAAACATTAACAATAACAACAAAAATTCAAACATTCTGTGACCAAAACCGAAAAAAAATCAAATCAAATAAAAAAAGCCAAAATCTAATCAAATGACAGATCAAAAAAAAGAAAGAAGAAAGAAGGAAAGAATGAGTGAATGAACCAATAAAAGAAAAAAACCAGAAAACCAAACAATTTTAATTTTGACCTAATTCAATTCTCCAATATAGTTTGTTGTACCATTAAAGAAAAAAAAATTCAGCGCAAACATCATCATCAAACAGATCATCGAAATTTTAGCCATAAAATAAATGACATTCGATTCTCTTTGATTTCATTTTTCTATTCAATGATCAAAACGGCGATAATGATTAATGTTTAAATTTGATGAAAAAAGAAAATCTTTTTTTTCAAAATTCAATACTTTCGATTCGTTTTCCTTTTGCCAAAAAGAAATTTGCCAGAAGACAAACCAGCAAACAAACACAAAAAGCATTCACCAATGTCTTTGCGTTTTCAAATGAAACATTTTGAAATGAAAAATTTCAAATTTAAATGAATTATTCTTATTGTTGTTGTTGTTGTCTTTTGTCGATATTGAATAAATTATTTGAACAATGAAACATTATTGGTTTGGAAAAAAAAACTCAAAACATTTGTTATTTGTTCAATTGCAATTTATTTTAAACATAATGAGAAAAATGGAATTGCAATCGGATCTGTAAATTTAAAAAATAAATTTTTCAAAGAAATAACAAGAAAATATTGTGATATTGTTGCAAGAAATTTTTGAAAAAAAATATTTCAATGAAATAACTTGAAAATTAAAAATACCATCAAGTGTATAATGTGTTTAAATTTATCATTTAAAATATAAATTAATCATGTTTTTATTTTATTTTTGAATGCTATATTATTTGACATTGTTTGCAATTTTCATTTTTATTTTTATTCTTGGTAAACACTTTAAATACACAACTACTTGGAAAACAAGAAGAAAACAAAAAAAAAATCATTTTTCTTCATTGAAAATTAATAGAAAATAAAAATTAATACTACAAACACATAATAAAATAGAAATTTCATTATTTCATAAAAATAAAAACAAACATTACAAATGATAAACATTGATAAATGAATGGGAAAAAATTGTGGAATAAAATAAACTGTGAAAATGTGTCATGTCGTTAGAATAGAATATAAATTTATATGTTTATATCACATAAATATATAAATATACGAAAACAAACAAAATTTTTATTCCAATTTTGTGGCATTTTTTTCACGAACAAAATGCTGTAATCATTATCTTATTATTGTTTTATCACCATTATCATCTTTGAAAATGAAAATAATGAAAAAAAAAATATAAAACATAGACAGTCCATCAAAATTCAATGAATGTATGAAATGAATTAATGGATGGATGAATGTATGGATGGATGGATAGATGTTTGATTATTTTATGATGATAATAATAATAATAATAATAATAACGCTAGAAATATACAGAATTATAAATGAGAAAAATAAAACAAATAAACGAAATAAATATAGCAAATATAAATATTGAATTAATAAAATTATTCTTGTTTTTCATTTTCGAAATAAATTATCAACCAAAGCAAAAAAGAAAGAAAAAAAGCAAAAAATCCAAAATATATTGTTTAGATGTCAGATCTCAAATTATCAGATCTATTTTTATCAGTAAATTTTCAATATAAAATAGTACCAGCAGAAAATAGTCAATGACTATGTCATACGAATTGAATGGATAAAATATCAGAAAATTGTTCAATTGTTTCTGCTTTTTCCAATTGAATTGATGAAATAAAGAAAAATGGAAATAAATCAATTGAATTATATGAATGACAAGTGGAAATAATCTGTATGAAATCATTTTTCTTTTTCGCTATCATTTCAAATGCATAATTCAATATTTTCTATTGAAAAGATTTTTTTTTCTATATTTTTGTTCAATGTTCTAAACTTGATAAATCACAAAAGATGAGAAAATAATTCACAAAGAAAATAATCTCTCAATGAAGATCTCGATAATACATAATTAAATCATTTGAAACATCGAGAAACAACCAAGGAAAAAAAATTCCCATTCAATCATAATGATGATTACATTAACAAGTTAATATCAAAAAAAAGTGAAATATCGACAAACAAAAAAAAAAAAAAAAAAAAAAAATTTGAAATTCATCAAAGAATATCCAAAGAAAAAAAAATCTTGAAAAATCGAATTATTAATATGCTTATTCTTTGATTTTTCAATTGATGAAATTGAATAAATAAATAAATAAATATGAATCGAGATAATCCGATTTTGAATCAATGTGTTTTTAGCTTGAGACATACATGAAATAAAGAGAATAAATAAAATAAATCATTCAACAATCAATTCAAAAACGTCAACAATAACAACACGAGATTATGATTATTATCATCATCATAATTATAATATAATTCTGAATTACCGAGAATTGTTATTGTTGTTGTTAGCATTATGATATGTATTCAAACTATCCAAACTTATGTAAACAAGAGAGATAGGAAACAGAAGAAAGATTGATTAAAGTTATTCAACAAAAGTTTCAAAGTTGATGAAATTCGCTAATTTTACTATCATTTCTCGATCATTTGAAGCATAAATGATAGAAATTTGAAGATTTTCGAAAAACATTCATCAAAAACATTTGAGTTTGAAAATTAAAATCATCATCATCATTTGTTTTTGAAGCACAAGAGACTTCAAAAGTTCTTGTTTGTTGGTTTGTATGTTTGTTTGATTAATTATTCCATGATTCATTCTTCAATTTTTTCTTTTATTTATTCTGAAATTCAAATTTCAAAATTACCATTCAATGAACAATGTTTTTCATTCACATGTTTTTAGTAAATCGATACACATACACAAACAAATTGGTGAATGCAGAGTAGAAAAAGTTTCATATTAAATTCAATCGTATCTTTCAAAGAGTTATGAGCATTTGAAATGAGTAAAATTCAATTTTTTCCATTGGATTGAAATGTCAATAAACAAATAAATACAAATCAAAGAAAAATGTTTCGATATTTCATTGATTTTCAAGAATAAAAAATATTTTTTAATCGCATTTTTGGTAATGAAATGATTTTAGATTATTATCATGATTATTTTCAATCAAAATTTGCTTAAAATTCCTATTTTAAGATGGAATTGAATAACTTTCTCATTTATTCATTGATTTTTTCCCAAGATTTTTTTTCAATTTGCGAATTAAGGAAAGCCATTCGCTTTAATGGAAAATATATTCAATTTTCGTTCATTATTGTTATTGTTCACTATTGTGAATCAAATCAATTGTGTGTGCAAAGAAAATAGAATCTAAAAAATGAGTCTCATGATGATCAAACACTATTGTTTTTGACTCTGCCGATCGGTCGGTACAGTTTTAATCAACATTAATGATTTTCTTTTTAGTTGTTTTTTTTCGCATTCAAAACACACACACTCTTTCTCTTTCCTCGGAAAATCTATATCTACACGCACATTGTTCTCATTTAATATGAATAAATTTCATTTTATCCGGTTGAACGTTGTTGTTTAAGTACATTTCGGTCTTATTTTCAAACCTTAAAGTGTAAAAAACCTTGAAAAAATGAAATAAAATTTTAATATTGATTACTAGATAAATGGCTTTTTCTTTTAAAATTTTTTTATTCTAAAATGTAAATAATGAATAGATTCAAAGATTGTGAATTTTATTCTTTTTTTTTTTTTTTTTTTTTTGTTTTTAAAATACGAATTCCGGCCAGTGAAATGAGAAAAAAAATACAAAAATTCAACCGTAATAACAGGATTGGAGTATTTTGTGTGTGTGTGCTTGATCAATCTGCCAAATCAAGAAACAAAAGAAAACAAAAAGTATCTGTTTCATACAAAAAAAAAACCAACAAACAAACAAAATTACTGGTTTTCATTTTTTTTCTCTCCATTCTTTTATACATTTGAAATTAAATTTTAATCATATCATAAATCAAATCCATTTCCGAAACTGGATTTTTTTGAAAAAAAAATTCTGGTAATTTTTTATTTTTTTCTTTGCTTTAGCAATTGTTTCTTTTGTGATCATCATCAGATTGTATGATTTTTTTTTTTTTTTTTGTTGCGAACAAGCAGACAAACATCATTCAAAATGATAAACAACAAACATGATAAATCAATGAAAAAACTAGCGAAACAAATAAATATCATTGAAAACTTTTAAAATGTAAAAATTAATTGTCAGTTAGCACACAAACACAAACATCAACATACACGAACAAAAAAACATTGATCAGGATGAAAATATGATGCAATGAAAGAATTCAAAGGAAAAGTTTTCTCAAGAAAAAAGAATTAAGAAAATAAATTTCGGAAATAACACAACGATACAACAACAACAAATGTTGTAAGATAATTTCATCAAAAAAAACTTTATTTAAAATTTTGGTAAATTTCAAAGAATTAGAAGAAGAATAAGAAGGAAAATATAAATTTCTTTTATAGCAAAGTTTATTACTATTATTATCAATATTATTACTATTAACATTATAACATTTATTACGGCATGAAGTATGACGACGACGACGACGAAGAAGAAGAAAAGGAATTCGGAAAAATTCAATTTGTCCTTTTTTTCTTTTTCTTCAGTCATTGCTGAAGACTGAGAGCTGAATATTGTCTGAGAGCACATAAAGCACAGACACATCATCATCTTCATAACCATCATTATCATCATCATACGTCGAAACATCGACAACAACAGCAATAACATCAATAACATTGACATTAATATGTTGCGCTTTGTGTTACTCTGTCTCGCTCGCTCTAATTCATTTTAATTTATGACTTTTTTTCTTATGGTTAACAAATCACAATTTGTTTGAAATCATCAAATCTAAAAAGTAGACAGTGAATACAACAAGCTTGTTATTAGTATTATCATCATTATTAACATTGATTAAAATTGATTGGAAGAAAAAAATTCATAATTATTAATATTTTGATGTTATTCATCGATTTTCAATATTTTATCAATTTTTGCTCGAATTTATTGCTACTACTTTTCTAGATTCCTTTGAAATATTTCTCACATAGGCATTAGACACTGAAGAAACAAGACGTAAACATTTAAGAATCATTTATTAATGTAGAATATCGAAATTAAAAAAAAATCTATCAAATAAACAACAACACATCAAATAGACATGTTATTTATACATGAAAATAATAATGATTTGATGAAAAATTGGATATATTTTTTCTTAAAAATCTTTCAATTCGTTTTTCAAACAAAATTTATTGAAGTGATTTCAATTTTTTTTCATTTAAATATAAATAATTTGGTGATGATGATGATGCTATATTGATTAAATAATAAACAAAAATAATAATAGTAAAAATAATTAACGAATAATTCAATGTTTGATGGCTAAAAATAGTTTTTTGCCAACTTTATTTCTCTAGTTGCTGAACATATATTTACAACCTTGTGAAAATGTACTTTTTTTATTATTCTGTTGTTTGTTTTTATTCGGTTGTTTGTTTACATTCGGTTTTTTTCGTGTTTGTTGATGTATTTGTGTGAATTTATATATATATTCAATGAATATAATTTCAATTTTATCGATGAAATGAAGTAAAAATAATAATAATAATAATAAGAGCAAATTACCAAACATTGTCGACAAGCATTATATTTTAAAACCAGAGAAAAAATAATAAAAATAATAACATATGCAAATATCTATTTATATAATGAAATAAAAATTTATCGTTTTCAATGTTTGATTGATTAGTTTTTCACATTTAACTTTCTGTCTATATTTTTAAAATTAACAAACTAAAAATAAAATTACGTCAAAAACGAATAAATTTTTGTAAATTTTATGATTGAACCAAATGTAAAAAAAAACATAAATAAATAATTGAACAAATATCAAAATACAAGAAATTCATTCAAAGAATTAACAATTTTCGATTGACATTTGATTCGAAAAAATTGAATTTACAAAATTCTATAAAAATCATAAAATTTAATGAATGAATTAATTTCAACACTTTTTATCTTTGACCAATGAAAAAATAATGTAATAATAATAATCATTCTTAGAAAATTAATTGATTAGAATTTTTTTTCATCGTTGTTTTTTTTCAATTTATTTACCAAAGATTTATTTCAACATCGAATGAAAATCAACAACGATTTATCATTCAATGTTGGCCAGAAATTGATAAATCGATCAATCTCAGACATATGAAAAGAAAAAAAAAAGAAAATCTTCGATTGTCAAAAACATGTTTCAATTAAGACAAATCAAATAAAAACAGAAAATCGAAAAGCGAAAAATAAAACCAAATTCAAACTTATTGAATGTAGGTGTTTATAATTAATGTAAGAAAAGAAAAACAAATGTTTTATCAATATAAAAACATTAATCAAATTAGACAAAATTTGTAAGAAAATTAATGCTATATGAACATATGAAGATTTAAAGTATGAAGTTTGGAATTGAAGAACAAACGAACGAGCAACAAAAAAAAAATTATGATCTCAAACATTGGACTATTGAAATAAAGAAACATTCGAATTTAATAATAATGATAATCTCAACAGTTTTTTTTCTATTATTTCATATTGAAACAATAATAATGAAATACAAGCATATATATCATTAATATCTCAAGTCAAAAAATTAAAAAAACGGATTGAATCCCTAGTGTTTTATCGTATTTATTTTCGAAATGAAAAAAATAAATAAATAAATACTGATATTTATCAAAACTATTAAACATAGTGGATTAAGTTTTAATTTTTCTTTCTCATTTTTTTTATCGTTGTACCAAAAAAAAGTGAAATAATAAAATAAAAAATGATTTAAAATGAATTGAAACAAATAAATAAATGAATAGATTCATTGATGATTCAATCATGCAGTAAAAAAATTGATTTTGAAAAAAATGATGATAAATAGATCTTGAATTTTATTTATTTTTTATTTAATTTCAATTTACTGAAATTATTTTCATTGAATTTTTTTTCAAAATTATTTTGTTGTCATCAAAGAGTTGTTTTTGTATTTTTTTGCCAATTTCAAATGATTCCACAAGAAACCAATCAAATGTTTGGTTATTCAATCATCAAAATATTTTCACAAATTGTTTTAGTGTATCGAAATGAATGTGATGCAAAAATCGGCAAAGTATTTTGTTTCAATTTTTGCCCACAGAAAATTTACATTGTTTTTCAATTCTATACAAGAGCCAAACAGTATGAAACATTATCATTTTTGTGATGGTCTTCTAATGATAAACAACATAATTAACTGGAATTTTAATTTGTAATTCAATCACAAATTATACCAGCGGACGATATATATGATAATATGATTGAAATATGTTTGAAAAGATGGAAGATGAGGGAGAGAGACCTAAAAAGTTTGATTATTTTATCTTGTTGTTTTTGTCTGATTATTTAATGAATGTATTAAGATGTGCGCGTATATATTTAATAAAATGTTTGTCTTTATTAGTTTATATGCATTTTTAATTTCAAAATAAACTAAACTGAAAAAAAAATAAAAGTTATTCAATTAAAACTTTTTGTTGTTGTTGTTGTTTTGCAGTTGTTGTTATTGTCGAATCATATAATTCATAGACGAATAAATGAAATGTATTAGATTCAAAATGAATCGAAAATGAAAACATTGTAATGTGAAAATGTAATCAAATCATTAAAGAGCTGCAATAATGGCAGTTTCAGCAGAAGCAGCAGTAACAACAATAACAACAACAACGAAAGCAACAGAATTTTTTCATGTAATTTTGTTGCATTAATCATTAAATAATGATAATAATGATCTAGTTTCAATGTTTCAAAATCTTTTGTTTCGAGGTAAATAGTATTAAACATATACAAAAAATAATGTATCATTAACATGATGAAAATGGAAGCATTATAAATGCCATATGCTCATCACATTACATCAATGTATTTTTGATTTAATTTTTTAAATTTTTTTTTTCCATGAAAAATTTTTCATTAAATGATATTCAGCACTTTTCATTATCTTTCTTTTGTTTGTTTGGCATATGCTATGGCAATATATGATTACAATCATTAAATATCTAACAATCATTATCAATGATCACGTTTGAGTGTTTTGACATTTTTAATCTTTTTTAATTTATTTTCATTTTTTTTGTTTTGCTAAGCATGAAATGACAGTTTTTTCAATCATTAAACATTAAAAAAATGGTGAAATTTTCAAATGACAACAAGAAAAATTTACAATAAATGAATCAATGTTGAAGAAATAGGTGAATAAATGTGGAAAAATCAATCAATCAATCGATCGATCGATCAATCAATTGATCGACTTTATACAATATTTGATTTGAAATGTATTTTTTTAGATAAATGTATGATTGATTATTGATTAAAAATTATTGGCTTCAATATTTTTGATTATTTACGATTTGTAATTGTCAAAGAAAAGAAAATCTATCAATAATTTATTATGAATTTTTTTTTTGTTTCTTCAATTGTCAAATCATAAAATTTCATTAATGGAAAATTTAAGCTCATTTTTTTTTCGTAGAACTTTGTTTCGAATCAAAAAGTCGATTCACTAATTGGCATGAACATTTACCATTATTATTATTATTATTGCTATTGTTATTGTTATTGTTATTATTTTATTAACCTTAAACTTAATAATGCAAAAATTTTTATCATTATTTCAGAATAAATAAATAAAAAATATTTGTCGTAACCGGGCAACCTGTTTCAAAATTGAAATTTGCAAAGCTAAGAGAGTCAAAATGCAATTTATATTAAAAAAGAATCTTAATCAATAATAATAACGATAGAATGATATAAAATCAATTTGATTAACCAAAAATCTATGGAAAAAAAAAGATTGAAAGCATCAATTTTGAATCATCATTGATTTAGTGTTTCACAGTAAATATTATTTTCAACAAAAAGAAAAATTGATCATACAAGATAAAAAAAATTACGAAAAAAATCATTTTTCAAGCAAAAGATTTTCCGAAATTTCGAAATGATGATGATGATGATGAAAGCACAAGCGAGACAACCCTTGCCCGTGATCACAAGGGTGGTAATAGTATGGTCACATCAGCCGTGCCCTGTCAACAGTCTTGTCAAATCCCTATCGGGACTAATGTTGATAGTGATTCGCTATCCAAAATTTCGAAATGAATTTATATTTGAAAAATTCTACATCCAACTACACATCAATGGATCATATTAATTATGATTGAATCAAATCATCTTGGACCCATTGTGTTCGATGACATGCGTTGAAAACGGTTAAAAATTTTTGCGAAAAATTATTTTATGATGAAAATGTGTTAGTTTGATTTTTTCTCATCGATTAATACATTCATTCTCATTGTTAGTCGCCGTTGTTGTTGTTGTTATTGCTGGTGATGTTGATGATATTATTATTATTATTATATTAATATTATTGCGTTCATTTCTCAATAGGGAATCTTCTATTATTATTATTATCGTTATTATTACGATTATAACAGTTTTTTATATTCAATTTCAACACAATTTAAAAAGAAGAAAAATATAAAAATTTGGTTCGAAATTTTTATATTTTTCATACATTTCAATTTATTTTATTTTCATATAATTTCATTCATTCATTCATCCATTGAAACTTAATAAAAATCGATTATGACTTTTTTACCAGTTCTTATTGCAATGGAAGCACTAAGGACTATTATACTATTATTGCTCTGAAATATTATTCTTGAATCAGTTGAAGAAAGTGGAATTCAAAAAAAGAGGAATTCAAAGCATTAATTTGTATTCTTGAAAAAATGAAGAATAAAGTTTTTTTTTCATATATTTTCGAATATTTATTTTTTCAATTGAATCAAATATAGAACGCATAAAGTTTCAATTATCAATTACACAGCTTTTTTGGTATCAATAATATATTCATCTTGAATTTTTTCCCTTGGCTTCTTTAAAAGATTCAAGAAATCGAATAAATTGTTTTGTCAATTTGCTTATTTTACAAATTCAAATCGAATTTCATGATAATAATGACAATAATTTAACGGCTGGTACGTATTTGAAATTTAAAAGCATGTTTAAAAGCAAGCACGACCGTCATTCTCAATCTTTTTTTTTTTTGGTGCACACTGAAAAAAAGGATAGCCTTTATTCCCGAAATTCGGCGGCACACTGTTTGAGAATAACTGATATACGAAAAGATATTGGAAAATTTTAAAAAATCGGAAAATACAGTCAAATCGTCTTTCAGAAAATCTCTGCATAATTTGTATATTTGCTTATAATATTTTCACCCTCATAACATATTGAAATCAATTAATATTCAAAATAACTTATGATAATTATGGTGTCGAAAATTGCTTTTGAAAAAAAGATGTCAAAAATTTTCTTTTTGAATTTTATTTTTTCAAATTAATAATTTGATAACATTTCTCACATTCACATTCATATTTTTATGTAATTTTTTTTTCTCATTATCAATAGAAATTCACAAATTACAAATTTTCCACCATATCTCATTTTCGTAATATTCTTGTGAAATATAAGGAATATATTACAAATATTGGAAATGAGAAAAAAAATCATGAATAATAAATCGAAAAAATAATTACAATATGATTCATGATTTATGATATTTGCATATGAAAAAAATATGCATCAAATATTTAAAAAAAAAATTCTGATGAAGTAAAAATTAAAAATATTACCATTATCATATAATTATGTAATCATTTTATTTCATTTTAATTTAAAATTGAAATTTGATTTGAAAATCATTCCTACCCTCTAATTTTTTCGATGCTATAAATCAATTTTGTTTTCAAAAATGTTTGGGAATGTTCAAGTAGAATTTTTTCTATGAAAAAATAGGGGAGAATAACAGAGAAAAAATTTCAAAATGAGTGGGTGAAAATGACAAGAATTTTTGATGTACTTGATTATAATTGTAAACAAGGGCAAAACAAAACAAATGGAAAACAAATTTTCATTAGCAATCAATCAAAATAAAAATCAAAAGATCAGCAAAAATGTTGCATTCAATTTTAGGTTGAATTCCATAAATTTTCATCAAGATGTTCGTAAACATATTTGGAATAAATTATATAGTGAAAAAAAAATCAATTATCAGAATTTTTTTTCAATGCATATCGTATCAAAGAATAGAATTGAAAGAATCAATTTTTTTATCGCATTATTAATTAACATAATTAACATTTTTGAATCAGCGTTCGATTCAAATGTTCGCTTTATCAAAGTTGATGATTATTTACCCGAATTCTTCTTTTTGTTTTGCTGGCACAATTATGATGAATAAAAGTGAAAATTGTTTGTTGATTAAAAACAAAATGAAAAGAATGAAAAAAAACTTTGACGAGAAAATTGCATTCAAAGTTGGATGAAAAAAAGTTCAACAAATAAAATGATTCATTAAAATGTGTTGTATCACATGATGGCAAAAAAACAAATCGAAAACTTTAGAAAATTTCTCAATATTTTTCACATATCTCGTCAGATGTTCTGTTTTATTTATGAATGAAAAAAATATTGAATTAAATTTATTAAAATTTCATATTTTTTTGAAAAATTCTAAAATGAAACACAAAATCAAAGAATACAGCACTAATGCAAATTCACACAAAATATACAAAATGACAATTTTTTTTTCATCCAAAATATCTTTTCATCAAATGTTGATTGATAAAAAGAAAATTGAACACGTTTATAGCTGATTTGTTTTGAGTTGTTTGATGTTTGTTGATGTGTTATGATCAATATATATGTTTATTCATATATATTGATCTATGGTATATGACTATAAACAAACAGAAAATTTAATGAAAATTTGAAATAAATAAAAAATTATTATCATCATAAACCAGTGCACAAAAAGAACATCAACAACGATCAAACGTGAATGAATAAATAAATAAATAAACAAACCATCGACCGCGATGACGACGATGATGATGATGATGATGATATGGTCGAATAAATTTGTGATCGAAAAAAATTGGTGCAAAAACAACGTTTTTTTTATTTGCCACGCGATAATCAACATAAAACAACATGAAGAATGAAATAGAAATGAAATGAAGAGAAATGAAATGAAAATAAATTCTTGTTTCGAATGATTTTATTTTCAGTTTCTTTTTTGCAGTCTCGATCCTAGAATTCAATGATTTTTAGGCAACCGCCGATTCGCATGCGTTCAAATTTTGAATACATTTGAATGAAGGAATGAAGAGAAAATATTCCCAATATTCCAAGTTGTAGCAGAAACAGATTTTAATTCTAGAAGAATATATTCGATTCTATTGATGAAGAATATTATGCGCTTTTTTCACCAAGAACTAGAAAAAAATATATCAACACTGATAATAGTGAATAATAAACCACTACGATTTGAATTTGGTTATTTTTTTCCAGAAAAGCTTGAATATTGAATTGAATAAAGCAGCAAAAGAAAGAGAAAATGAATTGAAAATGAATGAATCAAAAAACAAAAAGAAACATATTGAATTTTGAATCGAAAATTTCATTGAAATTTTAAATTCTTTATTTTTTTGTTATAAATTTGTTTGATAGTCAAAAAATTTGCTATTGTTTATGATAGACAAAAACAAACTTGAAAAAATTGTAAAAAAAGTGAAATATTCTTGAAAATATTGAATGAAAGAATAAAATGAAATGAAACATCATTTTTCAATATACAATATGATGTAACTCGATTGACTGACTTACTGACTGAACAAGCTGAAAAAGTGAAATTTCGAACTGAACTGATCAAAAAAGTATTTTGCATTTGTTTGTTTGTTTGTTTATTTGTGATTCTCTCGTATTTTTTCAAAGTTTTCAATGTAAAATGTTTTTCCTTCGGATGTATTTTTCAATTTAAAAATTTATGAATTTTATAATTTTTCTCTACTGAATAACAAACATTGAGAGATTCATTTTTCATTGAGAGAAATGAAAAATCTCGGCGAAAATTTCAATTTGAAACACATGTGGAACAGAATCATATGCTACGAATACAAAAAAAAAGAAAAAAATGAATTCAAAAGTTAAATCAATTAGATAATCAGTGGAAAAAAATCTTATTATGTTTCAAATGATCGTGGAAATATAAATTCTGAATGAGGATTGTTCAACAATGAAATCTTGAATTTTTTTTCTTTTGAATAAAAAATTCAAGAAAAAAGGATTCTTTGAATTTTAATTTCTCATGAATATTCTTGCCACACAAAAATATTCAATAGATTGAATACGATAGAGACAAAGAAATCAAATTTAAATACAAAAGAAAAAAAAGAATACTGCTACGAATTTCAATGAATGAAAATGATTCTATTGAAATCTTTGGTGAATATTATTATTATTATAATCATTATTATTAAACATATTCGGCAAATTATTTAAAAAAACAAAATCAATTGTTATATAAACGAAACTAAAAATTGAATCAATGCAAAAATGAAAAGAAAAAAAGTTGAAAATTTATCATTATTCATTCATTTCATATTCATTTCAAAAATGCTTACCGATTACACCATTACAAATTTGAAAAAAATATTTTGGTAAATTGGCCATGAATTTCATATTTTGAGCAATGAATTAAATCGAATGAATAAAATAAATGTAACGAGCTACGAAATGTGAATGTATACGTGGATGCAGAAAAAAATTGGGATAAATAAATAAATGAGAATACTCTAAAATGAAAGAATGAAAAATGCATAGCCTTATGGCCACTGGATACAATCTAAAAAGAAATGAAATTGATTGACTAAAGACACTGTAAACATGGTAATTGAATTGAATAATGAAAAAATCATGAACATGTATAATAAATTTAAATGAAGCAAATTAAAATCTAATTTAAATATTTTTTTATTACTTGATTTTGCCATTCATTTCATGGTTGGATAAATTGAAAACTCATCAATTATGAAATTGTTTTTGCTGAAAAAATAATTATTATTCAAAATAATCATTAAAATGAATTCAAATGAAAATGCCAAAAAAACTGCATGTTTTTACATCCAAATTTTGAAAGGTATAATCACTTGAAAATTTATTTTGTTTTTCTCGGAATAAATTTTTAATTTTGTTTATTCAAAGGTAATTTTTTTTTGGAAAATTGAAATTTCAAAATTTTTTTAATTATTCAAGTGTAGAATAATTTACGGTTTTTTGAGTTTAAATCGCAATTTTTTTCGTTTTTTGCTCTGCTGCTGCTTCACTCGAAATTAGCATCGAAACGCTGATCACTAGAACTTCAAAGTGTTTATATAAATATTGATTTTTGTCCTTGTTTCGAGCCATCATCACTATTATTATACTCTGTCATTACAATTGTTTCAATGACAAAATAAATGAATGTAATAGATGGATTTGGATGAACAAAGCTTGAAGCAAATGCATTGAAAGAAAATATGGATGCAAACATTCAAAACAAAGCAAAAAATAGACATTATTTTAATGAGAATTTTATTGATTATCATAATTTATTACTATCTCATGAATAGTTTCACATCAACATCATCTTCATTTAGGTTTAATTCAAATATTTGACATAAAAAACTCATTCAATGATTATATGTTTCATGAATTTTTTAAAAAAAATTTTGAAAAAATATTTGAATAATGATTTTTGCGAAAAGAATTATTGAAATCGCTAAATTATTAAAATTGTGAATACTAGGAAAAATTCTAGTATTTTCCATGAGTTTACATACGAAGACAGTGATAATGATAGTTTTTTAATACAAAATACTTGTCGTTTAAATTTTTTTTACAGAGAAAAAAAATGTGAAATTGTTTAAATAACATACAATTGAAAAAAATCTGAAGATTTAATGTCTATTTTTTATCGTTCATCATTCGAGTGTGCATGTGTGTGTGTGTGTATTGATGAGTTTATTGATTATTTCTGCATTTTTTTATCGTAGAAATAAATTATGGAATTATGATATGAAAAATGATGGAAAATTGAAAATTTTGTTTTCATAAAAATTCATGCGAAACGATGCAAAGAACTTTGAAGAATAAACTAGGGCCAAAAATATGGAGCCTACCAGCAGCATTTTGTGACAACATTGTTTTCTTGTTAGGATTTATTTTCAATGAAAACACCCAAGACATGAGAATTGTTTCATTTTTTTTTCTTTTTGTTTATTTTTCTTGTTTTGCAATATTTGAATTAATATTAGCAAACTATTCACACACAAACACACCGACATAGACCAAATTTCAAGAGATTTCTAGTTTTTTTTTTTTTTTGATCAATTATTTACGTTTTTTATTTTTTGTTAGAAATACAATAAATAATTGATGCATCAATATTTGATTTCACATTTTCAATAAATATCAAAATAAATTTTTTATATACACTCTTCGATGTTTGAATGAATCATGAATTGAATGAATTATGAATTGAATGGAAATTTATTTCTTTTTATTTTTCATTAAATGAATGAGTGTGTGCGCGTATGCTTAGTAAATGAATTCATAATAAAGAATCCAAAATGAAAAAGGAAAAAATAAGGAAAATGAAATCATATCATTATTATTTTTTCATTTTATTTTGATTGAATTGATTGATTAATTGATTGTATTGTTTGTTTTTTCATTGATTATTGTATAAAAATAAAAATAGAAAAAAACATTTGAAATGGCAAAAAATTAAATTAAATGGAATTAAATAATGGAAATTCTTTAGGATTAAAAACAAATTAAACTTATTGAAATGAATTTAGAGTGTAAAATGTAAATAAATAAAAAAACAGAATAAATGAATTCATTCACATTTTCAAGTTGCTCATATTTATATAATTTAGTTTAAAATTTTGAATTAATTTTTTGTTTCACGATTTTGCTTCAGCAAATACTGTGAAAACAGTCAAAATCAATAATAATCAATTATTATTAAGATCATATTTTTTGTTTCATTTTTGTTCGCTTTGTTGTTATTGTATAAATAAGAAAATATTTTTGATCAAAATTTAAGCTGTCAGAATTTCTTTATTTGCTTATTTATTTTGATCGAAGCAATAGTGAATAAATAAACCAAAATATGACATTGATTAATCATTTTTATGTGAAAATAATTATTATTATCATAATATTATCGTTCGCGATTTCAAGCTATTCATTCGATGTCAGTCATAATGATGAAAACCATAAACAAACAAACCAGAATCATCATCATCATCCTAATAATATTGTTCAAGAAAAACATGATACAACCATACGTATCAATAAACATGATGAGGATCAAATTATGTTGTTGATGATACATATTCCAAAAATTAGTTTGATTACATTGATAATAATGATTTTTATGATAACTATTTCAACAATTATCATGATTATTTTATTCATGAATAATAATAATGATAAACATAATAAAAACAGTACTGAACATAAAAAACCAATCAAAACAAAAAATTTGAAATTAAAATCTAATCCTTCTGACTCATTATTGTTGAAAAAACAGCAAACATCGATGACAACAAATCAGACAACTGATACAGCATCAGCGTCAACATTAACAATGTATGAGGATGGTAAAACAAGTTTATCATTTTTAAATAATTCAAGTGATGATAGTCAATTGAAAAATTTGAGAAAAATTTCCAAATCAAGCAATCATAATGATAATAATGATGATCATGTTATTATCGTATTGGATAAAAATACAGAATATCAACTAATTAAGAATATTAATGATAAACATGAGAGAATTCGAAAAAAAATTTTCAACAAAATACTTAGAAAAAAGAAAAGCTTGAAATCAAAATCATTGAGTGCTTACGACAAATCATCAATCGGTAAAACAGATGAGAAATCAAAGCATTTCAAAACATCATTGATGAATAAAATTGGAAATAACAATGAATTTTTTAGAAAAAATTCGCTATTCATCATTAATGATCCAGAACAGCCACTAAAATATCAATTACAATATCAAAAGTTTCATCAACAACAGCAACAATTTAATGAGCTTAATAAACAAGAGAAAAAGGTAAAATTTTTAAGTGATCAATTAGTATCTGTTCATTATATTTGATTGAAAAATAAAGTAAAACAATAACAAACAAACAAACAAACGAATGACAATACTAATAAGACCAAATATAATGAGAATCATTTTCATCATTTACTTTCATTATTATTATTATTATTATCATTATCATCATTATAATTATCATCATCATCAATTTGTAAATGATATCGATATATCATTATAAACATACATAATATTATAACAAAGAATAAAAAATCATTAAAAATCAAGAAATTAAAGATTTTTTGTTGCTGGTGTGTTTGTGTGTGTGTGTGTGTTTGCATTTGTATTTATGTTTGTATTTTATTATTATTATCGTAATTATTATTAGTATTATTATTATTATCATTCCTATCATTATCATTATCATTTCGTTTCCAATCATCCAAAGAATTGAAAAAGAATATTCTAAAAAAGAGTACTAAGAATTTGATTTACTTTTTCTATTTTTTGGAAACATTTTCCTTTCATTATATTTAATTCTTCTTCAAATTATAAAATTGAAATTAATTTTCTCATGAAATCAACTCTCTCTATTTCATTGGCTGTCAATACCAACAAAAAAAAGATAATATTGAAGTTTATTAGGTTTTTTATTTTTGTAGGTTGGTTATTTCACTGTCAATTTTTTTTACAAACATTACAGTGTAATTTATATTTTTTCCTACGGATAAAATTAGATGAACAAGAATTGGGAAAAATTGGAGAAAAACAGAAAAGAGAACAGAAAATGTTATCGATGTGTACATTTCCCGGTCCACATTCATTATTACGTTTCTAATTAAAAATTAATTGCAATGAAAACATAAAATGGATCCGTACTATCGAATTATCTCTAATGAATCAATCATTTACTAAAATGGCTACAGGTGGCACCCCTCAAGGTGGTAAATTGTCGCCACTCCTTTGGAATGTACTAATTGATGACCTATTGAAAATGTCGTTGCCAAGGGGATGTCATTTGCAGGCTTTTGCGGATGATTGCATCCTCATCTGCCAACATCCAATCCAAGAATTGGCTGCAGATCTAACAAATAGTCTGCTATCGATTATTGCAGAATGGGGCTTAAATAATGGCCTATCGTTTAATCCCGCCAAAACCAAGTGCATGATTATATCAAGACATAGAAATTTGGCGTCTTTCCCGATCATTATGAATAGCAGATCAATTGATTTAGTACCATGTTTAAAAATACTTGGTTTGATGATTGATTCAAAACTAACATGGGCAAATCATATTGACTATATCGAGACAAAATCAATGAAAATGTTTAATTGCATCAAGAAAAAATTTGGTCCAAGATGGGGCTTATCGTATGACGTCTTACGTACTATTTACGTTCGAGCGATCGAACCGATGATAGTTTATGCCTGCCCTGTATGGAACAGTGTCTTGTCAAGCAGAACGAAACGTGGCAAACTGTTAAGTTTGCAAAGACGTTTTGCTGTTGGTATGATTCGCGCTTCCAGAACTGTGTCGCTGCAAGCATCGTTGATCATTGCTAATTTGATTCCCGTTGACTTGGTGATCAAACTGCGATCAGATGTTTTCAGGATAAAAAGTGATGCTTATCTGAGGGAACAATATGAATTCCCGATCAGGTTCAAAGACTCGATCCATCCAGCGTTGGTCCAATCTTTTTTTATTGAGAGGATCGATGCTGAGTTGGAATTTTGTACTGACTCTCATAGTTGTACCATTTTCACTGATGGATCGAGGTCTGAGGACCTGGTTGGGTGTTCTTTTGTTGTTTTCAATGATGAAAATTGCATCCCAAGTGTAATTCAATGTTTCCGCCTTGGCGCTGGATGTTCAGTCTTTCAGGCTGAATTGTTGGCCATCCGCAACGCATTGGTTTGGATCATTGAAAATGGTATTGTCGATGCTCAAATTATAACTGATTCTATGTCAGCGATTTGGGCTTTGCATAATATCTATACACTTAATGAATTAGTGCAGGACATTTTTCGTATCGTGTGTAACCATCGTGGCCATATTTGTCTGAAATGGACAAGGTCGCACTGTGGCAACTTTGGTAATGATCTAGCTGATAAGTTTGCCAAGGTTGCTGCAGTCGACCTTTCGGATGTTTTTTACACCCGAGTGCCCATGATGACACTATGCCAAGCGTCGAAGTTGGACATACTGAATCTTTGGAATCAGAGATGGACGGAGACTGCTGATGGCCACACGACGAAATTGTTCTTTCCAACAGTTGGATCGCGAATCAATACCAACTTTAGTCCCGATAGGGATTTGACAAGACTGCTGACAGGGCACGGCTGATGTGACCATACTATTGCCACCCTTGTGATCACGGAACAAGGGTTGTTTTGCTTGTTCTTCATCATCATCATCATCATCATAAAATGGATCAATTTGTTTTCGTTTTTTTTGAGTTAATTTGCTTGTGAAAATCACAAATGAACACATAAAGACACACGTATGTAATGGAAACGTTACGAGATTTTTTTCTCTATGGAAATTAACTTGATGAAAGCAAAACAGAGAATATGGATGGATCTTTTGTATCCATTTCAGATATATTTGTTTCATCGATTTGTTTTGGAATTTTTGAAAATGAAAATTATTCCACAAAATTAATATTGAAATGAGAATGCTTCAACAATTGTATAACCTTTATTTTGTATTTCATTCCATTTTTTTATTTCATCATTATTAATTCAAAATGAATATAACAAACTTTGATTCATTGTGTATTCTTTTTTTCTTATGGAAATTTATTATAATTTACTTTATTTTTGGTAATATTTAAATTGGGTCGTATGTCTTTGCCGATTATGAACCATATGAATAACAAATTTTTATGGAAAAAAAATTAAAGAATGGATGACATAAAATAAAAATCATTTTTTTCTTTCACAAAATTTCAAATATTTGTGATATTCTTATGAATTTAAATTCAAAACAAATTCCATCTAAAAATATTTTATTTTTATATACATTTTCATGTGATTTTGAGAATGTCTTGAAGAAGAAACACACGCACACATGGCAAAAAGTAGGAAAAAAATCAAGATTTTAGATTCTTGAAAATTTTTGAACAAATAGAAAAATATGGAAAAAAAATTCATGGTAACCAAAAAGAAAAATGGTAAAATGAAATGAATATAATAATAGGCATATACAATCTCTGAAATATTAATAATATGATAATAATGAACCCAATACATTCTCGGTATTTCACATACCGAATTTTAGGTCGATAAAAAGATTTTGTGCCGAAAATTTTGCTTTTCTTTCATTCATTACTATACACTAAATTATAAGATATATTGTGATAAAATTTAGGTCATCATCATCATCATCATTGTTGTTGCCATTATTGATGGTGGTTATCATTATTATTATTATTATTATTACTATCATTGTTACATTGAATGCCTATCAGCCAAACTCAGGTATAGGCTTTGACATTGTTTTGTTGTCAATGTTTACAGTTTCAATGAAATGAAGAAAAACAAAATTTTATGGCCTGGTGTATGTATTGTTTATGAATAATATATTTGAAACTAGATTGAATTGATAATTGTGTTTATGTCAAACGTTTTTTCTCTTTAAATTGATGGTTTTTTATTTCGTTTTTTCATTTATTTATTCATATATTGGAAATAAATAAATCAATGTTGAAATAATATGGATAATATATAATTTTGTGTTCAATACCATCGGTATTATAATGATGACAAAGAACATTAAACTCAGATATTGAAAAAAAAAGAATATTTGACAATGGAATTTATGGATGAAATTCCTTGTTTTGCATCTCAAGATTAAGATGAAGGAAAAATTATTGAAAATTTGAAGGTAAAAAAAAATTTATAATTCATTTTTTTATTTGTGCCAAAACATCAAATATCATAGAGATTATTTTTTTCGTCATAAATTTTCTTTTAGTGATCTTGATGACCAGAAATAAATTTGAGTTAATTATGTTTTTAATTAGAAAAATTAATCATATAATCAAGAGTGAACGCCATTTCTCGATTATAAAAATGAATCATATATAAATACGATGGAAATTAAAGCAAATCTTCAAATTTATTAAATACATCATCATTATAATCACTGATAACTTTTTTTTATTCAACAATAATTCTATTTTTGCAAGAATAATCTTACATATTTATTGAATATGAAAATCGCTATCAACCATTTATCGATTTCTATTATGATCATAATCATATCGATTATGATTGTATCAATTCAATCGAATGATGAAAATAATGAAATCGATTCATTATTACTTGATGGTGATCAAACACCGATCGAATGGTTGGCCAATGAATCATGGTTTCAATACTTATTGAGTGGTAAAAATAAAATGTACAATGCAGACTTCTCAACTCAAAATAAAATAATTGGCGGTGCAGATGTTAGTGATGGTGAAGCACCATTTTTGGCACAAATTTATCGAAAATTTTTGTTCAACAATCGATTTATTTGTGGTGGCTCATTCATAACACCACGTACAATATTGACTGCCGCACATTGTGTTAATTAGTAAGTTTTATCTTATTTAATTGGTATTCTATTTTTTCAAAAAATAATCAAATATGCTAATCCTTTATTTTTAATCAAAAACTTTATTTACCAATATTTTGCTCTCATAAAATTAAGTTTTAGCAAATATCGTGCACGTTATGGCAGCAATAGTCTATTATGGTCTCCGTATCCAGAAATTGAGATTCAAAAAATGATACCACATCCTGATTTTGATTTATCAACCGTACAAAATGACATAGCATTATTTATATTAAAAGATCCAATTAAACCTGGATCAAATGTTCAAACTATCGATATTAATGATCATGAATTAATTTCTGGAACTAATGTATCATTATATGGTTTTGGTTTAACACATGGTTATGGTAATCAGCCATCGACAAAAATGCAAAAAACAACATTAAAAATATTGAGTGAAAGTAAATGTGCTGAACATATATCAAAATTGAATATTGACAAAACACCTGGTATGTTTTGTGCATCAGCACCTGAACGATCAGCTTGTAATGGTGATTCTGGTGGTCCACTAATCGATACTGAAACACGTAAACAAATTGGTATTGTTTCATTTGGTACAAGACATTGTCCAGTTGGTTCTGTGAATGTTTTCACAAATGTTTCCTATTACAAAAAATGGATTGATGAAA
Organism: Psoroptes ovis; assembly: GCA_002943765.1. Taxonomy (NCBI): domain Eukaryota; kingdom Metazoa; phylum Arthropoda; class Arachnida; order Sarcoptiformes; family Psoroptidae; genus Psoroptes; species Psoroptes ovis. The sequence goes on along the minus strand of PQWQ01000013.1, from coordinate 649,017 downwards.
ATAAAGTCTAATGCTCAAAAATTGATGCCCATATAATTTATTTATTTATATTTATTGCTAATTATATTTAAGAAAATATTTTTGAAAGAAAAAATTGTTGCATCATAATCAAAACTTCAAACATAATGACATTGATTATCAATACTAATTATCAATTCAAATCATGATGATAGATGATTCATAAAAGTTAAAATTTCATTTGAATTTTATAATAAAAATTTTTTATTATGAAAATTCAATTTACAAAGCTAAATTTAATTCAATTTAACACAAAGAACACTCTTGGAAATAAAAATTTCGATGATACAGCAAAAATAATTCGATTGAATTCATTGATTTTTCAATGCTTTTTTTTATATGAGAATGTATAAGATTTCTAAGAAATTTTTACATCAAGCACATGTTTTATTTGATTCTTGATTTTATTGTAACGTATGATTGCTGTTATAATTTGTAGAAATTGAAAATCTTTTTCCCTGTAAATGAAGATGCTTATTTTTATTTATTTTTTAAATTTTCCAAAAAATTCAAGGCAATACTAACCAAATTACAAGAGAAATAGACACATTCACGAATTTTACTTTTTTTCGGTTTACCAACATCATCATTAATATTTTTATTTATTTTTTATAATGATAATATTAAATTCAAACTTCATTCCAAATAAATTCTTCCTCATTTTTATTTTAGACAGTCAACAAATAAATTTGAAAAAAATGAGAAAAAACTATTCACCATTACATCGTCCATTACACAACATTCGCCTTCAAGGCATTTTATATTTTTTCTGGAGTATATAAAAATAAATGAATATATTCTACTCTAAAAGTTTGTTACAAATGACAATTTGTATATTCCTAATTCTGGTCATTTATGGCTGACCAATATAGAGAATAAATGTGTTTCTAATTATTATTATGGAATGAATCAAATTAAAAATATTATGAAATATATGATGAAGATATATTCATTTTTTTGCAGCAATTAATCAAGAGAAATATCTTAATAAATGAAAACTATATTTCTTACATCAAAGAGATGATGATCTAAATGAGAGAATCTAATATAATCGAATTTTAATTCTCATTTCGAATTGCATGAATTTATTCGTTTTTATTATTTATCGAGAATTTCTTTTATTTCGACTATTTCCATTGTTGCCATCGTATTTTTCATTCGAATAAAATGATAAAGAAAAAATCGATCAATCAATCAATTGATTTTTTTTTCTTTTCCTCATTTTTCATTATTATATAAGGATATAGACACAGACACATGCATTTCATGAAAAATTCACACATATTAAATATAATCAATCATAAGTTTCGAGACTCAAGTCTTTGTATGTATGCATGTCTAATTTCTTTACATCATCATCATCATTTATCAAAGCGAAACACATTTTTCATGTCTTCGATTTTTTTTCGATTTTTAGTTGACAAAACTAATGTTGACAAAGTAATACAATCATCGGTTTATTTATCGGTATTTTTATTCATGTATTTATTTATCCATTTGATTATATGTCAAAAAAAAATTGATTGACAATTCGGCATTTTGGCAATAATGATTTTATTCACAAGACGATAGATATATTTATCTATGAAAATATACAAATTCATAATGATTGTATGAATAATGACAATTTTTCATACAATCAGAGGTCATACAACCAAAATGACAATGCGAAATTGCATTTATTATTGTTTTTATAATCATTATTTTCGATGAATATTTATTCATTCAATCATCAAATATAAAAACAATTATTGGATTGTAAATATGAAAATGAAAATTGAAATTGAGTGAAAGATGGAGAGAGAATGAATTGATTCGATTCCAAATTTGAATTTGAATCTTCACTGTTTCCTATTTTTATTATTATCATTATTTCTATTATTAATGTTTTCAATTATTCAACAAAGACCGAAGGCAAATCAATAATGATGTTGATAACACGGACAACTAGAAGATTTTCATTTATTACTAATATTTTTATATATTTTTAGTTCACCTAATAATGAATTTAAACAAAAAAAAGTATCAAACAAATCGAAAAATAATGAGAGTCAACTACAAAAGAATAATATAACCCTCAAGCGAAATTGATTGAATTCTACCATTTTTTTCTAATTTTATTTTAGAATCAAAATTATTATCATTATTACTCTTATTTTTATTGCTTATTATGATTATGATTGCATTCGAAAAAAATGAAGTACTCATAAAACAAGGATAATCATAATGATGTAAATCAAAGAATCGGAATCCAATTGCATAGATTTTACTAATACAGAAATCGAAAAGTTTTTTTCTGAATAGTTGTTCAAAAGTGTTGTTAATTCATCAGGCAATAATCAGTGTTTGTTTTAGCAAACATATATGATCTAGTTATCTCGTTAAATAATTATTGTCATTGTCATTTTTAATTTTGTCAATGATATTTTATCAGTTGAAGATGGCATAATTGATGTAACACTTGAATTAATTTCATTGATTTTGGTTTCCAGCCAAAAAAACGTGATTAATAATTGATTTTCGATGTAATTAGTTACCTTTTGCTTGTCTCATTAAGATTCAATCAATTGATTTAATTATTGTCGAATAAAAACATCGAACAAGGCCAAAAATTATTGACAAATCACATTGAACATTGTATGCATTTTAAAGATTCACAAAGAATAATAATTAAATGAAAAAATTAATGGAAAAACTTTTCATTTTAACTTTTCTGGTAACTGTGAAAATTTAATTATTTATTCATTAATTATTATTTAGATTGATCAATCAATCGATCAATCAGTCAATCAAATTTTCAATTTAAACTAAATTTAAAACAATCGATATTTAATTTTGAATCTGAAGAGTGAACAAATGAAAATGAATAAATGTTTATTCATGAATTTATTACAATCGAAAATTGAATAAAATTACAAGTTTTTCTTGATCGTTCATTTTAATTTATTTTATTTTTTGCATCACATTAATCGTATAATGCGAATCGTATTCGAAAAATCTGTCAAATATTCATTCAAATGTAAATAGTTTAAACTAATGATGATAATAATAATAATAATAATGATGATGATGATGATGAAATTACTAAAATAATAACAATAGTTTTACATGAATAACAGTTTGCATAAACTGCAAAATTCAATTTGTTTAATCAAGTGCATGAAATGCAAACTTCATTCTCTCGTTCTCGTTCGTTTTGTTTAAATTAATGTTAGATTAAGTTTTAAATAATTCCCAAATTTTCAAGACAATCAAAGAGAAGAAAAAAAGTTTTCGAGGTTGTCAAATTTCATTGAAAAAAATCGAAATAATTAAATAAATAAGTTTATTTGTTTCTTTGTAATTATCATTTTGCATAGTTTGTAATAAATTGAACAATTCTTATTGATTATAATTCTATTGCAGATGATTTCAATTCACAGAAATTCATTTTAAATTTGAATTTATTTGATTTAAAAATTATGCTTAAAATGAATTCATCGATTTATCAAATTTTTGCTTTTTAATTCTGCAAGCGATTTTTTTGAAGTTTCGTCGCTCGAAATTATTCATATAATTTCAGCATAAATTGTCTTGTCTGGCTGATGTTGTTTTTCAAATTACAGAATTTCAATAGCATGAATGCAAGGAGCGAAAAATCATTTTTGTGATCTGATTTTTTGGGCAATTTTTAATTTTCCCAAGAAGCCTAAATTCCGATAATTTCATGTCATTATCGATAAATTTTGAAATCGATTAATGACCATTACCATTACCCTTAGCAAGAAAAAATATTCAAAATTTCTAACTTTAGCGCCATCATTTGTCATCAAAAAAAAAAAAATGAAAATCATTTGGTCATTTTTATTCTAAAAAATCAGATGGCAGACAAAGTGGTGTTGAAAAGTAAAATTGGAAATTTTTTTTGCGCCAAATTTCAATCAAAAAAGGACTTGGAAATTGAAAAATAAAAAATTATTACCTGTCATTTGGCGTAGTGTCCTCATTTTCGCCATCATCTTGGCCATCATCATCACCACCATTGTGATCATCATCATCATCATCGTGTACAAACAATATGTAATTAAATTTTTCATTTTTTTCTCCGAACAAAAAATGAATTCAATTTTCCAAATAATAATTGCACAAAATAATAAAACGTACAAAAATGTATCTTATAACACATTCGTATCATCTTCATATAATCATCAACAATACCAAACAGCAAACAGTAACAAAGAAGTAGAAATTGACAATGAATTTTTTTTTTTTTTTTGAAAAATTTCTTTTTCAATTCTTTCCACAAGAATGATTATTTGAAATTTCATATTTTTTCATCTTTTTTCTCGTCATTTATGTTGTTGTTCAGAATCAGTTATTATTATTTTTTATTGTAAATCAAATTCAAAATTCTAAAAAAAAATAAACAAATATCTTTCGAACAAAACACAAATGAAAAATAAAAACAATCAAAGCAAGCAACAAAATGAATTTTTTCATATATTGTTTATATGGGGTCCGGTTGGTCGGTTGTTGTGGAAAATTTTGGAAAAAAAATTCTGACAAATTATTATTTTTTTATAATTTAATTTTGTCCAAAAATAATGAAAATAAAAAAAATCATAAGAAAATTTTAGAAATTCTTTCATTGAAAAGAAATGAACGAGTGAAAATTTGAAAGCCATCTAAATTGAGAAGTGAAGGGATCGGATAAAACGAGAAAAATGAAAAATTCAAAGTTTCCAAAAGTTCAATCATCCATAGCAATTTGATACAAGTTGATTCAATTTTTATTTTGTATTTTGACTTTGACTTCAAATTCAAAAAATGGAAAAAAAATCAAAACATTGAAAACCTAAAACTATGAAAAAATAAAAATTCAATTCCAATATTTAAATGAGGCGATAATCATATAATATATTTGCTGCTACTATCATCATAGTTATTTAGATCATTTCTCACTTTTCTTGGATCAATTTATCCACAATTGTCGTTGTTGCTGTTGCTGCTTCTTTATTATGGTTTTCATTGGTTATTTAAATCATTGGAGACTTCCAATGTGATTGCACCAATAAAAATGATGATAATAATAGGAATTAAACGAAAAAAACAGTTCAGAATTTTTTATTATCATTTTACATTGTTTAATTTTATCACATCAAATGTTTCAGAAGATTGAAACATGAAAATATAAATTGAGTTTTTTTTCGTTTTCATTTTTCCTTGATTTTAATATTCATTGATGATTCCAAGTGAATTTGATAATTTTCATGTTCCATCCTTTCACTATGTTTAAATTTGGCATATCGATTCATTTTCTTTTGGATCCAATTTTAATAAAATAAATTTTACTTTGCTTTTGATTATTGAGAGTCCAAAAAATGTTTCATTCCTTAAAAACAATGAAATATAAAAAAATAAAAACTTGAAATCTCACTTTGTTATTATCGTTATTATTATTAGTTATACGCATCAATAAACATTGAATTTAGTGAATGAATCAAGAAAATAAAAATTTTTGTGAAATGAAATGAAATAAACAAAATGAATTGTGCAAGGGCAGAAGAATCGAAAGAAAATATAAAAATTTAAAGATTTGAATCCTTAAATTTATAAGTTTTTTTTTCTTATTTGAAATTTTGAATCTTTTAAGAATTCCATTGCTTTGGTAATTCATTTTTTTATTCATTCATTCATTCCTTGAATTGAATCATTTGATCCTTTGAATAATTTCTGAGAAAAAAGAAAAAAGAATACACTTTTTTCACTCTTTTAATTCATTTAAATTCATTGAAACATTCATTTTCATTTTAATTTTGAAACAATGAAAGCAGCAGCAACAGCAATGATGACGATATTCAAACGAACTTTAGCCAATAAATGTTAAAATAATAATAAAAAGTCATAAAATAAAAATTGAAAATTGGAATCGATTGAATTTCGATTTAAATAGAATGAAATGGTGAATAAACATATATTATTTAATCTCCAATAACGTTGAAATTAATATGTGAATCGACTGTGAAATTTAGTGCCAAAATGGATAAATTTCAATGTTTCAATATTTTATGATTATTTTTTCTTCGTCCTTTCATCCGAATCGATTTTGGTTTTATGATCTTATTGAAACTTATTGAATTGATTTTTAATTAATTTACACTTTATTTTTAAAATGGTTAAAATGTTAAATCTATTTTGTTTCTTTTATTTATATCAATAGCAAAAAGTTGTGTGAATGTGTGTGTGGACCAGAAAATTTTGATGAAAATATCCTTTTCATCATATTTACAAATGATAATATAAATAAAAAATTGGATGTAAAGAGTTACAATTGGTAGAAGTTGTGATCATTATTATTATTGTTGTAGTTTTATTTACATTGGAAATAATAATAATAATAATTTAAGATGAAATTGGTCGACTAAGAAAAATCGTTTGGGCGATTTTTTTCAACTGATAATAAAATGTGCACAGCATATTCATATGGCTTTTTTTTTGAATATATTTACAATTATAAAAATAATTTATATAATCTCTATTTTTGAATAAAAATTTATGAAATATTTTATTCATTATTAAAATTTAGGACCAGTTATCGTTGGCTGTTGTTGTTGTTGTGGATCAAAATTAAATTGACGATTTGTTGTTGATGCAGTTGTTGTGGTTGTTATCGATGATCGCAATGTATTCGGTACGAAATGATTTATTGTTGGTCTATTTGCTTGTTGTTGATGATGATGAATGGAATGAAAAAATGATGATTGAGCAGCATTATTACTATTATTGTTATTACTTCCACCACTATTATTTGCAGTACTTCGATCAGATGCTGATTGGTAATAATTTGAGCCATTGGTTGGCTCATTATATATTTGTGGTGATATTTCTGATATTGTCGTTGATTGTTGTTGTTGTTGCTGTTCATTGATAACACCAGTCGATCCAGTTGAACCGAATGGACCAATCATTGGACGATATGATTCAAATGTACCATTACTATTATTATTATTATTGTTACCATGTACAGATACAATTGAATGTTGTGTATGATTAGAACGTGAATGTCCAGACGATGAACCAGATGACGCTGCCGATGTTGAACATGTAACACTTCCACCAATCATTGATGCATTATTATTATTAACATTTTGAAATAATTTAGTATGATTAGATATTGTTGTCATTTTATTATTATTATTATTATTAACAGTGATAACGGCTGATGTTAATTCAGGATCTTCATAATCATCATCAACATTAGAATCTGTGATTTAAATAAATAAAAAATTGCAAAAAAAAAATTAATCGAAATTGGCAAAGCGAAACGAAATGTTTAAATGAGATAATAAAATTGTATTTTTCATCATAATCGAAACATTTTTTCAAGCAAAAACACTGTACACAACATCAAAATAATAAAAAATGGTAGACAATTGAAATGATCATTTTATATGGCCAAATACAAATAGAAAAAAAATGAAAATAGAGGCAAATTGATAGATAATCGGATTTGAATATTTATTCATTTATTTATCATCAGTATTATTATGTTTATTACATGAATGAATTTAAATCTAATTGAAAAAAGTAAATTTTCAATTTGCCAACTGCAAAAAAAATTAATGCAAAACCTTTACATAATCATGATCAACAAAAAGAATTAAAAAAAATTGTTAAATAGCAAGGTTTTTATATGAATAATAATAATAATATTTGAAAATGGAAGAAAAAACTAATTTAAAATTCAATAATTAATTAATCTTATCACAATCAAACCGAATAATGTTCAAATGAAAAGAAAAAAAAACGGTAGCTTACAGCAAAAAAACGACAATACAACACACAGTTGTATGGATGGATGGATGGAAAAATGCACACATTGAATGAGAACAATTGCAAAATTTCAAATAATGAAAATAATGAAAAAATAAGCAGTTTTGTTTGCTAATTTTTACTGAAAAAAAAAAAACGATTGTCACTCTAATTTCATAATGAAAAAATTTCATTTCATTTGCCATTGAATAAGAGTCTTTTTCGAATAAAATTAAAAAACTTGAAAAGATTTTTAAATTGACAAATGATAATGTGAAAACGAAAAAAAATATCGAAAAAATTTTACATTCTTTCAAATGATGATTTGATTTTTTTTTCTGTATGAAATAAGCTAAAATATTTGTACTTCGTAAAATTTTACAGAATTCTCTTCGATCGACAAAAAAGAATAACCTTGCGAAATAAGAAGAATTGCTAATGGATCGGTAATAGGATAGATTTTTTTCGAGAATTTCGTTTCAAAATTTGAATTCGAAATCTTTTTGAAATTTTTACTCTCAATTTTCCATTGAATTTAGAAATATTGGTTCTTTATTTTTATTCTTTCCATTTTTGATGTTATTCACATATCATCACACTGTTGTTGCTGTTGTTTTTGAAATGAAATTTAATGGCATAGGAAAAATGAATTGAAAACTGAAAACAAGCAATCAACTGACGAAAAGTAGCCAATAAAATATGATTCAAATAAATATTTTTTTCTTTTTCATTTTTTACATAAAAATAAATTGAATTGAAATGTGATGAAGTAGTACTAATAGAACAAAATACTGAAGAATTTTGTTTTTGAAATTCAATTTTGTTTGTTACATTCAATTGTATGTGAAACAAACAAGAATATATGAAGAATCGTGAAGTTTTCACATTCTGATTGTTGGAAAAATTTTGAAAATTTTCATCTTTTTCAGTTGAAAACAGATGGAAATTTTTGAAGAAATAAAAAATCATTGAATTTATTTTCATTATTATTGAAATACAAAAAAATGAAGAAATATACTCTGCAAGTTACTTTTACTAAATAAAAAATTGTATTAAAATTATGATGATATATTCTTCTTTTATTTTTGATTTTCTTATTTATTTGAAACGATAATAAATATGTACGAACATACGGATAAATTGGATGCAATGTATCATAATCACTTTTTGATATCATTTTGTCGTTACTGTGGCAGAATAAAATCTGGATATGAATATGTTGTAATGTACAAAAGAAATAAAATTTATATTATCTTCAGAACATTTGATCATATGAAAACTCATGTGAATGCCCATGTGAATTATTTGAAAAGAGAATAGAGTTTAAGAAATTTGAATCAAAATTTTTGACATTTTTTTCTCTTTTTTTCTGGCATCGAAAGTTTGCACTTTCAAAGATGCAAACATGCATAAAACCATTTCTCTTTTTTGATACAACAAAAAATGGATTCTAGAAGGGAATTCTTCAATTCAATTTGACAATTTAGTACCGGAGACGCAGAGAAAAAAAAATATGGAAAAATATAATTTAGAATTTCTCTGAAATATTCAAACATTTCCATTCTTTTGATGATAATTTTATTTCAGATACTTAACGAATGAGAAATAAAAATAATAGAAAATTCAATTTAAAATTCAATTTGAATTCGATATGTTTATTGTAATGCGAAGATGATGACAACAACAACGACAATGACAAAACAATGATAATCTTAGATCTTTTCCATTTTGATGATTTGTGAAATATTATTATTTCATCTCTTGAAAAGAAAGGAATTCTTTGATATGGAATAAAGAAAATTTACCACAAATATTCACTTGAAATATTGAATAGAATTTCAAAGTATCAAAGAATTCTTGTTCTTTTATTTTTTCAATTTTTTCAAAAATTTCCAAGTGGAAGATAATTGATAAAACGAAGAGAGAAAAATGAAATTTAATCAATTTTTTCTGTTTCTTAGGAATTTTCTTAAATTTTAAATTCAATTTTGAATTTTAAGAAAATAAAAATTCATTTTATCATTATTATTTCGATGGTAGGAAAATGAATTTTTTTCCGAAGAAAACTTAAGATTCATAAATGAAAAATTGTTAAAATAATAATGGTAAGAGTGAGATGGTAAAATTTAATCTTTTGCATCTAGAATGATAATAATAATGATTATATAATATTTGATGATAATCGGATTTCAATTCATCTTGAAAATCATTTTTATTCTTCAAAATTTAACCAGAAAAAACTTTATTCAATATTATTTTTCGATTCAAAATTCAAATTAAATGTGATTGTGTTGGCAAGATTTGCAAAAAAAATATGATCACTTATATCTATGAAAGCATATTTATATTCATATATTTCTCCATATATTTTTTCACATGTATTTATCTACTTTTTTTGGTCAAAGTTCATCATCCTAAAGATAAACATTTCAAAACATTTTTTTTGTATACACTACAAACACTCATATATTGTCTAAACACCGAGACATTTTACGTAATAGAAATCTAATGAAAGAACACGTTTGAGGATTTTATTTCATTTTATTATTTGGTTTTGAATTTAAAAATTTTTGAAATTCAAACAAATCCACTTGAAAATTATGATTATTATTATTATTATCATCGATAAATTAGAATTTCAATGACCTGCATCATCAATTTTGATTTTTTTACTGGAATTTAAAATTTTTTGAGACGAATATATGAGAGGAATTATTTGAAAAAAAAAATCAATGTCCATTTTAATGATGGATCGAAAGTAAATTTGAAATTTATGAATGAATAAGATGCTCATATGAAATAATTCCAAATTTAACATTGAATCAACGAATCTAATTCAATTGAAATGTTTGTTCTTTCGAAAATCACTGCAAAAAAAATTTTTCAAATTTTAGATTGAAAATTTTTCTAAAATTCATCTTGAAACCTGCATATTCATGTTGGGAAGCACCGAAACTAAAATATGAACTAATTCTTATCTATGTGAAGATAATTACAATATAATAATGATTATATGCATCATCATCATCGTATATTAAGATAATTATAATATTCATATTTTTTGAAAAATTTTTTCATTTTTTAATAATAATAATAATGATGATGATTAAATGAAAATTATGAGCAAAGATTATCAAGAAATTCAGCCATCATTATATAATCTAACGATGATGATGATAATGATAATAATAATCATCGGTGAATGATTCACAATGACAGTGAATTTATAAACTTTTTTTTTGAAAATATTTTTTACATCCAACATTCATTCAATTATTTTGCGATATAATTTCATAATTTTCTTCATTTTTTTCTTCTTTGAATTGAATATTTATGCTAATATATTCTCTTCTTATGTGAAACAGAAGCATTTATTTTTCTTCAATGTAATTCTTAGGCAGACAAATTTGTATTTCATTTGAAGATTTGCTGCTTTTGAGCAAAATTGTAGCAAAATGAATAAAATTCACATAAATTTTGCGAATCATTTCTCAATTGCACGATGCTGGCAGGGAATTAAGCAATGAATGAAAGTAGAAAAATGGAAAAATTCCGGTAGAAATACAGAAATTATCAAAAGAATTTGCTTAAAAAATAATTCATTCATTTAAATTTTGCTGCCGAAACAATTATACAAAATTGTTTCTGTACTAATAACCCAGCTACCAGTCAAATACAGAGAGAGTTCAGCTACCATCATCATTATCAACATTTAATGAAATTCGGGTGATAATGATTATGATAATAATAATTATGATTATAATGACGATAATAATAATGATGGGCATTCATCATCATCATCGTCGTCGTTGATCCATTTATTGACCATCATCATCATCGTAATCATAATTGTTATTTGGTTATTATGATAATAATCATTTTTTGCAATTATTACCAAGAAAAAACATGAACACAAATGATGGAAGATCAATTTTTTTCATCGTTGACCTAATCTAATATCGTTTTTTTTGCCCATGATGAACCAATGGACCAAAGTAAAGAAAAAAATCTACGGGTTTTTTCGTTGGTATGTCCATGGTCCGATTGTTGACAAAATCATCAATTATCAGTTATTGTTGGTTCGTTTAATTTGAAACAAGATATTTAACGATTATTCTATTTTTTCTAAAATAATTATTTCAAATTGTTAAACATTCAAATCACATTTTGCCATTCGAAAAAATAAAAATGCATTAATTTATTATCAAACGAAAAAAAGAATGAATGAATGAAATTGTTTTTTTACAAATTTTCGTTTTCATTCGTGAAAAATTCAAAAAATAAAAAAAGATTCAATTAAATTTAATTAGTTTCGGGTAAATTTTAAAATGGAAAATAAATTTTTATTTATGCCTTGTTGGGTAAATTGTTATCATGACTAATTTACACAATGATTGGACAATGGGCAAAAAACATGGAAAAAATGATAAACGGAAATTCAACGAACCAAAAATATCAAACAGAAAGAAAGAAAAATATTTCAATGATAATTTAGTTCATTTTTCTTGTTTTCATTTAATTAATTCAAGAAAAATAAAACAAAAATTTACATCTGTTTAATCATTTTTTGTTTTGTAATTTTTGATACGAATCAAATGGTCATGAATGGATAGATATTTCTATTCGACCATTCATTTCATTTAATATCATAAATATGTTATGATATGTGTGCAAGTGTGTGCAAACGTCTATTAACATGGACGAAAACAACCAGGCGAAACAAAATGTAAAAAAAATGAAATTTATCATTAGAATAATCAATCAATCAATCAATCATTTGTCGAAAATTTATTCCGTTTTCAAAATATAAATGTGTCTGTGTGTGTGCGTATGTGGATGCTTTTTTTCTGTGAAATTATTATTGTAAAGTTTTGAAGTAAAAACCATTTATTATTCACCATTTATTTCCTACATATTTCCATTTAATAATGAATGTTATGTAGGTAAATATAAATGAAATTAGACGAAAAAAAATTGAAATAATGAAAAAATGGATGTAACCATATCAAAAAATATGGAAAAAATGACTGATACTAATAATTTATTCAAGTTATTTGAATCATTAAAGATATTATCATCATTATTATTATTAGTATGCATCATAAGCAACAAATATTAATAATGATGATGAAGATAAAATTCATATCTTTGATTCTAATCAAATGATGTTGTGTTGTTTTTTTCTCTTATTTTTTCATTTCAATATTTCATGTTGATGTACAGTAGTTCATTTTGAAAGGTCATATTTCAATCATCAAATTAAAAAAAAAACTTACCACGTTCAAGATCAAAATCAAAATGATCTTGAAAAAATGATGATTTACCACCACCACCACCGCCAACACTAGCAATACCAGTGCCACCGATACCACCACCAAGTGTACCTGGACGATGATGTAAATAAGTTGATTGATTATGATGATATTGTGCCAATTGTTGTTGTTGTTGTAATTGAAATTGTAAATTTTGTTGCTGCTGCTGATGCTGATGGCTGTTATAATTATTTAACGTAGAAACATTTGATAAACCACGTCTTGTTGTATTGAATATAAATTCATAAATTATTGCTGCAATCACTGCACCAGCAATCGGTCCAATCCAATAAACCTTAGAAGAGGAATGAAAAAATGAAAAATAATTGAATTTCATTTGATTTTTTTCAAAACAATTTTTCTGATCATTTCATCCATTTATTATTAAATATAATTATTATTGTAGAAAAAACAGAACAACATAAGAAAAAACAATTTGGGTTTTCAAAAGTTAAATAATCTGTAAAATACACTTTATATTGAATGTTATGATGTTTAATAAAATTTTATTTGTCTTTCCCTTTTTTTCTTTGGTCTATTTTGAACAAATAAATAAAAAAAAATAGAAAAGAAAACTTTGTCCTTTCTTTTTGTCTTATATTTGGTTTCATGATAATCATAATAATAATATTTTCATAAGAAAAAACTCTCTAATATCTATACGATTGAATAAACGTTCATTTCCGATGGAATAAACACACATACACACACTAAACACACAAACACAGACAGATATAAAAGTAATACAAAATGTGTTAAATGATGCATTACAAACTTTCAAAATGAAATACATATATGAACAAGTAAAGAAGAAGGAGAAAAAAGGAAAGTTTTTTTTTCGTTTTCCATGGTAATTCTTGGGGTAAAAAAAATTCTGGTTCGACTTCCTATTCCCTAAAACGCACATACAGACAAACACTAGAAAATCAGCAATAAAATGAAAGTATATGCATGTGACAGTTGGTGGTCATTCGATTCATACATTCAATGTACAATGAAGATTCACACATACATCTCGTACATACAGATAATGAATGGATTGAAACTAAACTAGAAAAAACGAACGAAAAAAAAAATGAATATTTTGGAGAATCTGAAAAAATTCCTTCACAATTCTACCACAAAAAGCAAAAGCCAAAAGCAAAAACCATGATTCTAATCGTTTTTCATCATTCATTTATTCATTGAATATCATAGAAAAAAAAGAAAAATATCAAAGACACATTTTTATCTTATTCTAAATACTATTATCATCTATATCATTATAAGATGCTAAAAAGAATGATGATGATCTAATTCAATCCATGAATGTAGATGGCTATAAAATAAAAAAAATCCAGAAATGATCATCATCATCATCATGCTGGTTTTACATTGAACATATATGTATTGTTGCTACTATTGCTATTACCATTATGATTATTATCATAAACTATTCATCTTTTTTGTTCTTCTTCTGCATTATACTATTCTTTGCTTTTTTCCACCATGTCCATCATGGTCGCATAACAATCAACATCAATATCGTTAACCATTATCACTATCAAAACAAAAAAAAACAATTTTTTGCAACATTTAAATGCTCTGATCAGGGAACATTGACCGTTATGTGTGTTTAGCATATTTTTTATTTATCTTCTAGAATTAGAATATTCTGTTTTTTTTTTTTTTTTTTTTTGATGGCCAAATTTTGTAGAAATCTTCTTTTCTATTTTACTCGTTTTCAATTTATTCATTCAATCGAATGTAAAGAAGAAATAAGAAACAAAAAAAAAAAAAAAAAAAAAACCAAACATACCCAATGGTGCTGCCAACGATTCATGACAAATGCTGGTCCTAATGTTCGTGCTGGATTCATTGATGCACCACTTGCCGGTAACTAGATGTAAGAATAGAGAGAAAAAATAAATTTATTATCAATAATTTTTGTTGGAAAAATTCTTCAAAGAAAAACGATGAATGGACAAATCCATTTCGATATGGAAAATTTCAATATAATCTAATAATGATAAAATTACTTTTTGATGGCTAAAATGTCAATTTTTAGTTATTATTATTATCACTAATATTTTCATTTTTATTTACAAATGTTTATTTACCATCATCGAACATTAATATCATTATTCTTATGAAATCATTCTAATTCTTATTAATATCATTATTATTATTATCATCAAATGTTACACACACATAAAAACATTTGTTAATATTAATATTATTTTCACATTACATAAAAACAAACAAACGAACACAAACATAGACAGCCAAAGATTGTAATCTATACATTTTTTTTTTGTTTCGTTCAGTTCTCTTTGTTTACTGGCAACCATTATTATTACAACTTAATTTATCACCAAAACATTTGTCAATCGGTAATAATAATAATAATAATAAATATAATAATAATTTAAAATAAATTCAAGTTAAATATTTATTATTGTTAAACATAATAAATATAAACACACACATACATAAAAACACATGAAACAAAATAAACATTTGACAAAAACATACATAAATACATACACATAGATTGAATCGAAATGAAAATGAAATCAAAATGAAACAAACGGCACACATTTTATCCGAAACAAAAAACGAAAATTTATTAGAATTTTCATTCATTTTTATTTTTACCAAGAAAATACTTGGCTCTTGGTAAAAATTGTGCTTGAACATTCTGTTCAGCTGAAACACTACATTCATTGGGTAAAAATGACGCAAAAAAAAATTTCAAGAAATTGAATTTTTCGTTCATTGTATAACTATTTTCAATGTTTCAATGTTTTAATGTTTCATTCTCGACCGAAAATAAAAAATAAAAAATAAACAAAAAAAAAAAGATCCAAAATAACAATGAATTTCTGCTCATTTTTTTTTCATCCATTGAAAAATGATGACTTTTTATTGGCGAATGAATTCAACACATACATGAAATTTAACTGAAAACTGAAGAATTTCCGAGCTGAAAAGCCAGACAAAATTAAGCGTGAAACAAAAACAAGAGAACAAAATTGGCATTAAAATAAAAATTTATGGGATACATCCATTTTCCCTTTTTCAATTCGAGATTTTCTTTTTTATTTTTTTCATAACTGATTTCAACAATGACAATGTTGACCATTGCCCATACATACATCGATTTATTTATTAGTATTTTTTGTTGTTGTTGTCGTTGTTGCTGCATGTTTTGCTCGGTAAATTTTTCTGTTTTTTTCATTTCTCATCATTGAAATTTTTTCATTTTGTTTTTGCTTTAATTCGTTTTTTTTTCTATGATTCAATCATTGTTGTTAAACATAAATGAAATTTTCAAAGTACTTAACATTAATCAGATGTTTAATTTGTTTCATTTTTCTCAGATTTTGATTATATTTGAAATTTGAAACCTTTATTTGAACAGTAGTGTAGTGAGCCTTCAAACCAAACAATGGTAATAAAGGAAGAAACTCAAAGAAAACTACAAAACCTCAAACAAATCAACTTCATCCTCGAATTAGTTGGTGCAATTTCATTGTTTATTTTCGTTTTTTCTTTTTTTTGCTTAACAAACATATTACACAATGTTTGAAATGAATGAATTAGCGAATGAATGAATGAAAATAAATTGAAAACAATCATTCATTTAATTTCATTTTATTGTGTGCTCGCATGTATGTGTCTGTTGTTTCTGTCATTATGTTACAAGTAATAATAATAGGCAATATGCTGTGCTTCAGGGAAAAGAAGAATTGAGAATCAAAAAACATAGACATATGTGTTTGGAAAGTTTGGTGTTTGTGTGCAACACAAGACATTTTTGGAAATATGGTGGATAAATGAATGAATATATGGTAAATGAATAGAAAAAAAAACAGACAAATGAATGAATAAATGTAAATACGATCAAACAATGAAAATGTCAGGTTTATATTTCAGAAGAAATGAAAAAAAATAAGTAAACATCCTCTCAGACACCAATCAATATCATCAATGTTTAAATGTATAAATTTATTTACCGAAAATCAAAATATTTCGCAATGCATCAAAAGTGGAAATAATGAGAAAAGAGAAGAATTCCAAACTTTCAAAGCTAAAATCATACCAAAATCGTCGTACATCTCCATCGTACATTTGATTATTTGTCAGAATCATATATTTATTTATAACAATAAATAATGATAATGATAATATTGAAAATATCATATAATGATATTCTGTAGGGATTCTTTTCAATATTCCTCTCTTTTACTATCCAGAATTCATGTATTTTTTACTTTTGTTTCATATCATTTTGCATCAATTTCAAAAGTTTTCTCCATTTTTTTCTTGGCTAAAAATAATAACGAAACAACAACGAGAACACAATGTATCGAAAATATAACAAGCTCAATAAATTTCTGCATTTGACACATGTGACACTCGATCTTTTTCGATTTATTATTATTCTGATTATTATTATTATTATCATCATTGTATTTCAATACATTTTTTACTCAAAATAATGAAACATTTTCTAGTTTTATTCCTATTTTTACTATTTCATAGTTGTTTGTCACTAACAATGTTTGAAATTGAATCATATTTCAATCATTATTTTTATTATTATCATTTATAAAATAAATATTCGAATTGATATATAACAGGCACAATCAATCGATGATTTTATGCTTTTGATTTTGCTTTTTTTACAAATGTTTGAAATCATTAAAACTCGTTAATTAATATTGAATTCTATTCAATAATAATAATAAGATGCCATTACATTTATTGAAATTACTATCATTATTACTATGATTTGGAAATAAATGTACTAATAGTAATAATAATATGAAAAATCATTTACTTTTGCGGAGAATTGTAATGGTCATTGAATTATTCACATTTCATTTCTGATTTTTTCTTCTTATTGTTCATTGAATTCATTTGGAAATTAATTGATTCATATAAAATAATAATAATGATAATTTAAATATCATAAATTGTTCTCCGAGAAAAAAAATTTGCACAGCACATGCAATAATTCATTAATCAAAGCGAAAACTGAAATTTTTTTTCTAGGAATTACAATAAACAACCAAACACCTTTGGGAAGAATTCTTGAACAAAATCTCGAACAGAAGGAAATTTTCTCACTGAATTTGAAATTTTTTTCCTTGGTAAAATGGAAATGAAAATGAAATTAAAAGAAATGAAATGAAATTAAAATGAAATTCATTTTTCATTAAGAATTTTCTTCCAACAAAAAAAAAATTCCAAGAAAATGAGATTTCGAGTTTTGTATTAATGAAATGAATAATCAAATGAATAATGGATCGTTTTTATGAATTTCATTCTAATTTTTTTGGTTAAAAAATGTCTAAAATGAAAGTTTGAACATCTCTGAATATGAATTGAATTGAATTGAATGCGAATGACGATAATGATAATGATTGGGCGTACACACTTAAATGCACACAATGTGGTTTTTCATTAATTATTTTCATTTTAAATTTCAATTTTTTTTTGAAATTAATTTTTTTTTCTCTCATTTCTCAAAGTATCGGAGAGTCTCAAAAACAAGAGCGAAAATGATATCGATTATAAATGAATGGTGATTACACATGCAGGCATATGTGTGTGTGACTGTATGTAGGTCTAAAACAAATTCAAATTTATCAAAATTTTCCATTTTCTTGCTTTGAATTTTGCATTTGTTTTGGCTGTGAGACTTGAAAGAAATATTCCAAAAACTTTCAAGACATTTTTGCTTTGAAAAAATGAGCGAAAGATGAGTTGAATTGAATTTTTTTCTATCAAAGAGTTTAATTGAAAAAATTTTGAGCATCAGCCTGAAATTTTCTAGGAAATTTTCGTTCTTTCATTCAAAAAGCAGATGAAAAAATGGATCATTAATGTATTTCGCCATTTATTCTATAAGATGAGAGACTAATTTTTATTTTTCAATTTTAAGTGAAAAAATTTTTGAAAAATGTCATCCAAAAAAAAGAAAGCGAGTAGAGCTTCTATTGTCATCATTATTTTTCAATAAATATGATATCGATGAAAAATAAATGTATTTATTATTAATATATCGATATAAGAATAGGAATACTCTGAAAAACAACAATTCAAAAAAATGGATTCAACTAGAAATGATGATGATGATGATAATATTGATGATCAAGAAATTTTACGCCATTAAAAAAGATAAATTTTCATTTTTCAATGATCTTTACTCATTAAAAATCTATTGGAATTCTATTTTTTGTGACATCCTGACGATTTTTCACCAATTCTTTTCATTTTTTTTTTTTTTTGACTGAAAATCATCATCATTACTATTGAACAATTTCGATGATGATACAGCCAATATGAATAAAAACTCGCCATCGAAAAAAGAAAAAAAAATACGAAGAAATGATCATTACTTTTTCATTTTTACTATCATTGTCGCTAAACTTTAGCAAAAAAACATGAAAGAAGAAAAAAATCATTGAAAGGATTCTACTATTAATAATAAGAATTTGATGAAAATAATAATGGTTGATAGCATTGTGAATATAATAATAAAAAATGGCGTCAAAATGATGAAAATATGTTTGTCACATCAAATAGGAATCGAGAAAAAATTGTCCATTTTGTGAATTCAGTCAGTAATGATGACGATAATATATGAATTTATGAATTCCGAACGGCATCAACAACAACAAAATATGAACACAAAATGTATGGCATAGAATATATGTGAAAAATTTATCAATTTATATATTAATACATATATGAATAAAAAAAAATTCGCAGCAAAATGATAAATGGATAACAAGAATTCCTTTTTCAATTATTTGCCTCTTCAATAACAAAATGACTTGTATTTTTGCGTTTATTTGAATGGACGGATGGTATAATGATGGAATAAAGTTGAAAATGAGAGAAATTCTCGCTTCAGAAAGGAAAATAATTCAAAATGAATGATATGAATTTCCCTCGAATTTGCCGATTTCAAATATTGAAAAAATTCTTCATTTCATCCATCCCTCTTTATATATTCTCATCATCACCATTGTTGTTTCAATGACCAGTGAAGAAAAAAGAATTTTTTTCACATCAAAACGGAGAGAAAAAAATTTGAAAATTTGAATCCATAGTTCACAAACGAATTCGTTCATATCCTTCTTTTTTTCAATAAACAAGTGCAAATAAGTTCAAAGAATATAGACATTTGAAGAATAGAGAATTGAATTGAATAGAATAATAGAATTTCATTCATCAGTTTGCCTAAGAATGAATTCAATAATAAAAAAGACGAAATCAATGAGCCATATCAGATTTTTTTTATTTCATTTTATTTTCAAAAAAAATAAAAATAAAAAATTTCAACATTGATGACAAGAATCCACAAGAATCATTTCTTTTTTCGACAAAGAATATTGTGAGAAATAAGGAGAATTCTTCAAAGAATACATAATTATACGGACAATAAATATTTTTTTTTATTTTTGGGTTGGAACAATTTGGCACCAAACAATACGAGAAAAAAAAAGATTGAAATAGCAATCAATTTTTGATTCAATTTACATCGATCGAAACGACGAATAATAATAATGATAATATCATCTTTCAACAGTCAACCAATCAATTGTTTGACGAGAATTTTCGGAAAAAAAACTTGAAATTAAAATCAAGAATCAAAATTTATTGAATTTAAAAAAAATAAAATGAAAAGAATCAATGTTTAAACAAGTTTTTCAATTATCAAATTCATTGAAGCATGACATATTGTAAGTTAATATTATCATCATCATCATCGGTTGATATTGATATCGATGAATTCTGGTGGACATATACGCGAATTGGTGATTGTTTATTTATCAGAATAATAATAATATTCATTCTTAAGAATATTCTATTATTCCATGCTTTTTTCTCTTTTTTTTTGACAAAATGAACAAACCAATAATCATACATTCATAAATTTATGTTCATAATAATTGTGTGATGGCTCAATGTTGTAAATGGCATTTTTCTTTTTGGGAGAGAAAAAACTTGTATCAGGTTGTCCCATAAGCTCTTGCCGTTTTTTCGAATGAAAAAAATTTAAAAAACGGCAAGAACTTATGGGACAACTTAATATATTCTCTTGAATAACAAGAGAAAAACTGGGAAGAATTGAAATAAATAAATAACTTGTGATTCTTTTGGATGATTCTTTGCTTTGGTACATTTTACATGTCATTTTGAAAAATTTTTCTCCCTTTTTCTTGTTATTTCAATGATTGCTATCATTATTATTATTATTTTCATTTGTTATTTCAAATCAATATGTATTAATAACAATAATAATAATAATGACAAACGAAAAAAAAAGAAGAAAATCATATTCATTTTTCAATTTTTCGTTGTTATTCGTTGTTCAAATGAATGTCAATGATGGATAGCCGCGATCGATTTTTTTTCTATTTTTACAACTTATTCATATTATTCATTTTTTCTGCATCTCCATCTTTCTCTCTCTCTGTCATTGATGCATTCAGCATCAGAATTTTTAGCAACAGAATGCTGGCTGGCTGCCTGACTGAACGACACACTTATGCACAATCGAATAGTAGAGAAAAAAACCCTACATTTTATCATTATTAGATTTGAAATACAATTTTTACGAGAATAATATGAAATTGATATGTTTTTCAGCGGGATAAAAAGAGAGAGAGGGATGGAAAGTTATGCATTCAAATGAAATAAAAATACGAATAAAATGAATTAAAATGGAATAAAAATAAAAATAATCGATCCATTTGAATCACAAACATCAGCAACATCAATTTGGCATAGAAATATGTCAATGTGCACAATACATAGAAATCAATGAATTGTTATTTTGAAAATTCTTTTTTTTTCATTTACCCCCCTCCATGAAAATGGAATCAAGGAAAATTTACTTTCATCATTCTTATTTCGGTAGCGATTGAAATGAGTGAAATCATGACAAGAGTAAATTCATGAAGACATATATATCATATGTACTCAAAAATATATTAAACATGAACACACTAGATGAGTATTAAAATGCCAATCATTGATATCATAGAGTGAGTATGTATGAGAGAGCAGAAATATGGAATAAATCAAATCAAATTATAACGAAAAAACAAATGATCGACAAATGATGATGATGATGATGATTCGGTCGGTAATAGGGTATCGGTAATGGAAAATTTTGCCAGAACAAAATGTGAATCATTCATTTTTTTTTCACCATTTTCAGAATTTTTAAAAAACGACCAATCATCACTCAATTATCAATAGATAAATATATGCATGGATATTTATTTATGTATTGATTATCGATCGATTATCATCATCATCATCATCGTTTTTTCTTCGTTCAATGATTCCTGCTACTGCTGTTTTAGTTGTAGAATGTCAAGAATCTATCATCATTCACATCATCATCATCATTATTATTTACAAACTTACACTCACAGACACACACCCAAGAGAGAATAATCTATTGAAATAACGATGATGATGATAATGTATTTTCACTGTATTCTGAATTCTAATTTATTTCTTTTTTTTCATCTTAAATCAACGATGATGATGACTTTGAATGAGTGAATGGAAAAAAATCAATGATTGAAAATTATTGACAACTGAATTATTAATAAAAATTGAAAATGTGAAAAAATTTGTTATACTAAGTAATAGCATTGAAACTAGAAAATTTTGAGATGTCTTTTGAGGATTTATTCTCCATTTTTCTTTCATTAAAATAAACCACGATGATTTTTAATGATTATCATCGTTTCATCATTATTAATATTCCATTATTATTTTTTATTTGAAATTGGCCATTTATGAAATTGAAAAATTTATGTCATTATTTCTGCCAAAAAAAAGTTTTTTTTACTTTCTTAAAATCCTCGTTTGATTGAGAATAGCAATTGGTCAGCAACAGCAACAATCATCGATAATTGATTTATATAATTATTAGTTTCGTTTGATTTTTTGAACAAGAAAAAAAAAAATTAGGGCAAAATGGAAATCAATGAAGAAAAATCAATCATTACACATTTTTCATTGGAAAAAAATTTTTCAATTTAAAAAAAGAAAAATTAAGTGAAATAAATTGAAATTAAAAATGAAAAAATCAAGCTAACAATCAAACAAATGAACAAACAAACAAACGAAACAAAACAATTTACTTACTCCAGTTAATGATGTAATTAAATAAGCTAAACCAATCGATAATGAATCACTACCAAATGATTTACGATTAATGTCCATTGTTGCATTCGTTGTGAATGTAACAATAAATGTTAATAATAATTCAATTATAAATAATTGCCAAACATTCAAACTATCATGACCGATTGTGATTCCTAATGGTCCCATTGAATTTGATATTTGATTACCGGTCATTGTTGACGTTGATGTTGTCGTTGTAACGCTGGAATTTTCGAGAACAAACAAAAAAAACGAAAAGAAATATCATTATTATTAATATCAAATGAAAATTTTAAACACATGACATTGTGATAGCGTGAAAGTGGAAAAATAATAATAGGAAAATCTTTTATAATATCAATCATCAATCAAGATTAACTAGCGAAGTAATATTGAAAAAAAGTAAAATTTAATTCAATTTCGTTGTTAAAAAAAAATTTCAAAAGAAGAAAAATCTTTGATATTGATTGATTGAATTATGATTGGATTATCATCATCAACATTAAAGATTTTAAAAAGTGAAACACAAAGAAATCTTATGAAAGAACAAAAACCAAAGAAAAAAACAGTATTATTATACTTTGATTAAATTTTCAATCAAAGAATTTCAATCACAATTATTAGATTTGATTTTATTACATTTTTTTCGCTTTTGATTATCGATTATCAATTTATTAAATTGATTTCAATTTCAATCTTACGATGCTCTTTCCATTGGATGAAAAGAATAATTGTTAATTTCTTTGTTTATTTTCGACCATTCCCATTTCAAAAAAAAAAAAAAAAAAAAGGAATTGATGAAAACTTTAATCGAAATGTAATCACAGAAAGATAAAAGAATAACAAAAAGAAATAATGATCATTTGATTTTCAAGATTTTTTTTCTTTGTGAGATAAACCAAATGATTGACCAAGTAAAAATTTGCTTAGAATATTCTATTTTATTCTCGTAGATTAATTATTTTTCATTTTCGAATGTATTTTCAGGGATGAAAATAACTAAAATTGTGAAATGAAAAATCAAGCTTGAAATTGATGTGAATTAAAATACATTTCGTCGTCGAACACATTTTCATATTAAGCAGGTCACGTAACGTTTCGTGATTTCATTCATTTTTTTCTCTCATTTTTGGCACATCAAACTCTCGAGGAAGAGAGGGCAAAAATTCAAAGAATATAAAATAGACTCATAGGAACCAGAATAGTAAAATCTGAGAGGAACATAAAATATGCGAAAATGTTATGAAAATTCACAGAAATTTATAAATAGTAATTGATTATGATGAATATATAATCATCAATTTTGCTCATCGATGATGATTGATATTGAAAAATATTGATTAAAATGCTTGATCACACCTTTTGAATTTTGCCGATAAAAAAAATAATAATAATAATATCGATAATATTTGAACATTAACAGATGAGCATCATATTTTTTTAATATTTTCAATATTTGCCTGCAAGTTATGAAAAAGTGTGTATGTTCACAAACACACGTAAGTATCGATATATCGAAAATTGTCAATAAGAGATTTCAAGATTATTATTAAAGGCAGAGAGAAAATCAATCTCTAATGATTGATTGACAATTTTTATACAGGTTAATCTTGTTCATTTTTCTTTATTTATTTATTTAGTTTCTTGATTCAAAGATGAAATATGATAAAGTAAAGATTACAATTTTTTCATTTTCATCTTCGAAAAAATGATGTCAACTTGTGAAATGAAGTAAATGAAAATGAAACGGTACCGAAATGCCACGGTGCAATCGAAAAAGATTTATTTGAATTTCGTCTTCGTCGAAGGGGGAGAAAAAAGGAAAAGATTTTCATTGAAATTTACATTTTCAATCATGGGAAGACAATGTGAAAAAAGACAAAGATATATTTTCATACTATGATCAACATTGTTAGAAAAAAACCGGAAAAACCATTTCATCAAACAGATGTTTGATCATTGAATAGTTTTTGTTCATTTTTTTTCTGCTGATCAATCGAGAAAATATAAAATGAAAATAAAAAAAGAAAAAAATACAAGCGATTCTCCTATTTCATTTTCAATCATTGATTTGATTCTATTTTAATCATTATTTTTCATCATTTTGTAATTCTAAAACGTTATTATCATCCAAAACATCTAGAACATTAATTATGAATTCAGTTTGCAGCGCATTTCATTGAAAAAGAAAAAATAGTAAGAAAATAAAAAAAAAATGAAATCAGAGATCAAAAGAATTGATCATTATTTCCATTATTATTGACATTTGAACGCACGTGCTATGAAAACTTAATTTTTTATCATTTCTATTAATAGCTTTTTTTGTAGTATTCTGCTGGCAATATTCTTTAGAAAAAGAAAAAAATGTAATTCGCAATAAAAAACAATTATCTTAGCATTCACGATGCTGCTTCTTGTTCAAGAATTTTTCATTTTCATTTCTTGCTTTCAAGCTTTTCAAGCAATCTAAGCCATAATCATACAAGTGTCTCGAAGGATAAGAAATTAATTCAATTTTTCCAAGTAGAATTGAAATATTCAAGAAATAATCGGAGTAAAATTCAAAAAAAAATGATAATAATCTCTTGTCAAATCAAGATGTTTCTCATTGTTTGGTTTTTTTTCATATTTTCAAATATTCAAATATTTACAAAAATGATTACAAGTTTTTGGATTTGTCAATCAATCAATGAAAATTGAATTTAATGAAGAAATTTTTCTTTTTACATTTATTGAATTTATTCAAATCTTAAATGTAAACATTTTTTCTTGATGATTATATTTGAATTCAATACTATCATAATTTAGTTTTCGATGATGGACATGAACCAAATTATCATCTATTCATTTCAAAATCAATCGATCGATCAATTTCGAAAATTGAATTAAATCTATATATGCTTTGAATCCGCTATTTCGAGATTGAAATACAGAAAAAAAAGAAAAAAAATAATTGAAAATCAATGGACAGCTGGCTGAATTTGCATTCAATATATTCATTGTGATATTCATTATTTTTCTTTTCTCGCGAATGATTTCATTGTTTGTTCAATCCAATTATTATGAAAGATTGCGTGATGTTTTTCGTTTTTTCAATTTGTATTTCAATTTTCCATTCGTCAAGTAGTAATTTGTTCAGTATTTGTTTGTTGTTTGATAATAATTATTCGCACCGATCTGAAAAAGAACCGAACACACACAAACACATACCGAATAGAAAAGCATCATGACAATACATATTCATTTGTATAATATCGTGATCATATCTGAGAATTTACCATAGAATGAGAATTTCAAAAAAAAAACAATTGATTCTTTTTTCTATTATTATCATGGAATTATAAACATCATTAAAGATTCATCAGATTTTCA
The DNA here is from genome assembly GCA_002943765.1 of Psoroptes ovis. Taxonomy (NCBI): domain Eukaryota; kingdom Metazoa; phylum Arthropoda; class Arachnida; order Sarcoptiformes; family Psoroptidae; genus Psoroptes; species Psoroptes ovis. The sequence goes on along the minus strand of PQWQ01000013.1, from coordinate 622,339 downwards.
GGAAAAAAAACAGTGGCTTGAATTGAATTATTGTGAATCAACAATCTCAAAAAAAATAGTTGTGAACAAATGACACGGATTTTGATTTGATTTTCTATTCGTTGCTACTGATATGTCATATATAATTATAAGCTTGATGACGATAATTTAATGATGATAATTTGTTATTATTATCAATATTGATGATTATAATAACAATGAATAAATAATGAATAACATCAACATTGATCAAAAATATGTGTGAGGTTGTGCGTGTGACTGTGTATGTTTCACGGATGTTTTCATTAATTTTTTTCCATCATTTCTTCAACGATTTATTGACTTGTGCTTTGTTTACTTGTATCTATTTTTCTCAATGACAGAATATATATCCGGTGCTGAATTTATTCGAAAAAGAAATGATTGCAATGATTATTTGCATCTTTCATTGTGATTGTCATTGTCATTGTGATTTACAAATTTGTCATTCACATCCATGAAAGAGCATACACAAATCGTTTGACAAGTTTGACATTCAGAATGATGAGAATTTTCGCTATTTTCCCATAAATTCTTCTATGAATCAAATCTAAATGTTTTGATTGACATTTTGATGGTCAATCAAATGATTCATGATAATCTGTTCGTGAATATAAGTGTGATTATTGATTATTCCATGTTTTATCATCATAAAATCATTTTACTAATATGCGATTTTGATTGATTCTTCGAAACGAAAATACGAGGAATTAATTGATTCACGGTGTTTATAATTGATTATGTGTTATACATTGAGCATCCGATTGATTGATTGATTGAATCATTTGTTTTTTTTAAATAGATTTTTTTTCACTCATCTGAAATGATTGAAATGAATAATCAAATTGTGAATAAAATAGGACACAGCCGAATCGATTAACCAATTTTTTATGGTAATATTTTTGTTACGCTTGATTTACACTAATTTAAAGATGGAAAAAACACAAACAAACAAAATCAATTGATTGCAATTTGTGAATGAATGAACAAATAAAAATATTTAAATGTTTGAAATTTGTCACAGGAAGAGAATGAATTTGTATTTAAAAAATTTCTAGTGTTGACAAATTACAATTTATGAATTGATGATTGCAATTTATGAATTTTTTCTCTTTCATTAATTCATGGAATCATTCATTCATTCATTTTGCCTTTGAATATGTTCAAAATCATTAAAAAGGCCATGAACTTTGCATGACTTTGGATAATTATCGTCATGTAAATATTCATAGTGTAAAAATGAAAAAAAAGAAAAATTCCCTGATTGAAAAAAAAATAAAGAATAAAAATCAATCAATGAATATTTTTATTATTTTTCAATCTTTCCGTATGGTTATTTACGAAATTTCATTGCCATCACATACATGAAAACATGAAAATGGTGGATCGTAATGAATGATTCGCATATAATCAAGCAAATACAAACGACGAAAACAAAAAAAAAAAAATTAAACAGTCAAGAATTGATTAAATTCAAACACACACACACACAAAGAAACACCCAACAATTTTCTATTTGTTGTTTGTTAGTTACATTTCCATCAGCGAATCGAGGAAAAAGAAAATGGAAATATATCTACCTCATATAATAATGATGATAATAATAATAATGATTTCAATGGTGTGGTCCAATGTTTGTGAAAAAAAAAATGAAATGAAATGCAAAAATACATGAATGAAACTGAATAAATTTCAAAAAAATTCATTGAATCTGTGCGAATACATGCTGAATGCATGCATTGATTGAGGAAGAAAACACACTGGCATATACCGGCTGGCTACCTAATATGGTGGATATCTGAATCATTATCATTGAAGCTTGAAAATACAAATGGAAAAAAAATGAAAAAATAAAAATTAATAATTTTACCTTCCAGGCACATAATTTTTTTCGAAAAAAAATAAAATAAAATGAAACCTATATCATAATAATCATTATTAATATGACTATCATTATTTTTTTAAGTTCAAATTATGTTAACAAAAATGCAACGGAAAAAAATGATTGCATCAAGCGAAAAAAATGATGAATCAGTAATCAATATCTATGATGATGATGAAAAGATGGGAGAGCCCTTCTTTTCGCTGTTGAACCATCATCATCATCAGCCATCAGGCATCATCATAAGGCTGACTTGCGAATAAACTTGCTGAAGAATACATAAAAAAAATATGTATGTACGCAATTTGTTCATTTTTTCTTTGAATCATAATGAAGGTTATTGTTTAGGTTGTCTAGGCTATGATGTTGTTTTTTTGATTATTTTGATCATATTTTTGATGATATTTGCGCCAATTGCGCTAGTTGTGACTGATGATGTTCATGTCATGTCATGTCATGTCAATAATCATAATGCTAATAATAATAATGATAATGATCATTTTCAAAAAAAAAACTGAAAATTTTCTTTTTTCACTTAGGATAAAGATGAGCCATTGAACCGGCTTTGTTTGATTTAATTTTACATAAATTTCAAATGTATAATTTCTCATTTGAAGTAACAAAAGGTAAATAAAAGATAATTTCAATTATCAAAATTGCATATTATTCTAAGAGTTTCAATTAATTGGAGTCCTTGACGACATTTATTCAACAAAAAGAAACATGTCTGCAAATGACACCTGAACTAAAATTCGTTCATATTTATTCATATGAATAATATGAATTTCTGGAAATTCTATGAACAAATTTCATCATTATTATCAGTGTTTTTGAGGTTCATTTGTTTTTTATTTCTGCCAGAAATTGATAAAACAGTGTATATGCTCGAGATATTTCTTTATTCAATATCAAATTTCATAATTTTTTTCATGTTTGAAGTATGAAATTTGAAGAATTTCACGAATAATGATGAAATCAGAAAAAAAATGTTCCATTGTTTTCTTTGCATACCTTGTGTGTAGGAAAATGAAATTCACGAATTTATTTATTTTTACAGAAAAAAACTTTGATTCCATTCAATATTTTATAAATCATTATTATTATTTTTCTGCAATAATTAATACAATGGCCAATTTAAAATATGCAAAAAAACAAGGAAAAAATTGTAGAAAAAAATCTGAACTATTTCGATCAAATTTGTAGGCGATTTTTCGATGCAAATAAAATGTTTTTTAGTTTTTGTTTTTGGGAAAAATAAAATCTCAGAATATTTTATTCACCATAAGTAATGGATGGAAAAACTTGTTTTCAATTTACAAAATAACTAAAAAAAAATAACAAAAATTGAAAACGATCAAATTTCAATTGTGAAAGTAATGGAGAAAAAAATTTGGAAATTCAAAAAAAAAAAAGATTTATGATCAGCGAAAGAAAAAACATTTTCTTACATAGAAACTGAGAAAAATATATTTAAAATGAAAATAATAAATAATTTGAAAAATATTGAAAATCATACGATAAATTATGACACAGACACACACAAACAAGACACACAGAGCGAAAGATGTGTATAATAAATGGACAAAATACGGCAAATAAATAAATACATTTTGAATAAAAAATAATTTTCATTATTATTATTATCATTATTTGTCGATGACATTTCACAAAATTAATATTAGAAAAAATCATACATTGACCATAGATTTATGGTTGAAAATTGAAATAGATGGTTATAATTTTTCGGATAATGATTATACCAATGGTGGTAATGGTTGTAATAATGGTAATGCAGCAAAAACAGCGATTCAATGCTAATCTAATAGGGTGCTTGCAAAACATGAAAATTTTCAATTTTAAATTTTCACAGAGGAATAAAGAAAAAAATTCACATTTTTTTCAAACATGTTCGATTCGAAAAATACTAATTAATAATTTTTTAATGATTTTTCATTTTTTTAATCAAGTTTGTTGATTTTATTTATGGAAATGAATTTTTTGAAACGAACATATTCTCTGTTGCACTAGTGTTATTGAATAAATGATATTAAATCATTAAATTATCAAATTTTAAACTTTTAAATTCCAATTTTGAATTTTTTTTAGAAAATTCAAAGAATTTTTCACGAAAAAAACATTAATTAAAAATTTGCCAGCACAAATGATAATGATCTAGATAATTGTTTGTTAATTTTAATAATAATAATAATAATGGAAATAGTAACATTTGCAAATATACACAGGTATTTTTTTTCTTTTTTTTTGCTTTGTTTTTCGTATAAAATTTGCCAGGTAATTTTTCTTTATTTGCACGGTGTTTTTTTTTTCAATGTATGCAAGTGGCTCTTAGGTATGTATATCAATCAATCAATCAACCATTGAATTATTGATTCGGTTTGGTTCATTGTTCACAAAAAGAATGAAAGGTAGAGGAGAATATATTACAATGAAAATATTAGAAATGAATGAAGAAAAAGATGAAAGATGAAAAATGAAAATTTTCAAAATTTCAATCACGATTTTGGTTTCGGTTTTTCGATTTCTTTTTTGTTGGTTGGCAAAAACAACTGAAACAAGAATACAATGGAAATTGTGTTTTTTTTGTTCATTTCATTAATTAAAATCGATCGATCACAATTAATCATTAAAAGGCAGCGTACAGAGACTTTAGGATCTTATGCATTTTCTTGATTAGAAATTTCGCTTGTTTTTTTGCTCTTGTAATTTTGAATTGAAAAATTCAATTTATGAACAAAAATAAAGGATATTTGTTGTTTGGTTTTGTTTTCTTGAACAAAAGCCAATGAATTTATATTCATTTTCGTTTGAATTTGAATCGAGACGAGAAACTGGTGCTAAATTCTAAGAAATTAGTCAAAAAAATAACCCAAATTGACAGTGGCCAGAATTTGAAATTACGGATTTTATTTTCAGCTGAGCTCATCAAATTTTCTCACATTAAAATTTGAAATTCTGTACTGAATATTATAATGTCATAGTCTGTCATGAATTTCCAGAATTGAATGAAATTTAATATTCTTATGAATTTTTTTCATGAATGAAAGAATTTCTTCATTAAACATTTTTTTTTTTTTTTTTGAAAGTGTTTGGTTTTTGCAAAAAATGATTTGGAAAAAACAAAAAATGAATAAGAAATTGTGTGGGAATAAATATTCACTAGCAAGAATATTCTTATATTCACCGATGGAAATGACTATAAGAATCAAATTCCGAAGCATAATATTCAACCAAATATTCAGAATAAAGATTTTTTTGACAAATTGAATTCGTTATTTTTTTTTCATTGATTTAAATGACAAATTATTTTTTGAATGAAAATACATTGATAACATTTTTTTTTCTCAGAATTCCACATATTCCTGCTTATCTGTCACAGTCAGTAATCTTTTTTTTTTTTTTTTTTTGTTTTCGTTTCTTTGACGAAGGTTAATAATTTGCGAAATATTTTATTATTATTATTGGATTGTCCGAAAAGTTTGTAGGCATTTTAAGGGAGCATTTTCATTGATTTAAAAAGACAAAACTTATCAGACTTGTCACTATATTATTATCACAACAGATTATCTATTGACAATGACAACAATAACAACAACAGTAGAAACACAATAAAACAAAACAAAACTAGAAAAATTTCATTATTTTTTCCAATTAGTTTTTATATTTTCAATTTTTTTTTCGTTTATTTTTTCGTTTTCACTTCGTGGAAAACAACACTGAAAATTAATGAATTCAAAAATTTAGAGAAATAAAAATAAAATAAAAAGAATGACAGTCTATTTTATTATTTTTATTTCTGGCTCAAATAGAATTATAAATAATATAAACGTCAATGTACTGATAATGAATTTTCTCGACAAAATCTCTTGTCACCTAAATGTAGTGAAAAAGGAGAAAAATCCAACAAATTTTTCCAACTTTCAATTAAGCCGAATCATCAATCGGTGTACATACATACACATTGAACCAAAACGAAAAATTGAAATAAAATGAAATGAAATCACTCAGTACATTGAATGAAGGAGGCAAAACCAAACCAAAAAAAAAAAAAAAAAAAAAAAAAAAAAAAAAAAAAAAAAAAAAAAAAGACAGGTACGATATAATAAATGACATGGACATTTTTATTATACAACAAAAATAATGAAATAAAAAAGGTAAAATGAAACGAAAAAAATAATAATTGACACGTTGACATGGCTTGTATGAAATTTTCAAGCAAGCAAGCAAATCAAGTCAACTTTTGAGTCAACGGAATAATAATATTTTTTTTCTTAGATAAAAAACTCATCAACCAGGTCACAGTGTTTAGCAGTAGAATTGTATTTCTGGATATTTGAATTTTGCATCGCTATTCGCTCAACTCAAACACACTCGCTCACACATATATTAACAATTTTCACAGATAAACACAACACAAAACTTACAGAATGCTAATTAATTTATTAACAAATAAATAGATTAATTTATCTATTTCATTCCGAATTTTCTACTTTATTTTTCAGATTTCAGTTTTTTTTAACATTTTCATTCATTTATCAGATTTAGATAATCTCAAAAGAAATAAAATAGAAGAAAAATAATAATTGCTATTATTATCATTTGAAAAATTTGTCAAATAAGAATTTTCATTTCAATTTTATTTCTTTATTTGATAATTAATTTATTTTCTCTTTGATTTAATTCGTCTCCTTTGAATAATCGTATTTAGATTTTATTTAATTTGAATTTTTCGACAAACGATGATGAAATAAAATCTAATTGGCAAACGATAATAAATATATACTAATCATCTTGAATCGATTGATTTCATTTCATGCCGAATTTAAATCTTTATCGTTTTGTGATCGAAACTATTTCTTTGATTTTGATATATTGAAATATATGATGAGAAAATTTTCTTTTTATCAGTTCATTTCGAATGGATTGTTTTTCTATCTTAGTAAACTAAAAAAATGGCTAAATCATGCTAATTAAGATGATTATAATTTCAATCAATCCTTCGATCTAAATTTTTAAAGAAAAAAAATTTCCAATAAATAAAATGAATTTTTCATTTATCAAATTACAAAATAAAATAAAATACAATTTCTTCCCAAAAAAATAGGAAAATTTCCTCGAGGCAAATTGAAAATAATGATAAACGTTGAATGTATGTTGAAGCTTGGTAGAGCTTGAAATATATGATATAACTAATGAAAAATGAACATTTAAGATTTATGAGGAGATCGATAGAACTAATCGCTTTTGGACATTTAAAAATTTGTCGCACCAAAATGCAAGTCAATCATGATATGGTCAAATTTTTCTAAATGTAAGGTTAATAAATTTAAAAACTGGAACTGGAAATACACCACATTAAAATGTCAAAAATTATGTGACAATGTAATTTTTCACCATCATTTTCTATTTGATTGCATTTTCAATCAATTAAAAATGATTAATTGCATCAATTTTTTTCAAATATTTTTTATTGAATATTTTATCGTTGAATAATCGATAATTTTGTATGCAATTTATTATGGATAGATGAAATTTGAATTGCTAAAGCCTGAAAACTTATTCATTGTTCAATTAATTCATAATTTTTTGAATAATGAATCGATTATGAATAATAATGAATAATAAAAATGAAGAAAAAAACAAATAATTAATTAATAAATTAAACCATTTATTTTTGATGAAAATATTTATAGAAATATGCAGAATATTGCATACATTTAATGTTAATGTGTGGTTATAAGATAAGAAATTTCATCATATTGTTGAAATTTTCTCAATTTTCAATGCAAAGATACCTGTTTTGTGGTATTTAAGCCTATTTTTGGCAATTATCGATTCCTTTTTTTTGTAAATTTTCATAATAATCTACGGTCAAAAAAAATCAATCAATCGATCGACATTTTTTTTCGTTTGCATAATTTAATGAAATTTTTCGTTGGATATTCATGGAAAGATTTTCTAATGAAAAATAATCATTTTCATTAATGAATTTCAGTTTCAAAATGGTTCACACAAAATGATAAAGGAATTCTTTTGATTGTCGATCAAAATTGTGTATTCAATTATTGAAAACTTTGATCGATAAAATTAAATTCATCTAAGCATCAACGAACTCAACCAAATGTCAACATGAAAATTTACAATTTTTGAATCACTGACTTTGATCGTCAACACCCGTACACCACACACTTTAACATCGACAATTAACCTTTAAATGGTTTGAAAATGACAAATGGAGATGAATAGGAAAAAAGCTATGAATTTAAATTTCAAAGAAAAAAAGACATTCAATTTATTCAAATTCACAGAGATAGAGAAAGATATTTGAAATCACTAAAAGAGATTAAAATTCATTAAAAAGTGTTTTATATGTTAAAAACCATAAAATAAATGATTTTTTTTTTTTTGAATAGATCGAAATGTGTCAAAACGATGTTTGAGATTCAATTGATTTCATTTCATTTGTACGCATCTTTTTTCCGTTTATATTTGAAAAAAAAATTCTTTTCGAATTCTCAAAAATTGAAGCATCGTTCCTATTTACACATTCATTTCATTATTATTTAAATTTATTTCATTTCTTTTTTTTATTCCAGTTTGAATTTGAAATTTTTCAAAAAATTTAAATTATGTCAATGAATTTGAATATGAAAAAAAAGAGGAAAAATGTCACACGCATATATAATCACAAACACACAGAGACATACAGTAACATCAAACAGATCTATCTATCTATCTATCAATCTATATAGAAAAAAAATTTATGCAAGCAAATTTTATGGAAAGAAATAAAGTATTAAAGATAAAATTTCCTGAAATTGATCAACGATGCGTATGATGATAATCGAAACATCATCCATACACACACACACATTCAGTAATGAATTCAGTATCGAAAAAAATGGTATAGTCATTTAAAATATATGAATTAATAAATGTATTTCATAGATTTAAAATATTTATATATTCATTCCATAAAAAAAAAATTTAATCTAAAGACAACCGTACAGTCGTTGTTTCAAGATAGCAATAAAAAAAAGAAAATTACTGCAAATATTGCAAGTTCATTTATTCAAAATTGTCATTAAAACAAAATAGAAGAAAATATTAAATGAATTCATATGTGCAAAGCATTCATGTTTGCAGACATAGGAAAAAAAACCGAAATGAGTTTTTTTTCGTATGAATTCAACAGAAATTTTCAACCAAAAAAATTTTAAATGGAATTCAATGAATAAATTTGAAAATATAAAATTAAAATTTCATTATTATTTTCATATATTTTTGTATATGTTTGAAAAAAATGAAAATGAAAAACCGAATGAAAACAGTACGAGCGATACGAAAATATTTAGAAATTTAGGGAAAACGAACCAACGAAAAAAAAATTTCCATTAAAGGGAAATATAATATTCATTTGAAACTAAATTAAAATTGAAATTAAAATGATAATGAAAATGAATATTATAAACGTTGCAACATCGATCAAATTAAATTATTATTTTTTTGGTGAAATGTAAAACAATAGTAATGATGAAACAATGTGTTACTACATTATACACACGATTTTTGAATTTCTAAACCTAAAAAAATTGTCCAAAAAAGGGTTAATTTTATCCCGAAACAGCTGAAAACAATTCAAGCAAACATATCGGCAGAAAATTTTTTAGGGTTTTTGAATTTTGGAAAAATTCAAAAAATGTTTCATTAAAACAAAATCAATTAATGGATTATTTTGTGTGTGTGTGTGAGTGTGAGTGTGTGTAAGTACACTATGGTTTTTTTGGGAAAATGGATTACACAACACATTGTTTTGATGGAAAATATTTTTTAATTTGAAAATATTTCCGATGTTCAAAATCAATTTTTATGTAATTTAAAATTTAAAAAACGACATAGTATAAGGTCAAAGGTTTTTCAAAGGGAGAGCCCGGAAAAAATTTCTAGTAATGATCAAAAATATTGAATATTTAAATGAAGCAAAATGAAAAATTGAATTAATTTAATTCAATTTTTCATTTTCTTCTCTTCGTTGAAACTAAATTAAAATTTCAACCAAAAGCTTTTGGTAAAAAAAAATAATCATAGCAATAATCCATTATTAGTTTACATTCCTCTTTTTCTTTCTCGTTGATTGAGCAATGTCGAAAATGTCGAAATCATCTGGCGTGTGTATATTTGATCCCTTTTAAATAATAATAATATTTAAATTATGGTTAAAATGGAATTATGCTGCGCAACCAGAAAATGAAAATTACATTTTAAGTTATATTGAATCTCGTAACTAGAAACCATTTAAAAACAGGCGTAATATATGCGCATATAAAACTTTAAATATTATTTCACTAATCATAATTGAAAATGTCAAAGAGAAAATGTATGAATCATCGTTGTTATTGTTGTTAATGCTGAGTTGTCGCTGTGATTCGTTACATGGGAAATGATTTTGTCACAAAACAGAGGAAAAATATATCGTTTCATTCATTTTTAGCAGCAGTAAACATAATCAAAAACGATTGAAATATGTGGAAATTTGTATCCGAATAATTATTCTATTTCTTCTTATTTATATCAAAATGAATCAATTATTCTGGTCTTGTGTATGTGTGCGTTGGAATTAATTTTTTCACTTTGCATCATAAATCCGAAATAAAAATGATCAAGAAGAGAAGGGAAACAATGAAAATCCTTGTGAAACTATGTTTACGCACGTACAAATTTGGTAAATTTTCGCATCTCTCTCATGCACACACACACTTTGGTGTCTCTTGAAATCTTATACATACTGGTGATGATAATTTCTTGCATTGTTTTCCAAAATCTCTTCATATTGATATTGAATAAATAAAAGAATATCGATGAATAAACACATAGAAAATCATTATCTTTTAAATAATTGATTCAAAAGAGAATGAGATATGAACAGAAAAAATGAATGACTGAATGAATGAAAAAGAAAAAATCAATTGAAAATCAATCAAATGAAATTTGAGATAAATGAAAATAAAGTGTAAATAAGCAAGAAACAATACAGAATACAATGCAAACCAAAAATTATCATGAAAAATATCAGCCAAAATATTGAAAATACTGCGAATCAATTCTTTGTTTTGTTATTTGGAAATATAACAAAAGATTTCATTTGAAAAACGAAGGGGAATTCCTTTACAAAAAAAGTACACGATGATAGTTGGAAGAAAAGTGGTAAATAATAAATGAATAAACAATGAATGAATGATGGAAAATGAACAGAGATTCAATCTTCTTTTGCTTACATTTGTTTACTGACTGATTGAATGAATGAATCAAAATGGAATGAATTATAAAAAAAAAATTCAATTATTATTATTTGGATGAAATCATCTTCTTGCATAACCTCTTATCGTGTATAGATATCCAATGAGATGATATCAACAAAATGTAGAAAAAATCAAAACACCAAAGTAGTGAAAGGCGTGTATGGAAAATATAAATTCAAACAGAAATTCTTGATATGTGCGTGTGTGTGTGTGTGTTTGTATGGTACAAACATGAATCCGAAGCGAAAAATTCTGATTTTCATCATTTTAATTATTATTCATTAGAAAACATACATTGAATGAATGATGATAATGAATAAATTTATTTGCGCAATTAATGAATGAATGAATAAATAAACAAACAAACAAACAAACGAGAAATTCAAAAATTAATGAATCCAAAACTTAAACTAAAGCTGAAGCGAAACAACGACAACAAGAGACATTTTTAACCATAAAAAAAACGTATGAATATGAACACAAAAAATATGTGTGCACACACACACACACACCCTTATTATCATCATCATTATCATCAATGACATTGTTGTTGTTGTTGTTGTTGGCTATTTCTTCTTATTCATTATAATATTGTCATTGTTTTGTCATTGATTTTGGTTGTTGATGATGACAATATTTTCATGAATTTTTTTTTGGTTTTTTTTTGGTTTTTGGTTTTTATTCAAAAAATAGGAAAAATTTTAGATAATTTTTTTGGTCAACGGCGAACTATTATCGTCGAAAATTCGGGCAAAAAATGGACAAATTAATCAAAGAAAAATTGATTTTGTTTCGCATTCAATGGCCAGTAATCTTGAAAATTTTAATTTCAGTCATTTTCTAAGATAATTTTTGCATGATTCGCCCAAAAGTAACGAAAATTTACCAACAAATTTTCAAAGGTAAATTCGTTAAATTGATTGTTGGGAATTAAGAATGAAAATGATATCGAGTTTTCCATATTTTCTTAGCAAAGAAAAAGGTTAATTTACTTTTGAAATAATTCATTTCCAGATTTTGTCAAAGATCTTTTCGCGTAAATAAAAAGCAAAGAAACAAAAGAATTTAAACAAATTAAATTAATGTAATCATTTAAAAGAGATCTTTGAAATTATCATGCGTAATTATCATCATTTTGTTATCATTATTATCGTTATATAAATAAAGAAATGAAAGCAATTGAGTAAGTAAATATAAAATGAAATCGAATTGAATCATAGGAATGAATGGACTAGATATAACAAATTCGCTGAAGCATTTTCATTTTCTTTATCATAAAAGTTAAGTGCATTTTGAGATGAAACAAATGAATTTTTACACAAAAGTTTTTAAATGTTTTCTAACTGAATTTAATATATTGATTTGACAAGACAAGTGATTGTGAAGAAAAGTGACAGGTGAAACAATAAAACAAATAAAAACAGAAAGGTTAGACACACGGTCAAATAATGAAATTGGAATTTTTCAAATTTTTAAATCACGAATTTAAATTGTTTTAAGCGAAAAATTTCACTTTGAATGGTACAAGCAAGGATTTTGAGATAGAAATTGAAAATTTCGCATATTGAAAGATATTTCGGGTCATATATGAAGAACAGATATTGAATCAGCTATGAGTTTCAATGGTATTTTGATAGCCATATATCTACACACCAAGTATTTTATGAAAGCATCAAAATTTTTCATCAAGTTTCGATTATAAATAAATAAAATTTCAAATACATAAAATAAACAAAATTTTTGTATTTTTATTGCATTCAACATTGTTTGTTCACTCTTATTCAAACCATTTGCTCGGGCCGATATTATTTACATTGAATTATGTGTTATAATAAATGATAAATATCATAAAATTGAAATTTTAAAAAAAGCCACACACAAACATACATTTGAAAAATTCAAATAAAAATTATATTAAAAATCAACAAAAACATTTTAATAAATAAACATTCAATTCTCTCAATACATTTCAGGCAATTTTTTCAACATTTCAATTTGTTTGAATGATTAAATACATGAATTGATCAGCTATTATCGATTTGTTTTATGATCAGAGAATTTTGTTGATAAAAGTGATAACAACAAATTGAAATGAATCAAGTGTTTGACGAATAATATCCTGCAAAGCTTGCTGGATGGCTTGTTCCGGTATTTACATTTTGAAATTTTCGCTTCAAAACAACAACAAGCAAATCAATGTTCTTTGTTGCGCTAGTTTTTTTTTATTTGACCAAATTTAGAAATAATAAATGATTATTTTATTATTTTTTCTATGATTTATCATTATTTTCATGATTATTTGCATCCGAAAAAATAAGCCTAAAACAAATAAAACGAATAAAATTCAAGACTATTTTTCTCGCTGAAAGTTATTTAAATTTGAATGACATTTTCATTTTGGTATTTTTTTTCGGGCATTTTTGGCTTCTGTGAAAAATTAAATTGCATTTCAATTTCACAAATGGGAAATTCAAGGAAATTTAATCAAAATGAATCGTGATTATGTAATAAATTTGTGAATCAAATCTTTTTTTATATATATTCGGGGGTGAAAAAAACTAAAATTTAAGAATTCTTCTGTGAAAATGCAAGAAAAAAAATGTCAAATAAATTCAAGCAACAAAGAAGAATCCTAGTCACGTTTTGAATTGTTGGCATACTAGACAATACGAAATGATGACGATAATAATAGTAATGATGATTATGATGATAAATATGGAAGAAAATTTCCACAGAAAAAATGGAAACTTTTTCAATTTAAAAAAAATGAAAATTGAATACTGGATATAAAAAATAAATTATGTTCATCATAAATCCACTGAAATAAATAAAATTCAAATATTATTAATGCATGAGATTTGAGTGAAATTATATGACATTTTCATTTTGATATTTGAAAATATTTAAAAACATATGATCTTTTGATGATTGCGAAATGATTTACGATATTTTCAAATCAATTCATCCCGAAATGTTTTTTTCTCTTTGATTGAAAATATTGTAAAAATCACAGGTGAAAATCAAAGGTCACCCTCAAAGCAATATTTCTAGTGAATAACATTTAAGAGCAAAAAGAAAAACGTTTGAATTGATTTTTTTGAAATTCATTTTCTTTCCGATTTTCAGCTAATTAAATTCAATTTGAAAATTTTGAAATTAAAATTCATTTCAATCTTCAAAGTGAAAAATATGAAATTGTTAATTATAATTTTAATGAATTTTCTATTTATCAGCTTTAACATACAATCGACCGCATCAAATTCAAATAATTTGGAAAAATTTCCTTTTGATAAATTTTTACAATTAAATAATGATAAAATTCAATCAGTTGAATTTGATTATCAACATCGAATCTCATGCAGTGGAACTAGTTGTCAGCATAATAATACTAATACTAATAATAATGATAATGTGATAAATGATAAGAAATATAATTATAATCCCTATGAACATGGTTATGTGAATGAAAATGAAAGACATAAAAATAGACCGATGCGACCATGGCCACCATATCCATTTCCTGTACGACCAACACCGCAACCACAAAGAATTATCGATCAAAAATTTTACAGAACAACCAAATCATATATTGTAGATGATAATAAACCAATAATAAATATAATAAATATTATTGAAAATAGTAACAAATTCGATAAACAACAAAATTCTACAAAAATATTTTATTCAACCAAGATTATGATCGATGATGAAATGATAACAAAAAATTCACAAAAATCAGTAGCAACCAAGGCAACAATTACAGCGATGCCGACACAAGTATCAACACCTCAGATACCGACAACAACAAAAAATGTACCTTGGAGACCATCATATCAACAACAACCACCATCAAAACGACGAAAAAATTTAATAATCCATAAAATTTTAGCAAGAAAAAAGGAAAAATTTATGAATACTTCACAATAAACAAACATCATATTATCAATCAACAAAATCAAATCAACACCGGCATATTAAAAAAAATGGCGAAAAAAAAATATTTTCTGTGGTGGATGATTTATGAGATTTGAAATATAAATATTTTTTCATTTTTTTTAATTCCTGACATTTATGAAGATTTTTATGATTCATTCTTTGCAGAAAATATTTCACAAATATTTATCATCACTCAAAAATTTTAAATTCAGATAAAACTTCACAACATCACTCACAAACACACACTAAAATGAATTCTATGAAAAAAATATGATACATTTTAAATGAGAATATAAAACAAGTTTTCAGAAGCTAAAATTTGAAAATTATTCATTGATTAAAATTATTTGAAAAGTAATTACTTATTCTAAAATTATTTTTCATTTTTACGATCTTTGGTATACGATATAATCTTTGTATCATCTCTGGTCATTGAATTCATATCGATAATGAACAAAGATTAATTAAATAAAAATGAAAATTGATACAAAAATATTTCTCAGATTTTCATATATTTTTTTTTTGCACTAAAATCTAATGATTCATTTGGATCTGTGTTCAGTAAAAAAATTTATTCAAAATAATGAATAATTTTTTCATATTTTTCAATAATCATCAATCATTTGTTAATAATCATTTTATTTTCGTTCACTAAAAAAAGATAGTGATAAACATATAGTGACAAGTGTCAATGTGTGAAGCTGCTGTGTGTCTACATTTTTGTCTATTGCATGCACGCAAAATAAACAAATATTTATGACAGTAGCCAAATAAAAAAAATGACAACAAAGATTTGAAGAGAAAGAAAAAAATGAAATTAATAACTGAATCGATTTTGATAAGATAATATTAATGATAATAATAGTGATTTCATAAACAGGAAATTTCTATATTTTTCAAAGAAAATGATTATTTGGTGGACGAATCGTCAAAATAATATCAACAATTAATCAATCGATTTTATTTTCTTTCAAAATGAAAATTCAGAATCCAAAGATGATTCAAGAAGATTCAAAGCTTTGCAAAGAAAAAACTGGAAAAAAATTCGAGAGAAAAATTCATTCGAACAAGTAATAAATTTAGGATTATCATTATCATCATTATTTGAATATGTCACACACACATACACACACTGACACATACGAATTTGATAAAATACCACAAATTTTAAAGATATTTAATTTCAATTTTTCATTCTACTCGGCTTCTAAGGATGCTAAACAAATTTTTCAGATGAATAATTTTTCGAAAAATTTTTTGTCTTTGGAAATTTTGTAAAAATTAATTCTCAAATATCAATCCCTTTTGCTTCGGATGATGAACGAAGAAATCAAATCAAATAAAATAAATGATGATATCCATAGATTACTTAAGAAAATCTGGTTGATGTCTAAATATATATTGGGTTGGCGTGGTTCTCTTTTTTTTATTGCTGACTGCATTTACTGCATGTTCATTAGTCTTGTTTGAAAAGCATTTATTTTAAAAAGATATTTACACCATTTAATGACATTCAACTTGCGTAACCAATTTCCATACTTCGCCTAAGTTTGTATGGGTATGTTTAAGTGATTAGATTTATTTATTCAATATTAAGTAATTTAATCCGGTAAAGTTATTTTTCAGTATCAAAATTTAAACTAAAAAAAAATGCATACATTAAAAGGTTGAATAATTTGGAATAATTTATTATTCTATTCGTATTGTATTTGTTTGAAAATTTTTGGACAAAATGAACGAAATACTTTTGAAGATAAAAATTTAAACACAAAAAACATTTGTGATCCAAATATTACTAGAAAAAATTAAAAGCCAACAAAGGCACACGGAATCAAAACGACTACCGGATTTTCTAATCTTCAAGGCATAAAATCAGAGAAAAATATAGAAGATATAATGATAGACATTTTAAAATTTGAAAATTCAATTTAGACTTTTTAAATTACGAACAAAGAAATAATACTAAACAATGATAAAAAACAATCATCAAATGTCATTTTATTGAATCAAATGGATGATGATTATTATCATTATTACTATCATCAGATTGTATTGTGTTTGTTTGTTGATCATTGAAGAAGAAAGAAATTGAATCAAACGAAATGACACACAAAACAACGAAACGAAACAAAAACAAGAAGCAAATCATTTGTCTAGGGTGAAACATATTTATCTCTGAAAAACAACGACAACAAAAACAAGATAAAACATCCATTCTCAATGTTATAATCATCATCATTTGTTCATTGTTGTTGTCGTTCAGATTGTCCATCTAATACCCTCGTGATATAGAGAACATTCATCAAAATAAAAAAAAAGAATGAAAAAACCCAAAAGATCGTGACTTAATCATCATAATCATCATCATAGAATCTCGCACAAACAACAGCAACAACAAACAATATCATCATACCAAAAAGATATCATTTTGTGGTTTTTTTCGTTGTTGATTATCATCAGTGTAGCTGCTGTTATTATTAATGTTGTTGTTTACTGCTGATGATAATAGGTTTGGATGACCTTTTTTTCGCTGCTGCTGCTGTTCGAAACCTTAAACCTCTAATAATAATAATAATAATGATATGTATGCAGTTTAATTCATTTTTCAGTCATCATTGATCAAGAAAAATTGAGTGAAAAAATGAATGAATATCCTATGGGTAGCCATTTATTTATTCATTTATTATCATTATTTTCACTGATTTATGGGTGAGAAAATGGTCAACAACAAAAAGAGGAAAAAAAATATCAGTGCTAATAACAATCAACAAACAAATATAAACAAATGAGATTATGATTATTTGTCAAAACATTTGATTTGCGAGTGAGCAATAATTGAAAAATGAAATAAAAATCTATCATAAAATTGAATTTACTTTGAAATCATTTGATTGAATTGAATAATTATTATTTTTGTGAAGAATTGTGAGAATGTTGGCCAAAAAAAAAAAAAAAAACGAAAACTTTTCATTTTAAGGATGAATTGAAAGAGCAAAAAAGTTTCACTGACCAATGGAACTTTTTAGTTGTAATATATTTACGTCTTTCCTTCCATTCATTTTGCTTTGCAAATGTTTTTCAACTTTTTTTTTCATTTTCAAATAAATCTGATAAACAACAAACATTTGAACTGCAATTACAATTTGTTCTGGGTCTAAATTTCGTATCTACGACTACAACGGTAGTTGAAGATATGAAAAAGTAAAATAATTACAAAGATAAGACCGAAAATCACCGAAAAATTTGAACAAATTGAAATTGAGGAATATTTGGTCAAAATTATCTGCGGTCAAAGAAAAATATTGATCAGGCACAAATATATTTCATGATTGATTTCAAATCACGAATTTTGAACAAGTCACGTTATACCATTTTTTTTTTAACCACTTAATGACACGCGTGTTTTTTCATGATTGAAATGATTGAAATAAATTATAGTTAAAAATAAAAATTATCATAGAGCAATGGTGATGGTGATAATAATAGATTTTCAAGAGTTCATAAAATGAAATAGAAATAGATAATGAAAAATAATTAAAGATAACATACCCATACAATAATGCTGCACCAGCAATAGCACCAGTACAATGTGCAATAACATAAAGAAATGCTCTCAACGGTGATATACGTTTAATAAATAGAAATGAAATGGTAATTGCTGGATTAACATGTCCACCACTAATATGACCAAAACATTGTATTAATGTTGCCATTGTAAAACCTGAACATAATGCAATGATTAACCAATTTGGTGTGTTTGATCCAAATATAAAATTTGAACCATTCCATGTTAAATGTGTTGAACACAATAAAAATACATATAAAAATGATGCTAAACATTCAGCAATAATTGAACGCCATAAATCAAATGTACGCAATTCATAGCGCATCGTTGTTAATGATAATGGTTCATAATAACCGAAACGTTTACGACGTTGTTGTTGTTGTCGTTGTCTTGCATAATCTAAACGTGATAATAAATGTAATAACATTGATTCAGTTGTATGTAATTGGCCACTAATTTTATGTGCTGTTGATGCTGTTGCCATTTTTTCTTGCTTAGATTATTTATTTATTTATGAATATAAACAAATTTTTATTCTTATTTTTCTTGTTGTTGTTGCTGGTTGGTGCTTGGTGTTATTATTATTAATTATAATTACAATATATCACATAAATTTGTTGAATTTTGCATTCATTAATCTATCACTAAAATTAACATATTGAGAAAATGAAAAAATGAAAATGAATAAGAAACACACACACACTGAAATATGGAGCAAAAAAAAAACATCTAAAAACACAATTCACGATAACATAAATAAATGAATTTCGATCATCATTACAATATTATCATTATTCACTGATATAAACAAACAGAAAAAAACAGCCAAAAACAAAAACACTGATGGCAAACGATGATGATGATGATAATCTAATAATTTTTCAAAGATGATTAGTTGTTGTGGTGCACATGGAAATAGAGCAAAATATTAGGGAAAAAACATCAAAATTATGAATATCATTGATGATGATGATGATGATGATGGTGATGGTGATAAGATGACCAGCTGCTGGTTGCTGACAAATCAAATGCCTTAAACGAAAAAAAAAATTATGTAAAAGTTTTAATTTGTAAGCATGTGAATTGTTGCCGAAGAATTCCTAATGGAAAATACGAATAAAATGAAATGAAAATTAGTCCATGAATGAAATAATCAAATATAAAATAAAATAAGAAATCAAGAGCAGAGAAAAAACATGGAAAACTTTGATTCAAGACCAAAGTGAAAGTAAAAATATTCCAAATTACAATCTGAAATTTGGTAATTTCGTGAACCAAGAAACAAAAAAAAAAACATCTTTGAAATTTTTCATTGGAAATTCATATGTGATTTTGTTCAATTTTGCCAATTTCTCTCGTTCATTGCTTACATTCTCACAGGCCAAAATTGACTGACCAAATCTTTGCAATTTTTATTTTTGTTGTTGGTGTTTCGTTTAGTCATTCAGTTGTTCTCTGCTAATTCACATAAATTTTGGAATTTGCGAATCTTTTCTACTTTTTCAAAGAATAAAACTTAATAATTTTCTTTAATTTTCTTCGATTTTTTTTTTTCGATTCACTGATGTCTTAATTCATTTGAATTATTATTTTCAAAAGTTTTTCAAAGGAAAATCTTCAACTTTTAACAAGCGAATGAACAAAAAATAATCAGTTTAATCGATAGGTAAAACACAAGAAAATTGCAGCAGAAAAAGAAAAAAAATTCTTTTAGGCAACATGGGGTCATCACAAACAGACACTTATAAACACACACAAACAAAAGAGATGATCATATTTCATCAAATATTTCGTGCATGTTGTTTATGTTATATGTGTTTTGGGTAAATAACCAGAAAATGAAAAAAAATGGCTTAGATTTTCTTTATTTATTCGTTTGTTTATTTATTTATTTATTCATTTTTTAAAAATTTTCACACACATGCAGCAAATTCAAAAAATTTGAGTAAATATACACACAAATAAACAAAGCAAAAAAAAATTCCATTATCATCATCATCAAGGACATTTACCATCTTGCATTTCTTTAGCATATTACACACATAACACAATATACATTATCATTATATTCAATCATCAACAACAATTGAATTTTGAATACCAGAAAAATAAAAGCAAAGCAAAGAAAACATTGAAACAATTTGAGATGTTCTTGCTTTTGCTTCATAATATTGTTCTTATGAAAGAATGAGATTGGTTGGTTGGTCGCTTTGGTTGATGGTTGGTTGGCTGGTTAACTGGTCGGATGATGATGGCTGCTTGGTTGATTGTTATATGGTTGACAATAAATTATATCAAATACATAAAAACAAACGAAAAAACAATGAAATGAATCGTAAAATGAAAAATCATAATAATAATATGGAAATCATCATCGTCATAATAATTATTATTATCATCATTATTTCAAAAAAGACAAGTTAATTAATTATGTTTGCGTTTGTATTTTTTCTCTTTGTTTTAAGCGAACGAAAAAAAAATATTTTCAATTGAAATGTTTATTTCATTTCTTTTCATTGAATTCATTTTGTTTAGATTTCGAAAATTTTTTTTTCTTTGGCTTCAAACATGCATGCTTGCATAACCTTTATGGGTATCTGTGCTCATGGTTTAATTTAGTTTTTTTTCAAGCTTTTTGTTGTTGTTTCATTTTCATTCTCTGGAAACGAAATAAAGTAAATTAACATAAAAAATATATAAAAATCAAAGCAAATAAAAAAACTGATAATGATAACCATATCTTGATTGAAACCATTTTTTGAACGATTGAAAATTTTGGTTTGCATTCATACATATGCTTGGATTTACCTCACAAGTTGAAATCTTCATTTTTTGTGGATATTTTTTTGTCGTACAAGTTTTATCATCAAAATATATTGGCTTCAATTTTTGTCGATTACAGAAAAAGTTTGAATTGAATTATTATTATCATTATTAGAAGTATTCCTACAAGCAACCAACAAATGTTTACTGGGGAAAAAAATTGAATAAATAAATAAATAAATGAATAAACATTGAAACCATACGCCACACAAGTTGTCGTCTACTATCTGTTCATCCTAAAATTTTTTATTATTATCATTATTAGTTTTGTTATTATGAATGTCAATCAATTTTGAATGCTTAAAATCAATAAATGTTTATAAACAGCGAAAATGAGAAAACAAATTATTCGGTTAATATCAGCTAAATTGTTCATAATAAAAATGAAAATGGTCAAAGTTTCAATGATATCGAAAATATCCGTTAAAAATGGAAATTGCAAAAAAAAAAAAAAAAACAAAAACAAAAACAGATTGATCGATCAATCATTGATCGATATATTTTTATTTTCCTCTGTTTACTTCAAAAAATTGAAGGGATTTCTGAAACAAATCTGTCAATCAAAATTGGCTGGAAAATAGAATTTGAATTTCTATCCTCCTGGTAGTAGTATTATTATTTGAAATTCTTGAATATTTTGGGAAAAAAACCCAAAAAACCTAAAATAAATGAAATTCCAAACGTCGTTCCAGATGTTTGAATATTAGAAAATTTATTATTATTATTATTTTAATATTTTTAATATTTCCATTTTTTTCACTGAAAAAAAAAATCAAAATTATATGAAAAACGAAAGAAAATTCTCTTTAAAAAAATGAAAAATTCTTGAGAAGAAAATAAAGAATTTCAATATTATTTTTTTTCTTGGAACTAAAAACATTTTTCTTGTGATTTATGTTTTTTCCTTACTTTATTTTGATAATCCAATTCAGGGGTTCACATATTTATCAAAAATATACGAACGATGAAAGAATTTTACCAAATAATGAGGAAAATGGGCAAAAATTGCCCATATTCTTGATTAAAAAAAAATAATGAGCAACATATAAAATTGATGGTAATTTTCATTATTTTAATTTTGACTTTTGGCCGAAGCTTCAGTAGACAGATAGATGAACAACAACAACAAAAACGAAGAACGACAATAACAAAATAATAATCATAATAATCGTAATAATAATAACAATAAGATTCAAAATACTAATGATATTCAATGATTGTGTCATCATTAAATTTTGTTGCTGTTGTTGCAGTTGTTGTCGTTGCTTTTGATTATATTTTTCGCACTTTTGATCAAAAAATAATATCAATATTGTTTTGGTTGTTGCTGCTGTTGTTGTTCCAAAATGTCGTTGAATATTTTTTTTTCATTCAAGTTTTTAATATATAAAATGTTTTTACTTCTTTAGCCTCTTTGATATAATATTACATTTGAGAATTATATCACTTTTATGTGTGATTTGGCGTTTGAATAAACAAAAACTGAAAATAACACACACAATTTTATATGTATTTTGTCTGAGCTATCATTTACACAGAAAAATATTCAATTTAATTTGAAAATTTTCTTTTCGATTCATTCTTTTTTCTTTCGTAATATTTCTAATTCAATTCAAATATATTCAATTTGATTTGTGAATATCATTTTTATTATTATTTCTGCTGCTGTTCGTATCGTATTATTATTATTATTATTTCCTTTTTGAATGTGATTTAAATTGAATTAAAAAACAAAACAACGAAAAATAAATTGAATTAAAAATGAAAATGTTCATCATTATAATGATTTTGATCATTATTATTATTGTAATTTTGTCAATTGACCATTTAAGTTTTAGCTTTTTTTTCAATAGAAAAACATGCAAAAAAACTTATATTCACATTTTTTTTCTTTGAAATGATCTAAAATGCGGAGAAAATCAATTTGATTAATTTATGGGCTTTTTTTCATTTAATTCTATCATGAATGATTTAAAATCAATTGTCAATTATCGTAATCAACAGCATTAGAGAGATTGAAAAAATGAAAGATTCGATTAACCCGATTATATATAAGAGAAAAATAAGAATAAGAAAAAAATTGCTTCAAACACATCCCCTCACTATTTCGATATCGTTAATTCATTTCCAACGAAAATTACATCTCATTAAATGAACAAACAGAATTGTTGTTTGTCAACAACTTAGAATCAAGCAAGAACAAAAAATGAATGCATCCCATTGATAATGACGATGGTGATGATAATAATAATGGTTTCGATTACCATAATGAAAAAAAAGGAAAATACATTTGGAAAAATTGTAACAAAAAACTTGACTGGGAATAAAATATATGAGCAGTTATTTTCAATATGTGACAATTTAATTTTCATTTTGGAACCATCCAAAATATTAAATCACTGAATTATAAATAAATGTATGGAAAAAGAACATTTGAAAAAAATACACATAAAAATACACACCTTTATTTGTTGTTACTTTGCGAGATAAAGAAATGTTTTATATTTTCAATCACAATTAATTAAATTATTCAGCTTTGAAAATTATGAGAGAACATAAAATGAAATTCTCCAAAATAATAGTGATGAGATCATCAAATTCATCAAAGAAAAATTAAAATCGTTAAACAAAATTATTATTACATCTGATTTTGCAAATAATGATTGTAATAATAAAAATAAAATCGATGACCTTTTTTGTGAAGCTGTTTTATTTAATTCAATTTTTTTTACATTTTGTCATTATTTTCATATTTTATTATCAAAATATATTCTTTCAAACACTGCACCTGCATCAATAATAAACATACATTAGCAAATATTGATAAACAAACACCGACATTATATTTATTTGTTTATTCTTTATTTTTTATTTATTCAACAATTTTCACTCAAATAATATTTGAGGAATTGATTTATATATTAATATCAAATTTATATTAACACAGGCACACACACACACAAAATACACAACAACAAAGCAGCCCAATATATAAACAAATAAATAGAAATAAATAAATGAAAAATCAAACAGAATATGAATAAATATACGTTTATGATGTTGATGTCGATGATGTTGTTGATGTTGATGATGGTTTTTATGTCAACCCTTCAGGACGTAAAATATTTTTTTTTTTTGTAGGAATCAAAATGTAAACATGAAGATGGGAAAAACACAGCGAAAATATATCATTTTTTTTTCATAGAAAAATGAAGTTTTTTATTGAAAATATATTAAATAAACAAAATATTTAAATTGATTTTTTTTCATTCGTGAATTTTTAACAGGACATTTTCCATCTTTCAATTTTTTCTACACTTAACGAAATTTAAATTTTTTTTTTGTCGTTTTTAACATAATCAAAAATAATTAATTGATTGAAATGATTAAATTGAATGCGAAAACATTATTTTTTTTGCTTTCAAGAATTTTATAAATTCACATCATTTTAATAAAAACAGCATTTTGAATTGAAAATCATTTTTCAACAAGATCGAACACAATTTCCAACCAAATGAAGTTTAACGACTCAGAAAAAAAAATGAAAAAAAATTCGAATTCCGTCCGTTTTTCTCATTTCTCTTCACTGATTTTGTCTCTTCATTATTGTGACTCCGCCTTTTCTATTACTCAATGATACTGCTACTTTTTTTTAGCCTATGCTTCAATTCAAAAAATCAATCAACGTAGCAGTCAACAAATAAGTTGGAAAGGTTCATGTGTTGACTCATTCATTTTCATGATTTTCCTGCATTTCTCTCTCTTTCTACACATGTTTCTGTCTGTATTCAAAAATTGTCCATGCGTTCTGTATCTGAGACTGGCAGCACGGCCAAATGGCCGTTTAAACGACAATTTTGGCGAGGAGTTTCCAATTTTTTTTAAATTTTGAACCAAAAATTTTATAAAATTGATAAAATTTTTAATTTTTCGCAATGTTGATTTTGAGATTCACTGGATACAAATAACAAAATGCCAAATCAATGAAAGCAATTCAAGAAAAAATAAAGAAAATTCCAAGCACGATCATTCAAGAAACATAATTCAAGATTATCATCATCATTTGATTATAAGTTTGTTTACAATTCCATTTGTGCTCATCAAAGAAGTTATTTTTTGAGAAAAAAATTATGATTGAAATACAAAAACCCTTTGAAACCTCATAGAGTCACATTAGGTCAAATGAATCAAGAGATACAATTGAATTTTCTAATTCAAAATTTGTGCATCGACAAAACGCTGCGGTTTTTCATACCCAATTTTTCGGTATTCAAAAACCTTCTGTTCAATTAAATGTTGATCTCATTTTGTTTTGTTTTTTTCTATTTCAAGGGAATTCAAATCAAGTAAAGAAATTTACATGGAACATAAAATTTGAATACGAATTTTTAATTCAATTGAATTAAAATGAATGGTATTTAGCTGAATGAATGAAGAAAAAATGAATGAAATAAATGTGAAACAAGACAAAAAGGAAAACATTTGCCCATTGGCAAACAATATGTGCTCGAATTTAAACGGCATTAAAAATAAAAAGACCCAAAAGCCTACCGTTTATTGGATCACGCCACCATTGGATCGATCAGATGGAAATGAAAATTGAAATGAAAAAGAAAAAAGTTTGATTTGAAAATATTTTCATATGCATAGAAATAATTTTTATATTATTAAAATTTTTCACTTTGAATATGGTTCATTTTGAATAGAACAAACCCGAACTAAAGAAAATGGTCAAAACAATGATGATAACAGCAATTTTTTTCAACTGTTTTTATCGTCAATATTAAACTTTTAAATAAATCATTGTAGAAAATGAAAATTAAGTCTACTGCAAAAGTTGATCCTTTAGGGTGAGGGATTTTTGTTTTCGATTGTGAAAACCAACTCTAGTCTATCGTCATGTGCCCGTAAGTTCACGGCATAGACCCTTACCCATGGTGTTTTGATTGTATTTGCCGAGTTGATATTGGTTAGTCAATATGACATTTGTTTGATTGTATTTTGCTTATGTGTGCTACTGTATTTTTCAATCAAAAAATTTTCTCTGAGGTTTTGAAAAACCTTTTATAATTGAACAATCATCAATTATCGTCATTTATATTGTTGAATATTTTGAATAAACATACATTAGGGTCTATTTTTCTTTTATCTATTTAAATGTCACTGCACAAAAATGGCTCAGCATGAATAGTCTAGAAAAATGTTTGGTTATTTTCTTAATGAAAAATATTCAAGCCCAACGGAAAACAAAATTATTATGTCAAATATGTTTGATTTAATTTTATCAAAGGTTTGTTTGTTTCTTTGTTGGGAACATTATTGGTCCACATCATTCATTCGTTTGTTTGTTTGTTTGTTTATTTATTTATTTATCTATTCATTCACCAAATATCTTTGCAATCAAACAACGATCAAATCGTACTGATAAGACTTTACGTACAATTTGGCCAAAGTAAACAATATGAAGCTGAAAAGGTTCTCTTCAAAGATATTTCCACCAAGATATTTGCTCGACGTACAAAACATATAAGAAAAGCGCACTGCCAAACACAATTAATTATAAGATTAATCAAATCAAATTAATCATTTTCAAATGATTTTTTTCATGCCTTATGGTCGTCGTTGTTGTTGTTGTTGTTTGTCAAACTTTAAATTCAATTAAAATTCAATTTTTAAATTAGAGCAAAAAGTAAGAAAAATGAGAATTTCAATTGGAATCACGAAACAGCTGAAAAATTCAAAAATTTACTTCAAAACCTTTGATAGGTTGAGTTCAAGAGGAATATTCCTTGTTAAAAAAAATTGAATTTTGTAAAATGAAAAAGTTTCAGCAACCAAAATAAAGAAAAATTTAAAATTTCGATAGAAATACAAACTTTTCAGAAACTTTTATCAAGAATTCGAGGCTATTTTCATTTTGATATTTTCACAAAGATTTATTGAATGGCAATTTATTATTACTACGATTATTTATTATTATTATGATTGTGTGTATGTGTGTTGAATTATTATTATTATTTTCAATTGTTTCATTTATGGAATTCGATATTGTTTTGGGCCATATAATATTTGTTTGAGAAGAAAAAAAATTGCTTTCAAATTGTTTTTTTTTCTCACAAAACATAGAAAATACAATGAAACAATTTGAAATTGAAAATTGCAACAAAACAAAGAAAAACAAAATCTCAACAATTTATCTTTAAGTTTAAGAATTGAATTTCAAGGTAATCTGAACTTTTCTTGAAAGATTCATTTGTAATTTAGATATCAACACCATCCGTGATTCTAATTATACGGCTGCTGCTGCTGTTGTTGTTGTAGCTGTAGATTTTGTTGGACACTTAACACTTGTGCCATTGCTGGTTGCGATACATCGATCACCAATAATTTCATTCGTTTATCAAAATATGAACGATTATATCGTGATGTTATAATGTAAATACATTGTATTGTGTTATTGATTGGCAATAATTTAATCAATGTTCGCATGAATGATCTATTAATTGTGAAAAAAAACAAAGAAAAAATTAATAGATGACTCTTGATTCAAGTGTTTTTATAATAAAATAATTATTATTAGATGAATTATAAATTACACTTGAAAATTCAACAATGATAATAATTATTCAAACAAATACTTACTTTAATAGTGTTAAGTTACCTGATGACGATTGCTGTACTCGTACAATTGTGGGCTGCTCAATCGATAATTGTTCTATGTGTTCATTATCACAGCAAATTACACGTAAACCCATAATACGTTTACCTATGGTCGCACCTGGATATGTACGATTTGGCCAACCATACAAGAATAATGTCTAGAAAAAAAAATCATCGAAAAAAATTATATTGAAATTTCCGATCATCAAAAAGTTGGAAAAGAAAAAATATTTGAACAAGGTATCCAAAGTAAATATTTTTCTTCATAACAAATCATATGATACGCAGGATGCATTTGCTTTGAGAGAAAGAGAATTCATATCCGTTTGTTTTATCCGGTTATTTTGCTTCCAAAATAAAATATCTGAAAAATTAGGCTCAGCAATCGAAAGAAAGAAAAAAAAATCATCCACAAATACATAAATAAATACAAATTGTGGTAAATGCATCAAGAGACCAAAATAAATATATGAAATCCTCTGTTCAGGAAATTATTTGCAATAGATATTTCAATATTTTTATAAAATAACAATGAAATCGAAAAACAACAACAGCAGCATCAATAACAAATTTTGCCTCGAGGAATTTTCTGCATTCATACATCAATAATAATAACAATAATATTTATATTCATAGATTCATCAAATATCATTTCCAGATATTTTCATTTTTATTATTGTTATTTATTTGAATCTATCAAATTCTAAACAAGTAATTTTTTCGAAAACAAGAAATTTTTCATCAATACAAAAACTATGAAATAAAATTAGGAATCAATATAAAATGATGTTATTATTATTATTATTATTAGTTTCAGCAAAAAATACAAAAATATTCTTTTATATTTTTCCTCTATTTATTTGATTGAAAATTCATTAACATAGAATGCAATACAACAACACAATGAACAACACAAAGATGGGCACTTAAGAAAATTTGTGAAAATGAAATAAATAATAATAATAAAAGTGTTTCTTGTATTCTTGTGATAAATTGAATAATAAAGTATTGTATTTTATTGTATCATATCGCAGTCGTGCACACACAAACTTTCACAAACACACTCCATATGTCGATCCCAAAGGCCATAATTTTATTCTTGATTGAATGACAAGAATTCATTGAAAATAAGAATGGAAAAGAATATAAAAAAATCAAATTCAATCAACACCGGTATGGATTCATTTATATTTATAACTGAATCATATCTGAATGTGTTAAAACTCACACACATTTAACACACACGCATCATTCATTTTAACCCTTTTCATTTTTTTGCTTTGCTTTGTATTAATTGTTCTTTGCACTCGCTGAACAAACAAGATAAAGAATGAAAGAACCAAATAAAACTGAGATAATGTAAATATTTGCTAAAAAGAATATGGATCATTTTTTACAAAGTTTTTCTTTTGTATTTTTTGGATTTTATCCTTTAGTTCCAGAATAATGATAAAATACATCATAATTTCTAATTAATTTTCAAAGCATCAAACTTTTTTTCTTTCATTTTGTTCCCATTCTTATTCTTATCATTATTATTATGATCATAATAATTTATTCTTCTAAACAATGAGAATGTATTGAAAAAAATATATAATAAGAAAATGTCTATTCAAGAGATATTCAAAGTAAATGGAATTCAATTTTCTTCTCGTTTGTTCAGCTCTTATATATTATTATATTATATTGATTCTAATCATGCTAAACAAAATATTCACCAAACAAACAAATAATAATGAAAAAAATCCATTATTTTCATATTAATTAATTCATTATTATTATCATTATTATTGACGTTATTTTTCAATGAATTTCTATGAAATGGAAATCATATTAATATTTCATACATTCAAATCTTTTTAAAAGAATTAAAAGTTTTTTCTTACTTCAAAGAAAGAAAAAAATTTCAGAAAAATTGAAAATGATGCAAATGATTTGAATGATGCAGCAAATAATGCAAACCACCGCACACAAGCAAAACATATTTCAAACACATATTGATGCACAAAACTCATTGAAATTCCAACGAAGAAAAAGGTGTAAAGTTCTTGTGTGAGGTTTCTTACATAACTCTCTGACAGAAGAGATGAAAAATTTGAAATTTTTGAAATTTCAAAATTTTTTTTTTTCAATTTGTTCACTGCTGTTGCAAGCAAAACAAATCAGTTGTTAGAAATGTGTTAGTGTTTGTTAGTTTAATTCTATTTCACACATTCAAATCAAATCGGTTAAATTCATTTTAAATAAAACGGAGGATTTTTATTAGAAAAAAAATCAAATCTCATTACGTTGAATCAAAAAGATTTTCTTCATTTTTCATCAAAATAAATGAATCATTTTGTCTACAATTACACATCTTTAGACAAATTTTAAAAATTTTAAAATTTTTCAAAAACAAAAAACAAGTTTTTCATTTGATTTTTTTTTCTCGAAAAAAAAAACAAATTTTGTATGTTTTAAACATGATTTTCAATCACAAACATTTGCCTGTTCGTGTTGGTGTTTGATGGTTGGCTGACACTGTTGTTGTTGGCGATGGTGGTGGAAGGCTGTTTTTTCTTTGGATGCCTTTTATTTTTGGTTTCAATCGGTTTAAAACAACAACCATTATAACCATAAATGCACCAAGATAACACATGAAATTCGAAGAAAAAATTGAAAATTTTCAAATCGTTTAAGCAGAAAAAACAAATTCAAATTTGTTCAATAAGAAAACGATACGATGAATTCATCTAATTTTTCAAAGAAAATTTTCTAAAAGTTTTATTTTACAAAATAAAAACAAGGAAAAAAATTTGTAAAAGTTTTACTTCTCTTAAATGTAAAGGTCTACACACACACACAGGATAAACATGGATAAATTATCATAAAAACATAATGAAAATAATTCATTTTTTCATCTTATTTGATACGATCACACACAGACAAGATGCATAATATGTATGTATGTTTACATTGTATTCAAATTTCAAATGCAATTTTTCAAAAAAAAAAAAAAAAAAAAAAAAAAATGAAAATTGTAATCGAAATTCGTAGGAGATGAATTGAATAAAATTTATTTATTTTTTTGATTTTTAATTTTCTTTTTTCAAAAAGATATTATGTAAATTTATTTTTCATTATTTTCAATTTTTTTTGAATAAAATAATTTCGAATTTCTGTTTCACATTCTTCAACTACAAACAATGAATTTAAAAAAAAGCAGAAACAAAAACTTACCTCATAAATTAAATCAAATAAATAGAACATTGTTGAATATTGTATACTTTTAATGTAGAACCAAAATATTTTCGGTAATAAATCATCAATATTATCATTATCATCGGGAAAAAATGTTTCCAGTTCTTTGAAATCCATTGTCGTACTGTTGGTGAAACAATTTTGAAATAAAGAGAAATAAGCATGAGAAATAATGATAATTAGTATGAATTTCAAGCAAAATGCTAATTAAAATTTTGAATAATTTTCATATTTGTTTTTCAAATTCAAATGATAAAAATGAGTGAATGAAAACAATGTAATAATTTGAAAACATCCATCAAAAACACAAAAGTTATGCCACCAAGAAAGTTTGGTGGATAAACGGAAAAAATTCAAAGATAACAAATTTTTGGCCATTGTTATCTTTGATACATTTATGAAATCATACATTGAAATGCATTCGCTTCATGATGTGTACACGATAATGGATTGCGTGTTTTTCTGTATGAAAAAAGGATGAAAAGGTTTTTTTTTCTGATTCTGTCATTAAATTCTGAAACATGACATTATTTTTATAATCGGTGAAATGTCATTTGAATTATTCTCGCTGATAAAAGTACATGTTGACCATTGATTGTCAATGAAAAACGAGCAGACAACAAACATCCTTATCTTATCTGGGTAATTTTGGTACAAATTTTCAATTTCTAAATCAGAAAGAAACGAATTTTCCTTTTTTCTTCTCTTCTCTTTGGTTTCCGATTCGTAATTCAGATCATTTATTCTTCATTTTCTTTTATGGTGATGTATGAATTACAGAAAAATTCGTACAATGGCCATAATTTGGCCACAATATTAGCATCCTTAGTATATAACATATGAATGAATATGAAATTTGAATTTTGCCATTTTTTTCTTGGATCATCATTTTTCTGAATTCGAGTTAGGCTCTTTATTTTACATTTTGCAATACTGCTCATTCACTGATCATTCATTGATTTATATTCACATTTGTTTATCAGAATATCAGAAAATGAATTGAATTCTTGAGGGCAAACAAATACACATGAATATAGGAGAAAAAATAAAAGAAAAAACAGGAATACAAAGCCAGAATTTGAAATGAAATGAAACAAAAAACAAAAGAAGAAGAAGAAATAATCTAATTTATTTGCTGTACGGAACGAATCAAACGAAATAAACAAATATTGTTATTATTTTCAATTTACAATCGATTGATTGAATTTGATGTAAAGCAAAAATAATAATAATAAAATAATAAAAAATGAAAATGAAAAAAAAACGAAAATATTCAATCAAAATTCGATTGAATTAACGAACAAATGAATGAATGGCAAAAGTGAAACAACAGAAATGGAAAACATTTTTAATGTCAAATTAAATTTCAAATTGATTTTGTTTCACTTGCATTCATTGATTCATGCATTGATCCAATCATTGATTTGTTCATTGATTCATTCATCCATCAAACAACAATAACAACAACTTAATTCGTTTATTTTTTGTTGTGATCTTTTTGTCTTTATTCTTTTTGATTGACAAACAAAAATTCATTGCTTCATCTTTGTGCCAAAAAAAAAAAAAAAAATAAAATAAAATAAAATAAAATAAAATAATGATAATAACGATAACCGAACAAACATCGCCATCTATTCGATTAATGGCATTTTTTTCGATTCACGATTGATTCAAGATTGAAATCAGAAAACTTTTCAAAATTGAAAATTATACAATTTCACTCATGGCACCAATCACCGAGAAATGAGTATGATTACATGATTGTTCACAATTTTTAATTTATGATAATTTATTTATTTTAATCATTTTCAATCAATTTACAATAACAACGATTCACGAACATCATTCAACATCATCATCATAAAATGCAGCAGTTTCTCTTTTTTTTTTGAAAATAAAATTTTCTATCAAGATGTTACACATCAAACATTTGATGTGACGAGACAAACAAACAATACAATTCAATTCGATCGTCGAAAATCAGAATGACAATAGAATTAGAAAAAAAGTCATTCGTACAATTGACAAACTTTTCATTTATTTGTTCCATTTATTTATTCATTTTAACTATTGAAACGGTTGTATTGTTTACAAAATATTGAGAATGATTCGATGGACCTGATGGTGATGATGATGATGATGATGATCGCTAAACAATAAGAGAAAGTCGCAGAAAAAGAGTGAATAATGAATATAATTTGAAATTCAAACACACATAAATTAAATGAAATTGAATTGAAAATGAAATTTAGAAATTTGAAAAATTACATAAGTAAATATCAGTAATTTCTACTAACGAATATTTAACCGTACAAAATAGTTTGTGTTTGTCTGCATACTTATTATTTACACATGCTTCAATCTTTCCAAGTTTTTTCACTAATAATATTACACAATTTTTCTTCTTCATGATATTTTTAGCGCAGAAAACAATGAAACATATCGATCGATTGAAGACATTTTCATTTTTGAGTTTGTTGGGTGAAAATGCTGATGATGATGACTTGTTCTTGTCATTTTCTTTTTCGTTTAAATTTCATCTTGATTTCAACCCTTTTTTCATCACAATCACAGATATGATAATGATTTTTCATTTTTTTTCTATTATTATCAAATGCAAATGAAAGTATAAATAATCATTTAAATAATAAAAAACAGAAATGAAATTTTTATGATTCTTTTCGATTGAAATTAAATTGAAGAGAATATTTTTCTGCTTTATTTTACTTTTGTCAATGAATTTTTATGAAATTTCCCTAAATTCAATCTTTCGATTCTATTCTGGCCTCGTTATGAAAATGAAACCAAAAGAGTAGAGTAAAAATGGCATGGTATTGACAATAACAATTTTGGATTTGCAAATTTTTCATTAGCGAAAAAATATTTTCATATGAAATATGCATCAAATGCATTATGTTAATGTGGAAAAAAATGAATTCACAATGGAGAACACGATCACACTAATTAATAAATAATGATAGCTATTTTTCATTATTATCAAAAATTTTCATTGGAAAATATAATCATCATAATCAATAAATAATTATAATTAGAGCAAACACTGAAAACAATCATGAATGAATTCTTGAATAATAAGAATGATGGTTACATCACACATTGATTACATTGATCACATCGATGAAATGTTTCATATAAAACATTCCAAACATGAAATGAAATTATCGAAGAAAAGGTATTTCTTTCTGTATTTTGCACTTGAAACAAATTTGAACATCATATGTAATTAGATTATGTGTTGCGATAGTTTCACGAATTTCGATTCGGAAGCTAAATTCATCAGTTTTTTATTGTTACATTCATCATCATCTGCAGCAACATTCATTAGTAATGTAATGAACGAAAAATTCCATTCGAGATATGAGAGATAAAAAGAGGAAAATGAATGAATTTTCATCATTACAAAATTTTCAAAGAATTTCATTTCTTCATTTCACAATTCTCAATTTGTGTTCAAACATAGTTCATTACATCAGCAGCAGCGATGAAATTGACGATGAAAATTTCCAGGAAAAAAAATGTGCATATGAAACACATATCGCAATTCAAATATAATGAAATGAATAAATTAATTAAATTTACCTTAAAACAAATATTGTAATGCAAATATAAATTTTGTTACGATCAAACAGGGAAAAATTTGAGAAACAAATACAAATAAAATTCTGTTTGAAAGAATTCCGAACAGAATTTGTAGAATTTGGAATGAATTTTACAAATGATAATTTGTACAAAACAAAATTAATTTGAATTATTTCGATATTCGTTGAATAATTTAAATGCAAAAATAAAGATAGAATACAAAACACTTACAATGATATATCCAAATCGAATAGATCGGCAATTAGAACACGAAATTGATCATAAAGAAAATTGATGAAAAAATAATCAATCATACTAGCTAATAAACGTTTACGTATTGATGATAATTTTACAATTAAACCTATTGTTTTTAATCGGAAGAAATGAGAATAAAAATTGATTGAATTTGAATGCGATTAGTTTGTGTGATTAATTTTAAATTGAAAAATTCTTTAATGATTTGTTTCATTGAAAAATTCGAATTTATAAATCAACAATGGACACAATGAACACATATCATTATTATGATCATCATCATTTGAAACAAATTCAAAGAGTGACAATTTTCAAAAAAAAAAAAAAAAAAAATGTAATCTCAAACATTAGAACATCAATGATTATTGAATATTGAAACGGACAAATATACAAATATAATCGAAACTTTTCATATTATCATTTTTTCAATACTTTCGATGTACCATTCGACAAATAAAAATTTTATAGAATTAACAATAAATATTGATTATTATTACCATTATTATTATTACAAACATTACCAAGCTGATGATAATAATAATAATAATAATATTAAAGATATTAACGTACAAAAGGCTAAAATGAATGAAATGAAAATAGAAATATAGAAAAAAGTTTACAAAATGATATTATTAAAATGAAACATGTATTGGAATCCATTCATTCATTCAATTGTAAAGACGGTGTTGTATTTGTTATCAATGATGACGATGATGATGATGGTTATTATTATTATTATCATTATTAGTATTATGATCATGTTTTTTCTTTTGCTTTTGTCGCATTTTGTCGATGTATTCGATGATGATTATGATGATGATGATAATAATAATAATAAATAATAATACAGACATTCATATATTCATTATTATTATCAGTGACAAATGTGGAGAAAAAAAGTAAAGGAAAAATGAACATTGAATACACAAGAAAATCTGGTAAAGAATTCAAAGAGACAGATAGAGAATCGATTCGTATTGAGAATGAAATGAAATGAATTCATTTTATCAGTTTGAAAATGAACAAATTGAAGGAAAGGAAAAGCAAAGAAAGAGAAAAAGTTATCGAAAATGAAATTTTCTGGATTTTTTTTCCTTTTTCATAAGCAAAGAAATGATTATTACTTTGAGAATATTGAGTGAACAAAATTTCATTTTTGGTTATCAATGAATAGTAATTTGTCAATGAACATTGAACATTAATATTTCAAATAAGTATTGAATCAAATGAAAAAAACTTCAAAAAAGAATCAAATTTTTCTTTTGAATGGAGCAAACAAAAAAAATAAAAATAAAAAATAAAAAACTTTTAAATTCAATGGAATACAAATGATTTTCCCATTCATTTTTCTTTTTCTCGAAATTCTCCAACTTCTAAATGATGCATGACGCCAAAATACGTATTGAATAATGTTGTTCAAAGATTTGAAGATTTAAAAATTCAAAAAATTCTGGTCAATAAACAAAATATACATCAAAGAATCGATTATTTTTCGAATAGATTTGAATATCATTATTATCATCGAATCATCATTGTAAACCAGTAAAAGAGCTAAAGGAAGAAAAAAATCGATTATTGAAAATACGAATCAAAACTGTATGTGTTCAATATAGTGAAATGGTATAATATTGCTTCATTTCCAACAGTCATGATGATCATCATCATCATTATCGTCAGTACTGAATTAATAGAGAAAATTCGGTTCGTTACGTAATTTTCATCATTCAAAATCAATGTTTGATGAAGAAAACATGGATAATATTATTCGAAAAAAACATTGATAATGATTTTATCTTCTTCCTATTTTAGAATTTTTTCTATGTTGTAATTCTAGGAACCGAACATATCACAAAATGAAAATTATCTCATATACCAATGGCATTATCAGCAATACATTTTATGCATTTTCAATTTTTTCCGGTCATTAAATTATTTGAATTTTGCTGTTTCAAATTCATATGTGAATTTCTTCACAAATTTGGTAGATGTTATTTCAATTAAATTTATCCGAAATAATGATAAAAAATAGAAATCATGGCCAACCAAAACATAGAAAAAATCAATGATGATGGTAATTAAGTAAATTAACCCGTTACTACTGACGTTGTTATTGTTTTAATTTATAAATTTTCATTCATTAATAATAGTATTATTAAAATCATTAATGCTGTTAGCGCCAAAAAAATATTATGGCTAAGCATAATTGTTTTCTTCGAATTTCACCATTAAATTCGATATTATTGTAATGAAAAAAGGAAATAAATTTGAAAATCAAAATCAGAAATTCACAGAAATTACTTTCGGTCAATTTTGATTTTAATATATTTTTATTTAAAAACAAAACAAAACAAAACAATGAACAATGAAATTACATCAAATACCATAAGAATGATTGCGGAACAATCAAAATCCGATAATGATATATATGATATGATTGATCAGTTACAATCACTATCGTCGATGGTAAATGATTTACGTAAAGAATTTTTCGAAGATTTAGAAACAATTGTTGGCATCGAAATGGAAAGAATTTCAATGGATATTTATAAACTTAGAAACAGCGGCAACAAAGACCACCATAAAAATCAAAATTGAAATTCCAAATTTGAAAAGTTTAAATTTTTCTTTTCAAGAAATCTTTTTTCATTTTTGATAAATGTTCAATGATTAAAACTTTTTATTTTCCAATCATTTCTATTTTCCATTTGATTAATTAATTAATTGATTTGATTTTTAGGACGACAAAAAAAAATTTCGTTTTTGTCCCGAATTGTTTACCGAAAGTTTTAGGTAAACAAATGGAACACATTTGAAAATGAATGAAAAAAAATTTCAAAACACGTAAAAAAATGATCTATCGTTCGGGTGAGCAAACAAAAAACTATTGTGTGTCCACAATTGTTCAAAGAAAAAACAATTTTTTAAAAATAAAAATGAAATGAAAAATAAATCCCAACACAATGGCATCGAACCAATTAATAATTGGACAAATTCGTGACAGCATCGTCAGCAGCAGCAGAATCGCTAAGAATTGAAAAAATGGACAAAAAATAGACCAAGGAAAATATATTATCAGAGACATGTAAAAATGAAAATAATAATAATAATAATAAAATAATAAATCATCACAGGAAACTAATAAAATAGAAAATATAGAGAAAAACAATTGAATTTGAAAATAGTGAATCGTAGAATATTCTTTTATTGTCTTTCAATGTATGGAGAATATTTGTATCAATTTTTTATTCTCTGTACTCTGCGCTATTTTGTTTTGATGAATATTGTCGATGTTGCTTCTCGTTATTGTAGCTGTTGGTTATATAATAAAAAATACTTATTCTTGCTCACAGCAAAACGAATAATGTTAAGAAGAAAACTGGAATTTGACAGAATCGAAATGATTGATTGTGTGTTTGTATGTATGTTACATGCAAAAATGAATAAATGTTATACATTTATTTTCATTCATAAATACATACACGAAAAAAAATAAATTTCTTGATTCAAATTTATTGAACATAATCGAAATGAACAAAAAGAAATATGAACTAGAAATAAACCTTTTGATAAATCTTGCAAAATTTCATTTTAGGGAAGAAAAAAATTGGCCAATAAATATCTTTTCAATCGCCATTTGTCTTTGGCTTCGATTTATCTCCAATTTTTTTTTTGTCGATCAGTTATTCATCGATGCACGTATGTGTGGTCAACTTTTGTTTCGTTTGGTATTCATATTATTTTCGAGAATGATATTTTTTAAAGGTTGCTACCGTATATTACTTGGTGAATTTACAAAGAATGGAAGAAAATAAAATTCTAAACAAAATATTCTTCAAATATTAATATTAATATCAATTTCAATATCAATCGATGTGGAAACAAATAAATAATATTGTTTGAAAACGGAATAAAAATAAAACAAAGCATCGCGAATGAAAAATGATATTAGTTTTCAAGCAAATAAACAATAAGAATAAGGAGAAATCAAATTCTTATTTATATATTCTCACATTCACCAAAAGAAAATTTGGCCACATACAAACTGTACAAGGTGTTATCGCTATTTTTATTATTAATATATGAACACAAAGATGGATTGATTTCGTAAAATTTTTAGCAAGAAACGAAAAAAATTCTATGCCTATTTGAATTTCGATTGATTTTGACCAATGATGATATTGTTTTTTCATCGAAGAAGACGACTGCGACGAAAAAGAATTTGAAAATCCCAAATTCCAATAAAAACACATATATTATCTATTAAATTCGTTGTAATATAACAAATAATAATGAAATTCTTATGATTCAATCAACCATTGAAATTCGTAACGAATTTCCAAGTTTTGTTGTTGTTGTTAT
This sequence comes from Psoroptes ovis, assembly GCA_002943765.1. Taxonomy (NCBI): domain Eukaryota; kingdom Metazoa; phylum Arthropoda; class Arachnida; order Sarcoptiformes; family Psoroptidae; genus Psoroptes; species Psoroptes ovis. The sequence continues at coordinate 582,684 of PQWQ01000013.1, read as the reverse complement.
TTTTGTTACCAAAATCGATGAAATAAAATAAATTATTTGAAAAAATTTCTTTCGTTGCTTTTTCTATTTGGAATCGAATGAATATAATCAGCTTAAAATGTTTTTGGTTCAAAAATCTTACATTTTCTTGAGAAGAAAAATTGAAAAAAATTTGTTCTCCTCTGGTTTTGATTTCTACTTTTCGCAATGACTTTATTTATTTATTTATCTTAATTTATCTGGTCATTTTATATGATTTAGCGTTTTTTATTCTGTTCAATTCGTTCATTCAATGGTAAAAACTTATTCATGCCAACAAAACCAAACTGAAAAGAAGATGAAGGCAACTGTACTGAACGAAGGAAAAAACTGATTAAGATACAAAACGATTCAGAAAACAAGATAAAGACGAACCTTTCCTACAAATAAACATCCGCGGAATTCATTGACATAATGCTAAAAATAGCGAAAACGCAACAACAACAACAACAACGACGACAACATCGTCAACCGGAATCAAATCCAAATTTGAGAGGTTGAAAAATAAGAACAAGATAAGCGAACAACAACAACATTGACATGGATGAAATGAATCTATTCCTTACTTTACTTTGAATCAAATAATGTTTTAGAAGAGAAATTTTCCTTTCCATTTAATTTGAAAACATTTGATCTTTGAGAGATGATGAAGGAAAGGAAAGTGGGAACCAAGTGAACCCGAGTGAATCTTGAAAGAAAACAACAACAACATCAAGAATCAATGAATTCTTTGATTTTAGTATTTCATTAATTTATATTTTGATTTTCTTCAATTACTTCATCTAGACATCATCATCATCATTATTTCAATTCAATCAATGAATTTCTTGGGAACGTAAGCGAAATTATATAAATAAATAAATGAATATTGAATTCTCAATGTTTTTTTTTTTTAGAAACAAAAAACGAAACGGAACGAAAAAATCTTAATGTTTTTTCTCACAATTGAACAAATATATAATTTCATTCCATGAGTAAAAGATGTTTTTCTCTGTTTGTTTGCATTTCCATTTGATGGAACCAAAGAAAAGAAGGAAAAAAATAAGGAAATCTTCATTGACATTTCATTGGAATTGGAAACGAATTGAAATTTTCTTTTTTCATCAACATCTTTTGGTGGTACATCATCACATATCATCTTTGAAATGAACCAGAACAAATATAGCTGAAAATTTTTTCACTTTTTTTTTGTGCTCCAATCTTCAATCTTGGAAAAATTCTTCATCATCAATAATTAATTACTATTTGAACCATGAAATATTAAATGATTATATAATGAATGATGACCGAAAATTTTCATTTTTTCTTTCTTAGAAAATCTTTTTCGCTTGTCCATTTCAATATCAATTATATTTAAAAATATATTGAAATAGAAATAATAATAATAATAATAATAAAAACAAACTTTAACAAATGGAATGGAATGATTGAAAATAGTGTTTTTTTTATTCCTAATTTCAACATCATTTAATGATAATGATTTTTGAAAGAAGAAAATGAAAGAAAAATATTTATATGAAATATTAAATTATAATAATAATAATAATAATGAGAAAAATCAATCATCAATAAATCTGTGGATTTTCACTACAATTGTCATCAATTTCAATAACAATATAATTGATGAACAATTTATAAATATAATGATTTTTTTCATTAAAATCATTAAAACTGAATTAATGATTTAGAATCTTTAAGGAAAAATATTTGAACATTTGAACCATTCTGTTTCTGTGGCAAAAATAATATTAAATTTCTAAGAAATCAATGAAATTAGAATAGAAAAGAAGAGAAAAACAATAAAATTCAATTTCCTCTTAGTTTCACATCAACCAATAAAAATATTATAAATACAAAACTCCTAAAACAAATAAAAAAAAATTTGCCAGAATAATTGTTTTCTCTTTGTCTTATGATTCAAAAGAATCAGTAAAAATGTTGAAGATTCAGTTAAATGTTTTAGTATAAGAAGAATATTAAAAAAATTCAAGTTTCAAATTTTTCAAAAAACAAACATAGGACAAATAAAATTACATCAATTGTCAAATAAAACAATTTTTTTTCAATTTGTCAAAATTAAAATTGAGATCAGAATTCAACCAAAATGAGAGGCCAAACTAGCCATCTGTCGTCGCAGATTTTCATTATTAATGCAATCGAAACGTGAAAAACATACCTTGATTAGAAATATTTCGATTCGTAGATGCAGATGTTTGTTGATTATCATTATTAATATTATTAGTATTGATGTTCAAGAAATTTTGTTGTTGTTGCTGAATTCTTGATTGACATGTCTCATGGAAATAGATCCATGTTTGACATTGCCAAATCCATAAATTTAATGCATGTATCGTATCATTGAATGAATTTTTACCATAAATATTGTCGTTTTCATTGATTGTTTCAACTATTATTGAATCGATAAATAAATTATAACAATTGCAGAACAATCATTGATAATAATTTTACCATCTTTTTTATCATCATCATCAATCATTTCATTTTTGATCAATGGATTTTGATTTTGATCCAATTTTGGTTTTGATTCTTTTTCACTGTTAACAGACATTATTTATTCAGGGATTTAATCAATTTTAAATAAGATTTTTACTGAAAAAATAATTTAATTCAATGGAATATATTCTAGTTAAATCAAGTGAAAGTGAAAGTAATGAAAATGAAAATCATGAAATCAAAACGTAAACAAACATGATCCTATTTCGACATGGATTCTATTTCAACCTAATAGGATTGACCTTTTGAAATTTAAAAGTAAAAATTATTTTTCATGAAAAAATTTGGACAAAATTATCAATAATTCATTCATTTCAATTTATTATAATTGGGATTCCAATTTAGAATTGCAGATTGGTCATTTGATATTTTTAATTGGACTAGAATGTAGACCCAAAAGTGTGCAATCAGATTCCAATAATGTCATATCTTGTGATGAACCAAGAAAACGATCACTTAATTCTAAATCATTTATCCTTAATTTTACTTTGGCGCCTCGACAATATTGTCTAATTTGATTAAAGATATGTAAATAAAAAATTATTACTTCGATTAGAAATGAAATGAGAATATTTGGATACTAACAATGGATTTTGTTTTGGGCGACGACAAACGGCTAAAAATTTAAAACCAAAATCAATATATAAATCATCGCCAACTGTTTGTACAATTTCTCCGATCACTATTTTTCCTTCAGGTGATCCAAGTTGACAATAAGGTGAATCACGAAATAATGACGCAAAAGTTATTTGCTCTTTTGGTTGTGATTTATATCCATCATTATCGTCAATAATATCAGTATTACTATTTTCAATATTTTGAGTCAATCTTGAATTCTTTGTGGTATAAATTGATCGATTATTATTTTTATTCAGCGAAGAATTTGAAAATAAATTTTGATAATTTTTTATTCGTAAAATTGATCGAAACATTTTGTTTTTTATTTTTATCCCAGAAAACAAAAACACGTGATTTCAAAGGCAAAAAATGAATTTATGTTGCTGTAAACTGCGAAATCGAAGTGTAATTGTCAATTCCACATTTTTTTCAAAATTTTATCATTTTCAATTTTCAAAAATAATTTTCCTTTTCCCTCGGATCGTGAATAAATAATTGCATGATGATTTTATATAATCATGCCAAATACATATCATGGAATTCGATAATTAATTAATTATCTGTAATAAAAATTAATAATTAAGTAATCAAATGAATTCATTTTAATATGTCAACATTTTCTATGACATCCACAAATGGACATATTTCATTCCAACATCAATGTGAACTTGTATAATTTTTTATTTCCAAAGTACAAAACAATATCAAACTATTTATCACAATTTTTTTGACATGTACTTTAATTATTTTCGTACTTAAACCTTTAAATATTGTTTCTCAATAACTCAATTGTTTTTTCCTTCTTTTGAAAGAATTTAATCTTTGAAAACAATGTAGAAATATATAGTTTTCATCATATATGCAATCATTGATACTATTGGTTACCGTTGTGTATTATTGATCCATGATTTTTTTATTTTGTTAAAAGTATAACCAACACTTTACAATGGTTACCGATGAAATTTTAATCATCAAAAATTATCAACAATCTATTTGATGAATGAAAAAAAGAGAAGAATATAAATCATTATTGATTAATTATGTATCATATCCGTAATCAGTTTATGGGAAAAAGAGAACAAAGCATATAAAACAATTGATGGCCATCAAAAAATTTTTAATTATCCTTTTTATCTTTCGAAAACACAATCGATGACATACTATTTACTTTCTATTATGTTTATCATTAATATCTCGATTTTTTCGGCCGAATCATCCATTAATTAGCTTTTGAAAACATAAAAAGAAAATTTAATATTTCGGCTTTTTCTCAAATACTTCAAGTGATTTCATTAAAACTGATTCAAACTTTAAAAAATTTATTTATTACGAATTCACGAAAAACTCAAATAAAATCAAATCCATTTTTTAAAATCATCATCCAATCATGGACAATGACAATGATTTGCCGCCTTCAAATCCACCACCGCCGCCGCCGTCACCTCCACCCGTTCGATCATTAACGGACAGAACTGAATCATTTGAATCGATTGATTTGAATGCAAACAGTAATACTGATGATTATGCAAATCATAATAGTAAAAAAAATGATTTCGAACTTACAAGGTAATAAATTCATTTCAAATATAAATTTTAAAATTTCATTCAATTTTTTGCCGTTTTCTGATGCAGCAATCTTGATACAACATCAACAATAATCAAGAATAAAAATAATGAATCAAATAATAAAGAAAATGGTGATGAAGAAAAAAAAGAAACTGTTTCATTTTTTCATTTGGTAAATATTTCTTATAATTTTCATTATTTGAATGTTTTGTATCTTTAAAAATTGCTTTCAATATCATTTCATTCATTTATCAAAATCATCAACCTGAGCTTGCATGTTTAAAGTGATTAATTCGTTTTTTATACCTTAGTTAAAGATTATTGATTAGACGATAGCAAGAATCTTATTTGATCTTCATTCATTCTCGAATTCAATTCATATCAATTAATTAATATTTCAAAGTTAATATTGAAAATATTTGATTTTTTTTCTTCATATAGTTTCGTTATGCATCAACACTGGATAAAATATTGATCGGTTTTGGAATATTTTTTTCATTATGTCTTGGTCTTGGTTTTCCATCAATCATCGTTGTTATGGGACATCTTACTGATAAATTCGTAGAATATGATATATTTTATCAATTTTCGAACCGAAATGCAACTGATAAACAGTATCTAAACTATTTTTATGAACAAAATCTCTCTGATGTAAATGATGAAGATCTATTCTATAATAAAACTTCAGAGTTTTTTGGGTCAGAATTCGACCAATTACGTTCGCGTACTGGTTTATCGGTACATGAAATTGTAACAATTTTCAATGATTCAGTGTTTCATAATGGTACATTATATAAAGAAAATTTTCGCCATGATTCAGGTCTTTATGCATTATACATGGCATTGATAGCAATAGGATTCGGTATATTGGATTATTTTGCATTAGGTCTTTGGGAACAAGCAGCACGCAATCAAATTTATTCAATAAAATTATTATTTTTTCGTTCGATCATAAATCAAGATATTTCATGGTTTGATACTAAATCAACCAGTGATTTCGCATCCAAATTAACAAAGTATGTTTTATGATGTATGTTATCTTCATTAAGTTTTGGCTCTTTCTTTGTATTGTCTCTTAGTGATCTTAATCTTGTGCAACAAGGAATGGGTGATAAAGTTGCACTCACGATAATGGCATTTTCAACGTTGATCTTTTCAATAAGTATTGCGTTCTATCATGGTTGGGAATTGACCTTAGTCACAATGTCTATAATGCCTGTTCTCGGTATTGCTTTTGCTGCTATTGGAAAAGTACAGGCTAAATTTGCATCGAGTGAATCTAATGCATATGGTAAAGCTGGTGCAATCGCTGAAGAAGTTTTCAACTTGATTCGGTATGATCTTGATTCATTATTTATCAGTTTGAAATACCATTTTTCTTAATAGAACTGTTTATGCATTTGGCGGACAGCAAAAAGAAATGGAACGTTATAAGAAAAATATTGAACCAGCACGTCGCAACGGGATCAAACGTTCAATGTTCACTGGTATTAGTCTTGGTATTATGTATTTTGCCATATATGCATTTTATGGTTTATCTTTTTGGTACGGTGCACGTTTGATTGTTAGATCAATTAAAGATAGAGAGATACCGCCAAAATATCAGGCTAGTAATATGTTGATCGTTTTTTTCAACGTATTGATGGGTGCATTTAGTTTGGGACAAACTTCACCATATTTCGAAGCTATTGGTCGTGCTTGTGGTGCTGCTGGCATCGTTTTCAAAATAATTCAACAAAAGCCTAAAATAGATTCATTATCGCAAACTGGTAAACGTATACAAATACGTGGTCGAATACAATTTAGAAATGTACATTTTAGATATCCATCAAGACCAGAAGTGCCAATATTGAATGGATTAAATTTGGATGCTGAGCCAGGTCAAACCATAGCTATTTGTGGCTCGAGTGGCGGCGGTAAAAGCACAATCATTCAATTATTACAGCGTTTTTATGACACCGATTCTGGTGATGTATTGATCGATGGTCATAACATTAAAGAATTGAATGTAGGCTCATTGCGTGATCAAATCGGTGTTGTAGGGCAAGAACCAGTATTATTCGGATATTCAATTGAAAAAAATATTGCATTTGGACATCCCGAAGCTACTCATGAAGAAGTCGTACAAGCTGCTAAAGAAGCCAACGCATACCAATTCATTCAAAATTTACCCAATAAATTTGAAACATTAGTCGGTGAACGTGGCGCACAATTATCTGGTGGACAAAAACAACGTATTGCTATCGCGAGAGCATTGATCCGTAAACCTAAAATTTTACTACTTGATGAATCAACATCGGCATTGGATTCTGAAAGTGAAAAAATTGTGCAAGTTGCATTAGATCGCGCTAGTGTTGGCCGTACAACATTCATTGTTGCGCATCGATTATCAACAATTCGTAATGCCGATAAAATCATTGTTTTAGATCAAGGACGTGTCAAGGAACAAGGCACACATCAAGAATTGATTGAAATACAAGGGATATATTATAATATGGCTAAATTACAGAATCAAGATGAAGAACAAGAAAAACTTGAATTAGAAAATCAAATAATTCGCAAGAGATCATTGGCTGTTGACAGAACTAAATCGATAAATTCCGTACAAACATTAAGCTGGGATGGAGATGAGAATGAAATAGATAAAAACGATAAATCTCACAAAAATGACTCATTACCACTGCGGCGATTAATCAAAGCAGCAATGCCTGATCGAATTTATTTAATAACAGCAACATTATTTTCATTTATTGTTGGCCTCAGTATTCCAATCTTCTCATTTATATTCGGTGAAGTGCTAGGAGTCCTAGCTAATCCAGATCCTGATTATATTACTGATCAAGTATTGAAATATGCATTGATATTCTTAACAATGGGTATCATTTCGGGAATATTACAATTTTTTCAAACATATTTATATGGTATAAGTTCGGAAAATTTAACCTATCGAATGCGTAATGAAATTTTTCGCGCTATACTTTCGCAAGAAGTTGCTTGGTTTGATTCTCCTGCAAATACAACCGGTGCATTATGTGCACGTTTATCGAATGATGCATCAGCAGTACAAGGCGCAACTGGTTCACGTTTAGCAGTTATGGCACAAACAGTATCTATTTTATCGGCCGGTATTATTATTTCAATGATTTATAGCTGGAAACTAAGCTTATTAATGTTAGCTTTTGTACCGATCATCTTGATTTCAGTCTATTTTCAAATGAGAATCATCATGGGCATGAATATCTCTAAACGTAATGTATCAGAGGAAGCGACCAAAATTGCTGTTGAAGCCATCTCAAATATAAGAACGGTAGCATCGTTACATTTAGAATTAACTTTTTGGATCAATTATCAAACAGCATTAGAGATCGATTTCAAAAAATCACGATTTGAGCCACACATCAAAAGTTTTACATTTGGTTTCACACAAATGACTTTTAATATTGCATATGCATCAGCATTATTTTATGGTAGTCGATTAATACTTCAAGAAGAATTGACGTATTCGGAATTGTTCAAAAGTGCCGAAGCGGTTTTATTCGGCACTAATATGATCGGCCAATCTGTAGCATTTTCATCCGACTATCAAAAAGGCAAAATCGCTGCCATTGCAATATTTCGTCTATTAGATCGAGTGCCAAAAATTGTGGTCAATTCAATTCTGGGAGATAAACCTAAAGAGTGCAAAGGTGATATAACATTTAAGGAGGTCGAATTCCGTTATCCTACTAGAAAACAAGTACGCGTATTGAAAGGAATGTCTTTTGATGCCAAACAAGGTGAAACAATCGCAATAGTGGGTGAATCTGGTTGCGGAAAAAGTACGTGTACTCTTATATTAGAAAGATTTTATGATTATGAGCATGGTGATGTTTTCGTTGATCATAATAATATTTATCAATTGAATATTGCATGGCTTCGATCTCAGATTGGTGTTGTATCACAAGAGCCTATTTTATTTGATAAAAGTATTGCAGAAAATATTGCATATGGTGATAATTCACGAAAAATTGAGCTACCAGAAATCGTTCGTGCTTCACAAGCAGCATACATTCATGATTTTATCAAAGCATTACCTAAAGGTTATGATACATCGGTAGGTGATAAAGGCACACAATTATCTGGTGGACAAAAACAACGTATAGCAATCGCGCGTGCCTTAATACGTAATCCTAAAATATTATTATTAGATGAAGCTACATCAGCATTGGATTCGGAAAGTGAAAAAGCAGTACAAAAAGCTTTAGATGAAGCAAGAAAAGGTCGTACATGTTTAGTGATTGCGCATCGATTATCGACCATCAGAGATGTGGATCGTATATTAGTAATGCAAAATGGTCGCGTTGCTGAAACAGGTACACATGATGAATTGATTGAAAAACGTGGCATTTATTATCAAATGTATACGGCTCAATGTAGTAATTGGGACTGATTTGTTTATGCTTATTTTATTTTCTCATTATGTATATGACATTATTTTATTAATTTTCTAAGAAAAAACTTTTTTAAATATTAATAAAATTAACAACTTTAATATCAAATTTTTAGTCTAAATTTGGGAATATCATCTTCTTCATGTTTTTCAACACGATTTTCGACATACAATTTCTCCAAATGGTTGAATACATTCCATTGTGCACCAATCATCAATCCTTTCTTCAAATTCGGATAAGTAATCGCTACAATTTCATCAATTGCAATAAATCGATCAGTTGTCCGACTAAGTGCATCGAGAATTTGTTCCTCTTTTTGCATGCGATGATGAATATATTCATCGATTTTCTTATGAGGATCATTCACGACAGGACCATGGCATGGATATATTTTATTAGCCTTCAATGACGATATTTTTCGCAATGAATGTAAATAATTGATCAAATCATCGAATACAGCTGTGCCTTCACCAAGTACATTGTCACCGGAGAAAAGATTATTTTCTTCTTTTAAAAACGCAATTAAATGATCTTTAGCATGACCAGGTGTAAAATAAACTTTGAGTGTCGCACCCTCAACACTAATCTCATCTTCATCATTTAAATAATTTAATTCGAAATTATTTTTTGCTATATCACCATCATAATCTGGACATGGATATTTATATACTTTACAATCTATAAATCACATTAATCCATTATTCACAAAAGAATAGATCAAACTTTTTAATTGATTACCTTCGTGAGCAACATGTTCAAGCACTGCTTTTGTACCGCCAACATGATCTGGATGCCAGTGTGTTAGCAATATTTTTTTCAATGATATTTTGTTTTCATTAACAACATTTTTCAATACATGAATATATTCTGGAATATCTGGTTCACCACAATCAATCAATAAACGATCTGATCCTGTTCCAATGATGCTAATTCAATTGATAGTCATTAGATATATAAAAATATTAAATAATTAAAAAAATAACTCACTATGTATTTGTACCTTGTAATGTAAAGTGACCAGGATTACAACCAAGAACACGAATAACACGACGTGATAATTTGCTGACTTTTGGTATCACAGCTGTCATATTTTTCTATTTATAATTGTCTTGTTTTATTATTATTTAAAACTATCAGAATATGATGAAATATTCATGCAATCAAAAGTAAAGGTACAAATGAACTTTTATCATAAAATCTTGAATAGTTGAGAGGTTTTCAACGAGGTTGAATAAAATTATTTTCCTCTAGTCTCCATATTCTCTGAAAAACTTAAAATTAAAGGAACGACATATGAATTTTATTTTAGATTTTAAAATTTTATTATTTAAATAGAATTAATGAAATTAGCTCATTTTAAATATCATAATTAAGCATCAAATCCAATTAATTCGTGATTAACTTTGATCAATGAAAATTTTTCATTACAAAATTATCTCTAAAATACTTGCAACGTATGAATATGGTATAAAAAATTAAAAGACTTTAAATTTCAAAACATTTCACAAAAAAAACACATTTTCTATAAAAATGTCTCAAATTTCAATTTCACGAAATGTAATTCGAATAAAAAAATTATTAATTGATTCCAATTTATCAATTTCATCATCATATTTAAAATTTTCAAATTTCTATCATCACAAATATTATTGCTATGGTTTATTGTCAAGTATTCGGCCAAATTTTCATACTGACAATCATGAAATTAGTCACCGTCAATTTGAAAATCAACAAAAAAAACATAATAACCCAATTCGTTTGAAATGGGATATAATCACAGCAATATTGGCTTTATTAGGTATTGAAAATATTGATAGTGATGATAAAAAAGAATCACCATTAATAATGATGATAAAACGTGGTATATTAGCTAAACAGCGTAAACAATTTCATCAAGCTGAAATGTTATTGCATACAGCATTGAAAATGGCACAAGACTTATCGTATACGGATGCTGAAACATATATATTCGATATAATGGCTGATAATTATTTCGAAAAAGGAGATTACGAGCGTTCAATTGAACTTTATTTAGAAGTACTGTCAAGATTGTCTAAGAAAGAAGATTTTACAACTGAGAGTGAATCTTTAATTGAGATAAGCATTAAATTATCATATTGTTATGGTCAACTTAAACAAATTGAGAATGCTGAAAAAGGTTTCCAGTATTCAATCGATACACAATTGCTACGGATAGCATCGTTTTATGATGACAAAAATTGTAAATTATTAATCGAATATCCATTAAATGAAGAACAAAAAAATTCATTAGCATTATTAGGCATGGCATATGATTATTATTCGAAACATTTGCAGCAATTGTCCATCGAATTATTAGAGCATTCATTAATTTATCGAGAAAAAGCACTAAAAATATCGATAATTATTAATGGTGATAAACATCCACAAACATTGATACTGGAAAATGATATGGCCGACCTATTTGTTCAATTAAAGAAATATGATCATGCAAAATCATATCTGCAAAAAGCGATCGATAAAGCTATTGATTTGAATTATGAATATTTATTACCAATTTTTTATTTAAATTTAGCAGCCATTCATGATCAGAATAATCGTCAAGATTTAGCAAAAAAATATTGTCATGAAGCAATGACAATTATGAATCAATTAAAATCTCGAAATGATTTTGATGAACAAATATTAACGGATAAAGAGCAGATAAAATTAATGGAAAAATGTGAATTATGTTTGAATGGTTTGCAATTCTATTGAGATGTTTCGATTTTGTCCGATCTGAATTGAAAAATCAATCATTATTTTTTTTGCCAAATCGATAATTGTTGATTGATATGATTGACATATATTTATGTTAATATTTTTCATGATTTCACCGATTTTATTTCTCTAGTTTTCACCAATTGATTATCACTCGGTTGATTATAATTAATATTATAAAGGAATACAAATTTTATTTTGTTTATATTTATAGCTTTATAATTGAAATTTTTGTTGAAAATATTTAAAAATAAAATGAATTTTGAATGTGATCAGGTTTCATTTGATGAAAATTTTGTTTTGCATTTTTTCAATTCATAAGAAAATATTCGAATGGTTATGCTTGATCTGGTTGATTTTTTACTTGGAATAATTTTAAAATGGCCAATAAAAAAAATAATGAATTAACCAGTGATTATTTGAACCCTCGTAGACTACAGCGTTCATCAACAATATTGAGTGCGAAAGAAATCACCTGTGGCATTGGTGGCTTTCAACCACATTGGCTACAATCATATGCATCAGCAAAAATATTTGTGATTAATTTTTCAATATTAGCAATATTACAAGGTGCTGTGTTCACCTATATGATAGGTATTATATCAACATTAGAAAAACGATATGCATTCGAAACAAAAGTTAGTGGTTTTCTGTTGATTGCCGATAATTTAAGTGAAATGGTATTGAGTCCAATCATCGGTTACCTTGGCTCTAAATATAATCGTTCACGTCTAATTGCGTTCGGTGAGATGGTGGTTGCATTTTCTTGTATTTTGAGTGCTTTACCATATTTTATTTATGGAACGGCATCACATCTTACATTACATGGTCAACATGTCATGGGCAATAAAACAATTAATTTTGAACTTTGTTCAGATGTTGATGATTTATCTTCAACTTGTCAACTAAATGATGATGGCAGTGTTGGCGGAAGATCGACCGTCATTTTGGCTGTTGTTATTCTTTGGATTGCATGTCTATTGAATGGTCTTGGCTACACTGCATTCTATACAATCGGTTTGCCATATGTAGATGATAATATCAAGAAAAAGAATTCCCCGATTTATTTGAGTACGATTTCCACGATTCGTTTGCTCGGGCCCACTCTTGGATTCTCATTGTCATCAATATCGCTGCGTTTTTATGAAAATCCATTAAGTATTGCATATTCCAATTGTCATGTTCATTTTTTTTAAGTATATTACTTTGATTATTTTTTCACAGACCCACCTTCATTCGATAATCATGACCCAAGATGGATTGGTGCATGGGTAATTAGAAACTATTTAAATGATGAGAATTTTCCTCTTAATTTAAAATTCTTAGTGGATTGGTTTTGTTGTGTTAGGAGCATTGATTTTTATATTCACAATACCGATGTTTTTCTTTCCAAAATCATTCATCAAAGCATCAGAAGAGGAGATGAGAAAAGATGAAAATGATTCAACTTTTCAAGGTATTGATTACAATTTGTTAAATTAGTCAATGGTTCAAAAAATACTATTTATTTCATCGAAAATAGATGTGCTAAAAAGATTCAAACGATTTTCAAAGAACAAGCTGCTACTGTGCCACGTAATAGGTGGTGTGTTTCGTTTAGTTGGTTATCTTGGTTATTATGTTGTCAAGCCAAAATACATTGAATTACAATATCGTCAATCAGCATCGAGTGCATCATTTTTTACAGGTATCACATCAGTAGCAACAATGGCAATTGGTACAATGGTTGGTGGTGTTATGATACGTTCATTGAGACCAAGTGCAACCAATATTGCTATATTTGTTGTCATTGTCGAATTCTTAAGTTCAGTTGCAATATTCGGTGGCATGTTTTTACAATGTCCAACACCACAATTTAATGGTCTCGAACAATTGAATCCAAGTATTAATCCGTATGTTAATCTTTTATCTTAATTTAAATAAACTCAAATTCTATTTATACACTTTCATCAATTAACCAAAGATTGTCGACAAACAATTTTCAATGTAATCAAAATTGTCATTGTTCGGCTGAAATTTATGAACCAGTATGTCATAAAGAATCAAATATGAATTATTTTTCACCATGTTTTGCTGGCTGTAAAGAAGCTTATGATGAAAATGGAATATTGGTAATTTAAAAATTTTATCATTTCCAAATCTCAATATGATTTTTACGAATAAATATAGACCTTTAGAGATTGTTCTTGTACATCAGCATCCTCATCATCATCATTTTCAAACATTGTAACATCTGGTCTTTGTCAACATGATTGTAATCGTTTTCCAATGTATATAACACTGATTGCATTGTCTAATACCATTGCATCCTTGGCAAGAACTGGTGACACATTGTTGACATTAAGGTATGAAAATTTTCAATCAAATCATTTTGAAACATATATTTTAATCTGCACAGAGCTGTTGATCCGAAAGACAAAAGTTTCGCAATGGGTGTAATGGGTACCATATTTGCTGTGTTTGCATTTATACCATATCCATTAATATTTGGTGCAATCGTTGATTCCACATGTTCAATTTGGGAAAAAACTTGCGGAAAAACTGGCAATTGTTGGCTATATGATCTGGATAAATATCGTGTATCGATGCATATGGGCGCTTTTACATTTTTAATGTTAGGTGTTATATTTGAAGTTGGTACAGCATGTTTTGCTGGACGTATACAAAATTTATATGATGAAGATGATGATGGTAATGATCGAGCAATCGAATTAAGACCTAATAAAAATAACGATGATGGATTGAATAATAATCATGATATCGATGATAATATGATCAAATTGAATTAAATCACATAGAGATATAAGTTTCTTTTTTTACAAAATTTTTAACATTTTTTTCAGGCTAAATAAATTTATTTTTGATCAATTATAATTATTTTATCTTCGTTTCGCATCATATTTCGATTTAAAGAGGCGAATCAATATTATTGACAATATTTTTAAACAACAAAATCTTCCTGCAATTCAATATGATTTGTCCTGAATTATTCCAATTTTTTCAGTCAAAAACTTTATTTATAAGATGGAACAGTTTTACGTGAATTATATGAGAATAACCGGAACAATATCGATTATTCACAGCCAACAAAAGGTAAACATTGATTGTATGTTGATTGTCATTTTCGTATAATCAATTAGACATTATTATTATTATCTTTGGTCTTGATATACCAAATCAATTTTTTTTTCTTGAAAATTGATATTCAATTTTTTATCATTGTTTTGAATTTCATTTGAATGGTTGAAATTATTCATCATTTTAGTGTGTGTATCTGTTTTTAGCAAGTGATAAGAAAATTTAAACAAAATCATATTTTCGCTGATCATTTATACAAATAAATTGAAATGATTAGATGATTTTCGTTTCATATTTACTGTTTGAAATCAATTAATCAGAAATAATTTATCGGTATAGATATATTTTTCCATGTCTGTTTCAATTTTTATCAATATTATTATTTTTCTCAATTTCGTACTTTGTTAATTGTGTACAAATTTTCATTTTGCTAGATGTAAATGTGCTGTAAAATATTATTGTTGAATAGTTTTTTTTTTGGTGGTGATTTATTGTTTGAAAACAATTACGATTATGATGATGATGATTATCATCATCAAATGAAATTGAATCGCGTATTCAAATTGTTTGTGTTATTTTCTAAATTCATACGACATTTAGAATAGTTTTTGATTAGCTAATTGGAATAATTGCTAAATCAGTATCGAAAAGGTTAAGGACTCAATCAGCAATGGCAACAGCTGTTATTAATGATGGCGGCGGTGGAGGCGGCAATGTTGTTGATGGTAATAATGGAACATCAACTTCAAATACTGGTGTGCATCAATCATCAATTAACGATCCGCATCAATCTCTACAACATCTTCAACTACCTCAAAAATTACGTTCAGAAACATTATTAAGTTCAAAAGAAGCTACTTGCGGTATCGGTGCATTTCGGCCACAATGGATGCAACCATTTGCATCGGCCAATTTTTTCGTCATTAATTTTTCAATTTTAGCCATTTTACAAGGTGCATTATTCACATATTTGGTCGGTATTATGTCAACATTAGAGAAACGTTATGCATTCGAAACAAAAGTTAGCGGTTTTCTGCTGGTTGCAGACAATTTAAGTCAAATGGTAGTCAGTCCTATTGTTGGCTACCTTGGATCAAAATATAATCGTTCACGTTTAATTGCGATAGGTGAATTAATTGTTGCATTTTCTTGTTTTTTAAGTGCAACACCATTTTTTATTTATGGGACGGCATCACATCTTGGTTCACAAATTTTAAATCGTACATTGATAACCAATTCTGAAATGTGTGTTTATAAAAAAGACATAAAAGATCATACATATTGTGAACATAATGAAGGACATTCAACAGTACTATTGGCTGTTATCTTATTGTGGATTGCATGTTTTTGCAATGGTCTCGGTTATACTGCATTCTATACAATCGGTTTACCACATATTGATGATAATATTAAGAAAAAAAATTCACCAGTTTATCTTAGTAGCATTTCGACAATACGTTTATTAGGACCAACATTAGGTTTCATATTATCATCAATTTGTCTACAATTTTATGAGAATCCATTGCGTAAGTATCCATTGTGAAAATTATGAAAGAAAATTGATTTGAGCAATTATCATTATTCTCAGTTCCTCCATCTTTCAATAATCGTGATCCACGTTGGATCGGTGCCTGGGTAAGTGATTAGATTTTTAATCTATAAATTTATTGGTGTAACATTTTGAAATGATTCTCATAATTATAATCAGTGGATCGGTTTTCTTATACTTGGATCGCTTATTCTTATTTTCACATTGCCAATGTTTTTGTTTCCAAAATCATTTACCAAATCATCAAGTGATGAGAAAAATAAAAAAAATAATGATGATAATACTAAAAATGACAATGAACAGATATCTAATGTTCAAGGTTGGTTTTCCCAATGATTAAAGGATTCTGACAATTATAATACTTTTTAAACTCTTAGATGCACGAAAAGCATTTTTACGTTTCATGAAGAATCCATTGCTCATTTGCCATATGTGTAGCGGTGTATTTCGAGTTATCGGTTATCTTGGATATTATGTTGTGAAACCAAAATATATTGAATTACAATATCGACAATCAGCATCTAGTGCTTCATTTTTTACTGGTAAAATTTTAAAAAAATTAATTTGCTATTGTTTAATTGATTAATTTATATATTTCAATTGAATTATCAAATTATCAATTAAAGGTGCTGCCTCTGTATTGACAATGGCTGTTGGCACAATGGCCGGTGGTATACTGATCAAAAAATTGCGTCCAAATGCACGAAATATTGCTATATTTATTACATTAGTTGAATTATTATCATCGATGGCCATATTCGGCGGAATGTTTTTGCCTTGTCCAACACCAAATTTTTTTGGTCTTGAACAATTGAATCCTAGTTTATCACACAATCCTTATGGGTATGCATTAATTGTTGACACGCTTTATAATATTCTGTACAATTCATTGAAAAATTTAGATTAAATCAACATGATTATCGTTGTAATCAAGATTGTGGCTGTACTGGCGAAGTATATCAACCAATCTGTGTTAAAGACGGGAATGTGAATTTTTTCTCACCTTGTTATGCTGGTTGTAAAACATCATTCCATTTACCTGGACATGAAGTTGATGTAAGTTGATGTCATTCTATTTAGGAATATAATTGGTAATTTTTCAATTTTCCATTCAAGACATTCAATAATTGTAGCTGTGTGGCTGCACCACATGTAACAACATCTGGTCTCTGTCAAAATGATTGTAATCGATTTCCAATGTATATTTCATTGATTGCTTTATCAAATACGATAGCATCCACTGCAAGAACTGGTGATACATTGCTAACATTGCGCTCGGTCGATCCACAAGATAAAAGTTTTGCAATGGGCATAATGGGCACTGTTTTTGCTGTTTTTGCCTTCATACCATATCCATTGATATTCGGTGCTATTATAGATTCGACGTGTTTGATTTGGGAAAAATCTTGCGGCAAAACTGGCAATTGTTGGCTATATGATATTGACAAATATCGAATTTTTATGCATATGAGTTCATTTACATTTTTGATGATTGGCGTTTTCCTCGAATGTGGTACTATTTGTCTTGCTGGTCGCATTAAAAATCTCTATGATGATGATGAAGATGAAATACAATTGGAATTAAAATCAATTGAACCGCCAACATCATCATCAACAACATCTAATCAAACACAACCTAAAATTACAATCACCGAATCGCCTACAAATTAATTCATTTATTTTGTAACATTCTATTCATTATCTTTATTTTTACTCAATTCATTCTCAAAATTGTTCATCGGAACACAATCATTCATTGAATCTATTATGATGCAGTATCATCGAAATAATATTCATATTATTTTACCTAAGAATACTCAGAAACATTGAATTAATTTTTTACTTTTATTTTATTTACTATTTAATTAAAATTTTATTGAAAAAATTATTTATTCAGTTTTGCACATTTTAGCTTGATGTTTTGGATGATTTCGCTTTATTTTCAATGATTATAGCTGAAATAGCTGCGACAGATGATTGGCATAACGTTGATCTTGCTGATGATGATGACGACGATGATGATTGATTTGGTGATGGAATAAATGAATTCGATGCAGCAGCTGACGTTGCCGCTGAACCTCTATTAGATTTGCTTCTTGATCCTGTAACACTGGAATTCGTAGATGATGGCGGATGAGCCGCTACAACAGCAGCAACAACACCTGATGACGATGGTAAATTGATTGATGGCCTTGACACTGGCGTTAAAAAATTATGTGCTAATTGAACAAAAATGAGAGATTAGAATTATTTTTGTATGAATAGAATAAATAACGAACCGGTTACAAATACTGGAGCTGCTGATGTCAATCTGGATGAATTCAAATGAGTATTATTTGAATTATTAGAGTTTGGATTGTTATTATTGAATAATGCCATTGCATTATGTATTCGTATTGAGCCAGTTAATTGGTCTGTTTGTGTGTTTGTTAGTTGTTGATTATTAACATCATGTATTATATATGGAACATGATGATGATGATGATGATTATTCGGGTGTTGTGATTGCTGCTGATGTTCAGAATGATCATCACCAGAAATGTTATACAAATTAGAGGTAGTCAAATGTGATTGTTGTGAATTTTGTGATTTATTAGTTACATCATCTACAGTAGTCATCATTGTAAACATTGGCATTTGATTATGATTTACAATTAATTGATTAGATGGATCAATAATAATTGATGGTGATACTGTTGTTGTTAATGGCGTTGATGATGATGAGGATGATTGTGATAATGGACTTGTACAATCATTTCGTACATTACTATTATGTTTTCGCATATGTTTTCTTAAATTAGATGTTTGTGAAAATTTATCTCCACAATCATTACACTGGTAGGGTTTCCCAGAAAAATGTGTTAAATAATGTTTTTTAAGATTAGAACTTTGATCAAATACTTTCGTACAACCAGGATAGTGACATTTAAATGGTTTTTCACCTGTATTTTATAATAGACATGAATTCAATTTCTAGATAATTTATGCATTATAGATCTTACCACTGTGTACTAATTTATGTTTTTTCAAGTTTGATTTTTGTGAAAAACGTTTATTACATTGATGAAAATCACATACATAAGGTTTTATATTTAAATGTATCAATTTATGTTTGTTTAAATTTGATGATTGTGAAAAACGTTTATTACATTGTGGAACATCACAAAGAAATGGTTTCAAATTCAAATGTACTAATTTATGTTTATTCAAATTCGATGATTGTGAAAACCACATACCACAATCGGCCCAATCGCATGGAAATAATTTTTTTGCTGTACCATTTCGACTATTTTTCGCTTTACTCGATGATTTGGATGATGATGATGAAGATGATGATGATATTTCTTTTATTGGTTCCATTGGTTTTCGAGGTCTGCCGCGTCCACGTTTGAGATCAGATTGATTTTGTGGTTGTGGTGGTTGCTGCTGTTGTTGTTGCAGTTGTGGTGGTTGTGTGGTAAACAATATGGCATGTGATACATTTGAATGATTCGGTTGTTGCGGCTGTTGTGGTTGATGATGATGATGGAGATGATGAAGATGTGGATTGGATTGATTAGTAATATGCATCTGTGGTTGTTGATGATGATGCGAAAGTTGTCCAACATTATTTTGTTGTTGTTGTTGTTGATAATGAGCAGCAGCAGCAGCAGCTACATTCAAATTTTCAATTTTACCGGTCAACAGATCGTGTGTGATCTGTGATGCGGTCGTAAATGATTGTGTCGAAAAAATTTTGGTATGCAGTTTTTTCAAACAACTAAACAAAAAAAAATTTTTCTTCTCAAATATATATTATTTTATACAATAATAAGTACAATATTATTATTATATATTTTTTTATTTTTAATGAAAAGAGGAGTATTTAATATTAAAAATAATAATAATAATAACAATAACAATGATAATAATAATGAAAGGAACAAATATATTCTCTTGATGAAATCTTATTATTACTATTATTTCTATTTATTGTTATTATTATTATTAGTGTTCAGAAAAAAATGAATAAAATCATAATAATATAAATATAATATAAAATGAAATGAAAAAAAAAATTGAATGAATCAGAAATATAAAATGGAAAAAATTAATAACATAAAATCATTATTATCATTATTGATTTAGTTGTTGTTGTTGTTGTTGTTGTTATTATTATTTGTTTTCATTATTATCAATGTTATTATTATTTCATTTTCGTCTTCTTTCATCAAATAAATAGAAAGAAGGCAAAGAAGGAGATTCCAATATTCCATATGATCCACTGTGTGTGTGCGTGTGTGTATGAGTCAATTCGATTAGTGGTGGCAGAGTAGTGGCAAAGAAGAAGCTGAAAATTTTTTTTGTGAGCACATTTTTTCAGCATCGGGTAGTAGCATTAAAATTGCTTAATGTTTTATCTGGTTCGCTAAAACCGCTCCTTCATTCATTTGAAAAAATTGAATGAATGAATTTATGAATGAAATGATTGTGAAAAAAAATGGATCCACCCAAAAATGAAAAAAAAAGAAGGATGAGGAACACAATTTTCCTCCTCTTGTATATTTGCATTATTTTTGGAAAACGTTTCGGCGTGTAAACGTCAAAATTGACGTGTTTTTTTTCAAAATCCGAATTCAAATTCATTGAATCAGCTGAAAATATTCCGGCAGGAAATTCATTGAGAAAATTGTGTTTCATTGAATTTCAATGAACTTTTGACTTTCTTGATTTCGTTACAATTCAAACAATTCCAACAATTTTTACCAAAGAAATTCAAAGAAAACGCATTGATTCATCCTCGAGTGATTATTTTCTCGAACAAAAAGCTGTCGAATAACAATCAAGATGAAACAAAATCTACAAACTCATCACCATCGTTTTTTGAAAAAAACATTCTAAATGATAATAATTATCAATAACCCAGAAGCTAAAATGAAAATTTTTTTCTCCATTTTCATTATTTTTCATTAGAATCTGATCATTCAATAATGCAAAATACAGCAATACCGAAATGAAATGAAATGGAATGAAATAACAATAATAATAAAAATAAAAATGAATGAAAAAAAAAAACTAAATTTGAATTGAAATAGAATGAAATGAAAATAATAATAATAATAATAATTTATTTTGTTGAACACAAAGATGAAAGCAAAAAATAAAAAAAAAGCAATAATAATAATAATAATAATGGCAATGGTAATAATAATAACAATGATGATGATAATAATAATAATAATGGCAATGGTAATAATAATAACAATGATGATGATAATAATAATAATAATAACCATAATAATAATAATAATAATCATTGATGATAATACTAAACAACAAACATTTGAAATTTTTTCAAATAAAAAAGCTTTTCTTTTCTCATTTCATTCATTACATTCTAGTTCAAAGTTTGAATGTTTATTATTATTATTATTATCATTATTATTATTATTATTATTGCTTTTTTCCATCAAAATGAAATGAAAAAAAATTGCACTGAATTATTATTATTATTATCATTATCATTATTATTATTAGATTGAATTGAAAATGAAGAATGTAAAATGTGAATACACATTCAAATGAATGAATGAATGAATGAATATTGAAAAAAAAAAACTGAAGAAAATACAGAAAGTTTTGAGGTTCAACGAGAAAAAAATAACAGCAACAACGATTACGTAATGCCAAGTTTTTTTTATTTTATTTCATTCCATTCTTTTCTATTTATTTTTTTTGAATTATTTTGAAATATTAGAGTCCTGACTGTTTATTATTATTATTACCGTCATTATTATTATTATCATTACTTTTTGCCATCAAAATGAAACGAAAAACGAAATAATAATAATAATAACAATAATCATTTTTTTTATTGTTATTATTATTACTACGGGGGATCTGGATGGTTCAATGGAAGTATGGATGGTGTTCGGTATCAACAACGATAACACTGTTGATAGAGAAAAATCTGCAGTCTGCAGAAAAGAAAATTTGATGGTTATCATGATCCATCAAGTTTGATCGTATTTGAATAAAATTGTTAGTCATCATCGATGATTATGATGATATTGATCAATTTAAAAAGAATTATCATTTTCGTCATCACTGATGGCGAATTTACTTAAATATATAACTGATAAAAACAAATTCATCATCAAAAAAAAAAAAAAAAAAAAAAATGATCGGAAAACATTTCAAATCAATCACAACAACAAAACCATACGGATGTTAATCGTTGTTTCGAGGCATTTTATTTCTATGTCATTTGATTATTTCACATCAGAATTTTTAACAAAAAAACTTTGATTGAACAAATATCGAAGGCCAAAAGAAAAAAAAACAAGTGATGTGATTACCAAAAATTTATCGGCGCAAAAGAATTATGGAGGGAAAAAACCCATTAGTTAATCATACCAAAATTTTATTATTATTACATTGCCATTCACAAATGGCTAAACGACGGACGACGAAGATATATATTTTTTTTTACTGTACATATCATCATCATCATTATTATTATTATTATTATCATCATTGTTGCATTCGGTCGTTATGATTGTGATTATTATTATGGTTATTATTATTATTATTGCTTTTTTCAAAAAAAAAAAAAAATTCAACAAAAGCTAAATTATTATTATTATTATTATTATTATTGCCATCCATAGTTTCCAATGCAGCTTTAGACAATCGAATAATGATGGCAACAGCAGCAGCCATTTTTCATTTTGGAAACAAACAAAAGAAACAAAAATTCAATATCAAAATTAGAGAATGAATTTTTCATCGAATACAAGGAAAAATATTGGAAAGTTATTTATTTATTCATATCTTCAAAATAATTCCATTCAAAATACATAGAAAATTAGATTAAAAAAATTTAATATGGATTAAAATTTTTATGCAAATTTTTTACGTTTTAAATTATCTTGACTATGGTCATCATCACTGACTAATGATAATTTATTTTGATGCTGTATTCTTCGAAATATCAACATATCATAACGATTTTGTAGTTCTTGTTTTTCATCCGTACGTCTTTGTAGTTCTAATTTAGCTGTTTTATATAATGATGATATATTATTTTTCAATATATTCAGCTGTTTATCTTTTATTAACAAATTTTTTTTCAATGAATTATTTTCATTGATTAGCTTTTCATTTTCTTTCATTATTTGTTTTAATTTATTTTCAATTGTATATAATTTGCTGTATGCATGTAATTCATCAAACAATTGATCATCATCGATTTTGATTTTCAATTGATTTGATGACTGTTGAGCATGCTGTTTTGGATGTTTATCATCTTTATTGTCATTGGCAAAATTTAAATCACCATAAATATCAAAATCATCATCAGCATGATTCAAATTCATTTTTTATTGTCCAAAAAAATTAAGAAAACAATAACAATAAACAATTGAAATCTGACTGAAAACATTGAAAGCGCGCTTTTCAAAAAAAAAAAAAAAAAAAAATTTCGAGAAATGTCATGTTTATACGATGCAAGTTTTGTCAAGGGTAGTTTTTATTCATGAAAAAATAGAAAAATTTAAAAATCTAAAAACTTAATCAAATTGATCAAACTGCCGTAAATTTTACTTTAATATTGACCGATGCTAATTCAGCAACTAAATATTGTAACACAAATGGAATTGCCACATTGACGATATGTTCAGATGAATCACATAATTTACAAGTCCAATATTGTATCGTTTCAGTTGATTCAATTAATTCATTATCTTCAATATTATTGGTGTTTTTATTATAATCATCGTTTTGTTGCAAATCTTTGTTATGAGCAGTCGAAACTAAATATGGTGATAAAATTGATCCACATTTTTTACACATATGTACCATTGTTTTATCAGAATTATTGAATAATCTATCTTGCAATAAAAATGTAGTACCATGTGCTAATAATGAATCACGTTCCATTTCACCAAAACGTATGCCACCGCCACGTTTTCTACCTTTAATTGGCTGATGTGTAATTTGATCGATGGGCCCGGTTGATCTAACTTGATATTTATCACCAACCATATGTCTTAAGCGTATATAATAAACAACACCAATAAATATTTGTGCTTCCAATTCACGACCATCCACACCGCTAAACATTTTTTCTGTGCCATAATAATTGAAACCATGACTTTCTAATAATTTACCATAATAATTGGATGCTAGATTATCTTCAGAAAATGTAAATGGTGTCGAATCATGAACTACACCATGCATTGATGCGGATTTGCCTGCTAAAGTTTCAATCATTTGACCAATTGTCATACGAGATGGAAAACCATGTGGATTGAATAGAATATCCGGAATGATACCACTTTCCGTGAATGGCATATCTTCAGCTGGCCATAGAAATGAACAAATACCTTTTTGTCCGTGTCGATTGGCAAATTTATCACCGATTATAGGCGAACGTCTTATCAAAAATGAAATTGCAACTCGTGTAATTTTTGTTTGATCACCATCGCTCAATATTTTTACATCAAATATGTATGCTGGCTCAGAGCTTTTATATTTATGAAATTTGGTTCGTTTTTCAATCATATCGATGTATGCACAAATTGGATCATCTTGACAAACTAATCTACCAGTGAATGGTAATCCATCTGAATCGAACATTCCAGCATATTTTTCTTCGACATCTATCGTGGTCTCATCATAACCAAATTTGAGCATTAACTCTTGTGCTTGTGTCGAACGTAATCCGGCTATTTCGTATAAATCAACGATTTCCGTTTTGTGTATGACACCAGCTTGAAATCCACGTTCGATGGATGCTTTATTCAATATCATGGCATCTTCCATATCATAACCTGTGTATGATATCACAGCGACCACTGCATTAGTGCCTAATGGATAATTATCCAATGCATAATTGTCATATGCTGACGCACGTACTAGGGGTGACTGTGGAGTTATCACCGAATACATCTTATTATCAGAACGATAACGTAATGTATGACTAGCTGTACCCATAGTTTGTTTGGCCATCTGACATGAATACATATTACGTGGACTCGGATTGAAATCCGGATATGGTATTTGCCTTGCCAATATGCTTAAAAAACTTGTTTCACTTATTTCTTGATGTGTTGTGACATTCAGTATTAATTCAGACTGAGTGACACAAATATCCATATAACATTGTTCAAATGTCCCAATAAATTCAATTGTTTGTGTCTGTAAATTGAATACAGGTCTAATCATACGTGATGGTGTGGAAAATAGATATAATGCTGGATATTGTGTTGCTTTGCTAGTTCTAGGCACTAAACCGATTTCCAATGTCATTGGAATTTTTTCTTTGCCCAACGTTTTCATAATACGTAATTGATCTGCTAAATTTTTAACACTATCATCTGCTATAAATCCTAACGGGCGGCCATCTAATATCACATTTAAAAATTTTGAGTCAGGCTTGATTGGCGAATCTAATGGTATCATACCGAAACTTGAAAGAATGCCTGATAAATGTCTGACTGATTGTTGTGTATTAGTAATTTGACATAATTCACTGAAATGATTCAATAAACCACATGGTGCACCATCAGGTGTGTGCACAGGACAAAGGAAACCCCATGCCTCTGGATATAACTTTCGGCATGCTGTTGTTTTCATTTCACTGAAAAATTGTCCGCGATGGACCGAGCGAAAATGTGCTAAAAATCGCCAAAAATTAATTTTCTCTGCTTTCACAGCCATACCGGTTGATTGCATTAGACCGAGACCAGTTTTAGACTGCAAATAACCAGTAGTAATCAGATGTTCCATTGGTTTTGTTATTTCACGATATTTTGATGATAATGCTCTGCGTACCATAGTTGTGGTCAATCGATTTGATGATGAATCAATATTTCTAGATTTCGATATTTGAAACTGTCTATCTATTGCTTGTTTGACCGTTGTTAAAAATACTTGAAGACGTTCCAATAATAAAGCAAAATAAATATGACCAGATTGATAAATTTCATGAAACATAGGATTATCTGGTTTTTCTTCGGCACATTCTCTTTGAACAAATGAGAACAATTTTCTTGTCATAAATGCTAATAAATTAAATTTATCAATATTGGAATTCAAATGTACTGCAACACATTCCCTATGATTCAAGAATACAAATATTACATGAAAACCAAATCAAACTAAGAAAAAAAATTACCTGAAAAGATTATCCGTAATTTCTTCATCACTATACCATGATGGTGCTTCAAATTTAATGCGAACACGTTCACCAATATATTTTTTGATTTGTTTAGTCGTATATAATTTTTCTTGTTGAACTAAGCGTAACATGTTTATAATACATGAATGAAAAAAATTATCATTTTCTCGGGTTTTAATTAATTCATTAAAAATGAATTGATCGCTACAATCATATAACACTTTCAACACCAATATTAATGGCAAAAATATTGGTTGTTTATTGTAAAAAAATTTCAATTTCACTGTTCCATTTGTTAAATAATGTAAAACCATATTTGCACCAATTTGATCATTACGCACACACCTGATAGATATACCATATTCCGAAAAAAATTGTCCACTATCTTTCCATGATGTTCTTACGATTGCCATTGGATAATTACGACGTTGTGCAATTAATTTTCGTATTAAATATTCATTGCCATTCATTATGAAATAACCACCGAATTCTTCAGCATCTTCTTTATGATTCACTAATTCACGACGCGTCAATTTTTCTAAATTACATCTGTTTGATTTTACCATGATTGGAATTTCACCAACAACATCTTCAATAATATCTTGTACGCGACCATTCAAACTCCAGTTCATAGTCAATAATACTTTTCCTTTATATGATGTTTTAGCCATACGGCATTCGGATGGATATAACTTTTTCATCAATGATGAATGATGTGATGTCAATTTTAGTTCATTCTTCATTGGTACAGTCGGATGTAATATAACACAATCCATTATTTGTAAGACAATTTTATCACCATTTGTTAATTCAAAACCGATAGGATTTATGTGTTGCAAACCTTTTTGTATGCCTTCATTGATCATAAAATTAAATGAATCGATATGCGCCCGTGCAAGATTTTGCAATGACTAAAAAAATCGGTAAATAATTGTAAATTAAGGACATAACAAAAAAAAAATCAATTACCCTTGTTTGTTCTTGTTCAAGATCGTTCCATTGTTCACTATTGATAAATTTTTGATTCGGTTTAACTATCGATGATTCTAATTGTTCACGTAGATCATCGACAATATTTTTTGATTGTTTTAATTCAGTTGTCATGATGTTGTCAATTGATCAAAATCGAAAAATATGAAAAAAAATTCATGCATTTGTGACCACGTGAGGAATCTATGAAATTATTTTGATATTTTTCCTCTGAAAATGGAGTGTAAACGTCAAATTTGATATTAGAGCTTGATAATTTCTTGAATTTTTCATGGTTCAAAAATTTTTAAACGTCATTACTGGAGTGAAAAAAATCGATTGTTTCTATTCTGTGATCACCATTATTCATTACTCAATCAATTGAAAAATAACCACGAATAAAAATAATTTAAACAATTTCATGAAATCAATTTAAGTTTCAAATCGAAAATGGCTCATACTATTGTTTTATTTCAACCAGGCAAATTAGAAACACGCACTTATTGGGATTTTGATTCATTAAATGATGCACTTGAATGTATGTTTTTTAAGTTAATTTTTATGAATTAAAGTCAAATTCAATTTTAATTTTAATTTTTAGATATTTGTCATCTTTATGAATTACATTTAAAAGAAGATAATCCTGGTTTAACAACAATCACATATGATATATCACAATTATTCGATTATCTTGATTCATTGACTGATCTTAGTTGTTTAGTGTTTGTATCATTTTACTTTTTTTTCTGTTTCATTTCATTTCAAAATTTTTATTTTTCTGAAATTTCAAGATTTCAACGTGCCGCCAATCTTTATGCACCATTTCCACGTGATTGGATCAAAGAAAAAATATTTGTATTTTTAAAACGTGAAGCAAGTAAAAATTCAAATGCAAACAGAATTCAACAGCAATCATCATCATGATCATAAAATAGTATTTCTAATCTAACATGATTCATTTATTCCATTTCATAAAAATTTAATTGTAAAAAAAATATTTTTTATAATTATCCTTTTTTCATACTCTCATATAATGTATCTATGATGCATGGTCACTTCTGAAAAAACAAGGAATTTTCTCTTGACATTAGATTGACAATAATTGCGAAATTGGTGATATTTCCAACAAAATAATTCAGCTTATGCATTAATTACGAATCGTGGGGTGAAACTGATTATTTTGATTCTAGATGGATTGGCTCTTAAAACATCTTTAATTATCTATTTGAAGATCTAATTTTACTATTATAATTTAAATTTGAATGAAATTTATCATATTTTTTATGAAATTCTGCTTTTCACTTTTTCTATATATTTGATGTATTATTTTGATTGAACTGAATATATAGAACTTTGATATTTTCAAATCTTGAAAATTCATGATTGATATTATATAGAATTGAGTCAATTGGGAAAAAAATGGATGAACCAAATTCTATTTTTGTTGTCATTTTGCAGTCAAGAAATTTGTCATTTGTCCTTGCCATTTTTGTTTTAATATTTCATTTTAAATATCTTCAAATGTGCCACAAGTCTTTCAATCAATTTAGATGGTTCAATCTTGATATATCAAGAATGATGATAAGACATGAATGATTGATCAAACGATGGATCAGCAACAACAAAACAATAATAATCAATTTGATCATTCAAATCCTCAGATAAGACCATTGTTTACACGTTCAACTTGCAGCCATACAATTCTTAATAGTCCAAGTTCAAGATGTAAGCTTCACATAGTTAGCTTGAATCAACGTCAACAATTGAATAATTATCGATCAAATGAAATTGAATCATCATCGGATAATCAAAGGCCACCATCAAATGAACGTTCAATGTCAATGATATCGACACTATCAACACTACCACAACATCAACAGCAGACAAAATTTCAATCATCATCGACCAATACAATAACAGAAATATCATCATCATTATTATCATCACCTAAATCACCGTGTCAAATTAATTTTGGTTGTAATGCAATAACTAGTCAAATCGATCGAATAACAACCAGTAAAAATTTTTATTCATTGCAATCACCTACAAATTGTTCGAAAATATCATCAACAACATCACGTACATCATCGTTACGTTCACGTTCATTACAAGGATTTTTTCTCAACAATAATGACAACAATAATCTTAATAATCAAAATGTTAATTTTTTAAAAAAATTTTATACAAATTTTATATGCATTTGTTGTTCAATTGATTGGTTAAAATTTGGTTTCAAATTATTATTGTTATTTACGGTATTATTTTGGTTGTTTTCAATAATTACATGGATGTCAATAATGCCACGTACAATGCCAATCAGTTTAACAATAATTACATCAATGATGACAATCGGTTTGATTATATCATTAGTAATACAATCAGAATGGCCATATTCATTTGAATTTATGCCAAATAATAATTACATTGCAAACAGCGATGATGATGATGAAGATGATGATGATGTTGTTGTAGATAATGATATGAAGATTAAATCATCAAAACATAGTAATAATAGTAATGATCAAAAAATTAAAATAAATAATGGGTATAAAAATGTTAAAAATTATGTAGATGATGATGACACCGTCGATGATAATAGTTTAATAATAAATATGGCACAAAAACATAAAATATTTGCACAAAAACGTGAAGAATCGAATGATTCTGGTATTGTTGATCATAATAGTATTTCAACAGTACATCAACAACAACAACAGCATCATAAGCATCAACAACAAGAATATTTAAAATTAAAACCACAGGAAATATCTGTGATACAAATGATGAATGATAACATTACTTGTAATAATATTGACAAAAATGATCATTATTGACGATAATGGATATATTGGTGAATGATAATAATTCGGTAAAAGTAAAATCAATGATAATTGATCAAAATGAAACAATTGCGATGATTTTTTTCAATTATTCAATGATCAAAAAGCCAAAAAAATCAAAATAAAGGAAAATACGAACAAAATATTAAAAATGTTTCTATGTCCATGTTAGCACAAATGTTTTCAACGAACAAAACACCCTGAAAAAAATACCACAATTCCAATTCCGAATCCAATTTTTGTACGAAATACCACATTGAATGTCTTAGGCTACGGCCAAGCAAAAAACAAACTAAATCGATTTCGAAAATAATGATCATTTACTTATGATGACCCTATTCGCATTCAATTCATTGACTCATTACTATCATCCATTTATGATTCATCACTATCATTCATTCAATTCATTTGTTCTCATTGAATTCATATAAATTCCAAATAAATAAAAATTTCACATTCACGAAATTGAAAAGCAATTTTTTTTTGTTTTTTCGTTTTTGTTTCATTGAATTTTTTTCGATTTTCACATCATAAATAATTTCTAATGCCAATTTTTCTTCTTGTTTTCATGTTCAAATTCTCAAATGAACACTGTATACAACAATATCACCAATGGCAGCCCTCAAATGAACACCTTTGATCAAATACATTTGAACTAATGAACAAATGAATTTTTCATTTTTTCATTTCATATGTCATCTAATGAATAATGTCGTTTTTCATTTCCATTGTTTTTGTTTTTTTTTTTTGAATTTTAATTTCATTAGAAATAACAATAAATGATAATGATAATTTCATGCATTCATTTGATTTATTAAATTGAAAAAGAAAATTTCAATTGAATTTTAAATTTTTACTCTAAATTCTTCTGTGAATTTTTTTTTCGGTCATTATTTTAGCTTTTGTCCACCCAAGTTTCATGGTAATTTTTTTATCGAATCATGTTTCGATCATTTTCTGCTGTGTTATTGTTGTCTGATTGGGTCAATTTGTCCGATTGGTTCATTATTGTTTGATAAATTATTTATGGTCATTTGTATTGTATCGATATCGATTTATTATACTGAATTTTCGATTTTACAATTTTTTTTTATTGTTATTATAATCATAATTTTTGAAACATTCAATCAACCATATCGATAAATCCATTTTAAAAAATGAATAAAACAAAATTATAATAGATAGTTTTAATATACTCATGAATATTTATGAAAATTTGCCAATTTTTTTTCGATTTTTAAATTGGAAACAAAAATGAAACAAATCACATATCTTCATCATCATTGTTACACAATAATCATTATCATCATTTTAAAATAAATTATCCTTAAATAGACATGACAAATGACAATCGGTAAATAAAGTTTAATGAAGTTATAATGATATACGAATTTTTAGTAAAATGATGACAATATTCAATTGCATACGCATACATATTTGTATATTTTTGCCATTTATTGAACACAGGTAGCATTGAAAAAATAATTCGCCTGAATTTTTTGTTTTACATTTGATCCTAAAATCCATTTAATCGGATTGATTTTGAAATTGAAAATATTTTTAGAACAAGAAATGATCAAAGTTTTAGAAAAATTTGAAAAAATTGAAAATTACATTGATTCATTCAATGAGAAAACTCTCGATGAGAAAACCAAATGAAATCAAAATTACCATTTTAAAAAATGGAAAATACCAAGATGATAATTACTTGAAATGAATCTTCATGTTTTTTGGAACGATATTAATATTAATTATTAGTACATGTTGATTAATTGATATTCAGATATAATAATGATCATAATAATAATTCATAATAATCCATAATGAGAATGAAATTTGACCGAGAAATTCAACACAAATAATCATAATAATGATGATCAAAGCATTTGTTGTTTCGAATCTTGATTTATATTTTTATTTCTATTTTTTATTATTTTCCCATGAATCATTGTTTTTTGTTGTTTTGGTCAATTTTTTTTCTTTTTTCATTTAGTCTATTCGAATAATTTAAATGATAAATAAATATAAATGTATTACACCATAAATTCATCATAATCGATGATTATGATGATGATGATGATGATCATTCATTGTGATTTTTCTGGATGGCCAAACATTTTTCTTTCTATTTTTTGTGTTTTTTCCAAATGAAATGAATGAATAAATATAAATTCATTATACAAAAATATATCATTGTCATTGTTGATGGTTAATTTCTATATTTTTCATTGTTATTGGTTATTGTTATACGTTTGTCTGTTGGTTCAAAGTAATAATAGTAGTAATGATAATCATTTCAATCCACAATGTTTAACGATGCGTTTAATGAAGAAAAAATAAATAAATAAATCGAAATGAATGAAGAAAACGAAACGAATGCAGAAATGAAATTGGAAAATCAAGGATTGATCATTGATATAAGAGTAAGTGTCCACAAAATGACAGCGAAAAATGAAAAATTTCATTTTTTTGGCTAGTCGTTGGCTTCATTCATTCATTTGATTTATTTCTATTTTTTTCTATTTGACTACTAAATACAGTAATATTGAATGAATATTTGTCAATCATCTCATTTCATGCATCCAAATCACACATACAACTAAAACACTGTTACAATCTTTGTTTGAAATCAAAGAAAAACTATTATCATAAGAGATATTCGGTCATGATGCTAACAATGATCGTTTGTAAATTAACAATGGTAAATTTAAAAAAAGAATTGAAGGTAAAAAACACTTAGCGGTTTGCCATTTTTATTCCAAAAACTGAAATTCAAAATTGAAAATTATATCATCATAGGTGTGTTTATCAATATGTGGAAATCTATAAGATAAATGACCTTGGACACACACACAAATACATTTTGGATAACGAAGAAGCGAAAAATTTGAAATATTTTAATTTTACCGCCACTTGAAGAAATTGAATGTATATTCTTAGTTCATTTCGAATCGAAAAACATCTCTGCATTTTTATTTTTCTTATCTTGTTCAAAGCTATTAATAACGACAATATGATGGTAAAAAATAATTTGCTGGTCATGGTTTTTACATCATTGTCATATGAAAAAATTGAAAAACAAAAAATTCATTGAAAATGATCAACATCATCAATAAAATGATAACAAATGAATAGACATTGTTTTAACGATATATCATACATTTGCGAATGCATATAAATTGTATCATTGTTTGAATTTTTCTACTATTTTTAAATTTAAAATATTTAAGAATTCCATCTATTATGATTGTGATTATCATTGCGTATTTCATTATTCATTACAAATAAATTTCAAATCAATGAAATGATTTTGTTTCGGCCGAAATCCATTAATCATTATTTCAATATTTTCGAGGTTTTTCAGTTTATTCTTATGTGACAGTTTCGATTTGGCTTCAAGTAACATTATATAAAGAAATTAGCATTTGGATTACATTTGGATCTGAATTATTGTTATTCAAATCATTCGAGAATAGTTGAATGTCCAATGAAAATGTGTCTGCGTTTATGGTGTTGGTGTATGTGATTGTCTACAAAATGAACCTGATGAATTTGAAATTAAATAAATTGTACGGATTGAATCGAGTGGAAAAAATGTATTTGATCGTGAATCAAATATGAAAATATGAGAAATTCAATGTTCATATTTATCATTATTAATATGATGATAATATATGGATTCATATCAAAATTATAGAAAAATTCTCACAATTTATTAAATATCACTATGATTGTAATTAGGATTATTATTAATATCATTGTTATTATTATCATTTTTAATTTTCTTTGATCTAAATCACGATTTATTTGATTGTGTTGTGCTGGCAGTCGTTGTTATTGGGGTGTGTGTATTATCGTTATCATTTCATTATTTTATATTGTGTTATTATTATTTATTATGATCATTTTTCAGATGAATTTTTTCTTATCTCTGATACAGAATGTATATATTGAATCAAAGCAAAGCGAAAAAAATGTCACTTTTATTAATAATGATCATCATCTAATAATGATAATAATAATCATGAATGATGATTGAAAAATCATATTAATGATACAATATCAGTCCATTATATCATCATATCCTTCATGATCAAGAAGAAGACAAGAAGATCAAGATGAAAAAAATAGAAATTATTTAATCGTGAAAATTGTTTGTTTGCCATCATAATGCCATTTCATTATTATTATCATTATTTTGGTTATTTAAGAGAAAAATTGATTACTTTTTTTTCAATTTTCGTTTTATATTTATGTTTTCAATTGTGTAATAGAAATGTATGTATGTTTTCAATTGATTTTTGAAAAAAAAACTTAGAGAGAAATTTTCGTTTCCATTTTACGGTTAAAGAATATATTTTTCATTTGAAAGAAAAAGGAATCTATCATGCTTCTAGAACAAGAACAAGAAAAAAATTGTTTGAGATTCATCGATATATTTATTTTTTTGAAGACCATTGAAATAGCGACAAATCGTTTAGACATTGATATATATCATTGAAGTTTTCATTGTTTTTTTCCTTTTTCATTTCAAAGTTAATGCAATTTTTATGCTAAATACATGTAATTTATCATAGATAATTGATCTAAAGATAATTGAAATTAAATGTTTTGATCATCTATTTTTTGTTTAATCCTGTTTAATCAATCATTTAAATTTATTTGACTTGATTTTTTTTATTTTAATGAATGCATACGTACATGTCTTTAGTGCATTTGTTTTTTTATCAAAGATAAAATTTCGAAAATAATCAATCAGGTTATTAACCAAATTTGTATAATTCTAATAAATGTTACAATGACAAATCAATCAACTGTTCATTCGTCAATATTTTCGTATTGTTTTGCATCTAAATTTATTTAATTTTAATCAATTATTTTGTATAAAAATAAATAACATTTGTTTTATCATTGTTTAATATTTTCAAAAATTGTTAATTAATTTATTTTTTTTCAAATCATCAAATAAACGATGAATCGTTATAAATTTTTATCATTTTACATCTTGATTCATTTTCATTTAATTTCAAATATTGATTCAACATCGAAAAGCAGCGATGATTTTAAAGCAAAAAAATTAAATGATGATAGAAATAATAATAAGACGAATTTATTGAAAAATTTAAAAATATCCAAAACAATCAGTGCGATTAAACAATTGAAATTGCAACCGCAAGAATCACGTAGACAAGATTATTATTATCAACAACATCAGCATCAGATCGAGACAAATGAATTAAACTCGCCTTATTATGATAACAATATTAATAATAATCAAAATCTTTATATGCCATTCAGTGATAGTAACAATAATAATGATGGTTTAAGAAATCAAGCTATAAATTTTTTACATAATAATAATGATTTTAATAATCATGGTACAAATGTTTATTCAATGATTATGCCATCATCATTGAATAATGATGATGACGATGATTTATTACAAGTGTCTGATAGTTCAAATCAAAATTCAAAAATTTCTTGGAATAACGATAATTATGATAATTATAAAAATAATAATAATAATTCACCTCCGTATTATCGACGAATTTTTTCATTCAAACAAAACTCTTTGAATAAAAATATACAACAGCATCAGTCATTATCATCGCCTTCTTCATCAACATCATCATCATCATCATCATCATCACCATCACCATCACCACCATTAGGTATATTATTAGGCCGCCCTATTGCCAATGCTTTGGATGATCGCATTTATATACCAGTATTTTAGTAAGTAAAGGTAATTACAAATCATAATAATTAATATTTATTCATATGATGATAATAGTCCAGAATCATGGATTGTTCCGCAATATCAAACAATACCAACATATCCGCAATATTATCAACAATCAGAGCATAATTATTATCCACATGAATATGAATCATTTGTGGGACAAACACTTACTTTACCGGATAGTTTAGAAGCAGCTGCGTCCACAATGGATAATCGTCATGATCCGACATCGATGTCATTTATGATTCAACAATTAGATCGAACATTGATGCAACAACACTTACAGCAACAGCAGCAGCAGCAACAGCATCGAATGCCGAAATTCGTTAACAAAGAAAAATCAATGAAAAAAGGTATAGGCAATTTATGGAAAACATTGGGAGAAAAATTGAAACCATTTACTGAAAATACAAAACCATCAACTTTGCAATCGTCACCATCATCGCAGATGATTATGCCTGAAATGATGAATGATAATCGAATTGAACAATATAATCCATATCCATTGAAACATATTGGTGGTCCATATTACGTTGGACCACCAGTTCTAGGTACATTTGATGGTCCTGATGTCACAGAATTCGGTATGTGATTGATATCATTAATGAATTCTATTTAAAAAATAAATCATGAATTGTAAACAATCTCGAATAGCTTTAGCTCATACATTGGATGAACAACCGAACGTTGGCACGAATGAAATTGAAACTAATTTTCCAATAAATAATATTAATGATAATAATAATGATTTTTATGAATCACACAATGAATTTGAGTCATCCTCATCACCACAATATTCAAAACGGCCAAATAGCATAAATGTTAATGAGCACAATCGAAAAGAACAATTTCAACAACAACCTTCATCAGTAATATTATCGATCAAAAAACCAAAAAATCAAACAAAAGTGGTTCATAAAAATGAGAAGAAATTGAGCAAAAATAACAATGAAAAATTATCATCACCATGGAAAGTGATTTCAACGGTTATCAACAAGTCTCCGATGATGAAATTAACGCCACCATCAACGATACACAATACAACAATGACAACAACAGAATCTGTGTTCAATCCTTCATCCACATACGAGTCGATGATGAAATCACCGTCAACAACGACAACTGAATCATTGTATGAATCATCTTCGAATAAATTCATGACATTTGTTGATAATGACAACAAAAATAATATAAATATGACCAATGTGGATGGATGGTTACCATCAGACAATCGACAACAACAACAGGATCATGAAAAGCCAACAGTGAATAGCTTATTCAAATTCCCAATTAGTTTTTGAAAAATTTTAATTTAATGATAACCTCTAAACATTTGAAAAAATTTTTGTCAAACATATACAATAGATACGAAGGAAAAATGGAAATTGTAGATATTTTTGTATTGAATCTTTTATCAATAAATTCATTTTATGTTTAATTTTAATTCAATTCCGTTTGTAAAGAACTGTTTTTGTCAAAAATCAGCATCAGTAACAAAGATTTGATCTTCTGGACGTGTCATTACGCCACTTTTTTGATATTCAGCAACACGTTTTTCGAAAAAATTTGATTTACCTTCCAATGATATTTGTTCCATAAAATCAAATGGATTCGGTGTTTTATAATATTTTTCACAATCCAATTCAACCAATAAACGATCAGCACAATATTCAATATATTGTGACATTAATTTGGCATTCATACCAATCAATGATACTGGTAATGCATCAGTTAAAAATTCTTGCTCAATTTTAACAGCATCAGTTATTATTTCAACGATTCGTTTAAATGATGGACGTTTTTTCAAATGATGAAATAATAAACAAGCGAAATCACAATGTAAACCTTCATCGCGTGAGATTAATTCATTTGAGAATGTAAGACCAGGCATGAGACCACGTTTTTTAAGCCAAAAAATTGATGCAAATGAACCAGAAAAAAATATACCTTCAACCGCAGCAAATGCAATCAAACGTTCGGCAAATGTTACGGAATTGTCTTGTGTCCAACGGATGGCCCATTTAGCTTTTTTTTCGACACACGGTAAATTATGAATTGCATTGAATAGAAAATTTTGTTCATTACGGTCAGAAATGTATGTATCGATCAATAAAGAATACATTTCAGAATGAATATTTTCGATAGCTATTTGAAAACCATAAAAGCATCTTGCTTCAGGTATTTGAACATCACGTACAAAACGTTCAGCTAGATTTTCATTTACAATACCATCACTAGCAGCAAAAAATGCCAATACATGTGAAATGAAATGTTTTTCATTTGAATTCAATTTATTCCAATCATTAAGATCATGGCTAAGATCAACTTCTTCAACGGTCCAAAATGATGCTTCAGCTTTTTTATACATTTGCCAAATATCATGATATTGGATTGGAAACAATACAAAACGATTAGGATTTTCACGTAATAATGGTTCATCATCATTATTATTGGATTTCAAGACTTTTTCTTCACTATGTTTTATTGATAATTTTAATGATTCTTCATCATCATTATGAACATTATTGAAATTATTTTCAAAATTTTCATCATTCAAATTGGTTACATCTGCTAATGTTGCAGTTGTTGTATGGCGATTAATAACTGGTGGCATTTTTATTTTCGTCAAAAATAAAATTTCGTTTTGATTCAAAAAAAAAAAATTCACTAGAATTTCACGAGTGACACAAGTTGAAAATGATACTGACAATTGAAATACCTCGATTTATATATGCTAACGATAAACAAAAAAAAGTTGGGCCGCCTAAATGAATTTTTAGCGCCAAATTTTACAAATTTCAGTCATTTCTTTACATTAATATGTATTGTAAATTCAACGAGTGAAAAAAAACGCGCCAAATTTCGATCAAACAATTTCAACAAAGCCAAATCAAATCAATGGAAAATGCAAAAACATTGTCTGAAGAAAACAAGAAAATAGATATGATGCAATGCAAACAAACAGCTGTGTGGCCACAATGCAAGCCATGCGAGCAGCATTCGCTGCATTTTAGTGAGAGAACATGACTTCATAGGAAAAAATTCCATTGTGACCTTACCCACTTTCAAAAGCAAAAAATTCAAAAATGTTCAAATAGTCAAAGCGATTTCATCATCGATTTTTTTATTTCTATTTTGCTTTGCTTTAAGATTTATGAAAAATCACAAATGTGGCGCCATCTGGCAGCGAAGTTATTCAAACTTTAAAGAATTTCTTAAATTGGAAAATGAAAAAATTAAAGGATTATCAATTGATTTGATTCAATTTTGGGCGAGAATGTGTTTACAGATTTAGATTAAAATAAATAAATAAAACTGAAAATCATGAGCAAACCAAATAACACATTAAATATTCAAATACCATGTTTATCACCAATTATTTCTTTTTTATTTATTTACTTTAAATTGTTTACTTTTTTCCATCATTTCTCAAATCCAAATTTTGCAATTTTTCATTTTTCTCATCAATCAAAAGGAAAATGTAAAATTATCAATTGGTTCAATTTGGTTTGTCGATTTACTATCGACAATAGAAAGTAAGCAAAAATAAATCAATTAAATGATTTGGCAAAAAGTGAGCAAAATTAGATTTGGATTAATGATTATAACGATCAAAATCATTTCATTTATCGTTACATTTTTTGTTCATTCATCAAAAATATGAAATTATTTCGAGGAACTGATCATCATCATCATCAAACTATAATCTTTTTTTACTGAAGAATGAGAAAAATTTTCTTCTTTCGTGGAAAAACTTGTCCAAAATAATCTAAATGATCATCGGAATAGAAAATTTAATTTTGTATTTTTCATAGTAGAAACATTGATTTGATGCATGCATATTAATATCTCAAGATTCAAAAAGATGTTTTTTTTAAAGCGGATATATGCATGTTTTGTATGTGTATTGACCAAATGAGACTGCTCAAAATTATTGAAAAAATAAAATAAAACCAAAACAACAGCCACTATCATATTTATTTATTTGTGAAAAAAAAACAAAAAACTCAAATTATCATCAAGTTTTCCTTTTTTTTGTTGTTATTATTATTATTTCGCATATATGTAATATGCTTGTATATGATATTTGAATTGAAAATTGTAATAAATGAATGAATGTGTATGTATTTTTAGTGAAAAAAAGAAGAGAAAAAGAAAGGAAAGAAATAGAAATTATGGAAGTAAATTGAATTGAAATAAACTAAAATAACAACAAAAACAACAGCAGCAACAAAAGCGGCTACAAAGATCAACCAACCGACGACGACGACGACGACGATACACGTCAACAAAATTCTGGGATTTTTTCAGTTAATTTCTTTAGAAAAAATTTACAAATGTAAATTGTTAAATTTTCTATGTGAAAAGAAAGTATAATTGAATAATTTAAATCATATTTCTACCCGCTTTTTTGCTAATTATCTAATATTTTCGTATCGGTTGATGTTTTGACTTTATCTCGGTGATTCTTTAATTAGTATTCATATGGAATTATTCATTACAGTAACAACAACAACAAAATATAATTCAAATGTTCATTTCAACTATTGATCGATATTCACAATAAACTATTTTGTATTGATAATAATTATTCAACAAAGTGCAACCAACAATTATTCAGCAACCAATTAGATAAATATTAATTAGAATTAATAATTAGTTCAAGAATCAACAATCGTAATATATTCATAATTTTAAACAATGGCAATTAAACGTCGTACCGGTACGATAAAATCACCACCAATCTTATCGCATGAATTTTTCATACAAAATCATGCTGATATTATTTCCTGTTTTGCTATGGTAATCGTTGTATCATTATTATTTCAAGCTACATCACAATATGCTGCCAATTTTGTTGCATTACAACATAATACAACTGAAGGTATGTTTGATTTTATGATATTCAATCTTAATATTAATGATATTTTGAATTTTTTTTTACAATAGTATTTGGCAACCCTATGGCATTATATTCGAGTGGACCTAAAGATTTTTGTGTTATATTTTTCTACTTTCTTATCAGTATAGTAATACATGCTGTTGTCCAAGATTATGTGATCGATGTAAGTTATTTTTTAAGCCTTAGGAAGAATCCAATTAAAATTGTACTTTTTCATTCTTTTAAAAAATTCTTAAAAATAGAAAATAAATCGAAAATTGCATCTATCAAAAACGAAACACTCGAAATTCAATGAAAGTGGACAATTACTTGTATTTTATCTATTATCAATATTATGGGCAGGTGAAATATTACGTCGTGAAGGTTTTATCTTATCATTACAACGTCTTTGGTCTGATTATCCAGAAAGACATGTTGAAATGCCATATATAACTAAATATTATTTCATTGTGCAAATTGCCTATTGGTTGCATTCATTTCCTGAGCTTTATTTTCAAAAAGTTAAACGTGATGAATTATTTAATCGTTCCAGTTATTCATTATTATATCTATTTTTCTTTGCGGCATCTTATTATATGAACTTTACACGTATTGCATTATGCCTTTCATTAATACATTATTTGTCCGAATCATTATTCCATTTATCACGTTTATTAGAATTCTCTAATAAATTAAAGCTATATGGTTACATTTTCAAGATTTGGAACGTTATATTTGTATTAGTACGCTTCTTATCAATCAGTCTTTCGGTATTAACATTTTGGTATGGTTTTGCGGCCACATCAACATCATCTATCGATTTTTCAACAGGAAATTTCAACACACCATTAATTCGGTAAATTTGTTTTAATGAATATTTCAAATTTAAATTTATGAAATTTCATTCTGTTAATTTGTTAGTCTATTTTGTTTAACAACAATTGGTTTCCTCCAAGCATGGATGATGTTGAATTTTGTTACATTCCATTTGCAACGTTTACGTGAACGTGCAGCTGAAATAGCAAGACGTAAAAAGAATGCATTACAGCAACAGCAACAACGTCTGCCAAAAACATATGATTCGGATATAAATGATTTACCTGAAGTTGATCAACAACAAACAGCAACGACGACAACGAATTCAGCGGTGAACAATAATTCATCACAAAAAATACATTCACCAAAATCTGGAAAATTAAAGACTAAATAAAGGCAACGGAAAAAAATTTAAAAATAAATTTAACCAAAATTGACCAAAAACAAAAAAGAGAAAAAAAAATCAAAAACATCATTTGAAAACAAATATTTAAAAAAATTTTTAAAATATTTGCCCACCTTATCACTTTTGTAAGATCAATCAATTTAAATCAATGCCGAAAAAACGAAATATTTCGTTACTAAATCAAAATATTGAAATATGATTTATGAAAGTAAACAACAAATATCATTCCTTTAATAATATCATTAATATCAAAAATTCAATTTATTTTTATTTTTCAAATTTTATATTTTTTCTGATGAGGAACAATGTTTATTTGACATTTTTATTTTTTATTTTTTCTGTCTTCAATGCATTATCAAAACAATGCCCACCAATTTATTTTATTCTATTTTATTTTATATATTTTAAAACTATTTGAAATGTATTCAACAAAACAAAAACAAAAAAAAAAAAAATATTTTTCCATATAATCCACAAAATATAGAGATCATCATAAAAAAACTAATGTTTTCCATTTCTATTTTTCCATAATTGTTTCTTTATATTTGTGTTTAATTGTTAGAATTTTCAATTTTTTATTTTCTAAATATAATTCCATTTATAATTAAAATCTTTAAATGTCCATTTGTTGAATTATTATAAAATATAATGATTATGATGATGATGATGATGATGATCATTATTATGATTGTTCTGGTGTCAAAAATGGCACCAAAACAAGACAAAAATTCATTTTATTTCATTTTTTTTTTCATTGATTAATAAATGAAGATTTATTTTTATTTTTTGATTATCATTTTTTTTTTTTTTTTTTTTTTTTGAAGATGGATGTTTCGCTGTTGTTAATATCGATGTTGATGTTGTGTTGTTGATTTTGAGTTTAAAATTTAAAATTGCCGAATAATTTAATTATGAATTGAATCAATTATTACAATTTTTTTTATAATTGAACAAATTCTTTCTAATTTAATTAAATAATTTTCGCTTAATTTTTTTTCATTTTGATTTCAATATTGATATTGATTCAGATTGATTGATTATTATTTTAATTATTATTATTCATTTATTCATTAATTTGTTTGATCATAAAAAAGTCATGTAAAAATGTAATAAATATAAATTAAAAAAATTAACAATTTTATTCGAGTTTTACGTATTTCATATACATAATTTGATTTAATTTCATATATAAAAGGTGATTTCAAAGCTGGACATTATTTTTTTTCTTTTCATTTGTTTTCTTTGCTTAACTTTTGTGGATTTATGAAAAATTTTGGATTTAAAAATGAAATTTAAGCTCTATCTAACACTATCAGGTAAATAATTCTTGATTTTGTTTTATTTTTGATTTGATTCGGTTATTTTTTATTTTTTCGCAAAAATTTTTTCACAGTGTTAATGCTAATAGGTTTAGATGCCATCATATTGATACAATGTTTTCCGATCATCATTTCTCCAGTTACAACTGCTACGTTAACTCCTATTTCTGCAATCATTGTGCCAGTGTTTCGAGCAAATGTTCCATCACCATCGCCAATTATTAATCCGATTATAATTAAACAACTTGTTCCGGACGAATCATCATTAGTTTCATCATTAGCACGACAAGATGTTCCGGTTTCTGAGGTCGCTGAATCAGCAGCAGTCTCAACAGATGCTCCATCTGCTACCGCTGAAACTGGATCGACACAATCCCCTGATGTTTCCTCTATAATAGAGCCAATTGATACAGTTGTTCAAAATCAAACACCTGCTTCAGAAGCAAAACCGGCTGAGCAAGTTGAACAAATCGTCCCTGTAACACCAGCTCCAGCAGTTGTTTCGCAAGTTGTTGAATCAACAACTTCTGTTCCAACGCCTTCAGTAACCGAGCCAGTTTCAACTTCGGTAACTTCAGTCAATGGAGAGGCTGTCGCATCTTCTGAACCAGGAGTCTCAGATCCATCAGTTGGTACGAAACCTGTTGTAGTAGTTGCCACAACACCCAAACCAGCAGATCC
Source organism: Psoroptes ovis (assembly GCA_002943765.1). Taxonomy (NCBI): domain Eukaryota; kingdom Metazoa; phylum Arthropoda; class Arachnida; order Sarcoptiformes; family Psoroptidae; genus Psoroptes; species Psoroptes ovis. The sequence continues at coordinate 538,354 of PQWQ01000013.1, read as the reverse complement.
AGTAGAATCCGCAGTCAAAGTTGTTTCCCCTGCACCAATATCGACACTTGCTGAATCAGTCGCTTCAACGCCTGTCACTGAAGCAATTCCTCAAGAAAAACCAGGAGTGGTCGATCCACAAATCAAACCAGCCGTTCCGAGTCCATCAGTTTCTGCAGTATCTGCGGTATCTGCTGCAGTTGAACCGGTTCTTGAAAAACCCATAGCAACAGCTGCTACTACAGTCAAACCAATCGTTAGTGCTCCAACTGAAACTGTGATTGCTGATCCAGTAGTAAAACCAGCTATTCAAGCCAATCCTGCAAAAGTTTCCGAAATCGTCAAACCACTTGTTTCAACCAATCCAGCGATAACTTCGTTGACTGATCCAACCAAAAAACCAATCAAAATTGATAAACCACTCGGTCCACTCGATTTAGCATCAATAACAGCCAACAGACCGATTATTGAGCAATTAAGCAATTTATTTAATTTGCCGAATCCAGCAGCATTGTTTCAGCCACAATCATTAGTACCAATGAATTTTGTTTTCCTTTCACCACCATTCACATCCCAAAAATCAAAATGATAATGTTTGTGATAATAAATATCTAAATATCAATTATAATTAATGTTAATTTATTTCAAATAATAAGAAAGATAGAATATTAGGAAATTAATTATCCCAAAATGATTGTCCATCTTTTTCATAAGCATATTTCCATATAATGAATTAAACAGATGAATGAAAACAATAAAATAACATCATAGGCAATGTCGTATGTGATAATATCTATACGAATATTTCGCAAAAATATTCATGTATTTTCTTATCAAATCATCTACTCCATTAAATCTCTTCCTGTGAATAAATCTCTCACTTTACCTATTTGAGAAAAAAATTCAATCAAATAACGATTTGTTCAATAGTATCAATGAATTGAAAAAGTGACCAATAATTTAGCAAATAATCAACTATTGGTGCAATCAAAATATTGAATAGAATAGAGAATGGATATAGACATGGTAATGAATTCCAAGATTCTTTTGTTATGATGGCCCATTTAGATCAAGTTTATTCATATTACAATACATTTTTCAAAATTACATTATATCAATCATATTTTAAACCTATCGTCTCATTATTACAATTATTTATTGATATAAAATGATTCATATGATCAGATTTTGTAATAACATAATCATCAATCGTATCATCGATAATTGTATGAAAATGGACCAAAATGAAATACTGGTATCAATTATGTTCAAGTATTTAGTGGACCAATTTGGATCTGGCTCAATTTTTATATCGATTTTTAATGATCTATGATTGAAATGAAAAAATGAATTCCACAATTTATGAATTAATTATGGCGATTGTGCAAATAAAAAAAGAAACTAACACACAAAGAAACAAACAAAAAATACTTTTAAAGATTGGAAATAACTTATTAAAGTTGATGAAATGAATGTACTAAGCGTTAACATTGCACTAATAGCAATGATAGGCTTTTACATTAATAATCATCATCATGAATTAAGTAGAATGTTTATCTAGTTAAATCATTGCATAAATAATTTAAAAGCAAAAATTATAGGAAAATTTTCAAGAAAATTATTATTAATATGACTTTAATTATTCATATTAGATATGGATATTTTTTACGGAAATTCATTCGAAGAAAAAAAATATTATAATAACATTAAACCATCTATGATGAAAGCTCTACTTACCAATAATAACGAATTTTTAGTAGAAAAATCATTTGCATATTTACCCATTAATATATCGATATGAAAGCATAGTATTATTATCATTATCATTACCATTATTATTATGATCATAATTTTCATTATTATTCAAATAAAATTTCTCTATGAAAATAAACAATAGCTATTGTGCCTTTGCGAATGATATATTGTCATCATTTATAGCTATTGAATGATCGATTCGATCTTCATTATCGCTTTCATTGATCACATTTTAATTATGATTATTAGCATCATTAATATTCAAATCATCGTCAAAATTGTTATTGTTCTGAAATCATTGATTGTTTTTGTTTTGAATCTTTTTGATGACATGTTCTTTTTGTCTCAACATATTAATTAAATGCCAAATTTTGAAATATTATTTCATATTACAATGGTAAAATACTATGCCAAAAAAGCCAACCATTATTATTATTATGACAAATGCATTACGATTATTATTAATCAGTTCAATCATGCCTAAAAATGCACTCGATGAACCGATTATAATTATTTATAAACAATAAACAATCGATAAAAATTGTATTGCACTGTTCAATATATGATTCAAGGATTGTATACTGATGTTAAATTAAATTGTTTCGGAAATGATTTGTTGACAACTGTCTGGAAAATTGACGAATATTTTGCGGAAATTTTCTCATAGCCTTATTGTACAATTGTATAATTGATTAACACAAATAAATTCGAGTAAATTGAAAAAACGAATGCAAAAACACATTGAATCGATCAAAACATATGTTATGATAGTAAATATAATATTGATTGCATCGATCGCATAATCCTAAACAAAATTATCTTTGTTTTTTTATCGACTTTGTTTATCAATAATCGAATAATGATTATGATGATTACAAAACACTCCATTCCAGGACAAATTTCATTTTGTTCTATTTTTGAATCTAATCCAAATGTTTTGTTCGTTTGTTTTGTTTTTGCGCATATAAATCTAAATTAATCCAATTTACCAAAATATTTGTACAAAAATGATGATAATTTGAAGATAATAAATCATTTATCTTCAAATCTAAATATAATATTTTTTTAAATACAAAGTTTGACATTATTGGTTGCAAAATTATTCAAGCTTATGAGAAAAATAACTCATAAGCTTGAATGCACTTACACCAGCAACTAATGATTATAAAACACACAAAATGATCAAATATTTGAAATATTTCAAATTATCAATGAAAAAAGTGGGATAAATTCTCCATTTTTTTTCGTTTGCGCAAATGAATTATCAATGTTGTTGCTCGAATCCAAAAAAAAAAAATCAAAATGGAACAAAATCAATTACGGATTGTCATTTGTCAAAAAGTTAAAATTCCTTTTTTCTTGTATAAATTGTAATTTATACATTCAATAAATGAATGAAAAAAATTTGTCATTATTAATTCAATAACTAATCGTAAATTAATATTTTTTTTGAACAAAATGTTAAAAAAAGAAAAAAATGAATCGAATTTCAATAATAAATAATAAAAAGCATATTTTAATATTCAAATCAATGGCCAAATGTAGGAATCATGGATGAACATGGAGAGGAAAAAAAGTAATGGACATGGTATTCTCACAGTCAAAATAATGGTGTGTATTTTTCAAGTATGGTAAGTACTTCATTTGAAATAATGACTTGAATTTGAAACAAAACAAAAAAATAATCATAAGATCATTGTTAAATCCGATTTATTATTAGTACCATTATTATTATTTTGTGATATATTATGATATTAAACAATTTTTGATGATTTTTGGTAAGGAAAAAAAATATTAATTTTTCCTTCCATCATGGTGCTTGCTTGTTTAATGTTGTTGTTGTTATAGCCGTCGCCATAATACTGCTTTTGGTCATTTATTCTCAATTAAAATCATTCATTTGCTTCTTATTACTGATTTTGTTTCATTTTGTGATTTATTTCATTTTCATTTCCATTCATTCTTTGCTTTGTTGGTTGGTATTCATCTTTTAATAAGTTTGCAAAAGAAAAATGAGAAATATCCAACCATTTAATTCATTCATTCACTTCAATTCAATCATTTAATTCAGTATATTTATTTTCAAATAAATCAAATATTATCAAACATCAAACATTAGCATTAGCAAATACTAACAAACATCAAACATCTGCTGCTGCTGTTGCCGTGTATTTATATTTATTATTATTATTCTTATCAATAATAACTGAATATTTTTTTTTTTTTTTTGTTGCCAACATGAGAATCCAAGTGAAAGAAATGAGAAGAAATGAAATGAAATAAAAAATTTCAATTATTTGCAATTATTTTTTCTTTCCTTTTCATTTCTTATAATTTTCATTTTCAATTCCAAAATTTCTGGGTCCTCAACACAAACCAATTGCAAAATGAAAAAAAAAAACTAAAAATAATATTGAAATAATGAGGCATTGAAAACAAATAGACAAGTAAAATATTTTTCATTTTGATTTGATTTGATTTGATCTGATTTTTTTTCTCTGAGTATTTTTTTTCATTTCATTCCACATTTATTTATTTGTATTAATATATTTGAAACATCTGAAACAAATATAAAACAAAACAAAAAATCATCATTATTATTATTATTCTTGATTCTTGTTGTTGTTGATGTTATTATTTTTGTTAATGGAATGGAATTCGGTTATTTTTTTTTGTATTTTTGGCATTTAGCTGCTGCTGCTGCTGTATTTCGCGTTGATCGTATTATTATTATTATTTAGTATTGAAAATTATCATTTTATTTTGTCTTTTTTTATTTGTTTTTAATGGCAAACAAAAGAATAAAATAAATTTTATATAAATTTGTATAACAATGAAATGAGAATTATCAACATTATTATTATTATTATTTCATTCAATTCAAAGGAAACCAGCGATAGATTAACCAAAAAAAAAAAAAAAAAGAAACCATTGTATCATTTTTTATTATTGTTATTATTATGATAATAATACAACAATTGTTCCGAGTTGTGATATGAATTATATTATAAATTATTTAAATAATAAATGTTTTTAGGGTTTTTTTTGCATCAGGGTTTTTTTCATTATTACGTTTACATTGTTTCAGAAACCGATGTTCAATATTATAATCAAATTTAATTTATATTCAAACATTTTTTCAAATGTTTCGAATGTATGTTTTAAAATTTAATACGATTCAAAAAAGAAAAGAAAAATAACATTAAATTCATAAATAAATAAAATCATCACTTTAGTTGTATAACATTTATTATTATTATTATTCTTTTTCGAATATTTCATTTGAAATGAGTTTTAATAAAAGAATAATTTAAGTTCGATATGATTCATTATTAATGATGATAAATGATGATGTGTTTTGTGAGGATTAAGAAATTATTATTATTATTATTAAGATTTTTTACTTCAATTATTATCATTTTTTTCAAAGCTCGCATGATTTTAATGAACGATTATATGAATAATAATTTCCATGAGATCCGCTGCCGCCACCATGAAAAAAGCTACCACCACCACCGGCACCACTTGAAGATCCGAAACCACCTGAACGATATGCAGATGATGATGATGCACCGTAATTACCACCGAAATTGCTATTATTCATATTATCTTTACGTTGAGCATAAATATTTAGACCAGGTATAATATGTACACGTAATCCCATCGATTCGTTTGCAACCGTTCGTCTAATTGTGGCATTTTTACGTGAAAATGTTACATGTGATTTGCAACAGCAATAGTAGAACAATTTATTGAATGCATCTCGGAAATCACGATTAGTTGCCGCATATAAATATGAATATGTACATGAATTTGAAATGGCAATATACCAAACAGTGTCAAGATAATCTTGTTGGACAGGATTTATTGAATCGATTACCATTGTAACAAACTATGAATTGAGAAATTAAATTTCGATAGTAAATCAAATTATGACCAACATCATGATTGCAATATTTGAAAATTGAATAAAACAAACAAACAAATACATACCAACGGTATCCACATTGCTAATGAAAATATATAAACAATTACATTCGATTGTAGTAGACAACCATCGGTTAATATTAAAGTGGCCGCTTCTGGTGATGTTTCGAATTGTATTTTGTAATTTTTATACATAAATAATGAATATGTAAAATATGATAATGTAATTATTGTACAAAGAATTAGAATGCCTATGGAAATCAATGATTAAAAACAATTTAAGGGTTAAATTGGAATATAATGAAAAATAATTAAATTTAGTAGCAATTCACCTAAAATATATGGATGATATTCGTTTAACATTTTCCAATGTTTTTTATCTTTACAAAATTCTGGACCAAAATGATTTTGATGTTGTAAAAATGGTATCAAAAATCCAATAAACCAAATTAAAATTATCAAAAAAAATATACGACATTTAGTACAACATAATTGATAAGTGTTTAGAGATTTCATCCCGAAATAATTATCAATAGCCAGGAATAAGAATGATAAAAATGTTATTATAAAACATGATAATGTAATCAACCATTGAAAATGACATAATGTCATATCTTCAGTAATATCGGCCATTATTGCTATTGCTGAAGATGGCAATATTAAAATTGTCACTAGTAAATGACCAAATGAGATCGATACTAGAAAACAATTTCCTCGGACTTGAAACGTGTCAATGACTGTTATTGCTGAAATTATAAATATTGCACCCATCGAGCCTATTGTCGATACGAATGATAATAATAACAATTTGAATACACGATTCCATGAATTCCAATTATCTTCAGGTGGCCTCATTATTTGATTTGGATTATATGCATAAGGGTATTGTTGTGAATATGAGGATAACGGCATTTGTTGGTGTTGCTTTGATTTATGAGACAAAATTTGATTTGTTTGTGGTGAACGCTGTTTATGATGATTATGATATCGATAATACTTTTGCTGTTGTTGCTGTTTTTGCTCTTTCTGCGATGCCATGGATGACGTTGAATATTGCTGTTGTTGAGCTGTTGTTGACAATGATGATGGTGCCAATACCGATCCATAATGCACTGATTTTGAATCAATATACGATTCGTTATTATGAATAGATAATAATGTCTTTAATTTTAATGATAATGGCAAACTATCGTTATAATAATTATAATTATTACTAAAATGATTATTATTTGATAATAAATGCTCATCAAGAGCATCAACCATCATTTTGGATAAATTTATTATTAAAATAATGATAATGGTAACAGATGTTAATAATTTCGAAAATATTAGAACGTTTTTCATATAAAAATTTAACGATCGTAATAACATTAATAATATTAACGATGATAATGATGATTTTTTTGGATGATGATGATAATAATAATTTTTAAAAATTGATAATTCATACATTTTCTAAATATAACGGATGCTGTTTATTCATTTGCTTTCATTTAAATTTTGCTTTTGTTTCAATTTTCAATTAGTTTTTCATTTTTTCTATTAGATTGATTTTTTCTGCAAGATCGAAAAAAAATGAAAAAAGCATCATGAATGGTTTTGAATAAATGGATTTGTAACAAAGCAGCAAAAACAAAAAAATTCTTGAGCACTTTAATAGAGGAGAATTATTTTAAAAACAAACAAATGGATGAAAATTAAAACAGAAATTAATTGAATTTTGAAAATATGAAATTTCATTTTCATTGATAAAAGCATAGGAAAACAAACAAAAACGGTCATTATTTTCAAAGAAAAACCTATTAAATGGTTCGTGTGTTGTTTGATAATGTTATGGAGAAATGGGCAGCGTCTAAAAAATGAAAATAATTTCAAAATTTTCTTTTAATTTTTTCCGATAATATTTATTTCATTTCATCCAAAATGAAAACTGCAGAAATATTAGCTTGAATTTAATATAATTTTCATTTTTTCTATTCATTTCGTTGCCCAAAGTATTTCGTGTTATGAAACAAAATTCCAATTTTTTCGATTTGCTGATTTTCTATTTATATTTCGAAGAAAAAAAAATTTTTCATTGAAAAACAACCAAGTTTTTTTTATTTTTTTGATTCAATAAATATTTCAATAATAAAATGAAATGATAATTTTCAATTTACACTACTGGAAAAAAATGACGATTTATGAAAAATGAATAAAAGAATCGTTCAAGGAATTGATAAATTCAAAATGATCGATTCAATTGGGAATGGAAATATACCGAATATATTATATAATGGTGCGAATTATTGAAAAAAATTTGAATATCAATCACTTTTTATCGAATAATATGAATGAATGAATGAATGAATTTATTCAAATTTCATGAAAATTTTTTCGAAAAAAATTGACAATTTCTCATGAAAGAAAAAAATAGACAATTAATTGATTTATTGATGCTTAGTCGATCAAAAAAAAAAAGGAATGATTTTGCTATTTTCAAAATGTGAAATGATAAAAATATGGAAAAATTTTCAGAAATTTTTCCTTTTCTATACGCCAAACAAATCGAAAATCATATTAATTTCAAAGATAATTTATTAAGAATTCATTCATGAATATATCAAATGAATTATTATTATTTTTTTCATGCAATGCATCGTAAATTTTTTTGATTATTCATCGCTGTTGTTTTCATTTTCATTTTTTTTCTTTTTCGCTTCATCTCCTGTGAAATGGTAAACCCTTGAATGTAAGTGGAGAAATATTTTTTTTAGATATTTTTTCATTTCTTTTCATTCGTTTTCTGACTAAAGATTTAATCAAATTTCTTGGCTGCATGTGTGTTTAAATGCTATTTGTTGAAAGCAATTTCATGATGCATTCATGCGAATAGATTTTGTCTTTGGAATATTTTTTTTGTTGAAAAAAATAAGAAATATGAAAATGAGTAAATGAATGAATGAATATATGAAAATTATCTCATCATTCCAGTGATGATGATATAATAATGATGATCAAAAAAAAGAAAGAAGAAATTTTCTGGAACCTTTCATTGAATTTATATTTTCTTTATTTTGGAATTCTGTTGCTAGTTGCCTTCAATTCTTCTTCATTTATTTTTATTTTCATTTTTTCTATTCTCATATTATTTGCATATGACCAAATTTTAATTAGGTTTCATATTTTGTTCTCGGTCTGTACTCGTTTGTTTTATGTCTCAAGTAGATATTCTGGGAATTTTTTACTGTATTCATTAAATTTGCTCATTTATTTTTTTTATCGTTTCATTATTATTCTTTATAATTTGTCGTTTTGATATTAAACAGAAAAATAAATAAATTTTTTTCCTCTGGTCACAATTGAGTGACTGTTATTTTACGCAGATCTAGTTATATCTAAAGAAGATAGAATTCACTTTTGAATGATCACAAACAAATGATAATAATCGAACAAACTATTAAACAACATCAACGATGATATAACAAAAGAATCCAAATTTTTTAGTATTTTTTTTACCATAAAATATAATCATTTAGAATAATAAGAAAATCACTAACATAATCAGATAACGGAATTTTCCCTAGAATTCATTGATTATTGTATTCGAGAAAAAAAATCTCTGATGATGATGACTACAAGAAATTCGCGATTATCATTCATGGTTAGACAAAAATGAAAAAAAGGAAATCAAAGGAAATGAAGCTAAAAGCTATTCAGTTGTTGTTATCATTTTTTTTTTCATTTCAATATCTTTTCCATCATCATCATAATCATCATTTAACAATGATAGTTTTGATAATAAATCAATAACGCTATACATATAAAATGATAAAATAATAATGATGATGATTATAATCATCATTATTTTTTATTTTCAACATTTGGTCAAGTATTATTTTGATAACTGTAATGAGACCGAGCTTAAAGTTTCATCATTTGACGTAACCTAAGAAGAAGAAAGACTGGAAAATTCCACGTGGTTTTGAGGGTAAACAAATAGGTTGCAATTTTGTTTATCGTCGTCCTCGAAACCAGTTTAGGTCAACCTTGTGTACATTGCTTAACAAAGGGTTGACAAAACGTGTTTTTAAAAAAAAGCATTTTTTTTTTCTTATCATTTTTCCCTTTTTGCTAGTTATTTTTTACCAATTTTTGTTCATTGCTTTTTTGATCGTCAACGAATAAAGTTCACTATTTTTTCGAAATGTGTTTGTGTTTTGTTTGCACCGAAGAAATCAAAAGGCAATATTGATTGAAAGTGGTTTATACGTTAAAATTGACCATTTTGAAATTTTCCCAACACACATTAAAATTGATTTAATTAATCAACGATTAATTTGTCCACGGTAAAAGGTCCGCATCGGTTGGCAGAAGTTCGAAAAAAGTTATTAGATTAAAGTAAACTGGTACGTATCGACGATTAAGAAAAAATTATCGGCAGCGAGATAAAATTTTAAAGAAATAGTGCTTTGATCAAGAAAGAATTTGGTATCAAGCTTTTATTGGCATCAAGTATTAAATATTGAGATTATTCGCATCGTCAAAGTTAAGATTAAGAATATTGGTAAAAAATTAAATTATTGATTCGATTGAATAAAGTAAAGTTTAGAAAATAATAGAAAAAATCAGCAATCGTTCAATAACAATGGAATTGCCAACAGATTTGAAAAATAAACTAAGACAATGTCGAACTCAGATATCCCTGGCTAATAAAAGAAACTTCAGTCGTGACAGAGCACTGGAATTGAGAGTCGAATTAGACACGCTGCACGATCAAGTAATAGAGCATCTGGTCGCTACTTGCGAAGAAGAAGAAATTGAAGTGCCAGCAGAATTTGCAGAGAAAATGGAAAAATATACCAATATGATTGACAATTATTTAACAAAATTTGAAAATCAAATCGAAGCAACGATCATCAGCCATACAGATATAATCGATGACAACGACCGCCATAGCAGCTCAAACGATTTCACAAATGGAACAGAAAACGAAAGACAATCAACTAGTGAAGCTCAACAGCAATCAACGCCACAACAACCGATTCAGCTACAACAGCAAGAAATGCCACTACAATCCCTGAATATCCAGGACAGAAATATGAATGCCTTTCAAAAATTGGCTGAAAGCATTGAATTGATGAACATCAACCAAAATCTTCCCCAATTTAATGGTAGTTACAACAACTGGCCATCATATCGTACCACAATGGAAGCAATGGTCATCAACAGCAGCACAATACCAGATCATCAAAAGAAACTATTGATTCAGAAATCCACAGTTGGCGAACCTAATAGACAAGTGAACATATGGATTGGCAACAACTGTTCGCCATACGAAATCTGGTACAATCTCAACAACAGCTATAATCGATCAGAGAAAGTAATTCTAGAACTTAAAGCATCGATCAATAAATTAGATCATGTTAGAAACGAAAACGACCTGCAAAATTTGAAAAAACTACTAGATGTAGTCGAAAATATCGATTTAACATTGAAAAATATGAATTATAATGGCGTATCTCAATTGATTGAAGCTATAGCGATGAAATTATACTATCAAGAAATGCGCAACATAATTGGAGAATGTGAAAACATTTCACAAGTGGCTAATCATATACGCAAAATGTACCAAAAAACAGCGAACATCATTCACAGTAATATATTGACTAAATTTAATAGAAATACCGAAATTAAAGGCCCAAGGATCCAGCATCCAAAAGTGTCATTTATCTCAACTAAAATTTGTGACCTGTGTAATAGTTCCCATCCCAGACAATTTGACTGCGTAAAAAATTATGACAACGCCTTGCTATCATCAACAATTAAAAACAAGAATTTATGTTTCAAATGCTTGAGAAAGAATCATCAAGCTAGAGACTGCAAGCAAAAATTCACGTGCAACATTTGCAAGAAGCATCATGCTACCGAATTACATGATTTCGTCAGATTTAGCAATGCAGCCAAAGTATCATCCATAACAACGAATGAAACGAGAAATCAAGATATGAATCATGATTCAGAATTGGCTAAAGCTAGAGAATTATTAAACGATCTGCGAAATACTGATATAAATTCTGCAAAAATTTCGGCCATCAGTTTGAATGACAATTTCAATTGTGAAAAAGTATCAATAGCTAATATCACAGACGAACTAGATTATATTGATTATGATGATGAAGATTTAGAACAGCCGAATACAAATACATCAACTAAAGAATACAGATCAATCAACGTGTTTAAAATAACCAAATTAGGTCAAAATGAAACACGACCTACAATTTTCGGCACCTGTAAGGATAAGTATTGTGAAATGTTACTTGATGAAGGATCCGATATCTCATTTATTAGTGAAGAATTGATATTACAAGATAGTGTCAAACCAACAAGTAACACATATGCATTTACTCCATTTGGTGACAATGCCTGCAGTAATAAGAAAACATCTTTAGAAATAACCGACGGCAAAGTAACAACGATTGTCGAACTGAGAGTGGCTCGATTGAACGACGACAATCAAATAATTATCGGTACGGATAATTTGCACAAATTATATAATGATGACGTGAATAGACTTGAAAAGGTAACGATGTTTGGTACCGTTCGATTCAAACCAAAAAATTATTGCAATAAGTTATTATATAGTATTAAGAATAATGATGATAATTTAGACAAAATAATGATTGACAACATGAATGACATACTAGATGAAACGAATGATTTTGGTTCAGATAACGACGATTTGATCATCAAAAAGACTGAAAGTGGCAGATATGAAGCGCGATTACCATTCCTCAGCGATATTAGACCTAAGAACAATTTCGAAGCAGCTTTATCGAATTTGAGAAGATTAATTAATGTTTTAGAAAAGAATAATATGAAAGAAGTTTACCAACAACAATTAATGCAATATTATGACAACGATCAAGCAATAGAAGTGATGGATCGAGATGGATACTTTCTGCCTCACCATCCAGTGTATCGCGATTCGGCAACGACTCCAATACGTGTCGTATTCAATGCATCCTTTGGTCATCAATCATTAAACGACACTCTTTGGAAAGGCGATTCAAGCAGTCTTGAAATATTCGACCATTTAATGAAATTTCGATTTGGCAAATTTGCAATTATAGCAGATTTATCAAAAGCTTTTTTGCAAATTATGATACACCAAGAAGATCAAAAATACATTCGCTACCTATGGATCGATGGAGATAATAAAATAAGAATATACCAGTTAAAAGTCTTGCCATTTGGCTTAATCTCGTCTCCAGCAATATTGATGGCTGTGACCAAAAAATTACTCACAGACAACAATCTGCAGCGAATGTCAACATCAATTTACATGGATGACATCATCCTAGCTAATGACAATGAAAATGCTTTTAAAAATGATATTGAAAAAGCAAATGATCATTTCAACAACGCAGGATTCAAACTGCAGAAGATCCATTCAAACAGTAATCACATACAGAATAAATTTGATGAAAATTCAACAGAGACGACAAGAGTTTTAGGAGTTGTTTGGAACAAAAGGCAAGATAAAATCTATATCAATCGAATTGAATTGCCAACGATTAAAACAAAAAGAGACTTACTTTCCGTTATTGGCAGAATATTCGACCCATATGGAATTCTTGATCCTTGGAAACTATTCCTACGAAACGAATTTCGAGATATAATTGAATATAATTGGGATGAAGAATTGCCCGAAGATGTCACCAATAAAGTCAACAAGCATATCCTCAACACTGATTCATTATTCGATATAAACGTTGATCGTCGTATAACAACAAATGGAGAAATTCACGGTTTTGCTGACGCCTCAATGAATGCTTACGGTTATGTTATTTATCAAAAGAATGAAGATCAATTCAATTTTATTTATGGAAAATCTAAATTATCACCACGTAAAGAAACATTGTCGATCGTTCGATTAGAATTATTGTCATTACACGAACTTATTAAGAAATTAGTTAAGATCAAAGAACTTTTTGGGTTACCGTTAGTTGTTTACACCGATTCTCACGCAAACATTGACCGTTTAAAAGTGACACCAAATGCACAAAAAAGAAGTATTGCAACATTATTGCTTAAAATTATGAAATCTGTCAATCAACATAATATTTCAATCCGTCATATTACTGGCCAAAGCAATCCGGCCGATCTCTTCAGCCGTATCGTATCTACTAAACAATTTATAAGAAAATTTAAACCAAAATTTGATACATTCGCGATTAATGATGATAATACGAAGGCCATTGAAGTTTATAAAGTTTCAGCCATTACTGCTGACAGATTCGAATACGCTGACCACATCAACGAATTCAAGAAATTATCTACAATACAAGAAATGTTTGATTTCATCGATAAAATTACAGAGAAAGATATATCATCTATTGATAAATGGAAATTGATTCATCAATTTGCACAATTCGAATTCGATCCAAATAGTACAGCTTTGAACATGGACAATATTGATGGCGTTTTGAGGTGTAGAACCAGAGATCCTCAGTTTTCACCTGTATTTATACCGAATACGAGTAATTTGGTGGACGCACTGATTGCTTATTATCATGAAAAGTGTTTCCACGGAGGTATTAAAACAACGAGTGCACACATCAAATCAATTTATCATATTGTTAATCTGGATCGTTTGGTCAGGAAGTTTATAAGCAAATGCAGAACCTGTGCCAAATTAAGGGCACCAGCGATTAGACAACCACTTGGACCGATTCCGGAGGTACGCACCAATTTTAATGTGCCTCCTTTCAACAACATTGCACTAGACTTTTTTGGTCCAATCTATCTAAAAAATGGTTCTAAAATATATGGCCTTTTATCAACCTGCTTAATATCGAGAATGGTTATCATCGAGATTATTAAATCATTGAGCGCATCGTCAACAAAAATTGCACTAAATAATTTGTTCGCTAGAGTTGGCACTCCATCGTACATTCTCAGCGACAATGGCACCAGTTTCAAAAAATGCTCCAAAGATTTGAAGTTATTGTTCGAAAACTTAGTCACAGTGCAAAAATCTGTAAAAGAACCGATCCAATGGGAATTTTGCTCTCCGTACGCACCTTGGAAAAACGGTTGCGCAGAGCGAATGATAGGTATCGTTAAGCGATGTTTGTCAACATTCGACAAATCATTTAAGTCAATAGAAGAAGCTCGATCTGTCTTCCTTCAAATAGAAGCTTCAATAAACGATCGACCATTAATTTTAGACGATAATAAATGGATCACCCCATTTGAAATCGCGTACGGTAGAAAATCTAACGCATCGATAATTGAATCATTCAACGACACCAACGAATCATGGCCAAAACAATTGATCGAGAAAAGAGAACGATTCAAGCGACTATGGGAATCGCAATATTTAAATGAATTAAGACGTAAAGATCCATCGAAAATAACCGAAATCAAAGTCGGAGACTCCATCCTAATACCTGAATTAATGAAAAAGCGAAATGAATGGCCCATCGCCAAAGTAATTGATATCAAGAAATCATCCGACGGAATTACACGCGAAATTAAAATGGAATTAAATGACAGAATATTGATTCGACCAGTAAACGGTCTCATCTATTTGGGCCGGGAGTGTAATGAGACCGAGCATAAAGTTTCATCATTTGACGTAACCTAAGAAGAAGAAAGACTGGAAAATTCCACGTGGTTTTGAGGGTAAACAAATAGGTTGCAATTTTGTTTATCGTCGTCCTCGAAACCAGTTTAGGTCAACCTTGTGTACATTGCTTAACAAAGGGTTGACAAAACGTGTTTTTAAAAAAAAGCATTTTTTTTTCTTATCATTTTTCCCTTTTTGCTAGTTATTTTTTACCAATTTTTGTTCATTGCTTTTTTGATCGTCAACGAATAAAGTTCACTATTTTTTCGAAATGTGTTTGTGTTTTGTTTGGACCGAAGAAATCAAAAGGCAATATTGATTGAAAGTGGTTTATACGTTAAAATTGACCATTTTGAAATTTTCCCAACAGATAACCATCATCATAATCATCATTATATCGCCGGATATGACAGATATGATTGAAAAAATACAAAAAAAAACGATTTGAATTGTTATTATTATTCATTCATTCATTCATTAATCCATTCATTCATTTTCCAAATATTCTTCTAGTCGAAAAAAATTGAAAGAAATAATAAAAGCTGTATGTTTCCAATGTAAATCTGCTGCTGTTATTAACATTATTTACCAAACAAAAAAAATGTTCTCAACTCTTTATGTTCGAAATTATCATTATTATTGAATTATCGATTCATTTCAAGCAATAGCAGAAGCAAAATAAACATTGTCGATCACATAAAGATGAATAAACATCGAAAACAACAAAAACAGAAACAGTGTTTATAAATAAATATAAGAAAATGTATTTATCAAACAAGAAATTCAATCTCAGTATTTTGCAAAATTCAAAAGAAAAAAACAAAATTTCAAACAAATAAATAATTCAAAGAAAATCGAAATTTTCAAAAAAAAAAAAAAATCAAATATTCAAAAATTTCAAAAAATTCTAAATTTCAACCAAATTATTTGATTTGATTTGTTTTTGATTTGATTCTTGCATTACTTTCTTGATTCAAGATGCATGAATCAAATGCATGCATTATCATATAAATGATTTTTTTTCTTGTTTATGATTTTCTTATATAATTTTCCTTTGAGAAAATGATGAAAAATTTTTCAATTTCCATTGTTGACATGGATACCCAAAACTAAACCAGTGCACATACAAATAAAAGCATATAATTTGCAGAAATATCTAGATTATATTTACATAAACAATGGCACATACACATTAGCAGACATATGTGTGTGTATTTGTGAATGCTAAATGTTTATTTAGGTTTTTCTTTCTTTTCGTTTTCTTTTCTTTAATTCATTTATTCTATTTATTTGCTTATTTTTCAAATGTAAAATAAATAATAAATCAAAAAAAATTCATGTTCTCTCGAATTCTATTCTATTTTTCCATTGAATTTTTCTCGTAATTGATTGATTATTATTATTATTATTATTATCAGAGAAAATGATTTCAATATTATTATTATTATTATTAGTTATATGATCAAAGATCAAAAGATCGTTAAAAAAAGGAATTGAATACATGCATCGTTAAAAATCAATTGAATTTTGCTTAGAGATCTACGGAATTCGGCACGAAATTCCTTTGAAATATCTAGAATATCTTTGAATAAGTGTTCAAGAAAAATATTATTCTAAGAAATCCCAATCGAAAATTCCATACATAAAAACAATATATAATTTCAATTTAAATTCAAATTTCATCAATTTTCAAGCTGCTTTTGATGTTGTTGTTGGCTGAGATTTTGTTTTTGTCATATCATTTTCTTATTTTTCAATTCTCATTCATTTTTTATCGCAATTCTCTCTTTGAATGCTAATCTTATAGCGAAATTAAATGTCAAAAAATCATTCATCTTTCATTCATTTTTTGCTTCATTTCTATTATATTTTCCATACACGCACACACATATGCAAATACAAACATACATACCTTTAATTTATTCTCATTTTCTGGTTCAAAAAATTTTGCGATTTCCAACAGACAAACAAACAAACAAAGATGGATGAAAAGTAAAAAGCTCGTTGATATTATTTGAATGTTTTTTCCTTATTTGAAATGAAAATTATTATTTCATTTTAATTTATTTCGATGCATATTTTTTTTCCCGAATTCAGTTATTTATCTTTCAATATAAAAATATTTGAAATGGAAACTTTTGTCATTTTCATGATTTTTTTCAAGAATTTTCCTTTATTTCATAGAAACAAACAAACGAATGAATGCAATTGCATTTTTGTTTTCATTTTCATGAAAATTTTCAATTGATTTTTCTTGACTTTTCTTTGGTTTTTTCAAATTCGTTAATGTCACTGCAAATGCAATTGAAGACTTTACAATAAAAAAAAAGAAACGAACGGATAGTTTAAACATACAAAGAAATAAATTAAACTATCAATCGTCAATGGCAACCATTGTGAATATGAAAAGAAAAGACGGGAAAAAATTCATATAATTTGAAATTAAGAAAAAATAAAAAACAAATAATTTTGGTTCAATTATGATTATTTTTGCAACATATACATTTCGTGTATCATCAAGTAGTTTAGTACACACAAGAGTGTGTATATGCGTGTCGATAATAAAAAATGTCACAATTTTTTCGTGCAAGAAATAAAAATAAAGACAACAATCATTAAGTCGATTACATGTCCTAATTAAAACAATAATTTTGTCACATTTTCGGCGCAATATTTTTATTGAATTTTCATTAATTGAATTGCGTAATTTCAATTAATTATAAGGGTGAATACCTGATGAATTTTGACTCATTTTGAGCAAATGGTTCATTCATATTTTATGAAATTTTTTTTTCACAAAAAGAAAAATCATTCAAAAATGTTGAATCATGCAGCAGAGATTTGTTGAATCTTTAACTCAATTTCAATAAATAAATAAAGATATGAATTTTTTCCAATAGAAACATAAAATTTTTTGAAATATTTGAAAAATTGAATTTTTTGAATATGAAATGATGAAAAATTTGGAGAAATTTATTGGAGAAAAAAATTTTATATTTTGAATTTGAAATTGCACTTGATTCACTTTGAATATTGATTTTATATTTTTCATATTTTTATTGGAATGTTTGTGTTCACATACACAGCATTACTATTAGTAATACGATCTTGAGATGAATTTTATAAACACATACAGATGCAGATAAACATATTCTCCTAAGATATTTTTTATTTCATTTCATTTTTTTTAATCAATTCATTTGATGATTCTCGTTTTTTTATTCGATTGAAATTCTGGTGCTGCTGCTTAAATTTGGTATGTTTTTATGTAATAAATTTCAAAAATAATCATAATAATAAAAATGGTGAATTGAATCATTCATTCATCCATCATCATCATCATTTTACTTTCTGGTTTCTGCTTTTCATTTCAAACATTCTTACCATTCATCGATGATGATAAGAATGATGATGCCTGATTGAATTAACGCATGACATCTTTAAATGACTGGAATGAAAAAACACACGAATGCCATGCCATTCCAGAAAATATGATCATCATCATCATAATAACTGCTAAATAAAGCAACACTATGCATGTGTGTTTATGTTCGTATGTATGAAAAGTAAATGAAAAAATAAAAATGAAAAAAAAATATTCCGCTGTAAAATAGCTTCTGAATTGGTAAAAATACTAAAAAAAAAAAAAAATAATGAAAACGATGAGATATTAGTTTTTATATTTATTTATTTATTCTTTTCTCTTCTTTCTATATTTTCATTGAAAATTTATTTCGTCACTTTTTTTGATAATTTGAAGCAACGAAAAAAAAATCTTCATTGCTACTGATCAATTCTATTCATTCAATTCTGTTTGCTATTTGTGTTACAGTCCATGCAATTTCTGAATAAAAAAGTGGAAAAATATCATGCGTCGATTCTCAAAAATGAAAATGAAACTAGATTTTGATATTTTTTCAAACATTTTAGTGTTTGAAAAAATAGACATTATTTGCTACTAGCAACTACCAAGTTTCAAATTAAATTTCAAATATTTCAAAAAAAAAAAAAAAAAAAAATTAGAAAATTTTTTCAAATTTGTCCTATCTCTTGGTTTGTTTCACAATCTATTTGTCTATATTTTATTGAATTTTTTAAAAATTTTTTCATGGTAAAAAAATTTCATTCCAATAATCTACTTCGCACCAATTTTCTCTTCGATTATATGATTTTGACAGCAAAAAAATTGCATTTGAATTCCATTTAAAATTTGAAAATTGAATAAAAAAAATTCAATGCATATAATCCAATGCATATGGTCATGAGCTGAAATTTTGTTTTTTGCCCAAAACAAAAATTTCATTTTCACCATCTTTAAATTTTACCTTTGAAATTCAGGTACAGCATGAGAGTGACAGAAAGTTTTTTCTGGAGAAAGAGTTTTTCTGGAATTATGGAACAAAAAATTAAAAATAAATCAAAATAGTGGATTTTTTTTGTGAAATGAAATAATTGAAAATTTAAATCTTTCTAATGAATTGAATAATGCATTTGGTATTTGAAATCCTCGAAAATTCTGAGAATAATTTTCGACAATAAATCTTGTTAATCACTTATGAACACACTCATATACACAAATATTACCTTTTTGCCTCTTGAAAACATACATCTTGTTCATTGTTTTGTGTGTTTTCACATTTGTATTCCCCTAAAAACAATACCATTTTGTTGAAAAGCAATCGAAAATCATAAGTACAAAAATCAATTTTTAAGAGAAGAAAAAAAATCTCGAATTTCTTAAGTAATTTCATTTCCATTATCTTCTTTCATTCTTTATTCGATATTAAAAATATTGAAAATTTTCAAATTAAAATTCCACTGCTTATCAGTGGAATAACAATAATCATCTTCAGCAATGTTTTACATCAAAAACAGTCAAAAATTTGTCATTTAATACTAATTTTGTTTGATCGATTTTCTATTTTATTTTCTTATCTCTGAAAACCAAAGTAAACGAATCCAAATACAAAAAATAATAATAATAAAAAATAACATCTTGAAAAAAAATCAATGAATGAATGAATGAAGTGAAGAAAATCTTTGATAAAATATTGAATTTGAATTCAAACACATTGAACAACAATGCATTTGCTCTATTTTCATATATATTTTGCAATGCAATATAATTGCTCTCAAATATGATTGCTCTTATATAATCTTCATGAACATGTTGTTTGATCAGAAATTTATTTTTTTCTTTTTTTTTTGTAATCCATTTTTGTGCCAATATGTGAGTCAAATATTCTATTTGTCAATTCTGTTATTTATTTATTTATTTTTTCCAAAAATGTTTGTTTTGTCTTGTTTTTTTTTACTTTGAATTCAGAGAAATTTTACCTTTGAAACATATTTTCATATATAGACAATGAATGGATGCCAAACAATGAAATGGGAGAAGTGAAGAACATAATCAATTTTTTTCTCTCTCTCTCTTGTCGCTCTCTTCATGCAATATTTGATACGATTTCATAATTTTGATACTTGCACACTCATCGAAACGTTCGCATCATTTTTTTCTAATAAAAGATGTTTGAATATTTGTTCATTGACGTGAAATCATATTTGAATATTGCATCATTTTTCGTTTTGTTTTCAGTGTTTTGACTATTCTTTTCAAATAGTTCATATTTCTGCCTATGTAAATTGAATTTTTTTTTATTTTGAAGCAACACAAAATATGACAAGAAATGAAAAGATTCTGTATTCGAAAAACAATACACGAATAAATAAAACATTTTTGAAATAATAATGAATATTCTGTATTCATAATGATAATAATCGAGAAATGACAAATGAAAATTATCATTTTACAAACAAAACAAAATAAATGTGAGAATGTCTTTTGTTTTTATAAAGGAGTTTTAAATAAAAAATAATCTTAACACTTTTTTATCATTAAATACTGTATGCAAAATCGTATGCAAATATTCAATTTCTTTTTGATTCATTTTATTTCATATTATTCGATGCATGAAATTGAAATTTTATATATTTTTTGAAAGGACATGACTGTACATTTGGCGAATAGATACGTGTTTCAAATAAATAAATAAAAATAGGGTGAATGAATATAAATATGAACAAATGATTGAATGAATGATCGAAAAGGTTCATAAAAGGTTTCGTTTTTCCATTTCTTTACTCGTTTTTTGTTTTATTTGTGATTTCATTTTTCCTAAAATATGACTCCATATATTTATTTTAATTGAAAACATTGAAATTTGAAATGAAAAAACTTTTAGATGCAACAATACAAACACAATGATTGAATTGAAATTTTGAAACTTTAATACAATATGAAATAATGAAAAAAATAATAATAATTTGAAACATTTCAAATTGTTCGTGAACCTCGAATGCTTGTTTTTCTATGGAATCATTTCAATTTTTTTCTCTACTTGGAAACATCAAAAACTTGATTGATCATCGCTGTTTGATCATTGATCATTATAAACATTGTCATAATTATATGTCACATTTCAAATATGGATTCACTTTTTCTGATTTTTTTTGATTTGTTTGAAATTTTCGAAATTCCAAAAAAATGAAAATATTTGAACAAACAACGAAAATACCTCATAAAAAATCAAAAGAGAAAAAATATGGTAATTCATTTGTAATTAAATTGCCAAGTTGTGATTAATGTTTTATATTTTCAAATTTCCAATTTGAAACTTCCATTTAAAACTATTATTTAACTATTAAATCTTATTAGAATTTGAAAATTTTTTCAAAAATTTTGCCATTTTGCCTGAATGCAATATTTTATGTTTGTTTTAAATTAATGCTCTTTCTCTTTGTATATGTGATTGCATAATAGTAATTTACCAATTCATATGCATAAGCAGATTAATGTTTTCAAGAACACTTTGTGAATGAGTGACAATAATGAATTACTACAACAACCTAAACGCACATTGAATATAAGAATTTTACAGTAATTTTTCAATTTTTTATCCGTATAGAACCTGAAATGAAAAAAATTTAACCAAGTTAAGGCAGAATTTGGAAATTTTGAACAGTTGGAAATGCTGAAATTTTGTTTATTTGGCCAATTTCATTGAGTTATTGTAATTTTCAATTATTTTTGTATTTAAAGAAACAACATCGGTGATGATGAATTAATGCAGTGAAGCAAACATTTTATTCAAAAAAAACAATGAAAAAAATTCAAAGAAAAATACAAAAATGAATATAAAACGATAATAAAATAATTCAAAGAATTTTCATTCATTTATTTTATTTCAAATATAATCCATTAGTTCATCTCATTTCATTTTCATCATCATCATAATGCATACACATAACCTTCAACAATATTCATTCATTTTGTTATAATATTATTATTATCGTTATTTTTAATGATTTGAAAACGATGTTTTTTTTCTATTTTTTGTTCCTTTTCTCATTTCATCTATTCTTATTCTATTGTTTGTTATTTTCTTTTATGATCATCCATGTTTCGGTATATCGGGTATATTTTTCATTTTATTTTATTTTTTTATAATGAAATGTTAACGTATACAACACGACCACCAAGAAAAATACTAAAAGATGGAAAAAATGGCCAAATTTTATGGTCATTTTGTTTTCAGAATTCATTTATTCGGTGATATCTTACGCACAAACACACGTACATTGATTATACGATAATAACAATCGTAATGATGGCAATATTTAAATGACCATTTTCTTTTTCTTAGCTTTGTTGCAATTGTTATTCTACGATATTCTGCGAAATTCTAATCATTATTACTCTATTTATTTATATTTTGCGTTGGGCATTTTATTTTTCTCTTACAGCTAAAAAAAATTAAATTTATTTGTTTTTCTGCCACTTTTTCCATTCTCTATGTTTATCATTATAATTTTAATTGTTGTCGATTGTAATTATTGTCGAATTAAATCGTCTTGGTCATTATTTTACTGTGAAAATAATAAACAAAATAATGAATTAAATTTAGTGCAGGTCGTTTGAGTTGCTGAGTGTTAAATTATGAAGAAATAAAAATAAATTTTCAACTTGTAATACAACAGAATATTCATCTAATAAATATACGGTTGCTTCATTGGAAAAAAATATATTCTTGAATCACCTTGAATCACGAAATGTTTGGCAAACATTCATTTATTTATTTTTTCTCACTTTTCATAGCTTTTCATCAAATTAATTAATTGATCGATTCATTTCATTTGAAAAATAAACTCAGAAATTTCCAATGTGTGAAGGAATGAATGAAACGAATGTCAAAATATTTGTCATTCTTTTTATTTTTACACTGATTTGGATTTTTTCATCTGTCATTGAATTTTTTTTTTTATTTTTTGAAATTCGTAAAGATCATTAAATGTAGAATTTCGAATGAGATTTCGTTTGTTTCGCCATGTTTTTTTCAATATGGTGGAATTATTTTTGAAAAATTTTGAAAAAAATGAGAACTAAAAATCCTTTTCAAAACAGTGTCCAAAATAAAATTTTTGCTGTCAAACATAAATCCTATTAAATTTTTTTCCGTTGAAATTAGAGAAAAAATATTATAAAAAACATCATCAATTATTCTTTGAAATATTATTACAAACTAATATTAACAGCTTGAAATTATTATTTATTTATTTTTTCAACGAAAATTCCAATAATACACACACACAAATATTATTGGATGAAATTCATTGAAATGAAATTTTAATCACAATTTTTCAGTCAAAAATTTTTTGCAAGTAAAAAAAACAGCATCATTATTGCATTTATTATTATGATAAATATTATTATTGTTATTATTATGTAATTTGATCAGAATTTATGGAAATTTATTTCAAATTTCCAGATTATTTGTTAGTTTTTTATTTGTTTTGTTTTTGTATTTCTATTCAATTCGAAATACTCCTTGCTATTATGTTGTTTGCTGCAGATATTTTTAGATTGAAAATTTTGGATATTAACCATTTTCTGCTTTCATTCTTTTCTTGGATGTGAATTTTTTCTGTGAAAATATACTTTGGTGCATATATTAACCAGAATAATTCAATACAAATAGCTGTTTATTTTAATTTTCATTTAATTAATGTTACACAGAGAGAAATATGAATATAATGTGCGACATCAATGATATTGGAGATGAATGAATGAATGGAGAGTAAAAAACAGCAATGAATTCAGAGATTTGAGTGAAAATTGATCAATTTTTACGACAAATTCAATACGAAAAGAAGGATTAATTGAAAAAAATTTATTACAAACTGATTTTAATTGTTTTTTGATCATGTTTAGGCCAAAATTTAAAAGTTGAATTCAAATTTGATTCATTATTCTTTCATTTTTCTTTTTTTGAAATAAATAATTGAGCTCATAATTAACAATTTAAAAATCAGTCTTTCTTCTCTTACGATTCAATGTAGTTCAATGATTTTCATTTGTATGGTTGAAACTCAAATGAATGATTATTACATTTTGGTAAATGAAAAATAAAAATTTCAATTCAAGTTTTCATCTCAAAGATAATCAAAAGTTTCATTTTAAATCTATTATTTTGGAAAAATTCCTAAGAAAACTCTAATTCAAAATAATTTAATGATAAACACTATGAATTATTTGATCGATCAATTGAAACAAAAGTTTCAAAAGTTTTGTTTTTCTTGGTATGTGTTTACAAACATAGAATTATGAAAAAGATATGTTTACAAACACAGAAGGAAACAAAAAATATTGAAATCAAAGTTTTTCCTTTTCTTTTTTTTCTTTATTTCAAATTTTAATCAAAATACATTCATGAATGAA
Organism: Psoroptes ovis; assembly: GCA_002943765.1. Classification (NCBI taxonomy): domain Eukaryota; kingdom Metazoa; phylum Arthropoda; class Arachnida; order Sarcoptiformes; family Psoroptidae; genus Psoroptes; species Psoroptes ovis. The sequence continues at coordinate 513,305 of PQWQ01000013.1, read as the reverse complement.
TGAATTTCAAAAAGCAAACATGATCAATATCAAATAAATAAATATTTGAAAAAAAATTTTACGCTGATCACTGCTGCTGTGCTATTCATTTCACAAATCATTCAAAACATTTGACAAGATAAATCTTGAATTGAACAAAAGGAAATCTTTGATGATAATTTTCCATCTTTTTCGATGAAAAGATAAACTTGTCATTTTATTTTATTCAAAAAAAAGGAATTGAAAAACTTTGATTTCTTTGCGAATGTTCAATTTCACAATTCAATGATGATACAAATACAATTTAATTTTGAATTTCACATTCAATGCTATGTGACGATGTCAATCAATTGACATATTTTTTCTTGAAAAATCAAACAAAATCAATTTTAATCAAAATGTTAGCATAAATGGCGACCTGTTGTTGGTGCTGTTTTTTTCATTTCAAAAATTCATTATCAACATAAGTGAACCCTTTGAGTGGAAAAAAATCAGAAAAAATTTAATTATCATTTACATAAGAAAAAGCAAGCAGCTTCTTCGATTCAGCAGCTGCTGCTGCAGTGAATCACATTGTAAACACAATCAAACAATGAATTTAATTTTCAAAAAAAAAAAAATCACATGCAAAAAGTGAAAAAAGAAATTTAATTTGTGCCTTCTCTGCTCGAATATAAAATAAAAAAAGACGAAAATTTTATATAGTTTTGAAAGTAAATGAATATACTGACCTTGTCCACAAAGTTCCTTTCGATTTTCAACAGGCATCTCCGTTGATTCAATAGCGACAAATTTAATGGACAACCAAAATTATTATATATTTTGATGACGACAATGAAACCTCGAATAAATAATAATAATAATTGGAATTTCGAAAGAGATGATGAAGAATAAAAGAATGAACGAAAGAAAAAAAGCGAATCAAGCAAGATTTGAATCGATTCGATTGACTTTTTTTTCATTCATTCGTTCATTGATTCATACAGTTCATATATTTTCAATTCATTTGTTCCATGTATTCATATCTTTTGAACAAAATTACGTACGTGAATGTGAACAATAAACGTTTGTTGTTCGTTCACTCGTTATTATATATTTAATAAATTTCTCTATATATTTTTATTTTGGAAATAATTCCAGGCTTTCAATTTTAGGCAAATGTTGATGATGTTATTATTTCTTGATAATGTTTCTATTTTTAACTTTGACCTCGATACGAATTTTTTTATTTGAGATGGTATTGACGTTGGTATCGAGAATACAAAAAGGCCCAAAGAGAGTCGGGCCACAAAAAAAAACGAAAATAGCATCATCTTGGCCGTAGTTTTTGTACGCGTAAAAAAATGTTAAATCAAACGGTGAATTACACATTTTGGATAAACAATGATAATAACAATGAATGCATTTTTTCTTTTGTTTCTCGCTATTATTTAATTTTTCCATTCCATATCACACAAAAAGAATTATAATTCCTTAAATGAGATGAGATAAGGAGTAATAATACTATGATAATTCATCTTTTTCTTTATTTACTTAAGATAATTCAGAATTATCTTTAAATCATTATCAATTTTGTAACCATGAAATTATTTTCATTTGAAAGAATAATTTTTAAAAAGATGAATGATAAAAAATTTCATTCTCATTATTATTTGATCAGGATATCGTTAATCATAAGCAATGGATAGTATTGAATAATAATATCATTGAATAATGATAATAATAGCAATAAATTATGAATTGATCAATGATCCAAAGAATATTGATGATGATAATATTAGTGTTACTATTTATACAAAAAATGACAATAAAATTCTTATATTTATTCATCTTTCATCTTTTTTGTGTGTATTCACGGTATCATCATATTGTTAACATTTAAATTAAATAATAATTATGTACGCAAAATGATACTCTTATCTTGTTATTCATTTATACATTCATGAACTATTTGTCATCAAAAACTATCATCTTAACATAATTTAATAGAATATCCTTTTTTGGATAATTTTTCAAATATTATCATATAAAATTCGAAAATAGAAAATTTTGTAATTTACCGTTTTTTTTACCATCATATTCATTGTATATTCATGTGCATTGAACTAAATTTGATGATGAAAATAAATTATTTTTCAGTACACACATTCTTGGTATTAAAAAGTGAAAGAAATGAAATTATCATTCTGCATCAAGATGAAAAACATGAAAAACATTTCTAAAGTATTTCTATAATATTTGCACTTACAGAAAAAATTGCATTGAATCTTGAATAAAATATTGAATGATGGTTTAATTTTTCATTAAATAAAATTCTTTCTACGTTTTGTGTATATGTATCATAAAAAACACAATTTTAAATTTTGTTTTAATAATTTTTATTTAATCTTATTTTATTTTCAATTATTTTGTTAATTTTATATTTTTTCTACCTTGTGTGGTAGTTGATTCTCAGAATTGGAATGCCTGATGCAATGTTAATTTTTAACATTGCAATATTTCAACGGTTTTTTGGGGGATATTCACAAAAGACGAATTTCATGATTTTTAGACTTTATCATGACATCCCCCCGCCTAAGATGTTGCGTTGGGATACCAGCGTCGATTGGTTGATATCTAAATCTTGCTTTCTTATTGATTTTATCGCGACTAAAATTTTTTATATCTGTGTAATGAAAATCATCATATGTTTCACGTTTTGATGTTCTGGGTAAATCTTTAAGTGGCATTTGTTTGTAATTTCTGGTTTTTTGATAATTGACATCATTTTTTACATGGCATTCATGTAACTTGATGACTATTGGTTTGCGATGATGTTGATGCAATTGAGAACATTGATTGGATCTGCGCTGGTAAGATTGGTCATTGAATTGTTTAATACCTGAATGAATGCGACGATGTTGCGCTAGATGTATTGGGTTCGTCAATGATTTTATTTTATTTTGTGGTGGTTGTTGTGGTTGGGTTTTCGGTTTCATTGGTTGGAATGGTCTTGAATTGAAAATTTTGTTGATTCGATTATCATTTGAATGTTTTTGATATTTGTTTTCCTTGTTTTGTTGTTGTTGTTGATATCGTTCTGAGCGGTTTCTCGAACGTTGGTTCATTCTATTATCTTTAGTCATTGACGTTTCAGTTGAATTCATTCCCTTTTGATAAATTTGTTTAGCTATTAGTTCATTGTTTTTTGGTTCAATATTAAGCTGAAATAGTACCATTGATGATCGAGATAACATGATAGTATCGTATAGATGTTCAACAACAAAGAATTTCAAATTTTTTTCTATATTGCCGATTTTCACTGTTGCGATGACCGAATTTTCTAATTTTGTTCTCTTACCTAATAATATCAAATCAAGATTCACTTTTTCCGGTTGTAATTTCAATGAATTGCAAATAGAAGGCGTCATTACATTCATGTTGGATCCAGTGTCAATCATCAATTCATAGTGTTTATTATTAATTTTGCCCTGAACTTTCACTTGTGGTATTTTTAATTCATCATATAATTTGTTATCTTCACCATCTTGTTGATTGTTATCTTGAATTTCAGTTTCATTTGTTGTTAATTGGTAGTTTTCAAAAATGTCACTGCTGATTTCAGCCAAAAAATTAGTTTCATTTATATTAGATTGTTGATCACGATTATCTGATTCATTCAAATTGGATAATGACTGCGATTGATTGTTTTCAGATTGGGTGACCAAGAAATTTTGGTTATTATTTTGATTGTTATTTCTATTAATTTTATTATTACTATTATTATTACAAAATAATGGATGATGTTTCTGTAAGCAGATACTGCAACGTCGAACGTTACGACAATCAGTAGCTCGATGATTTGTTTTAAAACAATTGTGACACAGGTTACGACTTTGTATTATGCGTTTTTTTTCTGAAGGATTAATTTGGGATCTGCAGTCTACTGTATTGTGAGAGTTGTTGTTACAAAAGTAGCAGATAAATCTGTTCATTGTTGCTGCAGTTGTTATATTATTATTATTATTGTTAATATTATTAAGATTTTGATCAGTTGTTTGTCTTATTGAATTTGTTTCATAATTCATGGATACATTAATAGCTGCACTTCTTTCTTTAGCGATTTGTTTACATTCTTGTAATATACCAATAATTTCATCGATTTCTTTGGCAGATACCGATTTGATTCTTTGATATAGCGATTTTGATAATTTGCTGCCTATGATCAGCTTGAATTTTTCTTGTATTTCTTTCTGTGCACCTGACAGAATCAATCTTCTATGAGTTTTTTCGATATTTTGTACTAGTCTATCAATTTGATTTTCATTGAGTTCGTCTTCGATGGGTTTTTCTTTGTTAAAATCTTTTAATATCAAATTGAATAATTCGTTTTCATTGAAATAATGTTCTTTCAATTTAAGTTTTGCTTGTTCGTAATAATTGGTACCGTATATTCCATCGATGAGTCGAATCGATTTGTCATCGAGTTTATCTTTCAAGATGTTCAATTTTATTACTTCAGGTAAATTTAATTGGTCTAATAAGTTTTCTAATGGTGTAAAAAACTCACGAAAATTAAGAAATTCACCATCAAATTTTTTTTGATATTTTAATCCTTTAAATATTAGACTTTCGTTATAATGACCAAAATTGTTATTATTCAAATTTGCCATTTTTTTTTTCAATAATTTTATTTCAATTTTTGCAGCTATATTAATTAACCAAATTACTGATCTTGCTGGCTTATCATAAAAAACACAATTTTAAATTTTGTTTTAATAATTTTTATTTAATCTTATTTTATTTTCAATTATTTTGTTAATTTTATATTTTTTCTACCTTGTGTGGTAGTTGATTCTCAGAATTGGAATGCCTGATGCAATGTTAATTTTTAACATTGCAATATTTCAACGGTTTTTTGGGGGATATTCACAAAAGACGAATTTCATGATTTTTAGACTTTATCATGACATATGTTTGTGAATCAATATTTTTTTTATTTTTAAATTTCATTTTTATTATTAAAATAAAATGATCAATCAATTTTTTACAAACACACACGCACACACAATAATGCCAGTGTACTTAATATATTGTGGTTTTATTGCTTTGGTGGTTGCTTTGAAATTGCAGTGAAAAATTGATCAAAATTTTTCTTAACATTTTTCATTTCAAATATTATCGATCATTTTTATTTTCAGTTTTATTATTATTATTTAAAAATTTGAAAATTTTTTCTTCATTCAAAATTTAAAAAAAAAATTGATCACAATTTGATTACTATTTAGAAAAAAATGAGAATCGAAAAAGATGGTGCATATTTTTTTTATTATTAACCTTATTATGATTATTATTATTATTATTGGAATTTATTGATTGATTTCAAATTATCGATCATCGTTGGGATTTTCATTAAAAGTGGTGTAATTTATCATGAAAAAAAACTTCATTTTTTAATATAATTTTTGAGAGCATTTTTCATTATTGACCGTTGTTGTTGTCGATAGTTGTTAAAGCTGCCATTGCTGATCATTTTTATTATTTGAATTGTTAATATTCAATTCTCTGACAAATAATGTTCGCATTTGATATAAAATTATTAAAAATAATATCGAATCGATCATGATAAACAATAATGTGATTGTTATATTGATTTTTGAATCTTTTGCTTGCAATTCACTTTCATTTTGCTTAATTTCGATTAATGCTACAGCTGCAATTATTTTTACATTTAATTGTCAATTTGGAAATTTAGATCATTATTCGAAATTTTAATATTATTAAAGATTCGAGAACAAATCAAACATACCTTCTTTTTGATCATATTTCAAATTTTTTTGAATTTTTATTTGCTGTGGTTGTCTAATTGATGAATAATGACAAACAATATGCAATTTTTTTTCAATCAATTTGGGACATGATTTTAATAATAGATTGCGATGATAATTATTAGATAAACATAAACAATCAATTGTGTCTAAACAACATTTACCAATCATGTTAATTAATTTTTCACTGAATATATTTTCACATTGGTTTTGATCGAAATTTTTATCTATTGATTGTTCAACAGTTGTAGATTTTTTATTGATTGATTCATTATCATCATCATTATATTTTTTAGATGGCTTCATTTGTTCCTCATATCTTTTTCGATCCATATAATTTTTCAATTCTTCTGCACCTTGATAGAGAATCAGGCCAGTCAATGCCACTACACCTGCCAAATATACTATTTTAAAATGAGATTTAAGAAAATATCTCAAAATACACCATCCAATAGATGCAGAACCAGCATAGATGCCGAGAAACACCGAATTCGGTATTTCAATGCCCAGTATTTGACCCATTTGAGATTAGATGAATTGAAGAATGAAATTTTATTAAATTGAAATTGATTTCAATATTAATAATTGAAATAAAATAGAACGACGACAGTTTCACATTTTTACACTTTCAAATGTTTAAATATACTATTATAAAAATATTTCAAATTCAACATTCAATAATTTGATTTAGATATAATTCCATTTTGTTAATTAAGTTTTTTTTCAATTTCGTTGTGGCAAAATCTTTCAGCAAAATCAAGCGGAAAATATTTGAAAATAAAATAAACTCGATTAAATTTCATTATTATTATTATTATTACTAATGATTTTGTATTGAGAACAGCAATAAACATTGAATGTATGAATCATAATAATTAATAATAAAATATCGATTAATATTAATATAAATGTAAATAGTATTTTGAAATTCATTGAAAATGATAATGATGATAAATTGAATTTTGATGAATTTAGCATTGTTAAATGAAAATTATTTTTGTTATTATTATAATCATTGTTAATAATCGTTAAATTATTATTTTCATTATTTATACTTCGATTTGTTATTGGTTGTGTTAACATTATCACATGTCTTTCTTCATCATCATTATTATATTTATTATTATTATTAATTGTATTTCTTTTCATCGATAATGATATTTGATGACACTCATTTGTTATCAATGATTTTGGACATGCTTTCTTTATAATTTGATTTGTTTGCTCAAAAAGAAAACATTCACAATCGATAAGCTCTAGGCAACATTTGCCAACAAATTTTCCAATAGAATATAATGATGATGGTGGTGATAATGATTTTTCTCTTTGTTTTATGATTAATTCTGTACAAATATCATATTCAATTTTAGCTTTTTTCAACGATGATTCGGTTATTGTTGTTGCTATTATTGATGGTATAGTAGATGAGTTTGTTATTTGATCACTATCAAATTTATTATTGAATGCTTTTGTAGTTTTATTCAATGTTATCATTGATGAAGGCGGCCATGTCATTGATATTGTCGTCATGGTTGTCGCAATAGGTGTTGTAGAAATTGTAAAATCGGTGAATGAAAATTTATTCAGCAGATGCATCGACAGCCAAAATGCTAAGCTAAGAATAATGACTGCTATTCCGCCATAAAAAAAGCATGGACTGTCACGCCGAAAACGAAAAAAAAGGTCAAGGCCAACTAAGCGCATTAAACAATTGTAAATCCATTTGGTCATTTTGAATGATTCAAGCGTTGAAAAGCAATGAACTTGTGAATATAATTTTATACAAACTTTAAGATTATTCTTTTTTTATTTAATTTTCAAGTGAAAAAATTATCAAAATTTAAATCCAATTAAATTCTATGCTTCTTCTAGGGGCGCTTCGGTTCTCGATACAAACTTCTCTGATAGCATTTCAAGTTTAACTGATTTATCTATGGTAGCATTCGATGTTGATTGATTTATAATCGATTCAATTTTTTCACCAATTCCAATCTCTTTTTTCATTTCATCTTCCTCTGTCGTTATCGTTTTTGTTGATCGTAATATTAGTGTCATACGTATTATCAATATCAGTAATGTTACATCCATGATAATCAATAATAGCGTCATTAATATGGAAAATGTTGGGCTATCTTCATAAACAAAATTCGTTTCATCAAAAAATCTAGAATCAATCATTGATTGATTGACTTTAAATCAAATAAGAATAGAATAAATGATAGAATCATGTTGGAATGCAACCGATTTCGGTAAAATTTTGAATTACCATAATGACAAACTTTTTTCAAATTTTTATCCATCAAAAGTGGACATGATAATAGTACTGTTCGCGTACTCTCAATTGTTTTGAAACATTTACAATAAATTCTTGGTTCATTGAGACAACATTTTCCTATTAATTCCTTAGATTCTATTGGTATCGTATCAAAAGCCTTAGCAAAAACATCCATGCATTCGTTTTCCGAAAATGGTTGAGGATTTTTCATAATTTGATCATAATAACTATTTTTATCATACTCAGGCAACGATGGTGTTACTCCTTGTGGCATTAATTTAGCATAAAGATCTTCAGTTACGCTATAAACATTAAATACTTTGAATGCATACACGAATGTTTTGACGCTATATTGGTATATATTGAACAAAATATCCATATTTCCTGATAATCAACTCTAATGATAATAATACTAAATAAGTTGGTAATTATTTTATTATAATAACCACAAATGGATTCAATGTTTTTTTCTTTTGTACTAATATAATTTTCAATTTCACTAAGCACATAATTTAATGCAAAATTAATTTCAAAACAATCATTACGATTATATCAATAATAAAATTTCATTTATTCTGGTAATAATGAAAAAAAGCTCAATTAATTTTTTTTTTGCACTTGAATTCAATCATTAAATTTGATTATAATCAAATTTAATTTAATTATTAGTGAAATTATTAATCTAAACATTGCTAGTTGATAGTTTAGATTAGATTTGTTTTTTCGATAAAAACTTTTTTTTGGACCAACATTGAAAAATTTCTCCGAAAAAACGGTAAAGATAATGGGAGAACACTATGATGATGATGATGATGATGATGATGATTGCAATTATTTCAAGTGGAAAATCTAATGAGAATACTAATTAAAAATTTATAATTGAAAACATCTGTAAATGAATATTTCCATTATAATCATTGCCATTATTCATGTCTTATGATAATTATTGAGTGAATGATAAATTTTGGATTGCATTGTTTTTTTTTTTTTTTGAAAATAAGAAAAATAACTGTGATATATAAATCATTATATTGTTCTTTTGTAATTTCAGCGAACAGCTTAATCTTTTCATTTATTTCTATTGAAAATAACTCCACATTAGTTAAAAAAAACTATGAAACTGATACATTTAACACAAATATTAATCTTATTCTCAGCATCAATTTTAGCTGTTAATGGAAAAAAAATTAGTGCAGAAGATGAAGAATTAATTCGAACAATGCTAACTTATGAAGATGGTGAACAATTTGTACAAATTTATGAAGAAAATTATGATATTGTCGCTGGATTAGATTTTGATGCGGTAAATTTTTGAATTAAGAAAATAAACATGTTTAGTGAAATTCATTAAAATTGTACATCATAGGTGTTTTCCATAATTTATGGTGGTAAACCGACAGCCAAAATTTGTCAAGATTGTGATTCAATATTAAAATTAGCACAAATATTGCCTGATAATCCAAATAGTTTGAAATTGCTAAAAGCATTGGCATGTAAAAATTTCAATGAAACATCGCCTAAGTTGAGCGAACGTGAATGCGATGGTTTAATTGATCGCCTTGGTTCACCTGTACTATATCTTTTACACAATACGAAAATTCCAATGGAAGAACTTTGTTCAGTATTGATGGGGCATCAATGTTCAGGATTTTTGAACCGCTCGTACACTCAATGGACATACTGGGAAATGAAAATTCCAGAAAAATTGAAAAAATTTGAAATCGCTCATATTAATGAAACGGAAAAGAATCGAAAAGTTCTCCATTTAACTGATATACATTTAGATTTATTCTATACACCCGATTCAACTTCTAAATGCAATGAACCTTTATGCTGTCGATCAACATCATATGGTAATTTTAATTTATGAGCAATTTTTGATTTTGATTCCATTTTTATCTCGTAATTTCATTTTCACACAATCGAATGCAAAGTAATCAATAATAAAAGTCATCCAGCTGGTCATTGGGGTGAACTTGATGGTGATTGTGATATACCATTAGATTTGGTTAGAGATTCAATTGTGAAAATTCATCAACAACATCCAGATATTGATATGATATTTTTTACTGGTGATAATGTGCCACATGATATATGGAATACTTCAAGAGAAAATGTAATTGAACATAATCGTATTGTTGCTAATTTATTACGTGAAACATTCAAAGGTGTAGCCATTTTGCCAGTTTTGGGCAATCACGAAGCTCATCCAATCAATTTGTATGCTAAATATTTTTTTCTGGTCAATATGTGGTAATATTTTCCATTTTTTCTCATTGATAGATTTGTGCCAAGTGAAGTGTCAAAAAAAAGCAATTTTTCATCAGATTGGTTATATAATGTTATGGCTGATGATATTTGGTCAACTTGGTTGACAGAAGAAGAACGTGTGACATTTAAAAAAGGTGGATATTATTCAAGAATGATCAATAACGGTTGGAAAGTGATTGCATTGAATAGTAATGCAGGATATCGTGCCAATTTTTGGCGTTTATACGATCCTATCGATCCTGATGATCATATCCAATGGTTGATCGATGAATTAGACCATGCAGAACGTAATGGTGTTTTTGTTTCAATTCTTGGTCACATTCCTCCTAGTGATATGTATGAAGGATGGTTACATAATTACATACAAGTATTTGATCGTTATTCACACATAATCACTGGCATCTATAATGGTCATACACACAATGATGAACTGGCTATTATTTATAATAAACAAAATGAACCAGTCGTAATTAATTACATATCTGGCAGTTTAACAACATATTCATATTTAAATCCCTCATATAAAATTTTTGAAATGAGTCCAAGAGGTGAACCATTAAATTTTGATGTATACTTTATGGACATTGATAAAGCAAACAAATTTGGACAAACAAAATGGCTACATGAATTTAATGCTATTGAATCGTATAGATTAACAAATTTAACTGCCAAAGGTTGGGCAAAATTCATTGACAATGCTAACAATGACTTAAAGTTAGCATATGAATATGCTGAACATTATCATCGTCATTCGAAATTATTTCCATATGTCAAAAAGTTCACCAAAAACAGTATAATCAAATTGGTGAATAATATCAAAACATATTCACCATTTCAATTAGATTATTGAAATTTCCAAGAAAAAAATTAAAAATTACAATTCAATTTGCAACCAAAGAGCATACAACATTGATATTACAAATATTTAGATTTTAAATTTTTTTTTTTTCAATAAAAATTAATTTATTGTTCAAATTCAAATTTATTGTGTTCACATAGAAATAAGAATTCTTTATTCAGAGTTTTAAATATTCAATTTACAAATTTCAATCAAATTAATTTATTAATTAATAGATAAATTGGTTTGTCTGTCTGTGTCTATTTCAGTGTGAGCGTTTGTTTGTTTGTGCATGTTCAATTGACGAGAATATTGATGAATTGCATGGAAAAAACTCTTCATAAATTTCTTACATCCCTTTCAAGTTAAATTGAAGAAAAAACAATTAAAAATAACATCCATTTTTTTTATTTCTCACAAAAAAAATCAAATCAAAGATATTTAAAAATCTAAATCTTTTTTGGCCTTACGTGATGAAATTATATTGATGATATCTGAATTTCTTTTCTATTTTCACATTTGTAAGATTTATTTCTTTATATTTAATGCAATAAAATAATCAAAAGTATTTTTAGAACATGTTTTCATTTCGATGAAATTCATCTTTGATGTTGCATATTGAGCATTTTTGTTTTTGTCATTTGAAATTATAATTAAATTATGATTTATTAATTTTTTTTCCATTTTAATCTACAAATGTTCTGTTTCAAATATATCATGATGTCTATGATTTTGTTTTGTTTTTATAATCAATCATTTGTGAGCGTTTTTTCATTAACAATTGATTAGATTATTTTAAAAATAAAATTATCATTAAACTTAATCGATAAATAGAGGTCAAATTATAATTAGTTTAGATTGGTTGAGATCGATAGATTAGTGTGTGTATTGGTTGGCTAATATATTTCAGTAGATATATATTAAATAGAGCTGAAAAAGGCTTGTTATTTAGTATTTCACAAAAATAAATCATAATAAATTTATTTAAGAATAATGTTTGAGCCATTTAAGTTGTTGCATTTGTAGCTGCTTCCGTCGTTGAAATATGTTTTGGACTACTATTGTTACTACTTGTATTACTGCTATTACTTGAATGATTATTATCATTGCTTTTTTTACGATGACCATTCGATGATTTTGATGTTTTATCACGATTTGTTTTATTATTCGTTCGATTTCGTGTTCTGCTAATAATTGTTGCCGATCCATCTGGACCTACTTGAATATCGAGACCGCCACCGTTTCCATCATCAGAGAACATTTCTGTTGGTTCATTGTTCATCAAAATTGTTTCATCAATATTATTTTTCAATAATTCGATGACAAATTCATCAGCAGATACTCTTGTTGAATCAATAGCTTTTTTTGGACCAGATCTATAGCCTGATGATTCACTTGATGTTGCTGAATCTATTGTAAGTCCATTCATTGCAGTTGGCTTCATACGTTCATAGAGATGATGACTACGTTTATTATTAACAACACGATCAACGCTGTTGAATTTAATTTCGTTTGTATACCTGGAATGATGCTTATTAAAATAGAATTTCATCATTTCTCGATAATCGAACCTGTTTGTATTGTGATTCTGTTCAGAATCAGCTGAACCTTGACGTGAATGGGAAGGTAGTGAATTGAAACCAGTATTGGCTGATATCCTTGAAGAGCTTGTTTGACTTGAATTCGAACATGAATGCTGCGATTGTAATTGTGGTTCGAAAAATGGATCGAAATTATTGTGATTATTGCTATTTATATTATTGTGTTCAGAACTAGAATTATTAGTATTTGATGATGCTGCAGATAATGTAAGATCATGATCAGTAAAAATATGACTATTATTTCGATCACCGTTTGGACAACTATTAACCAATATGCCATTCTCACTGTTTAATTTTGTTGTGTGATTATTATTAATAATATTGTTATTGGCATATGTTAATGTTTGACATTTTTTATGCTCCAACATGGGCGTATTACGATTGGAATGATGATAATTTAATGTTTGCGATGTGTGCGGCTGATGGATATGATGATAATTATGCGTTTGCGTTTGATGATTGTTAGATGAATCATCAGATGATAATAAACCGATGATATGATTGGCGGAATTTGTTGGTGAATCAGTCATGACGGGTAATAGAACGCCACCACCTGTTTCGTTTTCATTGAAAAAATCTGTCAAAGGGAAAATAGAATAATTAATGTTAGTTGAATATCTCAACAATGTCAATGGACAAAGAAAACAACCATCTTGTTTCGGCGGCGGTAATAAATCGGTTGCTGCTAAAATATCACTGGAACCTTGTTTACTGTGCTGCGTTAAACATGTAATTCTAGGCCTACAGAGAAATTAGAGTGAGAAAAAAAATTAATCATCATAAAAACGAGGAAATAAATTGCACACTACTAACGTTTTAAAACATGGATCACCGGCTAATAATTTCATATCAACATTTAAATGTAACATTGAATTATCTTGTCGATGTTGATGTCTTGATTCGTAACCTTCTAATAAACACCGACATTCTGTTGGTCCATGACCAGGAAAACTGGCTAAATTTAAATCGGCATAACCTAATTTTACATATGCTTTTCCTCCTTTAGTTTCCTGTCGTTTTGTTGAAAAAAAGAAAAAATATGGAAAAATTAGTAAAAATAATTCACAAAAAACAAAAAAAAGTAATTAAGGTAATTTCTAAAATTCCGAAGTTACTATTATTGCGACAAGTAACAACGCCTGTTTCTAACAAGCTTTATAAAATGAAAAATTTATCAGATTAATGTCAACAGTCATTCAATCATATTTGATTCAATTATTGGAATTGAATGAAAAATTTCAGCGATTTCGTAGACTGATTGAAAAATAGAATTCTATCAGCAATGAAAAAAAGGAAATCCTGACAATTTCAGAGAAAAATGAATGAATCTATGAATCATAATGTTTGAATCGATTTGTACTGTTATTGTTATTTACATTGAATTTTATCTTCGTCAATTTTTCTATGCAAAGATAAACAGCAATAATTTCAATCATTACAGAAATTTCAATCAATCGATCAGTGATAAATCAAACAAACAAAAAAAAGTTTTGGCAAGATTTCGATTTGCATTTGAATTAGAATATGGAATATATCGGAAAAATCATTAAAAAATCAATTCAAAGAATCCTGGAAAAAATAAAATTTTTTCTTTTACGAAGAAAATATTTGAAGAAAATGATTATTTGATGCCAACCAGACATTTTAAATTGAACAAATATGAACGATAATAAAAAAAAGAAAAACATTCAAATGAAAAACAAATGCATGTTTGATAAATATGAGAAAAATGCCAAAATTAAGGAGAATAACTAGGAATATAATAAAAATAAATGAAATTTGGGTCAATTATGTGACCAAAATTTTTAATCATAATATGATTTTTGTAAAGAAACAAGTGAAAAAGCAAAATAATGATATGAAATACAATGAAAACAGAATCGTTCATCCAAAAAATGTTTGTATACATTTCATAAAAATATAACGAGATGTAAATCAACCAAACAATTAACAAATTAAAAATTCATTCATCGTTGGTTTGTTTGTTGGTAAAATGAATGAATTTAAAACAAAGAATTCTCTTTATTTCACAAATACGTGTACGGATAATGTAATCATTGATTTAAAATCAAAATTAAAAATGATAGGCGTTAGATTAATTTTTCTTTGATGAAGATTTCATCCAATTCGCCATATTCTAATTACTTTTTTACAATCAAAATTTAGCGACAAAAAATTCTAACAATGAAATAAAATTTTCATCCATTATCATCATTATAATTAACTATTACAATTAATTACAATGATAATATCGAGGAAAAAGAAAAAACAATTCCATGAGATAAAAATATCAAAAAACACCTGGAATAATAATTTGCATAAAAATTGCTACTATCATCATTGTTATTATCATAATTATTATTGTTTGCCACTATTGCTATTTCTATTATATAATCATCAAATTTGTAACCAACGGTTACAAAGCATACATTTATACATTTCAGTGCATAATTTTGTGTATTTTATGAAGTTTGCATTTTAATTTTTGTTTCCATATTTTATTTATGACAATTAATGTCACACACATGGAAATGGAAAAAAATTATTGTTATAGTTACACAATAACATAGAGAGTAATATTAGATTTTTAGTTTCAATCATTTCAATGATATTTTTTTTTCTGACAATGTCTTACCTTTCGTATTGATAAACGTAATGTACAAGTATCTAATAAACCTGTAGAAGCATTTGCCGACATTTTTACTTGGAAATTGAATGTTTTATTCCATTTCACACAATGATCTTCAACTTCTCGTCTGATAATAAAAAATGAAATAGAAAAAAAAATTAATTAAATTTTCATATTAAATGAAAAATTTACAACCAAAACATGCAAAAATTTAGTATTGAAAGTGATTTGTAAAACGAAAAATTTCCCCAAAAAAAATTGATTCAAAAATCTTGTAAATGGAAAACAATGATAATAATCAAATCTCAATCAACACTAAATGATAATAATTTCGTGATGATAATTATCATTATCATCATCATTATTACTATAACAAAATCAAAAAGGATTTAGTGGAAAGAAAAATAAAAGGATAAAATTGAAAATGAAAATTATCTCAAGTCATGCATCTTTAAATTAGTTAATTGAAAAAAGTGGAACAAAATATCAAAAAATTTCACTACATACCGATCAGTATAATCAACAAATGAACCACCATCTAATAATCTACATTTAACAAATAATACCGAATTGATAAATGGTACTGAACTTAATTGTTCAATTGTGATGGTGACCAAAAATTTATTCTTCTTCTTTTTCATAATAAATGTCATTTTTAATTAATTGCTTGTCTGGTTGTTATTATTATCTTCTTTTATTCGTTCAAATATATTAATGAATGTTGTTGTAGTTGCTATTTTTGCTTGCCGTTTTTATTAATGATGATGAGGATAATTTATTTTAATTATTGCAATTATAAATATGGTTAGATGCTTGTATTATATACATTTATTTTGTGAATAAATCGATAAATATTATCATTCAAAATATCAATTACAAAGCAGATAATTGACTTTAACAAAATTGCAACGAAAAAAAAAAAACAATATAACACACACACACAAGCACACATACATATGTAAATGTCAAAAGATGATAATGATTTGATAAAAGAAAATGAAAAAATTAAAATAAAAGCTTTTGAAACAATTTAAAACGAATAAAACCAATTCAAAATCAAATCAAGTGCCGTCGTCGGTGTTATAGTTTTTGTATTTAATTGATATGCATAATATTAGAGATTTTAATATTGCCAATGTCAAAATGAATAGATAATAAAAATCGACCAGTTTTGTTGCAATGTTGTGTTTTATATTGCTGGAAAAAAATTGGTGGGCATCATTGAATCTAATTGTTTTTTTTTTGTTCAATTTGATCACAGATTACTATTGATGATAATGAAAAAAATGGGAAAAAACACAATTGTCACTTGAAAATTATTTGATGATTCAATCAAATGATTTGAGAAAATTGTAGGAAATTTCCTTGATTATATTTCAGTCACAAAATAAAAAGCACTTAACATTCATTCAAATCCTTAGAAATTTTTCACAAAGCTAAAAATTTATGTAGAAAAATACAAAATGAATTCGATGAAAATTACTTTAAAGAAATAAATAAATGAAAAAAGATGCAAAACAGCCAACAACAAGGTTCATGTAATTTTTCCATTCATTCACTCACTCACTCATTCATTCATTCATTCATACATTAACAGTTGAACAACAAAAATAAAAAATTAAAAAATTAAATAAATAAATAAACACATAAACAAACAAAATTTAATAAATTGAATCGTTGAGAATTGAAAAATTAATATCGTTAAATGGATGAAAAACAAGCTGGTTGACTAAGTTATTTTCATTTATTCTTTTTGAATAATAATAAATTCAATAAATTTATTTATACTGACGACGATGATGATGATGATGATTATTCAAAAAAACAAATTTTAAAATTTTTGAATAAAATTTCATTAAAAAAATTTTCATTCAATTAAACGGCTTCTGTTTATTATTATTGTTATTATGATTGAAATCATGTTCATTTATTCATATTTTTTGTTCAGGTTGATTGAATTTGAATTCATATACGTATTATTGTTATTATTTATTTATATTTCGCAAAATTTCATTGTTTTCTTGCTTCTGTTGCTGTTGCTGAAAATATCATAATCGCGTTTCCTTCAAATAATTTTTTGAGCTATTATGATTATCAATGAAACTGAAATGAAAATTTAGAGAAAAATTTTTCATTAAATCATTTGGAAATTTAATAATAAATTTTTTTTTCTTCTGCTCAAATATTAATAATAAAGAATTACAGAAATAATATAGCATAAATAACAGTATGAACAAAATATGCAAATTAGATTTTTTTTTTCAATTTGATTTTCACTGAAGAACAAATATAGATGTTTACGTTCATGCAATGCGTGTGTGTGTGTGTGTGTGTTCAATATATATCTGTTGATGTATGCATGAAAATTTAGCATTTCAAGCATACACTTAATTCAATATTATTTCGCTCAATTTTCCGATGTTCCGATTTCAAAAGATACACATTTGAAAAAAAAACACATGTGCACATTAAATAATTAAATATTCATTGTGTTGATGATTTTATATATTTTTTCAAATCAATTTTTTATGCTGTGACGATATATTGAAAATTGATGATGTGTTGGTGCAATTATTATTGAAAATTCAACGTTAAATATTTTGATTTCTTTTTTTTCACCATCCGATTAATAAGAAATGATGAGTGAATAATGAAATTACATCGCTTCACTCATCAAAAACAAAATTGTTTTAAAAAACAAATTAAAATGATAATACATACATTCTATGTTCATATGTGAAATCGTATAGAACAAAACGAAGAAATTCTAGATTTTCTTGATGAAATTTGATTCAATTATCTTCAAATTTTTTCATCTTAGTTCACAAATGTTTGAAGCAAATCATTTTCGATTGATTATAATTTCAAATTGTGTCCATTTGATATATACAACTGATGAAATCAATCAACAATTTTCAATTCGACAACATCGTTTCAAAGTGTAAGCAATACCGATGGCAATAATGATTGTGATGATGATAATAATAATGATCGATATCAATAACATTTGATAAACATTCTTTGTTCTTCTTTTTATGGGAAAATTTGATGAATCGAATTTCAATCATAGTGATTAAAGTATTTCTAGTTTCATTTCCTTTCAATTCATCTATTTTAGTCAATTCTCATATTGTTTGATTCATAATCAATGACTGGTTTGGAAATATAAATTTTTTGTCGTTGATTTTTTCTTGTTACTATTTTTTTTCTCTCGATTTATTATTGGCCAATTATTGTTCCTAGCTATATTTGTATTTTCACAGAAAATATTTAAAAAAAGAAAAGTAAACAATTATTATTGCTGTTGTTATCATTTAAATGATAAATCACATAATGGAAAAGATTTTTTCAAATATAAAATTGGAGACGATTGATATTTATGTAATTCAACGGAAAATTTGCAGAAAAAAAATCATTGAGTTTGACGAATTTCAATTTAAATCTAAAGGAAAAAATGATTTCTTCTATTTTTTCAATTGATAGGAAAATTACATAAAAAATAAAATGACATGACAAATGATCATATTTGTCAGAGAAATTAACATATAAAATCAATGCAAATAGAAAAAATAATTTTTAAGCTGTTAATAAATGATTATTTTCACCCGAAAAAATGAAAATAAAACAAAATCGATAAACTATTTTAGGGGAAAAAATAAACAAAAAATACATAATAAAATCACAATTGAATGCTGAAATATGAAATATGAGTTGAAACGATTTTCAAATTTACACCATTTTAATCATATATAATTGTATGTAAGTGGAAATAGAAGAAACAAATTGGGGAAAAACAATGATTATTTCAATTCTTTGTCTTCAAAGGGGTGTATGTGTATGTATCAATGTATCAATGAACATGGAACCTACGCAGCAGTAACATCATCATAAATATGGTTGTCATTCATTCATTCATAACAATATTATTATCATTGCAAAAAGCAGCAGAAAAAAATACGACATTCATCATCCATTATCAATCATTCACATTCATATCACATCAATTTTTTTTTTCGTTTTTTGTTTTTGTTCAATACACTCTCAGCAACAAGATATATATCCAAAGATAGTCATCATGTTGCGCATTGGGAAAAAAATTTCTGTTGATTTTCTTTGCATTAAATATTGAATATAATTTATAATCGTTTTTGATTTTTTCACAATGACAATGATTGAAATGAAGTAAAAAAAAATTATAACAAATGAAATTTGCATCCTTGAAATGGCTATTGTCATTGCTATTGTTCAAATATTATGTAAAATAACTCTTTTCCATACACAAATTTACATTATTTTTGTCAAGTCATTAACAAGTTATAATTGTAATTTACATTATTTCATTGATTTACAAAATATTTTCTATTAAAATCGCTCAAAACACATTTGTCAAGATGTTTTGTCAACACACTAATCATATCAACAGAAAAAAGATGAATTTTTGATTGCTTGAATTTTTTTTTGTTCCCGTAAACAAAAAATCCCAAAACTGTCAATATATCAATGAATGAATTTTCTCAATTTTCATTTGAGAAAAATCAAAGAATAAAGTAGCGTATTACAAAAATAAGAAAATAATACAGGTGGTAAATTGATTGATAGAATTGAATGAAATATCATGAAGAACTAAGCAATTACAATACAAGTTGCAATACATAAAATCGGAATCAAGCAAATAATTAAACAAACCAAACACACACATACAATAGCATTGATTATAAACGCAATTAAATTTGATCAATGAATGAATGAAAGCCATACACACAAATTCACAAATGTATATCAATCAATAAATCAATTTTTCTGTTTGTTCGTTTCATTGAATGGTAATGATATGAAATAATTAATGATAAATGACATAAAACGACCATAACAACGATGAACCAACAAATGATTTTTTTTCATTTTCAAGCAGATGTTTTTTATTTTATGTATTTCAATCACATTTACTTTTCATTTATATTTCAAAGTATATGTAAGTTTATGAATGATTTATCATTGTTCTTATTATTGTTATTTTTACGATCATTATCGAATCATTTACAATTATAAATTATCATTATTTATAATAAAGTAGAAATGAGTAACGCAAATACGAAAACTAATTTTAAATTTTTTTTACATTTCAAATTCTAATTTCGATTTTCCAACGATTGTAGGAGTTTAAAGCAAAGAAAAAAATTGGATGTTTTCATTTCGGGCGATCATAACGATGATGATGACCAATAAATAAATAATAAATGAACATACATTCACACACACATAAAACACCAAAACACCAATGATAATAACGACTAAGACGATGACAAAAACAAATGGTGTTTGTCCTATTAACAAGATTGTCCTAGATTTTCTCAAAAATTTTCAAGTCATTTCATTTCACCTTATGAAAATCAATTCATTTTCGATGAATGAACATTTAATATTTTCTCTCTTTTTATTTCATCTATTTTTCTTCATTTTTCTTTTCTCATATCAATAATTCAATCATCATCATCAATATCATCAATTTGTAATCATAATCATCACATCATTTTTAAAAAAAGAAATAAATGATATCATCACAAATTTGAAATCAATTTAATGTTGTTTTTTTTTACTCCACTGTGTTCAAAACAAAATAAGAAAAAAAATATGGATCAAAATCTCAATGCATTTTCAATGATTATTTCTTTTTTCATATTATTTTAGCTGAATTTCAAAATTATTATGATTGTTGTTGTTTATGCTGTTGAAATCATTTGATATTAGATATTTATTCACATAAATATAACAATAATCGATCAAAAACATTAAACATTCGAATAAAATGGAAAAATTTGATCACATTTTGAACTAATTTTCAACTTTGATAATAAGAAAAAATGAAAATGTCGATATTATGATGATGATGATGATGTTGAATGATGAATATTATGAACAGTTGTTGTTGTTGAGAGTTGTATTTCTTTGAAAATTAAAAATGAAAAATCAATTCACACATGTAATAAATTAACTATTGTTGTTGTTAATGTTGTCTTCATTTACTCGTTTCGATTGTCGATCGACTTGAATTTCGAAAAAGGTCATACCTTTGTAAATCAAGTACGTGTTTATGCAGTTGGGATTTTTTTTGTCCCTTCCCTTCGTCGATTTACTTTTTGATAATTATTTTCGTTTAATAAATCAAAGATTAATTGAAAAAAAATATCAAACAAATAAATAAATGGATGAATGAAAACATTTAAAAGATATGATGTTATCGAATATTTGGGAAAAACTTGAACTTTATCAAAACTGGGAAAAAATTTTTTCAAAGAAAAATACCTCAAGGCGAATTCAGTAGTTTATTGCTTATTACAATTGTTAACACAGATCACACACAAAAACTAATATTGAATATGAATGATGATTGTATGGAATGCTGAATGTAAAATAAAGATGTATCAAAACGAATACATTATTATAATCCATGTTTGTGAATTTATGCGATTGCAACAACGTATGCATTTGTAAATAATTTCTTTTTCATTTTCCCCACAAAAAATACGTTGAAATAATCTTAGTAAAAAAAAGAAAATCTAACAAAATAATGGATGAAATTTGCAAAAAACTTACCGAATTCGTTACTTTTTTGTCAATTCTTAAAAACAAAAATACGAAACGTAACCGTTTTTTTTCTCGTAAATATTCATAAATATTCCATAAATACGCAATGAAGTAAATTATACGTTTTGAAGACGAATCGTTGATGACTAAATGTTAAGAAACTTAAAAATTGGAAAAAAAATTAAATAATTGCGATGAAAAACAAAACAACGAATTAGAACAAATTTGATCTACTGGAAAACAACAATTAATTTGTAATCATAACATTTTTTTTTCATTTCAAAAAGAAAAACAATTCAAAACTTTGTTTATGTATTTTTGTTTTGTTTTCAATTCAATTGGCTTACATCATTTTTATTTATTTACTCCTAAATGAATCTCTGAATATAAATATCAACACACATACATTAACATGAAATGATAAAACAGAGTAAACAAAATGCATAAAAAATACGAATAAATGAATGAATGAATCCAAAAAAATTGATGAAATATCAAAAAAAAAAATAAAAAAAAATAAAAAAAATAAGTCAGTTGCACAAACAAGAACTATGCCTAATTTCAGTGCCACTACCTTGTTTAGATGAAATGCGAAAAACTAAATTTCTAGCAGCATTGTTATGTGTTTGTATCAACATTACGAAAAATTCATTGAAATTCCTAATAATTTTTTTTTTTGAACACTTTCATAAAGGACGATTCGTAATTTTTTTTTTCGTATTTTGAATTCATTTTTTTGAGACCACATTTTCCTGTAATTTTTATTTCAATGATGATCATCATTTATCATTGAATGCGCCTGATATTTTGGTAAATTTTTTGAGAGAATAAAGTTGTAAGTTTGTCTAAATTCAAATTTTATTTTTAAAAAAAAAGGAGCAAATATTTCCATAATGCATAATTCAGCAGTTTTCCTCAATTTAATTTATTAACAAAATGTTGAGGAAATTTTCTTATTATGCAAAATTATTAAATACAAAAAATGATAAATAATAACAATTGAATTGATTTTTGTTCACTCAAATTAAATATCATTGACAATCAGTCGGTTTATCTTACATTTTTTATTCTTTCTCATTTTTACAGTATTCAGCGATAATTTTATCCGTATATTCGCCTCGTTTGCAATCGTTGATTCGAATCAATCGATGGTCATTATGATGGTAAGCAATTTTAATATTTTCAATCAATTGATCTATTAAAGGCATAATTTACGTGTTCATGTATCATAGCACGAAAAATGCAATTATACATGTAACCCCGTTATTATGCGATATTAAATTATTGTTTTGCATTGATATTCGATCTTTTTCATCAATTTATTCCAAATAATTTATGAAATAATATTGATCAAAACACAATTCTTTTACAAATGAAATTATTTATTGAACAATTATTAATAGTTTACATCTTTTTTTAATTAGATGAATTAATTTTTATACATTGTAATGATATAATAATGATAGTTAACAAAAACAGATAAAAAGAAAAAACAAATTGCAATAATAATGCGATAATCAGAAAATGTTTGATTTTATTTCCATTGTTATTCATTTTGATCACAAATTCGTATGATGGGCAGCAGGAGCAACTGATGTTAACGATGATTCATTTAATCCGACAGAAATATAATTGAATGACGATAATGGCGGTGGATAAAAATATAGATCAAAACCTGAATGTATTACTGTACGAAAAATAGTATCATTGAAATTTTCATCATAAATGAATGGAATGTTATCAAATAGACCAAAACGTTGTTGATCAAATGAATTAATAATTGTTAGACGTGGACCAAAGAACTTAATAACATAATTTGAACCATCAGCTGGTTTTACTATTTGCATCGCTATCAATATAATATCGACGAATTGTCCTAAAAATAGAAAGCCTAATGTACAAAATTTGAGCAAACCAATGGCAGGATAACCAAGATAAAAACGATCAGCACCAAACATTCCAAAAAATATTGATAATATCAATGTCATTTCATATGAATAGCCATTAGTATATTGACATGGTATCAATAATTGTATACGTTGCGGTTGTTCATTATCATCTGTTGATAATGATAAATTCTTCGATTGTTGATCACAGATTAAACCATTTATTAATGTACAATTGATTGGAGCTAAATTATTTTCAGCACATCCTAATGGTTGCTGGGTAAAATCATCGATTATGATCGAATCACAACGAAATTGTCCAATTTTAAGGCTATAACAATTGATAGAGTGTAAAGGCATTTTTTCTTGATCATTCTTATAATTAATAACAAACGTATTATTGGTTGATTGATTAGTTTCACTCGCTAATGTTTGTATTACTTAAATCATAACATAAATAAGATGGTAAACATTATTGAATGAAAATCAACTTACCATAAATTATGAATACATATAATAATAATAATTTACAAGGAAATGATGAATTAAATTTGTTCATGTTTATTAATCTTTTTTGTTCTAATTTGATGAAAAGGCGCTTAGATTCATGCCACTCATTTAATTTCTTTTTCTTTCTCATATTTATTTTTGTATATTGACTTGATTTGACAAAACGAAATTTAAACAAGAAACAAACAATAGCTGATAAAAATCAATAAAATAAATATTGAATGCTTACTTTTAATAAATATTCTGTAATTGACTAGCAAATGGTTTATGTTTCAATAGAGATATACAAAATTAATTTCAAAATATTCCTCACTGTTATTAAATAGATGATATTGTTTATTATTTTATCACTTGTCTCTTGTTATCATTGATTTTTAAGTGTTAATCAGATTAATTTTATTTGGTTTTAATTTTTAATGATTACATTTGAATGATGCCCCAATTTTTCGTTGTTAATGGATCAAATAGAAAGAATTGAAGATATTTTTTGTATACTATATTTTTCAATGACTATGCACATATATTTTGACAATAATTCATTTGAATAATTTTTGGATGATAAACCAAAACTAATGTTTGCTTTTGATATATGAAAAAATAACGAGATCAATAATAGCTCATTTTATTGATTGATGAAGAATGAATCATGAGATGAAAAAGTACAAGAGATCAAAATAAATTCATCTCAAATTTAAGAACGATTTGGTATTCATCATCTGTGAAAAAAAAGAAAATCTTTGGTCTTTTCAACATAAAGGAAAAAAAGAAAAATTAATTTAAATATAATTATTAAAAAAAATAATAAAGATTAGAAATAATAAAAGAACAAACATGTTAACGTTTATGATGTTGATCTAAGATCATAAATCATAATCTGATCATAATTATAAATTGATCTATTTTTGATTTGAATTTTAAATGATGAAATAGAAAAAAACAATTGAATTGAATGAGATAGAAACAAAATTATCAAATTGTTTATTTTTATTTGTTTGAAAGTTTGTGATAACATGCGAGTGAAAAGCGACAAACTATTTCAACTAAGATCAAACGTTAAATGTTTAAATAGTAATTTCATAACATAACATTGAGCAAAGGACGTCTAAGAATTTTTTGCATATTTTCAAAGTTGAAATTTACTTTCGTTTTAATTATTTCCCTAAAATTTAACCATCAATTATAAATTTACTAGCATAAAAATGATTTCAACACGTGTTTTGAATCTAATTCCACGTAGTGTAATGCGCCAACAATTGGCACGTTCACATGATCACAAAGAAATTGTCTACAAAGGAGCTGTAAGTAATTTGTTTTGTTATTGCTGAAATCAAACAAAACAAAATGAAAAAATTCGATCCTAAATAGAATATAATTGACTTTTTGTTTGTTTTTGATTGAAGAGTTTCCCGTTCGATACATACAATGGTCGTGCATTAGCCATCAAAATGATCATCTTTTTTTCGATTCCATATTCATTACCGTTTTTGGTATGGCGTCGTCGTGTGTATCGAAATAAAGGATTCTGAAAAAAAATTGGATAAATTTCAATTGCGTTATTGATGATCATCTAAGAATTCAAGTTCAGAATAATGGAAAATTCTTTCAAAAATTTTGTAGCAATTTTAATTATTAATTAATATGAATAAATAAAATCTTCAATAAAAAAAACCATAAAAATTTTGTCAATTTTTAGTCAATAGATCGCGTAATTTGCGCGCAATCATTTTTACATGCTTTTAAAAATTTTGTTTGTTTGTTTGATTGCATCAAATTTCATTTGAAATCAATATTTTAAAAAAATAATTATCAATCATGGATTTGCAAGATGTTGAAAAAGACTTCAAGCCAACGATTCCACCAGTCAATTATGAATGTAATTATCATCATTAATTTATAAATTAAACAATATTCCACTGATTTATTTATCTTTTTGTTTCGAATAGATCTTGATCACACGGCTGATGTTCAGTAAGTTTTTTCGTTTAATCATTCATTTCTGAATTCTAATCAATTTAATATTGTCCTTATCTTAGAATACATGCATGGGGTAAAGATTTGAAAGAATCATTTGAACAATGTGCAATGGGAATGTTTGGTTATATAACCGATTTGAAAACGGTATCAATTGAAAAATATATTGATGCCGAAGTTAGCGGTGGTGATGATGAAAAAAGTATGCTATTTCGTTTTCTCGACGATGTTTTATTTTTATTCAATGCGGAGCCATTTTTGATTCCAAAGGTTAATCAATTTATCCATTAATAAGATGCAAATAATTTTGATTTTGATTATTTTTTTTTTTGCATGATTAGAAAGTAGAAATCTTGGAAATGGATTGGAAAGATTTTAAAATCAAAGCAAGATGTTATGGAGAAATATTCAATCTTGACAAGCATCCACAAGGAACTGAAGTTAAAGCAATTACATATTCAAATATGCAAATACATAAAAATGAAGATCGTGTTGATATTTATGTCATTATTGATATTTAAAATTGAATTATTGTATTTAAAAAAAATCATTTGTATTAAATTTACGAATTTCCGATTTCAAAATGTGCTAATTTTTTGATACAAAATGAAATAAAAGTTTTTATTTTATTTATTAATTACATTTGACCAAGTGTTTTTTTATGTATTCCTGCGAATAGATTCATGATTACAAGTTTTCAAAAAAATTAGATTATTTGTTAACCATTTTTCTTCGGTTCAGTTTGCTGCTAGAATAGTAATAAAAATAAAAATAACACTGACATGATCACCTTGTCGAGCTACCTGTTGAGCTGCTGTTTACGAACCCTTGAAATATGCACTGACCCTCCAAAAAGAAAAGAACATTTTGTTATGATTCCCTGTGCCTAAAAGTGAAATTCTTTGCATCAAAATTTTTCATCAGAAAGTGAAATAAAATTGCAGCCAAATTTGATTAAAGATTGCGCCTATTTAATTCGATAAATATAATTTGATTTGATCAAATTTGATCAATTTTTTAAAAGTAATTAATGGTTCAAAAATAAAAATGATATGAATCGATATTTTCGTTTCATATGAAGAGTAGAGAAATATATAAAATTTGATTTCAAATTATTGAAGTATAATTATTGATGCCAATAAAATTACTTTTATAATTGCATGACAACCGAAACAAATAATGAATAGAAGAGGTTTTCTAACCAGACATTTTATTGATGATAGTTTGAATATAAATTAATTCATCCAAGTATATATTAAATTCAATACTTTTATTTTCCAATATAATATAACCGAAATTTATTATTGGCATACATTCCGCTCTGAAATGAACAATAAAATCATTGTTTTTATTACATTTGTACACCAATATGAATAAAACGCAATTCAATTTTGATTGATTTTGTTCTGATCAATCAATTCAATCGACTGAATGAATGAATTTTATTCATTTGTTGTGTTACTTATTTTGAATTTTTCAATTAATTTCGATAGTTTTTTAATTAATTTTTCACAGATTATTTTCGAACACAAATATCATGAATGAGAAAATGTCATCAAAATATATTATTGTTTCTTTAATTGTAATAGTGTCGATAAGATTCATAATATCGTTAGATTCGAATATTGATCAACATCAATCATCATCTTCATCAATTGATCCATCTACATTGAGATATTTTTATACCGATAATTCTATGCAACAAAGCGTTGCATATAAATTTTTGCCACAATATGAACAACAAGAATTACAAGAAGAAATATTGCATGTATTAGGTTTGGACCATCGTCCTAAACCGAAAAAATATGCTGCCGATGAATCGGCGTCCAATTTCTTGATGAATCTTTACACAACATACAATGATGACAATGAAAACAATCATAAATTCAATAATAGTTATGCTAATAGCTTTGATAATGATCAAAATTTATTCGATGAATTATCTGAATCAGATTTAATTATCAGTTTTAATAATCAAATCAAGAAGCAACGAAAGAATGAACATCTACGTCATAATCGTGATCGTCGTTTCTGGTTTAATGTGACAACGATACCTAAAAATTCGGCAATAATTGATGCAGAATTGCGACTATATCGAGATTCTAATCGTTCATATCGTTATAATTCAAGTTATTCATTTCAATTGACATTATTTCAATTATTTGAACGCAATGAAATAATAAAAAATTATGTTGATTCTATCAATATTGAAGGAAGTTTTTCCGGATGGCTACGCTTTAATATAACACAATCATTAATCGATTGGCTACGTTTTGATGATCAAAATTTAGGACTATATTTACAGATAAGAACGCCAAGTATACGTAAGTTGAAAACTAATAACTATTTGATCTTTATTCATTTCCAACTCTACCACAGCCAAAGATTTAAGCCCTAAAAGTATTGGTTTATATAATTCACGTGGCTTCAAACGTTATCAACCATTCATGACAGCTTATATCAAAACAAATTCAAATGACTTGCAAACATCGACATCGACTCGTGCACAAATGTTTCATAACAAACAGCGTGCACGTCGTGCCGTTTTGAATCGTAAACGTTCCGATTCATCTTACTATGATCCGGATGATCGAAATCCATTTTTAAGTAAGTTTCATTCTCTTCAAAATTAAGTGAACAGAAAAATTAAAATTTTCATTCGGAACACAGATACGAATGATCGATATATATCAAAAAGTTGTCAAAAACGAACATTATTTGTTTCATTTCGTGATCTAAATTGGCAAGATTGGATCATTGCACCAGATGGATATTCAGCATTTTTCTGTCATGGTGATTGTTTGTTCCCGATGGAAACACATATGAATGCAACGAATCATGCGGTTGTACAGCATTTATATCATATTATGTACAGAGATGTGCCAAAACCTTGTTGTGCACCATCACAATTATCATCGATCATGGTATTATATTTTGATGATAATTCTAATGTTGTGTTGAAAAAATTCAAAAACATGGTGGTACAATCATGCGGATGTCATTAAAAAAATGGAAACAAGAGAATTGAAATTTCTATGTAAATTATCATCATTTTAATGGTTTTAAACATTCATAATCATAGATCTCGATATCATTTTAATAATTTTTTTCATTTGTTCGTGTGCATGAATAGATATCCAAAATAAATAAAACTACACGTTTTTGAGAAATAATTTTTTTGTTGTATTTCAAATTTACAATTTAAATGCTAATCAAAAGATAATTTACAGAAAAAACTTTCAACGGTTTATGAGTTTGATAATCAAATTATCAAATTTACAAGAACCGTGAAAATTTTGTTCATAATAATTATAATAAACTCATGTTTTCAAATCATATTTTCTCTTGTTTAAAACTAAACATATGACATACCGATGCCAAATTGTATGCCACGATGTATTTTATCATATGTTTGATTGAATAATGGCAGACAATAATTCAATTCCAAGCGTACATTGTTGTTAAACGCGAATATCAAACCGCCACCACATGATGAACGAATATTTTCTGTCAGTTCATTAAATTTATCAGAAATTGAACCAGCTTGTAAAAATCCATGTAAACGTAAATATTGGTCTAAACTGTTTTTGAATGGCAATGGATAATGTAGATGGACGGCACCGACCCAATATTTCAAGGCACCTAATGCACTATTACCCATTGAGCCATGTGGTCCAACACCACACATTTCAAATCCACGTAAATTCAATGGACCACCAAGAAAAAATTTATCACTTACGGTGGTGTTGTTGAAGCATTTCATCGTGCCACCCTTTTTGGGATAAAATATTAAAATTAATCCAAAAAAATTTAAACCAATTTGTTCATGAATACTTTTAATGATAATTGCAAATAGGAGCCAAGATTATGCTGAAGTTCAAATTCATGTTTACGAAATGATGATGCATATTTTTGGAAGCCAGCATATTCATTGAACATTTTAAACATTGTGCCTCTTGATGGTAATACTGGACTATCTCTTTTGTCATAAATGTATGTGTGTGATATTGATGATTTCATAGTATGATCGAATTGTTCAATAATTTGAAAATCAGTGTTGCTACCAAGACCTGATAGATAACGCCATGATGTTTCCCATTGAAATAAGTGTGTATGAAAACGATGTGGCTGTATATTTAAACCAATTAAAAAGTTACGATTCAATTCTTTGTAACCACTCCATTGACAATATTTTGATAGTTGCATCAATGTGAAATCTAAACTTGAGCGTAAACTTTGCCAAGGTGTTCGTATTAAGGGTTTTGAAAATGTTGCTGAATATGTTGCATAATATTTCAATGTATGTTCAAATTGAGTTCGTATTTCTTCACCTGTTTCGAAATTGGAAATTATTGAAAAAAACATTAAACAAAATATAATTGTACAATTGAAAAAAAATTACCTCTGCCAAATAAATTTGGACTCTTCAATTGAACATTACCCGATACTTCATTGTGATTACCCGAAACATAAATACCGCCTGCATATCTACGTGTTTCATCAACATTAAATGTGACTGACAATTCGATTGGATCACTATTTTGATCACTTTTATTAATCGTATCGATCGACACCTGAACATTACTAAAAAGACCAAGTTCATAAAATCGCTGCCGCACAAAATTAACATTTAACAATGTTTCAGGTAAATCAGTTGATTGTAATATTGGTTTAACTAATTCATGTAATATATCATGTTTAGTACGATCTAAACCATCAAAATGTATTTGTGCAACACGTGAAGGTATTATGACATCATTTTCATTACGTTTATATAATGGATCATTACAGCCAAAACCTAAGAACATTTTCGATAATGATAATCAAAATTATTGTATTTTACTATTTAATTGTGTTGACAATCAGGTACAAAGACGAAAAAAAATTTGATTAATCAAAGAAAAAACAAATTTTTTTTAATCAAATAAACAAACAAATCAGCACAAATACTTGTGCCCTTGGATCTCTATTGTATTTCAACGTGTGGAAAAACATATGCAATTATTTGTATTGTAAATATTTGGCGCAGTCTAGTGGTGATCAAATTAAAATTGGTAGGATTTATTTCAAAAAAAAATTATTCTCCATTTAATCATTTCATTTTATTTATTTGGCTAATTAAATAATTAATTAGCAACATTGAATGGATTTCAGCAATTTTTT
Organism: Psoroptes ovis; assembly: GCA_002943765.1. NCBI lineage: Eukaryota > Metazoa > Arthropoda > Arachnida > Sarcoptiformes > Psoroptidae > Psoroptes > Psoroptes ovis. The sequence continues at coordinate 481,790 of PQWQ01000013.1, read as the reverse complement.
TCTTTTATGAATCCACATATTCAAGAAATAATTTTGGCTACAAATATTTATTCATTTCCGATCAGTATTAGATTCAATATTTAAGAATAATAAAAATCATTATAATTTTTGTTTAAATTTTTGCAAATTAATTAATCAAATTATTAATGTTCTTTCTGTATTTTACGTAAACGTTCAATTTCAGCTTCATGTTCTTTAATTTGATTTTCTAAATTTTGTCGCTGTTCTTCTAATGATTTATGTAATTTTTGTAATTGTTCTTTTTGTTGACGACGGAAAAATTCTTCTTCACGTGCAGCTTCCATTTTACCAAATGCACCGCCAGCATCACGAACTGAGCCACCACTTCCACCACCCTTTTTAGTCATAGAATTATAAAAATATGGACATAAGAATTGATTAGTGATTTGAATTTTTATCTCAATAAAATAATGAAACAATGACAACATACTTTACCCGAACCAGAACCCCATTCACCAGACATTGCTCGTGTCGATGTTCTTTGAAATTGATGACTGATTGATGATTGAATGATGTAGGCAATTATAAAATAAAATAAACATATATTTTCAATCAATGCTTGATAAAATTATTTTCAAATAATACTCACTTGCTCAAATCATTAATGAATAAATTAATCAATGATTTACAATTTTTAATTGCAACAATACGATTCATAATTCTTGTAATTAGTTGATGATGAACCACAAAAAACCACGATTTATTTAGAAATTAATTTTTAAAAAATGAAATTTAGAAATTGACTTTTTACTTTTTTTTCAATGGTTATTTGTCCTTTAAGCAAAAAAACAAGAGAATGCGATGCACTTTTTTTAGCTGTTTTCTGCCGCATGCCATTCATAAAATCTGTCATCAGGATTATAATAAAAATAAGGCCAAATATATATAAAAACACAATATTTTTGACATTTTAAACATTATTTTCAGTTGAAATTAAGATGGACCAAAATCGTGGTGTTCCGGATGGAACCGATAACACTGATGATGATGATGCACAACAAACGCAGAAACATCAACACCAACAATTATCATCGGATAATAATTCATCTTCGGCAACAACAACATCTCAAGAAACATCATCATCTTTATTTTCTGCATCAAATCAATCATCAACCCGAATGAATAATTGGAAACCAAATGATTTTTATTTGATGAATCTCATTTCCATGGGTTTTGGTTCATTAATGGCTAAAAAAGCATTATATTATACGAATAATGAATCAACTGAAGCTGCTATTGAATGGATATTTACCAACAGTTCAGAATCCGAATCTGATTTACCATTAGAAATTGAAATTGAACAACAGCAACAACAAAAACACCAAACACAAAATGAGCAACAGCAATCATCATCATTGTCTAATGATGCTGATAATGATCTCTATAAAATGGTTTTCGTTGTCAATTCAGAATTGACTATGGGTGTCGGAAAAATAGCTGCTCAAGTAGCGCATTCAGCATTAGGCTTACATCGTTTATTATTGCAACATCAAACAAAATACGGTGAATCATTACTTTGTTGGAATGAATATGGTGAAACTAAAATCGTATTACGTGGTGAGAATACCAATCATTTAATTGAGTTAGAGCATAAAGCGATTGCATTGGATTTGCCATGCTATTTGGTGCATGATGCTGGCAAAACGCAAGTAAAATCTGGTTCCACAACAGTTCTAGGCATTTTTGGTTCTAATAAATTGATTGATCAAATAACCGGGCAATTGAAATTATATTAATTATAACATTATGATAATTGATGATTAATTAATTTACATAGATTTGAGGCCAAAGATTATTATTATTTTTTTGTATTTTTGAATTATAACAATTATTTGAAAATATTATAAAATAAATTTATCCAATTTATATACAATTTTATCTAATAATTTTATTCACAGCATCATTCACCGATGCTTGAATCACACTATTTTCGATTTCCTTTTTATTTATATCATTTTCACTGGTCGCTGTATCTTGAATTTTAGATTCTGTTGAAGTCGATGTAAACAATTTCGATGTAAATTGTTTAATACTAGACTGATTAGAATAAATCATGCGATGAAGTTCACGTATTTCGGCACCATGTTTTTCGACAATAAATTCAAGATCACGAATTTTGTTTTCCGCACGTTGCCATCTTTCTTCAATTGCTGCAGCTTCAGCAGTGGCTTTTTTACTTTGACGATAATATTCAGCGGCAATCGTTAAAACGGCAACTAAAAAAATAATACCTTCGCCAAGTAATTCGGCACCAAGTTCAATAGCAGCAGCTTCATTCAATTTTTTTACACTTGATGGTTTTCCAAGGCCTAAATTTTGATTAAAATATTAGCCCGATGTTTAATCACAAATTCAAGTATAAACGACTTGCTAACCTAAGAGCTTCATTTTAACATTGACCTCGAAATAATGATACATTTGAGCTGGTGGCATACAAACATAATTTCGAAAAAATGGGCTATTTTTTGCTGAAGTTTTAATACGATTTGCCAATGGTTTCGATATTTGTCTTATAGCTAATGCGGCCAATTTTATCAATGGAAATGCACCGACAGCCATTGTATGGCGATCATTTGAAAATGGATGGCGGAAAGTTTTTGAATTTGAGGTATTGAAGACAAAAAATCAAAAATAATTTTACAAAATATCTAATAATTGATGACCGCAAATATCGATAGTCGAAAAATTTTGCAGCTTTCGATTATGTAAACAAATATTTTTCATAACGTTCATTACTTTTTTTCTTCGACCTTTTTTAATTTTGAAATTTAATTGATTTTTACTGAATAAAATTTCATAAATTTTGTGAAAAATCATGCAAAATTTGAAAACTTTGATCAAACCTTCGATTATGAATCAATTGAGGTAAATGAATTTCATTCAACAATAAGTTTAAACTTCATTTGAATGTTGTTTCACTTTTAAGAAATCAATCGATTCGTTACTATTCGAATGAAATGAACAACATAGCAAAAATGGTGGTTGGTCAATGGAATAAATTTTGGTATGGTGGCGAACAACCATATAAAAGCCGTGACATTATTTATGAGAATATGATGAAAGAAGGTAAACATGCGGTAGCGCTCAGATACATGCAAAAAATTCTTTATGCAAGAGATAAAGCACGACAACGTTATGTTAAACATAATGAACACATACGTAAGCTTGAAGATAAAATCGGTGAAAAAGGAACAATTCAACCGAAAAGTTTTTCAAACAGATTTTGAAATTTCCAATAAAATTATCGAATATGTGAATATACTATTATTTTAATTATCATTTAAAACCAATAATGTAAAGTGATAAAGATATTTGTAATTTGCTCGAAATAAAGATAATTAGAACAAGAATCTTATATCGATGTTTATTTTATCATGATAAGAAATGTGGTTTTCTTTTCTTACATTTTTTCATTTTCTATTATGTAATGGCTTATTCAATGTTTTAATTGAATTATAAATAATTTTTTGTTTCGATTTTCAATTGCTTTTGAATTTCATTTTTCTTCACACCATTCATTTTCACGCCGAATTTGTTCTTCTTCTTGTGGTGTAAAATCATTTTTGATATTGAATGTTTTACGAATTTCTTCTGGTGTTTTACCACGTATCATATTCGCCACAGTTTTACATGTAACATCCAATAATCCTTTGATGTCAAGATAATTAGCTGCCAAAATGATTTCGAATAAAGTTCCTTGATCAACTTTTAAGAAATCAGCATCCCATGATGATATATCATCAGTACGTTTATCACGAGGATCATCATCTTCAGGTGTAGGCGGATCATTTTTATGATATGTTGCCCACTGTATTACTTTACGCAGAATAGCTGAATTTACATTCTGAACTGGAATAGGTTCACCATCATCTTCTTCGATGCCTAAATCATCTAACATAGTACGCAAAGTATTTGACATACGAGCAACTTCGACATCAACTTCAAATATTTCACCATCACTACTCTGTAATTTAATATTAGGCATATTAAATTTGATAATTTGAATTACCTTAAGTATATCAATTAATCAATGTTGAATAAAGTAAAGACTGTGAACAACGAAACAAACAAATTAATTAATTAATTAATTAATCGATCAATAAACACTATCGTAAAGAACATACACTTTTATCTTGTAAAATTTCAATTTTCAAATTGATTATTATCAAGAAATAATAATTATGTTATTTCAGACGACGCAATCAGAATTTTTATATTGTATTTTTTATTCAATAAAAGTAATTATGTTGAGAATATTCAACAAAATTTTCAATTATCATCATTATTTAAAACGACAACAAAACAAAACAATGAATAAAAAAATAAAGAAAGCTATATAATGCCCGTTCAAAAAGAACGTTTTCGAAGTTGTGAAGTGAACCCTATTGGATCGAAATAGATGGCTAGGGTGACGGTATATAAACATATGGGCATATAAACGGAGTACACTTCAGCCATCTAGCTATTTTTATATGATCAATGTTGAGTACTTGTGTACTATTTATGACAGATAGTTCTTTAAAAAATCAATAGATGGTGGGTAAAATATTAAAAAAAAAATAAAATTAGGCGGAGAGAAAAAGAGTTGAAATCAGTCAAATAATTCGAAAATATTTAAACGATCAAAATGAAAATTGTGATATGTGTTGTGAGGTAAATCCTGTTGGGTTGAAATAGCTTGCCAGATGCAAATAGCCACCTCTTATATAAACGAGTACACTCCAGCCATCTAGTCATTGTTCACTAATCTTTCGTTCATGCAACAATATGAAAGATAGGTGTAATGCAATATAAAATACATTTGTTGAATATTTCTTAATATAATCCAATTAATTTAACAAAAAACTAAATCCAAAATAACCCAATCTAACATAACAAAAAACCTAATCCAACATAACAAATAACAAAATTCACATTCAACAGAACCCGTGCAGCCATCTAGCGGTTTGTTTATTTTGAGTTTGCTGTAATACCTTTGTTACCTGCCGGGATGATGTGCTTATTAGAGCAGCCACCATACTGTGATATATTGAGTCGCAGCCTTTGACAGGACGGTTCGTTGGTTCTTTTATAAGAACTTAATTCATTTTTTTACATCTTCAACACTTATGTTATGCATTATCAGTAATTAATTTTGATAATTAAAAATTTTCCATGTCCAACACTTACGCTGTGCGCAGGTAGAAAAGTATCAACACTATTTACCAATTAATTGTAGGAAAAACAACATTCAAAAATTTCAAAAAAGATTTGTGCAGACCAAAACCTGGTTTCAGTGACGATGGTCAATTAATTAAAAAAGGCTTTGTACCAACTTAAACAGAGCTCTTTACAATGGTGCAGTGTCGTAAAACCATTGAATATGCATTTGCGATTACGGAGAAAATCAGGCGCAAATAGTCTAGTTCATTCAAATCATTCAAATTTCGATCAATCCAATTTTGTTATTAAAAGATTTATTTAATAAAATTTGAATTTAAATTCAATAATTTCATTGTTTTCTGTTGAATTTGATTATCAAATATGTGTATGACGAAATTGATTACAGCGAAAAAAAATTCCATTTAACATGATTATGAGCAATCATTGGTATATGAAAGGGTAATAACTTTTAAATCATCAGAGATCAAAGCTAATCAAACGCTATTTTTCACAAAATCACTCTCGTAAATTGACAAATATTTGGTTTTTTTGCTGCTAATCGTTTTCAAGTGAAATTTTCAATTGAAACAATCAAATCTATTCGATTTAAAAGGTGACAGGATATATCTATTGTTGTTTGAATTGGTTGCAAATACAATTTTAAAAAAAATTTCAATATTTTAAATAGACAAATAGATGGCCACCATCATAATCATTATCATCGTCATTATTTGTCAATTGTACAATAATAATAATAGTGCTGCTGTTATTGTTAATTTGAAAGGAAGGAAAAAAATTCAATAATTTGTTGAACAAAAAAAAAGATGGCCAAATAAAAATTTTGACAAACAATTCAATTCTTCTTCTTTCTGATGAATGATTTGAATTGAATTGAAAATTGATTTCGGTTGAAAAATAAAATAATAAAAAAAAAATTAATCAAATTTAAAATTTCTCTTCATACATTTTTCATTTTGTATTTGGTATATTGATTATTGTTAATTGATTTATTATATTCAAATTTGAATTTGATTATAATCAATTTTAATTCGCGAGAATATTTCTTCTTTTATCTTCTTGATATAAGCTAAACATGGCTAAATATAGCCATTCCGCCACAATAATGAGCAACATGAATATTTCCATTAGATTAATAAGATTTTTTCGGCTTTCAATATCATTTCTATTCATCATTAATTCGATATGCATCATTGATTGTTCGCTGATCGATAATTTCGATAATTTAAATATCCATAATCAAACTAAATTCAATGTTAATACAATTAATCATAATAACAGAAATAATAATCTGGAAAATCGTGTTAAAAGACAATCTAATGATTTAACGACAAAGATAACAACATTATCGACCATAGAATCGGATTTCAACATCGATGATACATCAACAATAAAATCTACAACCAACAAACTTAGTTTCACCAGTTTAATAAAAATTGATGATGATTTCAAACCAATATATGATGGAACAGTAATTACGAAAAATGGATTGAATTTGACTGATAGAGCATCGAAAGCATCGAAACAATTGGATTATTATGATAACAGTGAAAATAATGATGATGAAGAAGACGAAGAAGAAGAAGATGATGATGATATCAATAATGATAATTCATCATCAACCACCAGTATGCCATCTGATTTTGATGATGATGATATTGAAATGGCTATGGGAGGTCTCACTGGTATTGTTCAACGAATTTTACGTGGACCAAATAGAAAACAAAAATTTGAAAAACCAGAAGATATTTATGTGGTACTGAATCATATTATACATGCAGAATTCGATGAGACATTCAAGAAAATTATACCTCGTATTTATGATTATCAATATGACATTAATGATCGTATTTCACAACGTTGTTTCAATTCATTGGTACAATTTTTCCGCCGTTTACGTAAACATTATATTTGGCCATATAGAAGTAAATATTAAATTTTGTAGTTGAATTTAGAATGAATATGTTTAATTTTTTTACTAAAGTGCTTGAAGCATCAGCGAATCCTATATCATTGAATAAGTTCGCTTTGCGTCAATATGGGGATTTCGATAGCTGTCTAAACATAGTGGCCAACGAAGGCAATGAAATATTATTTACTGGACAATATTGTATGCTACAGGTTATATTACCGTTGCCAAAATTAAAAAGTAAACATGAAAAAGTTCATTATTATGACAAAATCTTAGATTTCAATCAAACTGAATTGTACAATACATTCAGTGAAAATTATCTGCGTATAGCAGCATTTTTATATTCAAATCCTCTATCATACGCGTTATGTTTGCCATCAACTTGCTTACCATATGAAATTGAAAACATCGGAAATTTCTGTATGTTTTTTTAACACAAAAATTTTCGATAATTTTCGAAAACTAATTTTTTTGACGTGTTTACAGTCCTTAATAGATTTAAAATTCATTTACATCGTACATTAGACTGTTATAGTAAATATAATTTGACCATGTATGATAATATACCGATCGATTCGACAAAGCTTGAAATCAATAATATTCAACGACCATTCAATTATTTTCTGAAAGAATTGAATGGTTCACAAATATTTGCCATGTAAATAATATGTTTATTTTAATGAAAAGGTTATTGATATTAACATTTTTTTCCATTATTTTTTTAGATTATTTACTTTCATTTCGATCTGCATTGTTGTATCGACTACCTTATATGACATATATTTGAATCATTTCAATGAAAATTCATCAATAAATCGTCATGTCAGAGCTATTGTTGTTTGTTTTTCAATTCGTTACAGCATTGAGAAAATATTCAATGTCCATCAGCGTTACCGAAATCAACAAAATATCATGAATAACTCGCTCAAAGCAACAAGTGAATCAATGTTCAATACAGTTTGTTTAGATGCATTAAAATCAATGGCACTAGCATGGATATGTTTAAGTAATTTCTATTTACTCGGCTATCAATCACAAATGGTTTCTAGTCTTCGTAAGTGCTGGATTCATTATCTTAAATTAAATTAATCATAATAATTGATTCTAGCACATCTTTATGAGCTTGTCATGAGTTTGCGAGGAGATTTTATGTTTCAAATCATACTACAATCATGGTTATCGTTTGAAATATTTTTTACAATCAGGTAAATTATAATAAATAAATAAATAAGAATAAAATTATTTTTTCCAAAATGATTATTCAGTGGATTTTTGATGGCATACACATTTTTGCCATACATTGCAATGAAAGAAGGAAAACCATTCGTCATCTATTTATTTTTCAAACGAATAATACGATTAATGCCATCAATGTTTTCGATAGTGTTTTTAATAAAATTATTAGCATTATGGAAAAATGCTGGACCATTATATAATTCAGGTGTTCATAAAATTCTTCATACATGTAATTATAATAATATATTGAAAAGTTTTTTATTTATATCAAATCTATTCGGTTATGATAAAACGGTGCGTATTTTGTCTTAATCATCGTTCTGTGATCGATAATTTAAAATATTTTTTTTTCAACATGCAAACTCATAGTGTTTACCACATTTATGGTACATTAGCAATGAATTTCAATTATTTTTCATTGGTCAATTTGTATTGATTTTTGTGTATAATCGTCGCAAACATGCTGCAAGAATATTTATAATATTGATTTTGATTGGAATTTTATCGCAAGCATTGATTACATATCGTATGCGTATTACTTCATTAATGATTGATAATGCTATCATTGAGTAAGTTGATTTCTTTTGAATAGAATCATTAATACAATCATTTCTTTTATTAAATAGACAAACAATCATGGAATCAAAATCATTACATCTAAATACAATTGTACATTTTCAAACATATTTTCTTGGCATGGCTTTAGGTTATTATTATCGTATGAATAAAATGAAACAATTCGACTATAATTTTATAATGAAAATAATAATTACAATAATTATATTTTCATTATCAACAATATACGTTATTTATATACCCTTAATGTTATCAAATTATTATGATCATATACCAAATACAACATTGATTTTATATTATTCAACATCAAGATTAATGTTCATTGGTCCAACAATATGGATCATGATCAATATACAGCGATTAAAATCAACGAATTTAATTATTAAATTATTTTCATGGTCAATATTTCGCATTTGTAGTCATCTTTGTTTTCAAATTTATCTCTTAAATTTAATAGTAATATGGATTTATTATTTTACTAAACGTACTCTAATAGATATAAATATAATTGAATCCGTAAGTGATAAAACAATGTACTTAATAATCTTTTATTTTTTGTCAATTTTTTTCCACTTTCTTTCAAACAGTTTCCTGTTGCAATGAGTTTATTCATATTGACTGTAATCATATCAATGTTTACATATTTAATATTTGAAGCACCATATCGTAATCTATTTTGTCATTATTTCGAACAAGACAAATCATTCGACAAAAATCCAAATTCAAACGAGAATAATAATAATAATTATAATTATAATAAACAACAAAAAACAATCGAAGATTCAATTCAAATGAAACATTATGATAATTCAGCTATCGATATGAATTCGTGATTAATGAAAATTGTTAGCTGTAAATGACAGGAAATCAAACTAATTTTTTTTAAATCTACAATTAAATAAATTATCAATTAAAACTTTAGGGATAATAATTTACTAAAAAATATTTTCCTACGTTCATCATATCTTTTAATTAATTGAGATTGATTTAGGATATTTTGAGTTGATGCAACTTGTTGCATTTTCTAAATATTTTTATTAACACAAGCTTTCGAATGAATCAATAGGTGTCTGGTATTTTGCTTCGATGTAAGAAATTTTTTTTCAATGCTTGTAATTTTGACAGAATAAATTCTAAATAAAAAAAAATCTTGTTTTGGCCAAGTCTTGTAATGTTTTTAAATGACAAGTGGAATACAGACGTTTTTTTAATGAATAAATTCTCAATACAAAGTTTTATACTGTGAACGAATGCTCATTTGATTATGTTTGTTTTGATTTTAAATGAAGAGAAATTTTTTTGGCTTTTGGATTCGTTATAATTTCTTCTTTCGAATCACCGATTTAAAATATGGTTGAGGTAAATATCCTTATTGAATTTTCGTCAATTGATTCATTTATTGCAAATTGTTGTTACAATTTATCAAAATAGTCAATAAAATGTCGTGCTGCAATACTTTATGAAGAAGGTAAACGTCTAGAAATTGAAAATGTAATCGTACCTGCACCTGGCGAAAATCAAGTACGCGTCAAAATGGTTGCAGCCGGAATTTGCGCAAGCGATGCACATTATGTATGGGGACAACAAAAATTAAAAGACATGATGTGTAATTTGCCCACAATTATGGGACATGAAGGTGCTGGCATTATTGAATCAGTTGGTCCAAATGTAACTGATTTAAAACCAGGAGATCATGTTTTGACAACTTTCGTTGGAAACTGTAGAAATTGTAGATTATGTAAGATTGAAGATCAGAATAATTGTGAAAATTATTCACTGGCTACAGCAAACAATCTAACAATAAAGCTGGAAAAAGATGACACTATTGTTTATTGTGCTTGTGGTATCGGATGTTACAGTGAATTCATCACCATTTCTCTCGCACACATTGTCAAAGTATAATGTATTGTATTAATGATTGATAAAATATTTAATTTATTGTTTTAAATTTTTCAAAGATCAAACAAACCGATAAGCTAAGCAAGCTATGTGTCATTAGTTGCGCTGTAGCAACTGGATTTTTTTCAGCAGTCAATTTAGGAAATGTTAGAGCTGGATCGACATGTGCTGTTTGGGGCATCGGTGGAATCGGTCTTAATGTACTTCAAGGATGTAAATATAATAATGCAAAAAATATTCTTGCTATCGACATAAATCCAGATAAACGTGAAATGGCATTGAAATTCGGTGCTACTGAATTTATTTGTCCGAAAAATTTAGATAAACCATTAGAGCAATTTTTATTAGAAAAATATGGTGGGATCGATTATGGATTCGATTGCTTTGGTAGCCAAATAATTATTGATCAAGCATTAAATTCATTAGGAATAGGTGGCAAATTTGTAATGGTCGGAGTGGCGCCTCCAGATGTTTTAATCAAATATCCAGCATTAATGTTAATATTTGGTCATACAATAACTGGTTCGCTATTGGGTGGAAAAAAAGGCTATGAAGCATATCCAAAATTGATTGATCTTTATTTAAATAATGAAATCAAAATTGATGAAATGATCACTAATCATTTTAAATTAGAACAAATTAATGAAGCATTTGAAATCTTAAAAGATGGTAAATGTATCCGTTCATTGATCATATTCGATGGTTGAAAATGTTTGAAAATTTAAAAATTTTTAATTTTCATTCATTATTGATGAATAATTTTTTAATAATTTTTCTATAGATTGATCATTGAGAAATTCTTCAATATTCCGTTTTATGCGTATCATATGATCACTATTTTTTGACTGACTTTTAACGAAATTTTCCAATAAAATTTCTATATTTTTTGCATTCAACATTTCATCAATGTTTGTGTCACGTTTAATTCTCTGCACAGCGTCTATATGGTGGGGTAAAAATGAATTAATCGAAATTTGAAAAAAATTCCAAATTGAGTTGGAAAAAATAATTTACCAAAAATTTGCTGAAATTTTTCTTTGCGATTTTGTAATATCTTCTCGAAACTAACATTTTCATTATCTGGATTATAAAATTCTATGTTCAAATCTTTCAGATTTAAATTGTCAATACCATTTTCATTTCGTAATGATAGCATTGATGATTCGGCAAATATTTTTTGAAATGCATTAAATATTGCAATCAAAAATTGTACAAATATTCTTATTATTTCCGATAAATTTGATGGCTGCAATGAATGATTCGAAGAATCATCATTGATGGTAATATTTTGTTGATTAGATAATGATTGTTGTAATAATTCATTTAAAATGTTTGTTACATTTGGTGGTAATGTTTGACAACTGTAAAATTGTGGTAAAATTACTAAGATGATGAAAAATGGAGCCAAATTTAATTTTGCCATTTTCTATGTTTATTATTTTTGATTTATCATCATGAGATGATAATTTTGAATCAATTTATATTCAAAATATTGAAACCAGCATATGGAAATTTTTCTTGCGCTTGATTATTTATTCAAAATTTATCGAAATAAATCATTATCACAATGGAAAACATTAATAATATCAATGTGTTGGAATAATTAACAGTGATACTGGCACCAGGTTCTGGTTTTTCTGTTGTTGGTCTCGGAGGTTCTGGCTGGCGAATGGGTAATGCTTCAACATATGCAATAACTGTATTAATTCCACGATTATTCACTCCACGTATCATTTTAACATAACCATTTTCGCCCCAATCACGTCCCCAACTATTTTTTATCATCCAAAAATCTAATCCATTATCATGTCCCCAACCAATGATTTGTACATATTGATTATGTTCTCCATCAAGACCACGATCACCTCCATCGGTCAAAATTCCTCCACTTTAAATGGATAAGACAGTCAGATTGTTGAAACAAAACAAACAAAGGCAAATGCTAAACAAACCTATACAATTGAAACTGACGATCACCAGCATTGATTAATGCAGCAACTGGACCTTTATTATAGATAACCCACATTATCATTTCATCACTTGAATTCAACGGAAGATAATTGTAACGATAAATCCATTCTCGCCACTCGCCTAATACTTGATGACATTCTTCTTGCTAAGAGAAAAACAATTAAAAATCTCGACCAGAACACTTCTCATGATCATACTTTTGCTTTATAAGGATAAGTTTTGTCCATTGTAAGACCGACTTGCTTTGAATAATGAAAAACATCATCTAACATGCCACCATTGCATCCATCACTGAGATAAAATGGTGGCAATACACAATCTAATACTTGTTGTTTAGACAACACCACTAAAGGATTACCAGCGACAGCATTTGCACTTTCAACAAGACCAACACCAGCAAATATCCAACTTGAACCACATTGTCCTTGATCTTCTACAGATGTTACCACCTTGAGTATTTGAAAGTAAATATTTTTGAGTTGAATGAATCAATCTATTGATTAAGCTAAAACATACACTTTGAGAACGCCAATCAAATTGTTTCGGAAACGTTATTGATGTTTGATTAATTTTACGCATAACACTGGCAGATATTCTATTGTTCTGTGAAAATGGAATCGGTTTATTAGCTATTTCATGTTTAGCTGTCAATAATTTTTGATTTATGAATATTTTTTCAGTCATTCCCTGCATTTGAAAAAATTAAATGAAATTAATACTGGATTCAATTAATCATATCTGATGATACACCCACAAAATCAGCAAATTTATTCATTTTTAAACGAAATGGCACTCTTCCTGCTTTGAAATCATTTTCATTATCTTTGATCACTTTGAGTGAATAAAGAAAATTTGCACGTCGTATTTCCAATTCTTCACTATCAAAATAATGTTTATCAAATTGTTTCTATGCGAATGATTGGGAAATAATCGCATCAAATCAAATATGTTAGAATTTGCATTGCATTTACCTGAAATTCAGTGAAATGTTGTTCAAAATTTTTCAAACCATACTCATCGGCTATTTCGGTCAAATTTGGTCGACCATAGGTTGAACGCATAAATTGTAAATAATCAATTTGATGTGATTGTGTTGGTTTATTGTAATTTGAATCAACATCGATCAAAATTTGTTTATTCACATATAATTGTCCAAAAATTAATTTCAAATCAATTAGTAAGAATAAAAATTTTATTTTTATTGACTTTGTGTCCATTCTCATCTTGATCATCATCATCGTGTTTGAAGAAAAATTATACGATCACATATCAATGGAAATCTACATAACTATACTGATGGACTGAAGTTAATAATCGATATTATTACCAAAAGCATCATTATTGTTGCATATAAAACTTCATATAAAAAAAAACAATACTGTTAACTTGTCCGAATTTCAATTATCATCGTCATCGTCATAGTTATTTGCATTGTCACTTTCGACTTTTTTTTTGTTAAAATTTCAGCAATGACGATTGAATAAATGATTGAAATTTATTAGCCTATTCTTTTATGCTCTTTGTATTATGAATAATAATTATTCACCCAATTTCAATATAATGTCCAAATTTAGATCCAACAAACATATGAAGAAACATTGAATATGCATCGAATTGATCATTATGTATTCACTATTCGATTCATCATTGTCATGATGACATTGGCGATAATTTCGGGAGAAAACAATACGAATGAGTATATGATTAATGATTGAATCGATCATTTTTTTCTTCCCAAAATTTATAATCAATTATAATTGAATGCCAGAAATTTGATCTAAAAATGTTCGAAAGGAGTGCATAATATTAGAAAAATTTGAAAAATATTTGATTGATATTTTGATAAATCAAAATGTTTTCGTAGACAAACGGCTTAGATAATGGAAAAAGAATTACACAATCACACGATTTGATAGCTTTTCGATATGATAAGGATTTTTATAAACAAATGCAACGGATTGACTCACATAAATTTCAGAGATATGCAATAATTTAACTCTAAATTGACAATTTGTCATTTCTAGAATTGAAAATAAATTGATTTAAATTGTTGTCATCGAATTAAGAATAAGTGTAATCAAGTTATTGTCATTCTTTTCAATTGAAATTGTTTTTCAATTTAAAGAAACACCTTTTTGAATTTTTTTTCGATTAAAAAAGTTTGTCAAGTGCGTGTTATATGCTGCTGTTGTTGAAAATAGAGTATTGTGATTGATGGATCCATCGGATAGATAATTGAAATTGATTGATTATTGCATTTGATTGCAATCGATCCTTTTTTTCTTATATGAAATTTTTTCTTTTATAATTATCATTGAACGAATAGCAATGAAAATGATGAAAAAAATAATTTTTTTAGTCGATGATTTTGGATTTTTTCATCAGACCGAAAAAAATAATCATCATAGAACCGGTCGGTTTTAAATTTATTATCGATGATTGTGGTTCGAACCACGATTTCCATATCTACACAGATGGATCTAAGATTAATGGTCGCGCTGGTTGCGCTGCTGTTATTTTCTTACCTCAATGTATTGATCAAAATATTAAAATATCGCTTAGATAATAATTGCACAGTGTATCAAACAGAACTTTTTGCTATTATGATGGCATTAGAATGGGTTAAAGCTAGAAGTTGTGCTGTCAAAATATTTACTGAATCTTATTTTTCAATACTATCATGTTCATCGCATAATAATGATTATTTGGTCCATAGAATACAGTCGCTTTTGATGACAATGCATGCATGTCTGTCTGGGGTGCCTTCGCACACAGGCATTGAAAATAACGAATTAGCTGATATGTATGCCAAAGAGGCGACCTCAATTGCAGAAATATCATATGAAAATTGTTCGAAGGCATTCGCAAAATCTATGCAACGAAATATTGCCTATTATGAGTGGGATAGAAGGTGGAATTTATCTGCTGCTGGCGCTACCACCAGGCAGTTTTTTCCATCTGTCTATAATCGATTAATTTCAAGTATTGTTACGTGCCATGCCCTAACTCAATTTCTGAGCGGGTATGGCAGGTTCAACGTATACCTGTACAGGTTCGTAAACGGTGATGCGAGGTGTTTTGGGGGCATCCACGTCAGGATGTCATGCATCTTGTTGTGGATTGCCCACGATTCACTAAGGATAGGAACTCCTTGGAGATTACTTTTGATCGTCGACTGACTGAGGTGTTTGTCGACGACCAATCATCGATCGCCGGATTTATGTACATGATATATAGAAGCTTGTAATGATCATTTTAATTGTAATTTGTAATTTCATTTCTAGCATACCTCTATTGTTAACATGGTATAGAGGTTATTTTATTGATGATAGTAAAAAAAATTTAATGCCCTGTAAATTTATTGGATTAGATTAAAAAATCATCAAACAATTTTATTAGAATTCATACTTTCAGATGGCAGAATTGTTCCTTCATCATCATTTAATAAGCAACAATAATCATGATTATTATATTGATAACTTATCAGTAATTGAAAAAAATCAGAAAAAAATTTGATTGATATTTTGATTTATCATTCAAATATTTTCATTGACAATCGGCTTAGATAATGGAAAAAG
The DNA here is from genome assembly GCA_002943765.1 of Psoroptes ovis. Classification (NCBI taxonomy): domain Eukaryota; kingdom Metazoa; phylum Arthropoda; class Arachnida; order Sarcoptiformes; family Psoroptidae; genus Psoroptes; species Psoroptes ovis. The sequence goes on along the minus strand of PQWQ01000013.1, from coordinate 465,437 downwards.
AAGATTTGATGGCTTTCTGATGTGATAAGGATTTTTATAGACGCAAACAAACATCGATTGACTCACATAAATATCAGAGATATGCAATAATTTAGCTCTAAACTGACAATTTGTCATTTTTAGAATCAAAAATAAATTAATTCAAATTGTTTTTATCAAATTAGAATGATTCACAATTGAAATCAAGTTTATTGTCATTTTTTTCAACTGATATTGTTTTTCAATTTATAGAAACACCTTTCCAAAAAATTTTTTTCAATTAAAAAGTTTGTCAAGTGTGTGTTGTATGCTACTAGTGTTTAAAATAAAGTATCATAATCGATGGATTCATCAAATAGATGATTGATCGAATAGATAATTGAAATTGATTGATTATTGCATTTGATTCAAATCGATCCTGTTTTTTAATATGAAATTTTTTTTTATAATTATCACTTAACGATTAGCAATGAAAATGTTGAGAAATTAATTTTTCAATCGATGATTTTGGATTTTTTTCCTCTGATCTAAAGAAAATCATCATAATCGAACCTATTAATCGAATTGAAAAAATGTCTATTCTTGATTCATTACGTAGAAATAATTTTTTTCTATTCGATTTTTGTATAATTTTATATCTATTCAGTTATGGTTTACAAATATTGTCGATAAATTATTTAATACAAGATAAAATATGTTACATACGCTTTAATCAATCCAGACATTTTTGTCAACATATCAATTCATGACAGAGATGAAGAATTAATCAAAGATAAAATATTAGCATCGGCTGCATTATTCAATAATTACAGGTATTATAATTAATATTTGATTTCTTTTTCTCTCAATATTTTTCATTTTTTCTTAAACGAAAAATTTCAAAGCAATGTAATTCAAGCAATCCCAATGCTCATATGGTCATTATTTTTTGGCTCATTTTTAGACCGTCACTTAGGTGCTACACGTATTATTTTTGCATGGATCAATATTGTAACCATTTTGAGCTTATTATTTCATCTATTGAATGTTTATAAATTTCATCTCGGTATGGATCGACATGTTTTAATTTTTGATTCATAATTAATGAAATTTCAATTTTCTATCACATCAGGTCCATATTTGTTATTGATAACTAGTTCACTTACTTTTTTCACTGGTGGTATGGCAACATTTTTGACTATCACACATCGTTACATCATAGTTAATACAGAACCAGAATATCGTGCAATGAGATTCACGATATTTCAAATTTATATGATAATGGGTACTTTTGAAATTCATATCATAATATGATTTTATCATAATCTTATTTGATTAATACATTTTGCTATATCAATGGGTTTATTAAGTGCCGGATATCTGATTCATTTTGTCGATGATCGTGGTGAATTATTGAGAAATTACGATTTAAATCTTTGGATTGCATCAACTATCAATATAATCGGTTTCTTTATTATTATGACAATCACCATTGATCGTAAAGATCTACATGGAAACCATGATGATTCGGAAGAAATTAATGGAATCAATTCATCAACATTAAATGCAACAACGGAAAATAGTTCTTCAAGATTTCAACAAATTAGTGATACATTAAAGATGTTTTTTGATGTAGAAAACGTTAAAAACACATTCAAATGTTTAACAATATCACGTAAAAATAATGCTCGTGAACTAATCATATTGTTAATAGTGATAATGTTCGTGCAGTTTTTGAATTATTTTGGCTTAGATGCAATGTTTTTACAATTTTCTCAGAAAGTTTATCATTTCGATTCAAAAACTTTTGCATATATATCAGGAATATCAAAAATTGTGCCAAATATTGGCTTGATTATCGGTACCTATCTTCTAGTCAAAATTCTAAAATGGAAAGATGGAACAATTTACGCTTTAACATTTTCATCAACTATTATTAGTCAAGTACTCGTTGGTTCATTTATCAACCCAAAGGTTTACCTCATATCATTATTTATTGGTTGCATTGGTGGTCTATCATCAATTGTAATGAAAACAGAAATATCACGCATAATACCTAAAGATGAAATAGGTAAAATTTTCAGTGTAATTTCAACATTAGAATCATTAGCACCGTTTTTTGGGACTTTATTATTTTCAACAATATTTTCCGCAAGTGTTTCAATATATCCATCATTAATTTATCATGTTGGCGCTGCACTGAAATTAATTTGTTTAATGATGGCATTATTTCAAGATATTTATTTTCAACCTTATATTGATGATGCACCATCTTCTGATGAAGATATCGAAGATAATAGTCAAAAATAATTTATTTTGAAACAAATATACAAAAAAAAATTGATATATTAAAGACATTTTTATTACAAGAATTTTTTAAACTAAAACAAATAATTTCATACAAAATTAACATAAATAGCATATGATAGCTAAACATGAGCAACATTGTTCAATTAAAATGATCTTCATTGATTGATAAAATTAAATGTCCTTTTGGTTCGACGTGGGGACTAAATTATGATGTCCTGCAATTGATCTACACGAAGGCGATCGAGCCTGTCCGGTACGGCAGGACGCGATGAGCAAAAACAGAAGTAAATCAGTATTACTATCAACACAGAGAAGTTTACCGTGATAAAATTTTAGATGATAATACTCAATTAAAGCGCCGACTGCTTCATAATTATTTTTTGGACGAATTTCATTTAGGAATGGCAATCTAGCAATCTAACGACAATTATCTGTTTTTTCAATAATTAAATCATCATTATCGACATCGTTTCATTCAATGTTTCTTTTAAATTTTCGATCATAACTTTATTATTGTTCAACTCATCATTATCAAATTTGTCATTGCATGATATCGTATCTATTTTGTACCAGTTTTTAGGTTTGAATCGTATTATGCCAAATTTTGTTATGTTTTTTAGATCTTCTATACCTTTATGGTAAAATTTATCCAATACGTCGATACCAATGATAATTAAATCTTTTTCATCTAATTGTGCGACTCGTAGACTAATTAAGATTGAATTTTCATCGACGTATATTTTTGATGATGTTATTTTATTGTTGGTCATTTCTCCACCCAAGGGCGAAGATGAATATATGGTCGGTGCATATTCGATACTTTCTTCGCGAACCAAATTTTTACTAATAAACGATATCTCAGATCCTTCATCTATCAATATGTAATACTCTTTATTATTGCATGTACCATAAATCATTGCTTTGCTTACCAACGTCATTTATGTGAAGTAAGTTGCGGGGGTAAGCTTGGCGATGAACTGCACATGATGGTACTTGATCGTAATAAATTGTCACATTTGGTCAAGTTTATGAAAGCAATTCTTATGTGGCTGTGATACTGTTGTGATTGATATAATTATTGCTCCCCTATAGAAGAATGGTATAGGGGCATTCAACTGTTTGTTCATTATTATTATTATTACCATAAATCATTGGTCGACTTTGGTTTTTACTCAATTCTTTGACGACGAAGATGTTAATAGGTTTTGTTGTTGTTGATGCAGCAATGCTTGAGCATTGAGTTTCTTTAGTTTCAAAATCAGGTTCAATGTAACACAATTCTTTAACAATTTTTGCAATCAATTTTTGTTCATTTATCGTTTTCACTTTGATCGACGCAGTTTTGAAAGATTGATCATTATCCGTTTTTCTCAAAATTTCAAAGTTGAACTGATCTGGCGAATTCGGCATCATCATTTTCAACATTGTTTGCTTCAGATCTTACAGCAATCGATGACGTTTTGATTTTACGTTGGTATTGAACAAAGTTGTGCATCTCAGTAGAATGCGGGTAATGACAAATTCTTGCGGGTAGTTATTTATTAGCACAAATTAGAAATTGGTCAAAATATAGTAATAATGGAATGACGTATAAGTTTAAATGTTGCGTCCATTATATATGGTTTGCGACAGCGAAAATTTCTCTGGAAATCTCACCCTCGAACGAGAATCCTCCCACCTCTCCTCTCTCGACCTCAAATCTCTATTTCGCCAGCGCTCGTCGTGCCACACATCCAATATACTTCGAGCTACACATTTCAATTACCAATTTCACATCAAGAATTTTTTCACCCTTCAGTCGGTTTTAAATTTATTATCGATGATTGTGGTTCGAACCACGATTTCCATATCTACACAGATGGATCTAAGATTAATGGTCGCGCTGGTTGCGCTGCTGTTATTTTCTTACCTCAATGTATTGATCAAAATATTAAAATATCGCTTAGATAATAATTGCACAGTGTATCAAACAGAACTTTTTGCTATTATGATGGCATTAGAATGGGTTAAAGCTAGAAGTTGTGCTGTCAAAATATTTACTGAATCTTATTTTTCAATACTATCATGTTCATCGCATAATAATGATTATTTGGTCCATAGAATACAGTCGCTTTTGATGACAATGCATGCATGTCTGTCTGGGGTGCCTTCGCACACAGGCATTGAAAATAACGAATTAGCTGATATGTATGCCAAAGAGGCGACCTCAATTGCAGAAATATCATATGAAAATTGTTCGAAGGCATTCGCAAAATCTATGCAACGAAATATTGCCTATTATGAGTGGGATAGAAGGTGGAATTTATCTGCTGCTGGCGCTACCACCAGGCAGTTTTTTCCATCTGTCTATAATCGATTAATTTCAAGTATTGTTACGTGCCATGCCCTAACTCAATTTCTGAGCGGGTATGGCAGGTTCAACGTATACCTGTACAGGTTCGTAAACGGTGATGCGAGGTGTTTTGGGGGCATCCACGTCAGGATGTCATGCATCTTGTTGTGGATTGCCCACGATTCACTAAGGATAGGAACTCCTTGGAGATTACTTTTGATCGTCGACTGACTGAGGTGTTTGTCGACGACCAATCATCGATCGCCGGATTTATGTACATGATATATAGAAGCTTGTAATGATCATTTTAATTGTAATTTGTAATTTCATTTCTAGCATACCTCTATTGTTAACATGGTATAGAGGTTATTTTATTGATGATAGTAAAAAAAATTTAATGCCCTGTAAATTTATTGGATTAGATTAAAAAATCATCAAACAATTTTATTAGAATTCATACTTTCAGATGGCAGAATTGTTCCTTCATCATCATTTAATAAGCAACAATAATCATGATTATTATATTGATAACTTATCAGTAATTGAAAAAAATCAGAAAAAAATTTGATTGATATTTTGATTTATCATTCAAATATTTTCATTGACAATCGGCTTAGATAATGGAAAAAGAAGATTTGATGGCTTTCTGATGTGATAAGGATTTTTATAGACGCAAACAAACATCGATTGACTCACATAAATATCAGAGATATGCAATAATTTAGCTCTAAACTGACAATTTGTCATTTTTAGAATCAAAAATAAATTAATTCAAATTGTTTTTATCAAATTAGAATGATTCACAATTGAAATCAAGTTTATTGTCATTTTTTTCAACTGATATTGTTTTTCAATTTATAGAAACACCTTTCCAAAAAATTTTTTTCAATTAAAAAGTTTGTCAAGTGTGTGTTGTATGCTACTAGTGTTTAAAATAAAGTATCATAATCGATGGATTCATCAAATAGATGATTGATCGAATAGATAATTGAAATTGATTGATTATTGCATTTGATTCAAATCGATCCTGTTTTTTAATATGAAATTTTTTTTTATAATTATCACTTAACGATTAGCAATGAAAATGTTGAGAAATTAATTTTTCAATCGATGATTTTGGATTTTTTTCCTCTGATCTAAAGAAAATCATCATAATCGAACCTATTAAACGAATAGAAAAAAATGTCTATTCTTGATTCATTACGTAGAAATAATTTTTTTCTATTCGATTTTTGTATGATTTTATATCTATTCAGTTATGGTTTACAAATATTGTCGATAAATTATTTAATACAAGATAAAATATGTTACATACGCTTTAATCAATCCAGACATTTTTGTCAACATATCAATGAACAGATTCATGACAGAGATGAAGAATTAATCAAAGATAAAATATTAGCATCGGCTGCATTATTCAATAATTACAGGTATCAAGTTTAATAATCAATTCCTTTTTCGCTTGAAAATTTTTTCTCTTTTTTTCTTGTTACAAACAAAAAATTTCATAGCAATGTAATACAAGCAATTCCGATGTTTATATGGTCATTATTTTTTGGTTCATTTTTAGACCGTCACTTAGGTGCTACACGCATTATGTTTGCATGGATGAATATTATGAATATTTTGAGCTTATTATTTTATCTATTAAATGTGAATAAATTTCATCTTGGTATGGATCGACATGTCGTAGTTTTTTTATTCATAATTAATGAAATTTTGATTATCTATTACATCAGATCCATATTTGTTATTGATAAATAGTATACACACTTTTTTCACTGGTGGTATGGCAACATTTTTGACTGTCACAAATCGTTACATCATAGTTAATACCGAACTAGAATATCGTACGATAAGATTCACCATATTTCATATATATTTGATGATGGGTAATTTCGAATTTCATATCATTATATGATTGAATTTTACCAATTTATGCATTTAGCTATATCGATGGGTTCATTAGTTGCTGGAAATCTGATACATTTAGTCGATGATCGTGGTGATTTATTAAGAAATTATGATTTAAATCTTTGGATTGCATTAACTATCAATATAATCGGTTTCTTCATCGTGTTAACAATCTCCATTGATCGCAAAGATGTGCGTAGAAACGATGATCATTCTGAAGGAATTAATTCATCAACATTAGAAGCAACAACGGAAAAAAGTTCTTCAAGATTTCAACAAATTAGTTATACATTGAAGATGTTTTTTGATGTAGAAAATGTTAAACACACATTCAAATGTTTAACAAAATTACGTAAAAATAATGCTCGTGAACTAATCATATTGTTAATAGTGATATTGTTCGTGCAGTTTTTGAATTATCTTGGCTTAGATGCAATGTTTTTACAATTTTCTCAGAAAGTTTATCATTTCGATTCAAGAACTTTTGCAGGAATATCAAAAATTGTACCAAATGTTGGCTTAATTATTGGTGCACATGTTCTAGTCAAAATTCTAAAATGGAAAGATGGTACAATTTACGCTTTAACATTTTCATCTACAATTATTAGTCAAATACTCGTAGGCTCATTTATCAATCCAAAGGCTTACCTCATATCATTATTTATTGGTTGCATTGGTGGTCTATCATCGATTGTAATGAAAACAGAAATATCACGCATAATACCTAAAGATGAAATAGGCAAAATTTTCAGTTTAATTTCAACATTAGAATCATTAGCACCGTTTCTTGGGACTTTATTATTTTCAACAATATTTTCCGCAAGTGTTTCAATATATCCATCATTAATTTATCATGTGGGCGCTGCTTTGACACTAATTTGTTTAATGATGGCATTATTTCAAGATATTTATTTTCAACCTTATATTGATGATGCACCCTCTTCTGATGAAGATATCGAAGATAATAGTCGAAGATGATGATTTATTTGTGGACAAATGTACAAAAAAAAATTGAAGTTCATATTAAAGATATTTTTATTACAAGAATTTTTTAAACTAAAACTAATAATTTCATACAAAATTAACATAAATAGCATATGATAGCTAAACATGAGCAACATTGTTCAATTAAAATGATCTTCATTGATTGATAAAATTAAATGTCCTGTAATTTTATAGAATTAGCTTGAGAAATCATTAAACAATTTTATTATAGTACATACTCTCAGATGGCAGAATTGTCCCTTCATCATCATTTAATAGGCAACAATAATCATGATTATTATATTGATAACGTATCAGTAATTTTTTAGGTCCATTAAAATTAGTATCAAAAAATCCAGGTAAATATGATTTAGATGCTGATGTCAATTGTAAACGTGAATCATCATTGACTAATACTTGTAAAGCAATCTTAAAATCAAATATATTAGAATCATTTGGAATATTTGCGGAGTTAAAATTTTCATATTTTCTAATATCACTTTCATCACCATACAATGCTTTTACAATAATTAATCCATTATTGTTTCGCTCTCTTTCAATAATCCTATCGTAAAAATCTTTCATCAATTGCATGTACGCACGGGCTTCACGGCGTCGTTCATCAATTAGTGCCTGATTGGCTTCTTTTTCTTTCTTTAATTCTTCTTCTTCCATTTTTCTAGCGTAAACATCAATTATATGATTTTTCACGAAATAATATGTAATTAATGGTATTATTGTTCCAAATATTACGGAACCAGGCATGATTTCTTCAGACAATAGTATAGGCAACATGTATGTTTGCTGATTACGTATTAATCTATGAAAAAGACACAATAGTTTAGATTCGAATGAAAATGGCAATTTATTTTATTCAAAAAACTGAACTTACTTGATCCTGAGATTAACGCCTGCAATAGTGCCTATGGTCATTGCTGCACCGAGCGTGCTATATTGAGATAGTTTTGTTTCACAACCATAATCCATCATTATACCTAAGATGCCATATTTCAGTCCGATTTTCACGCGAGTATTGTTTTGTTTGAATTTATGAGTATAACTTGAGGATATAAATGAATCACGGTAACCGAATTGCAATGATCCATTCACTCTACAATATTCATTTTCAAACACCATCGTTGTGTTCATCGATGATTCGATACCAGCTTTATATGACAGATATCCAACCATATGTTTGGTGAATTGTCTTGTTAATACTTGTTTCGGGAATGATTATGAACATTTTCAATCAAATTTAGTTACAATCACTTACTAATTGAGAGCCCTGGACGAATACCGAATGAAGAAATTAGTAAATTTGTATTGCATGTTAGATGAAGATTTGGAGTTATTGTCCTGAAACCCTTTAAATTTATGACTGGACCTTGTCCAGCGCCAAATTCTATTTCACCCCATGTTTTTGCTGTTTTAAAATTTTTGAATATTAATTTTTTTATATTCAAAGTGAGTCGCTTACGATTAAATATATGCCGTAATCCAAGCGACAAATTCCCGCTTCCTATTCCATTGCGAACATTAATCATTCCATTTAATATCACATAATTATTAGGCGTCATTGGTGTATCTAGTGACTGTGTTATGGTCATTGAACGTATTTCAATCGAAGATAATGAAATAGTCATTCTTCGATCTTTATTCTCATCATCACTTTCATCATCTGAATCATTTTGGAATAAATTGGTTGCATCAACTAATACAGTAATATTTCCTTTAGGACTGGTCCTTTGTTGCATCATGCGTTCTTCTTTATCTTTCATCAATTGTTCATACTCTTCACGAATTTCTTTTGCTGATTTGAATTTTTTTTCAACTAATGCCCATGCTTCATTATTTTGCAAACCAGATGCGCCTAACGCATCATAAACAGCTCTTTTGTCTGGATCGCTTAAAACTAAATCATTGAGAAGAGGTCAAAATTGCATCACTTGTTATTATTTGCAACAATAATTATTTACCATCATAAGCTTTTTTCAATTTATCGAACATTAATTCTGCATGTTTTTTTAAGGCAGGATTGGTATGTTTATCTGGATGAAATTGACGACTCAACCAGCGAAATGAATTGCGTATTTCTTCTGTACTTGCCTAAAGTAAAGAATTGAAAATTTGCGAAAATCAAAACGAATTCAATAACATAACTCACATTTTTAGAAACATTAAGAAATGCATAATAATCATCAATTTGACCATTGCTATGGTCATAAGTCATTTTAGACTAATGGTGAAATTAAGTTGATAGCAAGAAATATGATTTTTGGTTCACAATTTTGAATCAAAAATTCAAATATTTTTATTCTCATTGAAAAAAAAAATCATTTGAAATCAAAATTAAATTTCTACCACAAACAATGTCACATGTTGTGTTTTAGGATTAACTCATAAATGAAATGTCCAAATAAATTTTTTTCATAGAAATCATGGGCATTTAAATATTTTCTACGCTAAAACTAATTTAAATTATTCAATAATTAATTTTTAATTTCATCATTATTTTCGATGAGATTGGAGAAAAATGAATCAATTTTATTAGATATAGTTGCCAGTATATACTCCATTCGATCAACACGTTTTGTCAGTTTTCCATAATCAAATTGTTGTAAATGTCTAGCATTGAAACTTATGACTGAATCACGACGTTTATTTTTATTCTCTTCCATTTCTTTTTCAATCGATTTCTTTTTACCTTCCAAATCTTCAAACATTGCATGCAATTCTTGTTGGTCTAATTCACGATTTTGATCGATATCATATTTTGCAAATAACATTTCGATTTCTTGATCACTTAGATTACGTTTTTTCAATTCTTGTCGTATGGTTGCAAAACTAACACGTCGTTTACCATCGAAACCAGATTCTTTTATTGCTTGTTGTATTTCTTCGATTTGTTCTTTTTGTGTTCCGAGTTTATGCAAAATGTGATTTGAAATCTCTTTGAAATAATCCATCATTGCAAATTCATCATCATCTTTTAATTCGGATTTAACTTCAGCATATGTATCATTTATGATGGCCAAGAACATGTTCTTTAATATTAATGAGATTATTTTGAGACGTTAATTAATCATTTTAAAGACAGCAATTAAAGAGTAACATTACCATTAACACGAAAAATACGAAAAAAATGTAACTAATGAAGAATATTGGTCCAAGTACTCGATTAGCGTTCTCGATTGATTGAAAATCAAAATCTCCAAGAATCAAACGAAGTAATGTGAAACTAAATTAAAAATGATAAATTGTAATCAGATGAATTACTATTACTATTACTATTAGCATCAATAATAGACATACACAGCTGTTCCGAAGGAACTATAATCTTTTACTTGTGTACCGAAAAGTAGATAGCCAAGTTGAGCGAATGCAAAAAATACTATGAAAAACATCAATCCAAAGCCAGCAATATCTTTAGCACACTGCAATCGATTTTGATAAATTCATGATTAATATGCATCTTTAAATTCATAAAAAATAAACTTACACGACTAAGTGTTGAACTTAGTTGTGACATTGTTTTGTTGAAACTGATATATTTGAAAATTTTGATCCACGATACAAATGATAATATTGCCAATATATTGCTGAATTGTGCTGACCAAAATCCAAGCGTATCAAATTTATATGTATCAATTTGCAATGAAACAGTACGATTATTTAAATCGATAGCATTTTGTAATGATAATTGATTCGATGATGATTGTTCCATCATATCGAAATTATGATTGAAATTATCCATGTCACCATCATTATATGCTTCGTCAAATATTTTTGTAATAACATATTTACGACAAAATAGAAAAAATACTAATGCCAATGAGATTAAAATTATAAACAAATCCAAAAAATTCCATCCACTCGAACGTAAGTATGGTATGAAACCTAGTGCAGTTATTTCGAAAAATTCTTCAATCGTATAATAAATTATGAATAATAAGAACAATATGAAGCAAATATATAAACCAATTTGCAATTGTGAACTATTTTCCAATAAATTCAATGTACGAAATTGCCATGATGTAAACACGCCACCAGTCGCTGGAAATTCTGCAATCAATTTTGTTACGACATAAAGATTGATATTTGGATTATATGTTGTGAAATCAATTATGACTGCACGTGTGCCGCGATCAATCCATAAATATTCTTTCAATTTATTGATTATTTTTATTGCTTTTGTTTTGTTCAATGACAAATTGACAATATAACCACCTTCACCCGAATAAGTTGATAATTGTCCCCAAACATCATTTTTTGCAAATGATTTTATTTCTTGCCATTCGAATTCAGGCAAATGTTTGCCGTGAATATCTTCACGATCCTCATATATTTTGGAATAATGATTGTAGCATGAAAATATAGCACGTTGGAAATCTTTATGTATTTCGCATGAATCATTACGTACACGTATTTGTCTCATGCGAGGTGCCCCAAGCAAATAATTTTCATATAAAATTGATTTAAAAGAACTCGTTGAATGATTATTGTACCATTTGTCCCAATATAATCCTTGCATTAATGGGCCTTCAACAAACTTTTGCACAAACAAAAATATCGAAAAATTTTGAAGAATCATCAATATTAATTTACTTACATTCCAAAAATGATCCATCTGTGTTGCTGTACGAAATGTGATACCTTTCGAATCGGGTTGATCTAAAAACAAATTCGACATAATCTTTGTTTGATAATACATTGTCGGATTCATCATTGAAAATGTAACTGGAGAATTGGGAGAAAATTGGAGAAATTTATTAAAATAGTCAATTTTAAAATATTTAAGAACAAATTACTGTAAGTAATTGTCACTAAAAATGCCATATAAATCAACAATTCTCGCAATGTTGTTTTCACCACTTTAGTTTTGTCAGCATCTTTTGGTAAAATCTGTTTAGTGATCCAAAAGTCTAGTTGATTGAAGAAAATTTTTGTAATTAGAATATTTTACCGAAAACTTATACGAACCTTCCAGGTTTCCTTGAATTTTTTGCCATTTAGTTTTCTTATTGATTATGCCATCACTTGATGATGCAACTGATGAACTTTCAGCATCGAATTGTGCACTATCATTCATTGCTGATTGAATTATTTTGTAAGATCTTATGAAAACTAATAAACCAGATTCAAAGTTAATCCAAACCGATCAAAGTCAATGTCAAAATTAAAATGAAAGAAATCTGGACAAATTCATTTGCTAAAAAACATATTCATTATCATCAATGGAACAATAATGAAATTGCCAATTATTAATTTATGACAATGGTCACAAGATAGCAAATCTTTCAAATAAAATGTCCGAAAAATAAATTAGAATGACGTCAATGATTTAGATATTCGTCAAACTAATGAAAAGACAGTAACAAAGACAAAAGGGCAAAAATGAAAATTTGATAAATTTTTAATGAATATCTGATAAATTACAGATATATTCGGCTAAACATTTGTTCAAACAATGGTAATTTGACAATTTTTCATTCACATTATGAATATTAATTGGATGGAATGAATTTCGAAAAAAATATTTTCGTATTTCAATTCGACATAATTGTTTCAATCTAAATATTTCATGTTTATCATTTTTGTCCCATATAGCATATGATTGCTTCAAGATGGATAATAAATCATTTTTGGAAAAATTTCTATGATTGAAATGATTCAAAAATTTCTCCTCACATATTTCATTAACGAAATAATAGCCAATATTAATAAATTTCATTATTAATTCATTTGGAATATTATAATTGAATACAAATTTTAATGGATTGTAAGTGATTGGATTCAAGCGGAATGTTCTATGTGAAATGATTTGTTCAATCAATTTTGAATGGCGTTGTTCGATGGCCAATGAGAGTGGTTGTCGTTTGAACATGTCGAAAATATTCACATTGGTTTCATTTTGTTCAAGTAACAATGATGCTATTGAATATTTACGCTTACGAATTGCAAAAATCAATGGTGTTTCTTCATAATTATTTGAATCTTTTTGATTTAGACAAATTTTATATGATATTAAAAATTTCACAATATTCATACGATTTTTATCGATCGCTTCAAGTAATATCGATGCACCATTCGATAATAATGGAAAATCATGCTCATTTTGATTATGATCAAAATAATTGAAAACGATTGATTTAAGCTGTTCAATATTATCATATAATAATGCCAATCTGACATCAGAATCATTGAAATTTTTCATTTTCTTTCTCATAGCCATTTTTTATTGGTTAAGTCGAAAAAAATTGAAGAGCTTTTTTGATTTATAATCGAGCAGTTATGAGAATAAATCTGCAGCGTATTTAACAGGGGAATGGTGCAATAATCAAAGAAAAAAATCTATTTTTATAATTAAACACACCATACAATAAACATTCAAAAAACAGAAAATAAAAAAAATTTTAATTCTAATTTCATCAAATGAAGATAATACAAACAAACAAATTCTAATTCTGTGAATGATAATATAAACAATTCTGGTGTTTTAAAAATGTTTGATCATCATATATTGAAGAGAAACAATTATTATAAACACAACAATTAAGTAGAATTAAATATATAAATATTTAAGAATAATTAACAGATCAAATGAATACAAATGAATATGAAAATGCTTTAAAATGAAAATAATATAAAATAAATAAGTGAAAAAAATTTATATGAAAAATTTTTTTTTGGTTTGAATATTTTGATTTTTAAATAAATTATTATCATTGTAAGAAAATGTTTGATTTGTTGAAGTTGTTGTCGATGATTGAGATGCTGATGTTGATGTAGATTCCGATGATGATGATGATGATGGTAAACATTCAAGCCTTTCATCATCATCATCATCATAATTATGATTATTATTATTATTATTATGATTATGATCAGTATCATTATTTTGATTATCATCGTTACTTTCATCAAATTGATAAGAAATTTTAGTTTTTTTCTTAAATGAATAATATGGAATCATTGTTGTTGGATCAACCGATGATGCAGCCGATGATGAATAACCACTTGATGGATTATCGATACGATTTTTATTCATGTATGAATATTTTTTTGAGAATTTTTTTGTCCTCGAATCGATGCCACTATTAATGTCATTATCGATATCTTCATCACAATATAATATTGATACATTTTTAGTTAAATTAGCTGATGATGATTCATCATTTGTTAGACAATTTTTGGTTCCGTTAAAATTATTATTATTCGTATCATTATTATAATGCAGAACGATTGAACGATTTACAGTGTTTAATTTCATGACTTTGAAATTTATCTTCCTACTCAAAAGAAATTATCGAAAATTCTTAAAAATCATAAAAAATGTTGAAATAAATGAAAAACTTGCCTTAATTCTGTGATATTTTGACAACATTTAATCAAAATGAATATGACAGCTATGATGATGGCAATAAATAGAATTTTGAAACATATGGAAATAATCTTAGTTGCATTATCATGGATATTGTAAGGTGAACATTTTTGTGAACAATAATAATTCATTTCACCGCTTTTATCATCGCTATCATTAATTTTGTTAATTATACACAAAGAATATGGCTTTGGACAAATACATGACAGTGTTAACGCATCACAACGATAAGGACAATTTAATGGACAAACATAGCTATCATTTCTCGGTTGTTTATATGAATCAATTGTTTCAAAATTGATTACATTCATGTTGTGATTAAGATTGTTGTTTTCAATCAGTCTATAAATGTTCGAATCACGACCAAATTTATCTGCAGCATATAATGAACCATTTTTCACATTATTCCACATGACAAAATTATCGAATACATCGATATCATATGAGTGTCTCAAAAAATTTTGCGATTCTAATATTAGGCGCTGATTTCTGCCATCAAATTTCATAGAATATAATGAAAAAGATTTCTTATCAATCCAATAAATTTGTTTGGTTAAATAATCAATGGTCAATGATGTTGGCATCATATCATAATCAATTAATACTTTTTTCTCATTGCCATCTTGTGATAAACGTATTATTCGACCATTTTCACTCCATATTATCCATGATTCAATTGGATTCACCTTAATATCTAGTGGTTTTTCCACACGGTCTGCGAATACCATTACGCTGTTTGGCTTCATCAATTTTATAACTTCAATATGATTCATATCTGTGTTGATTAAATACAATAAATGATTCAGCCAATCGATTGTAAAACTTTTGATGTGATGATGACATTGTGTCAATAATACAGGGTAAGAGATACCAGTCAAATTGATTGAGCGATTCTTATACAAACGATTCATGTAAATTTGCCCAT
The DNA here is from genome assembly GCA_002943765.1 of Psoroptes ovis. Lineage (NCBI taxonomy): Eukaryota > Metazoa > Arthropoda > Arachnida > Sarcoptiformes > Psoroptidae > Psoroptes > Psoroptes ovis. Next base: position 449,633 of record PQWQ01000013.1, on the reverse strand, counting down.
ATTCATTCGATATGACATAATAATTATCATCTAAGTTATAATCAAAAATGATTTGAGAAGTTTTTCTATCATTATTGCTGCCACCATAAGAAATCTTATCATTATTCATAAATTGAAATATTTCAGATGAATTGTTAATTTTCGGTGTTTCCATAAATGATTGAGACCATTGTAGTGAATTCAGTGAATTATTTGTGGAATAAATTAATTGATTGGGAAGATCATGATTGCTACGAATGCAATATGTTTCATTGAATACTTTAAATCCAGGCAAACATTCGCAAAAAAAATTACCAAATGTGTTCACACATGTTTGTCCAGAACATAAACTGTAATCTTCAATGCATCTAAAACAAGAGAGTTTTACAAAAATTATCAAAAATCACAGATAAAACTCACTCATTAATATCAAAACATCTCCTTAATTTAGGATTCCACCGTAAACCTCTTTTACATGATGTGTCATTATTAGATTTGCTCTTATCTTCGATTATACGACAATCAATTTCATCAGAATGATCGGAACAATCAAATGTACCATCACAATACATTGAAATTGGTATACATTCGATTCCGTTGTTGCATGAGAATTCATCTTCAAAATCACAGAAATATGTACAATTCAATTCATCAGAATTGTCACTGCAATCGACTTTAAAATTGAAAATTAATGAAAAGCGAAAACCTTAAAAAAAATCCTCACATTTTTGATCACAAACTAAATAATCAGCAATACATTCATTCAAATTATGGCATTGAAATTCATTAATTTGACAATTTAAGCTTTGATTGTTTTGATTATTATCGTCATTATTATCAATATGATTACAATCAAATTCATCTTCCCCGTTTGGACAATCATTGATTTGATCACATAATTTATCTCTTGATATGCATTCATTATTTTTCTTACATTTGAATTCATCGTTGAAACATGATGTGCCTTTTTACGGTGTGTTATGAAAATGCAAATAATTAAATTATATAATTATTAATAATGAATCAAAATTGCTCACAATTTGATAAATTTTCATCAGAATTATCGCCACAATCATCGATTCCATTACACGCCAATTTCAATGAAATACAATGACCATTTTTACAATTGTATTCATCTTTGGTACATAATGAACGATGAAACACTAACCGTATTAAAATTGGGGAGAAGAAATTAATTCAATAATTCTACAAATTAAAAATAATGGCAGAAAATGATACATACTACATGCATGAATTGATTCATCAGAGTTGTCATCACAATCATCGACATGATTACATACATATTTCTTATCAATACATTTATTATTAGTACAACGAAATTGATGTGGTTTACAGTTTACTGTATCGGGAGAGAGAGAGAGAGAGAGAGGGAGAAAAAATTAAATTATATCAAATGAAATTAAATATTAATGTATGCTCTTTTTATTTTATTTTATTCATTTTCGATCCGTTTGTCGCTTGGTTGAATTTTGGTATTGAATAAAAACTTACGACAATTAATTTCATCAGATCCATCTTCACAATCGATTTCACCATCACAACGCCATGCTAAAAATATGCATTTGTTTGTTGAATTGCAAGCGAATTCGGTTTCATTACATTTTTGTTTTGCTATATATTTATAAAGATAAATTATATTAAAATAAAATGAATCAATCGATTCAAATTACTAAATAATGACAAAGAAATATGGAATAGAAAATTCTGAATTTTATAGTTGTTGTTTATATGAAATAATCAAATGCATTATCATCAGAAAAAAAAATTGAAATGAATCAATTAGATGATTCGATTTGATTGTTTCAATTTCATTTTTACGATGTTGATTATAATAGAAAGACGAATCAAGTAAAATTATATGAATCATATGAAACTAATTGAAATGAAATATAAAAGTTTTATCTTTTCATGATTGATTCTTGATGCTTTTTCCACTATCTATCCCTATTCGATTATGGCCATTGATTCGTTAAATCAAATAAACATTTTAGTTTAATGACATTTCATTGATAGTCAAACAAGAGGAGAAGTTGGAAGAATAATCACATAATAACCAATGACTAAATAACAATACTTACGACAATCTTTTTCATCTGATCTATCACGACAATCAGGATAACCATCACAACGTAATGATAATGGTATACAGCTTATCGGATATGAATATTCACATTCAAATTGATGAATACTACAAACAGAATCGGTAGAGTATCCTATTTTCAGAAATTGAAAAAAATTTCAAATAGACTGGAACTGTGGATAGAGATTTTTATTTTTCTTACTAACATATCACTTACCAGAACTGATAATGATAATTTCTAATAATGTTGATATAAAAACAATGAACAATGATAATTTTATTGTTGAAATTGAAATCATTATTCAATGATTATTGTTCGGTAATAACAAAAATAATAATAATAATAATAATGATCAGCAATGTTTATTATTGATGATTTCTTAATCTTCTTCACACTCTACTCAGCTATTATGGATCAAATTTGCTTAAAATATTGAAAAATTCCAGAAAGATTATTTTTCTCTTTTAACCTAAATGCAAAATGACATATTTCAAAAACTGAAAAAAAAATTCATTGATTCATTACAAGCATTTGATACAATTTAGGTTGAATTTGATCGATTTGTTTGGCAAAAAAAAATAATAATAAACTAAAAATATTTTGATTGAATTTTGTTTTGAATTTTTTTTAATTGAAAATGACAACATCATCAACATCATATGTGATGCTAATGATCATTAGTAATTTTAGCTTTGAAAAAAAGTTTTATTTTACAAAAATCACCGATGATGATGATGATGATCCATCATCAGTAAATGTTTTAGGCTGTTTTTTCAATTTAAGTTAACGATCAACGAAATAAATTCACATCAAAATTTCCCGTTTTCTCTAAAATTTAAATTATGAAATAATAAAATTTACATTTATCCCTACGGCTTTATTCTCCACGCTTCATGATACGCTAGAATTTTTTCTTCAATACTAAAGTTCATCAAAGTAAGAATAGAATAATTTTTGACAAAATGACAATTATTTTTTCCATTCATTCATTCTTCATTGTGTGGTATATGGTATGATCCGACTTTCCGGACTATTGGTTTTTTTCTCGGTGAAATGTGATCCATGTTTTATTTTATTCGTATTTTTATTCGCAATTTATCGCCATGTACAATTGAGATTTGAGCTTTCTGATTTTTAGTTTAAACAAAACATCATGGACAGAGATTTATTGTTTAAAACTTTATTTGTTCAAAAACACATGTCAATATCGCTGGTCATTGAATTTTTTCCTATTTTTGTTTTGTTTTTGTACGGTTTAAACTGCAGTTCAAATGATTTCGTCAAAACAGCACTTAACAAATTTTCAATGTCAATTTGTTGTGATGCAATTTGTGAAAATGGAAATGAATGATGAAGATGAAAGAATCGAAAATTACACTTACAAATGATTTTGACATCTTTTCGAGGGCAAATGTAAACATACATAAACATTTAAAATGTTTTTCCGATAAATTAGATCAAACTTTTTAATTTCAAATGATTATCATAGATATTACATGAGATTTTTCATATGATCATTATTACGGGGAAAAATGTGAGAAAAAAAAATTTGTTTGTCATGTTTTAATATCAAATATTTTTTAAACTGAAATAGAATTTTGATTACCATTTTAAAAAGCATCAAAAGCAAACATACCTATGTGTTCATTGATTGTTGTAATTGTTGATAATGAATTTTGATTTGTTTGTTGATAGTTGAAATTATTTTAAATATTTTTGCATCATCATCATCATTATTATTTCATATTTTTCAAAACAAATTCAAATTTTTTCTAAATTAATTTTTCATAATTCAAGTAATTCATCAATTATCATTAGTCAAATTCTTTTTAAATTGATTGCCGGATGAATATTTGATTTTTTAACGCTAATCATTGAATCATTGGATCAAATCTATTTATGATATTATCGATATCTATAAATTTCAAATTTACATTTAAAATAGTTTAATGATTTTTGTTTTTTCTCGTCTAGACAATAAATGCAATCATCATGCTTTCATCACTGAACAATCAGAGACTTAAAAAATATGGTAACAATTGGTCGATTGTTGTTAATTTTTATCTTGACATATATCAATAAAAAATAAATAAAATTTAATGTGCAAATAAACAAACAAACAAACAAGTAAAAATAAATGAGAAATACGTGAATAGATTTCAGATAAAAATCAAAATATTACAATGATGATTTGAAATCTTGAGAATTTATTAGAGATAATTTGATTACAAAAAAAAGATGATGCAACGGGGATACAAGAATTTGATTTGATGAATTCAAATCAAAATTCTTGAATATGAACCGAAGAACTCAATAGACAACGATTTGAAATGAAGCGAAACGTGATTATTATTGATTATGATGATGATTGAAAATAGTATCATTGAATTTCATTGATGAAGATCATACGACAACGACATTGACAATGAAAAGTGAAATGAATAAGTGAATTATTTTGAATGAATGAAAAAACAAGATTCAACACGCGCCGAAAAAACAAATGTGAAATGAAATTCATTTCAAACAAAAAGTACCAACAGGACATGCTAAAAATTATTGTCATCGAAAAATATATAGCTAGTCGGTATGATGATAATGATAAAATTATAACGAATAGTGGTAATTTGCTAAAATATTCATCTATATATTATCAAATTGAATGAAAATATTGAATGTCAAGGAAATTTTCAGTTCCAAATCGAACATATTCTCAGAATGCATTGAAAATTGCAAAATTTATCGGTATTTCATTTTTTTACACGATCATTGGATCGAGAAAAAAGTGATGGCTGTTTCATGCTATAACTATGAAATTGAATCTGATAATCATCATTATTGCGGATTGCTAAAGAATACCATTAAAAAAAAGAAAAACAACGAGTACCATTCATTTGACATATCATTATTCTCGAAGAACCTTATTATCGTTTTTTTGTTTGTTTATTTGTCTTCAATCCGATTTGTATTTATTTTATTTCATTGTATTGTTAAAAATTATCATAATTCATTACAATTATTTTCATTTTTACTATTATAGACAAGTATTTTAGGGTATAGATTGCTTTCATTTAGCTGATGTATTCGTTGTTGTTGCTGCCATTTTTTCTGCGATTTATTGAATAATTTTCGCCTAAATAACGATGGCAAAAATGCATGAATCATATTGTAATTTTTTTCACCATGTTGTTCTTGTTTTTGTTTGAGATTATTCGTTGATTTAATAATATCATTATCATTATTATTATTATTATTGATATCATTTGTTGAAGTTGTTCGCAGTTTTGTTGTTAAAGTTGATGATTTAGATTGTATAATAGGATTTTTACGTTTAAAGAATCGAAATATTTGTTCGATCAGTAGAAAAATACCCTTCAATAGAAGAAATAATGATGATGAGAAAAAATAAATTTTTGTTATGAAAATTGAATAAAAAATCATAATACCTGACTACCATTCAATAATATAAATAATATTGAGAATAGTCTTGATGTTGGTATTTGTTCATTAATATAATAAATTGCCAATAACCAAGTTAGGCCGAAATTACAGAAAAACAAAAACGCATTCAACAACATTGAAAATATATGCTTTGTTTTTGATGTACGTAAATGTATTGGGCTTGTACAATAACGATACATAATTAAAATGAATAATATCGCATTCGTTATAAGTAAACAATATAATGGACCTTTTTTTAAAGATATGAAATTAATAATAATTTTATAAATAAAATTAATGACGTTGAAAGGCAAGATAAAGCAAAATGAGATTGTTTGAAAAGAATAAAAAATAAAAATAATTCACCTAGAAATAGCCAGATATGCTGTTTATATTTATATGATGATATCCAACAACTTTTTCCATTTTTTCCCCAAAAATAATAAGAAAAAATTAAAATTTGAAACAAATCTTAACTTAAAAACTTACAAATAACGTCCACATAATGATTCGAATACATCTTGCCAAATTTGTTTAGTTTCATTGAAATAAATCCAAATTAGACCTATTCCAATGATGATTAATGGTGAAAAATAGCCAATTAACAGATAATATAATGATTGTATTGATACGCCTAACGGGGCAAACACAATAAACCATGAACAATGAAAACACTTTAAAAATGTAAATGTTATCATAGTTAATAGTGAATATAATAAAAATACTGAAATTGATTGACAAATGATATTAGGTTCATCCTGTTTAAAATAAGAAAAATGTATCAAAAACAAGATCATGATTTTAATTGACGTGCTAGGTATCAACATACTTTGGTGCGTTCAAGACCTATTATGATGATAAGATGTGATAATATCAACCAAATACTCATATGTAAATTAAGTAATATTAAATTTGATTTAGTACGAAACTGATCGTTTACGACAGTCAATGATTGATAATTATAACGATAAGATATGAACAATGCAAATATTGTGCAAATTATTGATGTTGTAGATGTGATATATGTTAACCATGTTTTAATTGGATCATCACTGTCTCTATTATAAATATCGACAATGATCACAATACTAGTCAAGTGATTACATTCACAAATCGATGTTGATGGATTGGATTCTATTTTACGATAATAACATCCATTGCTGGACCAACATTTATCTGTTGTATTCCAATAGTAACATCCTATTTTATCACCAAATTTTAGTCTATCATAATTTTTAGTTCTACGATTAAAAAAAATCAGACCGAACATAATTGAATAGACAAACATTGATTGACTTACTTAAAATAGAAATAATTTTGATCGGGGAAATGGATCGATTTATTATGATCACCGATCTTAATCGATATGATTGGTGTGTTGAGAAATTTATAGTTTATAGATTCTTCATCGCAAATTTTTGGAGAAAAATTTGTATTCTTCAAAATTAATGCAGTTGACGATATTTCATTTTGACCTTTATTTGTATTATTGAGAAAATTTAATGATGGCAATCGTAATTTTGTTTGATTCATTTCGAATATCAATGATTCATTAAAACTAGATTTTCGAGAATATAGACTAATATTTTGACAAGTAATTTTCAAAATCGGATAATTATTATCTTCATCAAATTCTTTATCATTAAACACTAATGGTATCTGTTCGATAAATGTGATCATTTTATTTGTTGCATTTGATTTTAGGTCTTCGCCCATTTTGCTCCATAAATTATCACGACCAATAAGATTATCGATGATCGCTAATGATGACTTGGTTATATTTATTCGATCATCATGATCTATTTCATAATCATCGGACAAAATGTCATCATACATATCTGTCAAATTCGATAATATTTGATCGAATTTATTTGGTAATATTATCGCAGAATAATTTTTTATTTCATTATAAATTATTTTCAAATCTTCATAGTAATTTTTGAAATCTGAATTTCAGAAAAAAATCAAAATAAGTATGAATAAAAATAAGAAACAAACCATCAATGTGAAATGGTGGTTTCGTAGTTGTAGTAGGTGGTCGACGACAATGTTTGAATGATTTCAAACATTTCAAGTATTCAACGCGCCTTGGTAAATGGTCATTTTCTTCATCATCAACACGTGAAAAAGGGTATTCTAAAACGATGCGGTCCGTCCGTTTTACGCGATTCTTATTTTTGTATGATAAATCACAAGCGATTTCGTTTTGATTATTTTTTCGGTCAAAACATTTTATTGAACAAATTTCTGCAGAAAAATCGAATAATTAAAAATTTAAATGAAGCAAAGTGAAATCAAAATTATTTATAATTTTTGTAACAAATAAACTTGAAAGAAAATGAATCACCTTTATTTTCATCAATCGATTGTTTAGATTCAGTCGGTTGTAACATAAATATGATCAAAATCAGCATAAATGTTATTCTATTCATTATTTGATAATGACATGAAAAATAATCTCATAATAAAAACAATAAAAATTTTGATCCAAACATCTTTTTTCGGTTTAATTTGTCATATTTTTTTCATTGAAGATACACATAATAATAAATTCCCATGACTGATGACAATAACAATTAATTAGATGGTCATAAAAAATATTAAAATACAAAGAAAAAGATATGATAGAACAACTGTGATAATTAGTGAAAATGATTAAATTATATTTAAATGTAGACAAATGAATATTTGAATTCAAAATTTGTGAATTTGCATCATTATGTGCTGGCGTAGGTTGTTGGTGGTCGGTTGGACTGGATCATATTTAAAAATATTTATTACATTTTCTCTTCATTTTCTATTATCACAAAATAACCACGTTAAAGTCACTCTGGATGTATTTGATTGCAGTCGATTATTTAAATGAAAATTTAATATGATTTTCTTTATTTGATTATTAATTGTGATTCATTACATTTTTTATGGTTTCTATTTTATTTTTATTAACATACTGCACAAAAACATAATAATTTTGTTCTTCAAATAAATCATAAATTTTTTCGATTTATTGTGCAGTCAATAAATGCAAATTTGTGCAACTTTTCTCGAATAAAAAAGATCGATGTAATTTTTAAAGTTGAAATGATTAAAATTCACACCTTAGTTTAATTGCATGGAATTATCAATGTCATCGATAATTGTTGTTGTTGCTGTTATCATTAGTACTGATTGAATTATCATCATAAACATTATTGATATTACCATTGAAAACATCTAATGGTAGTGAATTCAATTCGAATCGACCTGGCTGAACACCGAAACGATTTTCAATGTAACGGAATCCCTGTTAATTTTTGAATTAAAAATTATCATTCTGTTTTATAAGATTATAATATTATCTACCGTTGATATAGGAACACCACGTTCAATTGCTTGAGCATTTGCATTTAGTTCATCCCAATCAAATAACAACGAATCAGTTAGTTTGCCAAAAACGTTTACATCAATCAATTTGATTGGTTCGGTTTTCGATCTTAAAATATCGATTACATCTAAAAGTAAAATATCGGAAATATTCAAGATATAATTTTAGAAAAAATTGGAGCAAAGACATACAATTTTTCAATGGAAATTTTCCACGAATATTTTCATCAAAAAAATTTTGGATATCTTCTATTATTTGAGATTTTTCAGCTTTAATGTGTTCATAATATGATCTAACATCACGCTGACAAATAGCCAATAACTTTTGATCGCTAATAAAACAACGGAATTCCATGGACGGATTTATATTAATCCATTTTCGTAATATTAATTGATATGGAAATTTTGGTTTACTCCCACCATCATCAAAATCTATACAATGTTCAAATCTGTGTAATCGAAAAAAATCATATCTCATTTTTCAAAAGAATCATAATAACATACGGGTCAGTTAAATCATGAACGATTTTGTCTGAACTTTTGAGTATTAAAAAAATACTAGTCAAGTCTGAGCATTTTGTTCCATTGGCTTGAATCCAATTGGCATCCTCGCAAGAGCTCCAATTTAATTTCGGAAAAACACTTCCATATTTGCGCAAAGAACGCCGAATTTTTTTCTCGATATTAGGAAATTCAATAATATTTATTTCGTCTTCTTCATCATCATAATTGCTACCATTATCATTGTGATCAACATCATCATTCCAGTCATTTTGTCCAGAATGGATCGGTGGAGAAGACTCTAAATTGCAACTGTAATTCGAAAAAAATAAATGTTTTAACATCCAAATAAAATTTCAGATTAAACACACCATTCTGGAAGCATAATTCCATCGCTTAAAAGATAATCACGAAATTTATCATCAATTTCAATAATATCACTAAACAAATTATGATTAAAGGCATACAAAATATTCAAATGCAAATCACAAACCTTTCAACCGTTAAATGACTGAATAATGGATACCATGATGAAAAGTTACACTTTAAAACATCACTGATTAACATCTTTCTGGTAAATTATTAGATTTACATCGTGGCATTTGAAATCAAAATGAAATATTAATGTAAACAAAAGCATGTGATTCGATCATTTCTGGAAAATTTCCTTTTTTTTTTGAATAATGAAAATTCCGGGAAAGTTTCCGATTTTGAATTTTTTAATTCAAATTTGGCGCAGGAACATATGGGCAATGCTGCATCAAAAATGATGCTACTAGCAAGTTTTCATTTGAAACATTAAAAGATGTGTCATTCTTGGTATATTTCTTTGAAGATTTTGTCTGATCCAAGAAAGAAAATGAAAATCAGTCATTTTAAAGTATTCATCGAATTCGTTAGTCCATTTATTTTATTTTATTTTTTATCTGATTCTGATTCAATTCATCTTATTCTTATATGTTGTTGATTCGGTTTTCATTTTAGCCTGATTAATCGAATATGAGACAGTGTTCAATGATCTAATGAAAATCAAAATGAAAAATATCAATATTTCATGAGATGAAATGCAAAATTAGAATAAATTTCTACTAAATTAAAAAATCGTTGTCAACATTCAATCTGCTATCTTACATTTGCTCCATGAATTATGATCATATGGAAAAAAAGAAGAAAAAATCGTAATGATTCGCAGCACATATTGATCTGATTGCTGATATCGTTTGATCGCTTTTTTGTATTTTGATTATCATTTTTTTTTCATCACTGAATCTTCAAATCTAAATCATAATGCATTTTGTTAAAATTATACTAATTTCAATATTGATAAAAATGCACCGTATAATGGCTGTTGGTGGCCGTGGTGTTGCGATATCATCCAAAGGTAATCGTGGTAATAATCGTATGGGTGCAAAACCAGTTGATTCAGGTGAGGATAGTGGAACAATTACAGTTATTTTGGTCGTGATACTTCCTGTCGCGCAGATGTTTGCCGTATTATTGTTAATTATTTTAATCAGAATGTTTTATCGCTTTCTATCAAGATTATTTCAGAAATATTGTTCAAATTGTTTCTGTTTCAAATGTTTCAATTATTGTTGTCATCTATTTTGTTGCTGTTGCTGTTTTGAATCAAATTATATTTATGAACGTGATAATAAAAATAAAAAACCGTCTCAATTCAAAAATAGAAGTAAAAATTCAAAGCCTTTCAAGCACAAATCATTAACAATCAGATCAAATCGTGTAAGTCAATCGAATCATTCATCACCAACAATAATACCGATGACAAATTTAATGATGAATCATTATTGTTATGTACCAGAATCAAATCGTAATCATATTTATGATCATTATAATAATAATAATAATTTTTTTAATGATAATCGACCAATATCTGTAACATTGCCAATGCAACAAAAAAATTATCATCAACACAATACCAGCAACAATAATCATGATAATAATAATCAATTAAATTCACCATCACAACACTCATCATGTTCATCATTTCGTATGCAACGAATTTCATTGAATAATCACAACAATGATGATGATGATAATAATGATAATACTAAAAAAAATGAAAATCAATCAATTATTATTGATCAAAACGGTGCCTATTTCAAAAATAATAATGATAATGATAATAGTGAAATTGATGTCTATATTAAAAAACAAACAAAACAATCATCAAATTATCATATAATTAGCGATGAAAATCATCACAAAGATCATCATAATCAAAATGATGATGATGATGAAATTGAAAATGATAATGATCATGAAAATGATGATAATATTATCGATGATGTGGATGATGATGATGATGATGATGTGCTTGAAAAAATTATAATCGAAAAAATCAATATCAATGATGAATATAGGAATTTCAATGAAAAATGTTCTTATACATTTTAAAATCAAAATTCACTTTTATTAATATTTGTAAAGATGATATAAATATGAATGTTTATTCAAAGTATCAAAAGACAAACGATTCACTTTTATATATATGATAATATTATGTAAATTTTTATTATTATTATATAAATATATTTTTATTTTTTATCATTCCAGATAATAATAAAATTGGAAAAATTCAATCATAATATTCAAATTTAATTCGTTTATTGATTGCTTTTTTTCATGATATCGGAATTTCAGCACATAAAATCGATTTCATACAGATATCGTGATGACGATGATGATGATCCATCTGTGAAATTTTTTCCAACAAAAAAAAATTCAAATCCAAAGAGTTTACAAAATGGATTTTTGCCTGTGAAAATATTGACAATTTATTTTTGTTCAAATATTGAATCATGGCAAAAAATGATTCCAAGTTTGAATCAATTTTCATTGTTTGAATTTGAAAGAGAAAATGTTGAAATGGTTTCATTCATTTCATCGAGATAAAACAAAAAATAGCGAATTAACAAATTCACATCTCATCAATTTTGATTAGAATTTTTTTTTTTTGAATTTGAATTTCATTGTTGTCGTCGTTATTGTTGTTGTTACCATTATCATTATTCATTCATTTAAAATTAGTTGTCAATTTTCCCTAATATATTTATCTTTTGCTCAAGTTTCGTTCAAGTTTACCGCCTGTGCTGTGTCTATGAATGCTTGATGATATAATTGTGAGATGATGTGCATACCCGCACCAACACACATAATAATAATGATGATAATAATGATAATAAAAAATGATATTGACTGATATTATGATTGACTTTCGTATGAAATTTTGGACGAATTGAGAATAAAAGATGAAATGCAAAGAAAACATTGAAATTTTCATGGAAAGATTTGTTGTTTGGAATAATTCATCAATTTTTTTGCTTTATTTTCATTTCGAGTCTAACAATTATTAATGTTGTTGAATTTTGATCATCATTATTGCTGATGTTTACAATTATAATTACAAAAATAATTATAATAATAATGAAAATACTAAATGTTGATTATAAATGACAGCAGCAGTATATGATGTGTACGAATGCATTTCATTGGAATTTTCAATCAATATTTATTTATTCAATTTCATTATTCTCTATTTTCGTTTTTTCTTTTGCTTCACTTTCACTTGGTGTGTTTCATCAATTATATTATTTATTCTTAGACTTATGTTTCCAGCCAAATAATTTTTGATATATTTTTTCCTCTTCTTTTGGGATATTTTCTGTTGATTTTTGGATTCTTTCTTTGTACTCATTATCATCATCATTATAATTATAATCTTTTTTTTTCATTATTATTATTATTATTTAGCTTCGGTTTGATTAGTTAATTTGAAATATAAAAATGAAATTTATATGAAATGTAAACATTATATTTATTTTCATTTATTTTTCCTTTCTTTTATTTTATTTGATTTTTTTTTTTTTTGACTTTATCATTTATTTTTATGTAGATTTTCATGTGTCTGAAACTATTTGAAAATGTTGATTTTCCTCATATTCTTTGACTCCATCCTGCTTCAATTCATTATTATAATAAAAAAATAATTTATAAAGATATATGTGGAGAATCATTGAAATGCATTATAAATTCATAGTAAATTTAACAAATGTATTTATATTTGTTTTTACATCATTTCATTTTGCAAACATTTATTTAAGAAAAAAAAATTTGATGCTATAATTATGAAATGATGACATTGATAATAATAATAATAATAAATTTTGATTGTAAATTTTCAAATTTTATTTTCTTCTATCATTATTCCTTTGTAAATAATTATGATGTAATAATGAAATATATTCTCAAATTATTTTTGAAAAAAATGTATAAGAAAATAGAAATTTCACAAGAATTTCTAAGAGCATCAGAATAAAAAAAATGATAATAATAATGATAAATAAAAACATCTCATGAGAATCAAAATGAAAAATATATTAAATCAAATAGGGTCATGAGAATAATTTTATTATTATTATACATAATGATAATATATACCAAATTCTCAAATAAACACATAATGGTAGCAAATAAATGGGGCAAACCTTCGCGAAATAAAAAATAAAATATGGACACACAGACCAAGATCAAATCGAATGTAAAAATATGCGAGAAAATGCACAGAAAATTGTTCGCAATTCACCATCAAAAAAATTAAGCGATCGTTAAATCGTTTGCGATCGATGTTTGTCATTATGAGATTCTCTTTTTTCTTTGAAAGAAAAAATTTAACAAAGAAAATCTCCGAAAAAATCTATGGTTGTGCATCTATGCATATTTTCGAAAAAAAAAAATTCATTCAAACATTTACTCGTAGTCATACGAATACCAATCGAAATTCCAAACCGAAATTTCACTCAATAATGTTGACATTTGTTTGTATTGTATGTGTGTGTTTGCATTTCTTTGGATTTGTCATTATTATTATTGTTGTTGTTCCTGTTGGTTGTTGTTATTTGTAATAATATTTGCCAAAAATTTACAAATAACTCAAAGAATTTCATGGGATTTTATTGGAAAAAAAATAATTGAAAGAGGAAAAACAATCAATTCCAATAAAGCAAACAAATAATCAAAAATAATAATAAATGATCAACAACAATGACCATTATTGTTGTTTTTTCATAAAACTTGGACATTTTCATTGTTAACATGTGACATTCAATCAAAGTGTAATCAAATATAATCTTGCTACTTTTTTTTATTTGGAATCAAATTGTTCAACAACAAAAGACGAAGAAAGAGCATACGGAATCCCTAATAAAATGACCTTACACCAAATATTGTTTTTCGAATTAAAGTCTTCTCAATCCATACAAAAACATCCATAGAGTTTTTGTTGTAGATGAATTAAAAGAATTCATGATAACAAAAGATTATTTAAACTTTTTTCAATGTTTAAAAAGTGATAAAATTAATGATTTATGTTTTTCATGATGAATTTGGAATTAAATTTCAGTGATTGTTATTGCTTGTTTTTGTTATTTTTTGTCAAAAACAAAGATAAAATAACTTTTGTTTACAAGTCTAGATTTAATAACAGTGCTTAAATCATGATAATAAAAACTTTTGATTGCTAAATTGATTGATTGATCAAATTCAATGCACAGAAAAGAACTTTAGAATTCCTTTATTCATTTTCCATAGAATTGGAAAAATTTTGACAAAATTCTCATTTTACAAGCGAAAATTGCAATATTCAAAAAATCGATTAAAAATTTACTGCACCAATCTTTATTATTATTTCGAGAGGAAACCACAACAGGAGAGAATGGTACCGTATTTTTATTTTTATCAATAAACTTTTGATTTGATGATAATGTTTTGAATAGGAATATTTCTCCATGATTACGCAAAACAAAGGAATAAAATAAATGAATCAATATTAATAATTTAACATTGATTGATCAAACTAAATGAATAACTATTTCTTGAATAATAAAGAAAATATTCTTTCTAGAAGAATTTTTACAAACATTTCACATTTGTTCGTAATCATTAATCATCTTTTATTCAATTTTATTCAAAAAATATTCACTTCGTGTATTTCAAATGCGAGTTGGTGAAAAATGAAGAAAAAAAAGGAGAAAAATTAACGAATTGGATCAATTCAATCAATTGTTTCATTTGTTCACTTAAAGCTGAAGATGATGATGTGAAGCAAATAAGGAAAATTATGGAAAAATTGGGAAACGTTTTGAATATTTTTTCCTTCAAATTTTAAATCCTGCATAGTCATTGTAGTATTTCCGAATAGTAGACTTTTGTTATGAATTCAAGGAAGAAAAAAGGCAAAATTTTGGCCTAATGGATCACGGCATTTGCAAGAATTAATTCTTTTCCTTTTTCATATAATTTGATTACCAACCAAAATTCAGCAATGTAAATTGGGCAAAACAACAACAAATGACATTATTTGTGTTGAAATAAATAATTGGCGTACGTCCTTTGTGAACAAACCCCTAAATCCCTCCCCTTTTTAAAAATTTAAATTTTATATTTTACAACGTCTTTTAATAAATTATAACGATCATTCGTTTTTACAACGGCTAACATGGTAGCAGAGTCTAAATTTGACTGAATTTAACGAATTTTTGTGTTTTTTTTTTTGATTGTGAATTAATTGATTTCAACTGATTGTCAATTAATTAAGTGAATAATTGAAATTTTGTGTATGATTATTGATTAATTGATCGAATGAACAATTACAATTTAAGAATATTACCGCATCGAATGACAAATAATAACAACGAAATGGCTGAATTTGATAAAATAATGAATTCAAAGAATGTTGACATCCAGAAATTCAACGGTAAAAATTACAAATCATGGTTATCCGACGTAAAGCTTTGGTGTACATTCAATGGTAAATCAGATTTACTCCAAGTGAAGTTAAGTGGTGTTAATGATTCGAATAAAGAACAACTTAAATCATTAGCCGCATTCATTAAATTCATGATTGATGCGGATTTACGAGATTTGGTCAAAGACACAGAGATACCTTATGAAATAATTCGTATATTGGAAAAACGTTTTAATAAAATTAGTCAGGCGAAAATTGCCAAATTATTCTTCGAATTGAATGATATCAAAATGAGTTTGAATGATGATCCAAACATATTTTTTGCTAAATTTGATATTAAACGTAAAGAATTGTGTGAGACTGGCACAACCATTGTTGATGCGATATGGATTAGCATTGTATTGAGGGCATTGCCAGATGAATATGCTAAGATCAAAGAGGACATGTTTGACCAATTGGAAGTAAACAATCTGACATATGATGCAGCTAGGGACCTGGTCGTAAGCAAATGTCTTAGATGGCAAAAAGAAAATATTGGCAAAATATCGAATGAGTTTCAAACTGGTCTTCGGGTCAGTGACAAAAATATTAAAATCGACAAACCAGTTCCCAACTGCTATAATTGTGGTAAATTGGGACATATTGCTATCTGGTGTCCGTTTAAACAGCAGACTAAATCGAATAGTTTTCAAAAATGGAACAACAGAAATGTATCTAGACAATTTGGTAAACGTGAGATTAATAATGATATGAATAAGAATCGTAACACCAGCAATGTCAATAATGTATCCAATGTTGAACAAGAAACGAATAACGATCTGGCTCTGACAGTGACAAACAAAGTGAATGAAAATTCGTGTTTGTGGTATATGGACAGCGGATCAACTGGTCACTTTACGAATAATGTCGATCTACTTAAACAGCCAGTTGATATCAATAAAAGTGTTGCAACAGCTAGTGGCGAAATATGTGACATAAAAGCGATTGGAAATGTTCGATTAAATGGTGAATGTGGTAATAAAATCAGTCTTGATAATGTAGAATATGCACCTGATTTTAAAAATAATTTGATATCGGTGGCCAAAATTTGTGATCAAAATATGAATGTGATCTTCACGAATACAAATTGTTATGCAGTGGATAAAGAAAAAGCTAATATTCATATACCAAAATCATCGATAATTTTTACAGCCAAACGAATTGATAATTCTTATGTCAAAGTTGATGAAGTTAATAAAAATGATTATAAAAATTATGTTTCAAATTCTGTTTTAATTGCTAAGAATAATGAAAAATCTATGTTGTGGCACAAAAGATTAGGTCATCCAGGCAGCGAAAAATTATCAAGAATCTTTTCATCGTCTTTTCCATCAATCAACTGTACTGAATGTAAAATGTCGAAATGTATTCGTAAATCGCATCCGTTAACATTTGAGAAATTCCGTTTCATGCAACGTATAAGTGCAGATGTTATCGGACCACTAAAGGAATCGATGTCGGGATGCGTTTATGTATTGAATTTGGTAGAGCATCATTCATCGTATGGAATGGTTTATCCAATGAAAACGAAGAATGAAGCGGTCAAGTATGTCATTGAATTCATTGATTTTTGTGAAACGCAAACTGGCCGTAAACTAAAGGAATTTTTGTCTGACAATGGGTCAGAGTTCGTTAATCAACAGCTTCAACATCATTTAAAGAAGAAAGGAATATTGTTCTGTACCACGACGCCACATACATCGGCTCAAAATGGTAAGATTGAAAGACGAAATCGAACCATCATCGACTGTGCAAGAACAATGATCAACAATGCCAAAATGCCTGAAGAATATTGGCCAACAGCAGTTAGAGCTGCTAATTATTTAATCAATAGATGGCCAACAAAATCAAAGATAATTCCTTATGAAAAATTTTTCGGGAAAAGTGTAACATATGACCATCTGAAAGTGTTCGGATGTTTGGCATACTGGAGAATGAACGATAATATGATTGCGACCAAATTTAATCAAAGAGGTCAAAAATTCATTTTTGTTGGTTATACAGAAACAACAAAAAACTATTGGTTATTAGATCCGAGATCCAACAAAACATTCAAAACGTGTGACGTGGATTTTGACGAGAATGTTATGGGTTTCCCAGCTATCATGAATGAGAAGAAAGAATCTATCGTTTTGGATGAAGTGAAAGTAATGAATGTGGAAACAATTTCAGCAACGCCAAAGAATTATGATGAAGCTATGAAGTCGAATGATTATGAAAAATGGCAACTGGCGATGGATAAAGAGAAGAATGAACTGACCCAGAAGGGTGTATATAAGATTGTGGGTCAGCTTCCTTTATCAGGTATGAAACCATTAACAACAAAATGGGTGTTCGCCAGAAAATCCGATGGAAGATACAAAGCTAGGTGTGTTGTGAGAGGATTTGAACAATATAATACTGGAAATACATTCGCACCTACGCTGAGAATGTCAACGTTATTGACCATCTTAACGTATGCTTTGACAATGAAAATGAAAATAAGACAATTTGACATTTCAACAGCGTTCTTGAACTCTAAATTAGAAAGTGATGTTTATGTTATACCCCCCAAAGGTATTACAGACAGATATTGGAAGTTGGAGAAAGCGTTGTATGGCTTGAAAGAAGCGCCGAGAAGGTGGTATGAGACGCTAAGCACTTTTCTGATTGAAAGTTGCAAGTTGAAACAGTCGCTGGTTGATAAGTGTGTATTCTACTCAAATAATATGATTGTGGTTATTTATGTCGATGACATAATTATTGCGTATAATGATAAAATCAAGATAGATGATGTTATGAACCAATTCGAACGAAGATTCGATATCCATGATTTTGGAGAATGTAATATTTATCTTGGTCTGAAAATTGATTGTAGGGACAACATGATAACTATTGATCAAGAAGATTACATTGAGGATATCATGGAAAGATTCAAAATGGAAGGGTGCAATTCAACGAATGTGCCTATGGACTGTTTTGAAGATTATTCGACTGGCCCAATTAATAAAGATCTACCGGTTAGAGAATTATTAGGCTGTTTGAATTATGTAGCCACACACACGAGACCTGATATCTCTGTGTGCATATCACATTTAACATCGTACGCAGATAAACCGACCGATGCATTAATGATGGCATGCAAAAGGGTCGTAAGGTACTTGACTGGTACTAAAGATATGAAACTGATTATTACACCAGTCAAGGTTTGGAAAATTAATGCATGGACTGACGCAAGCTTTAAATCAGATCCAAAAGGGCGTTCAGTCAGTGGGTCGATCGTGCAATTAGATGAGTCTCCAGTGCTGTGGTCATCAAAGAAACAATTGAGGATGCCGCACTCATCATGCGAAGCTGAATTAAATGCAGCTCTGTCCACCTGGAGACTAGCCAGACCAATTCAACAACTGCTGTCAGAATTGAATATAAAAGCTGACTTGAAATTGATGATTGACAGTAGAGCAGCGAAAGCAATTCTGGACAATAATGAATTTAAACAATCCGGTTATTTCGAGTACGATAAGAAATTATTAGTACAAGAATTCAGCCATGAAAACAACGAAGTAATCAAAGTACCATCAGCAGAACAACTTGCAGATATGTTAACAAAGCCTCTTGGCAAGATTAAAATTGAAAATTTTCGTGGACTGACGCCAATTAGAAGGGTGTGTTGAAATAAATAATTGGCGTACGTCCTTTGTGAACAAACCCCTAAATCCCTCCCCTTTTTAAAAATTTAAATTTTATATTTTACAACGTCTTTTAATAAATTATAACGATCATTCGTTTTTACAACGGCTAACAATTTGTTCTTAATTTAATTCATTATGAATAGATTCGCAATAAAAAATACTAATAATAATGATGATAATCGTAGATTTAGTCTATTCGTTATTATTAGATATAAAAATATACACAATTATTAATATTAATATTATTTTAATGAAAACAAAACGGAAAAAATCCTCTGGAGCTAAAAATTCCGCAAAGAATTTGTGCATAAGAATGGAAAATTTCAAATAAGTTTTCCTTCCTTTATGGTACTGCAAATTCTTCTTCTTCTTCAAAGAAAAAAATTTCTAATTAAGAAATGAAATAAAAAGACAACACTTTCAATCATTTTTTCTTAATTTTGTGAATTGAAACTATTCCAAATCGTGAATGAAAGTAAATGGAAATAAAATGAAACTTTTTGAAATAATATACTTCTGGAAAACTTGTAAAAACAATCAGAATGTCAAAATAAGAAAATGTAGATCATATGTGGCTCAAGTTTGTCGTTGTTTTTCTAGGTTATCGCCGTTTGAATGCGACTAATTCAAAAAATATAATAATTATTGACCCATGATTATTGTATTGAATGTAAATTTACTTATAAATAACTTTTTTTCCAACCGGTTCAAATCTCATTTGAGATTATTTTCAAGCTAAGACAGCTAAGAAAACGATAAAAAAATCTCGACATAGACAATCCTCGATTTGATCGATTAGTGCAATTGTATTTTATTGAATCAATGATGATTTTTTTGAAGTTACTTTATATTTTTTCCATTCATTTGTTTATGTTGTTAGCTTTACATTAGGTTCTCCAAGAAATTTGTGCTCATTTTCCAAAGGCATTATCCATTGATTTGATGGCGACAAACTATTTGTATTTGTCTAATATCACAAATTATCATTCGCTATGATTATAATATCATTGAATAGTGCAAACTTTTTGTTTCAACAAATCAAACATTGGAAAGAAAAGAAAAATGGGAGAAAATTGCAATGAATTGCAACAAAAATGACTTTAAAATAATTTCATTTGCAACAAATAATGATATGTTAAAGATTTAATTCTAATAAAAAAAATGATTCACTCATAGCATTATCATTAATAGTGGCCATTGGTCAATTGTTTCAGCTCTGACGATTCGTTTTGTTTTTATTTTCTCCTAATAATAAAATTATATATTTGAAATACAAAACAATTATTGCTTAAATGTGTTCAATTTATTTTTTCTTTTGAAAATGTTGTCATTAAACTACGCCAAAAAACAAAATTTGATAGAGACGTAACCACAGCAATGAATATTAATCACATCCAAGAGATGAAAAAAAATAGGTAATTTGAGTTAGTTGGAATGAGTGAAAAATGTCATAAACATTGTGAAAATTTGTTGATGATTTAAAGAAATGATTAAATCAAGTAATCATCGACAAGTGAAAATTGCATGCAAAATATTCAATTTTTCACAATTCAAAGTATACCTTTTAGCTCATTTTTTCTATTCAAATGAAATTTTGAAATTGATTCTTAAATTGAAAAATTATTCAAACACAAAGAACGAAACAATCATACACTGCCCATCGACTGCTGGCCAAAAAAATAACAAAGGTATGTAATAGCTAACGATGCATGAATTTCATTCATAATGATGTATAATAATGATTGTAGTAATAATGATAATGAATTGAAATGAAAAATACAACAGGTATATCAGACACAACTGAAGTAATCAATTGAAAAGTAAAATTGTACATTCGTGCATCACCAATAATTTCGTATTTTCCAGATTTTTTGTTGCATCACAAAATTATCGATGCAAAAACATAGCGAAAACAATTGCGAATTCTTCGGTGCACATTGTTTGCTTCTATATCATGGTCATGGTATTGGTTTTTTTTCACCGTGATGAATTAGTTGCTCATTTTTATATATTTGATCATTCCGATGTTAAATTGCAACAACTCAATATCGAATAATGATGATGATAAAATTTATAATAAATGATCAAGGTGAATTCCAATAATTCCAGACATTCTTGTTATGAATCATTAATTCAATCATTCATTCATCATATTTCAATGTGTTTACAAAATGTTGTTTGGTGGCTAATATTATTTTCGGAGTAAAATGAAAAATCCATTCATAAAATGAAGAAAACATCTATAGAAAAAAAACCACTGATAATTGATCATCTAATGTAAAGCTCAATAAATTTTCAATAAGAATAAATATTTCAAATATTTTTCAATGTATGCATGTTCATTATTATGTGAAATTATGTGAATCTTAATCATTCACAAATCCCTAAGGAATCACAAAATAGCAAGAAAAATTTTCAAATTTTCTTCTATTTTTATATAATGTTTTTTCCAGTGTTTTTTACTGTTACCACCATTATTATTACAAAAATAAATCAATGAATTTATTCACAAAAGAAATGAGATTTGATAATAAAGATAATAATAATAATAATAAAGTGCAGAACAACTATAAATTTTATTCCAATAATGTTCAGTATAATAATAATAACAATGGATGTTATTATATGGTATTATTTTATTCATTATTATCATTATCATTGTCAATGATACTAAAGTTAATTGAATGTCGTTTGGTTTCAATTAATCCAAATTATCCATTGTTGGTAGGTTTTATTCTTTTTCTTATTTTAAATGAAAATAAATATAGTCGATTTTTCCATATTCATATGACGCAAATTCATTGTGATTTTTTTTATTTTGAAATAGGAGCCAACACTATCTGGACCATTATTATGGCCAGAGCCTGAACGTTATCTAATAAATAAAAATCATCAACCATATCGTGTCCGATTTCCAATAACTGATTTCAATTTATTTACAAATGACAATGAATATAATAATAATCATAATAATAAAACAAACAAAACAAAGAAATGTGATGTAATCGAATATAATATAAATAAATATCGTCATTTAATCAATCAAATGATAAAGCACGACACAAATATTATGATGAATAATAACAATAATGAAACATGTAATCATAATGATGATAATGACGAAAGAAAATTTTTGCAAGAAATACAAATTCATATTGATCATGTAGATTTTGATCAATGTGAAAATAACTATCCTGATTTTGTTAATGAAAATAATTTGAATATGAATGATGAAAGTTATGAGATAAATATTGAAGCAAATAGTAATAAAGCATTATTAAAATCGAAAACAATATGGGGTATGATTAGATCATTAGAAACATTTAGTCAATTATTATATGTTGATGAACAGAATTGTATGATTGTAATCGATGTCATACAATTATGGGACTGGCCTAGATTTCGTTATCGTTCAATAATGATTGATACAGCTAGACATTATCTGCCTATTGGAATAATTTTACAAAATTTGGTAATCATTATTCGATTATTATGATCGAATCTGTTAATAAACATTTATTATTTTAATATAACTAGGATGCAATGGCATACAATAAATTGAATATATTACATTGGCATTTAAATGATGACCAATCATTTCCATTCGAAAGTGATATATTTCCAAACATATCACGTTTTGTATGTATTCATAATTAATGATTTTTATAATGGTAAAAAGGGTGATAATTTAAAATATTTCCTCATTTTTTTCCTATTCGAAAAGGCATCATACAGTAATCGACATGTTTATCAAAAAAAAGATATCATCCAAGTAATTAAGCAAGCAAAATTACGCGGCATACAAGTGATATTTGAGTTGAATACACCAGCACATGGTCATTCATTAGCGAAAGTTTTCCCTGGTAATTTTATTTTATAGGAAAAAAAATTGAAAGACTAATGTTTTTTACTCATTTAATGTCAAAGTTTTTTATGTTTTAATTTGGTGCTATCATTTCATTCATTAGACGAGAAAAAAACTTTAAAATATTTAGGAATTCAATTTTTTAAATGGAACATGGATTCATTTCATACTTAATTTAAATATATAGATTTTTGTTTTCAAATCTATACTGTTTTTGACATATTCAAGCTTAATAATGATATTAAGCATCATCATTATCATTATTAATAATTATTTTTGTTCTATTATTTCTTTTCCCTCTTGAATTCAGAAATAATGTCCGGATGTAATGATAATGATGATGGTGGTGATAATATAGACGTTGAAACAGCTGTCGAAACGGAACAAAACACAAGAAAAATCTATTCAAATATTTTAAATCCAAGCAATAATTCAACTTATGAAATTTTGGAGAAAATTCTGCTGGAATTGAAAGAAATTTTTCCTTCAAACTGTATACATTTAGGTTTGCTATCAGTATTTTTTTATTAATTGATTTCTTTCCTCATAATTGAGTTGAGAGATAAATTTCATGCAATTGATTATTGATAGTTTTTTTCCCATCTTTTTTTTCCATGTAGGAATGGATGATGTGTCGTATGAGTGTTGGACTAATGATCCTCAAATAAGACAATTTATGGGTGCAAATCGTATGCATTCATTTGAAAAACTTGAACAATATCATCTTGAAAAAATGATTAATATGGTGAATAAATTGAAATCACGGCCAATAATATGGCAAGATCCATTCGATAAAGATATATCAATACCGATCGATACTATAGTTCAAGTATGGAAAGATCATCGTTTGTTGGATGATGATCCACGTGATTGGAAATTTCATGTACAAAGATTATTACGTTCAAATCATACAGTCATATTATCATCGTGTTATTTTTTGAATATAATACAATATGGACAAGATTGGAAACAAATTTATGATTGTGATCCACATGATTTTGATGGTTTTGATGATAAACAAAAACAAAAATACGTTATTGGCGGTGAAGCATGCATATGGGGAGAATATATTGATCAAACAAATTTTATGTCTCGAACTTGGTGAGAATTTTAAATTATTAAAATTAATTAAACAAATGAATATGAAATCAAATTTAATTTTCAAAAAAATAGGCCAAGAGCATCGGCTATGGCAGAAAGACTTTGGAGTCATGTAAATGATAATGACTATGATTTCATACAACATCGGTTACATGGTCAACGTTGTCGTATGTTGGGGTAAGACAAAAAATTTTAGTTCATTTCATTTTTATCATTTTTTTCAAATTAATCAAAAATGAAAAACAAAACAAACGACGTATCATTGTAGTCGTGGTTTGCCTGCTCAACCGATATCAACTGGATTTTGTCAAAATTTCGACATATTATCACAATCAAATGATAATAACAACGACGAAATATTTTTCAAAAATGCCAACAATAATGATGATGATTTCAAAGAAATAAAAAATGATACAAAAATGGTACAAGAATTTTTATTAATGATAAATCATGAAAAAAATTTGAATAATTTCACAACAAATTCAATGGAAGCTCATCATTTCATCAATAATAGGAATAATGATTCAAAACATAATCATAACATTGATAATATACATATCATTTTAATGATAATCTCAGTAACAATAATAATTCAAATGACTGTCAATAATAATAATAATGAATAATGATAATCTCATTCATCAAATGTTTGTTCATGTACAATAATAATTTATATCTGTAACAATAATCTATTTTTCGCCTCAATTATTTATGAATCTCAATCTTAGCAGAAGCAAATCTCAATGTTTATAACAATATAAATAAAAGTATTGAATTGTAATTTAAAATAATCGAAAAATAAAATGAAAATTTTCAAAATGAAACAGCAGGCATTGACAATAAAAAAAAAGATGAATCGAATCGATTTAATTTTACGACGATTCCGAAATTGTCAATCGACACATGTCAAAATTTTTTTTACTCTTTTTTTCATTGGCAAAAAAATTGAATCTAATCAAAGACATGATTTTAAATTAGATTTTTTTTGACATTGAGAAAACGAGAAAATTGGGAGAAAACGAGTCGAAGGGATTCAAATATTGATTAGAACGAAATGTTTCGGGTTTATTTGGAAAATTTAATTCAGAAAACAGAAAAATATCGCTGTTAAATGGCGTTTTGTGGTTGCTGATACATTTCGCAACAATACAAGATTAGAATTTTTAATTAAATTTGTGATTTCATTTTCTGATTTATTGTTTGAATAGTAATCGGAGAAAAAAATGAATAAATTAGAAGAATTTTGTTATTCAATGAAATCGATTTTCGTTTTAATAGGGAAAGGCTGAAAAATAAATTGTCAACTGATTAAATTCAAATGATGAATTTTATTGTTAAAACAGTTTTTATTTTATTATTTATTATTTTTCATAATAATTTCATCATGAATCTTGATGAAAATTATGATCAAACATCATCATCATCAATTGATAATCATTTTAATGTTACAATTAATGATTATAAAACTAATTTTTTGATTGATACACCATGGGGTGAACGATCATCACCAGAACAATCGGTGAAATCATCTAAAATTTCATTTCCATTCATTATATGGATTGCATTTGTCATGATGCTATTTATATTTATATTTTTTTCAATTTATTGTAAGTAATAATACAATTATAATCAATTGCCTAAGTTGATGCCAATTAGTCCATGATTATAATATAATTATGACAGTATTGTATGTACCAAGAAACGAATCATTTATGAATCATAAAAATCGCTATCAAATAGCCAATTTATTAATGATGAATGATTATAATAAAACAAAAAAAGCATCAACAATGGATGCAAAAATTTACAGCAAAAAATTGGCAATGTTCAATCCAAACATAATTCGTACTTCGATAAGACATAATCCTAATAATAGTCATGAACTATCATCATCATCTATGTCATCATCAGCAACAACAATAACAACTGATTCAATACAATCTTTCAAATCAAATGAAGATTATAATGGAATAAATAATACGAGTTCTAAACAAAATCAACAACAAAAGCTATTGTTATTAGATTCAGGTCCAATACGTTCACCGCCAGATTTTGGACATGATCATCAACAATTTTATGATTCATTTCGTGGAGGTTTTATTGTACGACAAAATTTAAGCAAACAATTATCACAATGACAAGTGAGTTGGTAACAACAATAATAAAAAAGAAAAATTTAATTCAATAAAAAAATCTGAATAGCAGCACTGACAATAATCAATTTAAATAATTCAAATGTACGAAAAATATTGTGAATAATAAAAAGTTTGTTTGTTAACTCAAAAAAATAAATAAATAAATAAAATAACCGAAAAAGACTTTAAATTATCAATTCTTGTCTCGTGAATGAAAAGATTTTATTCTCATTAAAAATGCAAAAAATATTTCAAAAATAAAATTGAATTTCGAAAATATATTTTATCTTTTATATTAGATTGCCATTTTGGAACAATTTTTCATTTCATAAAATTTCTTCAAAATTTTAATGGCAATCGGTCTCTTTTATTCGGTCGAAACATGGAGATAAAAAAACATTGACACAAATGTAAAATTCAATTTCCACATGAAAAATTGCATAAATGTTTGATATTGTTTTGCAATGAAAATTTTTTGGATAATTTTTTTTTCTTCTTCTTTTAAACTTGTTTATTTTTCATTCATTTATTTTTTAAGAATATTCTTCATGGTAAATTGCACATCTTTATTTTTAATGTCATTCATCAGAATAAAGAATACACTTTCACACACCCTATACGTAGGATGTGTTGATTATAAACAAAACAAAAAAAAAAGACAAAAATGTTGATCACAAACACATTTTAAATTGTTTATAATTATATACATCAATATCTGTATAGCTTAAGCATATACAACACACATATATTATTAATCATCTGTCATCATTTTGATCTCCTTTGAGATCTGCAGTGCAAAAAACTTGTCAAAATTAAAAAAAATAGATAAATAAATGAAATTGCATCATCTTTTTTTTCAAGAGAGACAGAGAAAGTTTTCCGCCATAAATTTTGAAAAATGAATTTTAAATTTCAATTCTTGAAAAGTAAAACCAAATTTTGATAATTTTTCATTAATTAAAAATATTTTATTTCATTGAATTTCAAATAGTCAGCAATAATATGAAATAATGTAAAATAATAATACAATTAAGTATATGTGTGCTTGTGTGTATATGCGTAATGATGATGATGATAATGATAATGGAAAAATGAGAACATCAAATTCAAAATGGGGAAAAAATATGAATGAAAATCTATGTAAATATAAACACATTCATGATGATATCATAAAATCAATGATCGATAAATGATAGATGATTAATGAATATAAATAATAAATTTTCATTAAGAAAAAATTTGGTGAACAAAAAGTGTGAAGAAAAAAAAAATGAAATAAATTATCCGAAATCGTTATAAACCTTTTGAAGGTTGTGGTGAACTTCCATATAAACTACTTTGTGTTGAACTGTTTGTATTTGATCGACTACGTCGATTCCAATATATTCGTTCATGCTGTTTTCAATGAGAAAACAAGAAAGAAAAAGAAAATTAAATAAAATTTGAAGGTTGAAATATGATATATTATTTTATATATTGTGAATAAATAAAAATTCAATGCTATATTTGCAATTAATTATTTACCTCGACTAATATACCAATGAGATATTTATCTAACATATCATAAGCATCTTCACTATGACGACTGCCACGAAATACTAATGTAGCATCACGTCCAGCATGTTCCATTATGATGTATTGACCACCAGGATGTTCATCTAAAAATTCAGTTATATCATAAACTAAATCTTCGACAACAATCCAACAATCATTTGTTTGCCAATGTTCAGATACTTCGGATAATGTATATTCTTTTAAATTAGAATATTTATCATTATTGTTGTTATCATCATTATTACATAAATTTGCTGAATGTTGTTGTTCAAATGAATTCTGCTGTGTTGTTTGTATTGACCATGGATTAGATTTTTTTGTTATATTCCAAAAATTTGATGATGATGATGATGATGATTGTAGTGATGATGGCTCACTATCAACGGTTGTTACCGTATTCATTAATGATTGTATTAATTCAAACATTTTTTTTTTTTTTTTTTTTTTTGTTTTTTATTAATTAAAATTGTTCGTTTCAATAATAATTTTGAAAAAATGCACTAAAATGATCATTAAATGGAAAAAATAAAATAATAATAATTAATAATTTTTCATAAATTATATTCAATTTTTTCATTGAAAAATTTATCGAAAAAAAATTTTGTCAATCTCATTCACGATCACATTTATGCTTATATACCAAAAATTTTTCATTTATTTATTTGAATAAGACCTCGAATCACATCGGATCATTTTATCAATGAAAATTTATACACTTCATTCACATACGAATTAGACAGATGTATATTTACATTTATATAAATGTATGAATTTTGTAATCAAACAACAAAAATAAAAACAAAAAAGACAATTTCACAAATAATCATTTGATTTTATTTTGATAAAAAAATGATCAATATTGATTTGATCAATGATCAGTCGAAATAATCAAATCAAATCAAATCATATTGATAAGAAAATAATAATAATAAACTATGATTTATATTGAATAAAAGCCCATACACGTCAGTGTGTAATGGTGAATCATTGAAAAAAAAATGTGTGCCAAATTGTAAATATTTGATCTCAAGACATTTGGATGACTGATGTCTTTTCATCGTACACACACATGACATTTAAGATATTTCATCCAAAAATTTTCACCAGAAATTTTACCAGAAATCTTTCATTTTTTTTGGAATTTGATTGGGAAAATACTGACGGTTTTTTTTGAGTGTTTGATTTGAAATTTCCGGTGAGAAAAGTTTTCTAGTTCTTATTTAAAGTGCAAATCTTATCAATGAATAATGTAAGATTGAAAAAAAAAATCTCTATGTGATTCAAACATTAATCAAATTCATTGTATATCATGAATACTTTTGACTATGACTTTTTGACTTTGATAATGCTAGTCATTGTTGATGATCATTGATCATAGTTAATTATGATGTTATGATTTCAACAATGATAATAATCATCATTAATAATAATGATGGAATAAATGAAATGTTCAAAATCAATAATCTACCACAGAGAATATCGCGAAATAAAGGATCATAATACATGTAAAATGCATAAGGTTTTTCTTTGCTTCTTCACTCTAGCTCCATTCAATTTTCTCAGTCAAAATGTCAAAATATGGCAGATGAAAACAATGAATTTTGGCTTCAAACAATTCAATTTTCGTACATGGTCGAAGTAATAATAGAAATAACAATCAAAAATCTAGAATCTAGATATGTTTTTGCAAGTTTATGAATGGATAGATAGACGGTAAATGTAAAAATACAAAATTGAATGATTTTTATTCTCAATAGAATATATCTACATTCGAAAACAATAGAATCATTCATTTATTTTAGTTAATTATGTTTAAATTATCATCAAAAATCGATCAATATTGCTGCTTTTGATTGTTCAAATGTTAAATGTTGCTTTCAATGTGCTAACATTCAGCAAAAAAAAACTTGCCAAGTGCAAGAAAAAATGAACAATTGTAAATGCTTCGTTCTGGGAAATTAGTTTTCTTACCAATATCATTCCATCATCGTTTTTGTTTCGATTCATATTCATTAAATATTAATTTCATTATCGGATTTGAATTGTGAAAGAAAAAGCAATATACATTTGTTATACATCAAACAATTACCAAACTTTGAATTTTCATTGCATTAATGCCACGAAGAAACAAAAGAGAAATTCGAAAATATTCTAAATATTTTTAATCCTTTCAATTTTTCAAAATAAAGGAAATTATTTTGACTATCATCCGCTCAAAGAAATCAGAGAAAACATTGAAAACTTTTTGACAGTACATTATTCAACAATTTTGTGCATTTGTTTTCTTTCCTTTTCAATTTTTGACGTCAAATTCATGATTCTTCATCAAATTTTATGATTTTTCAATTTTCAACTTTTCTGCCAATCGAGAGCCAAAAAAAGTTAAAAATCATCAAAAGGCATTTATGCCAATGTTTGCATATGTAAATGTTTGTTTTCTATACTCTATTTTCTAATTAAAAGATTATGCTGAAGTCATGAAGCCAAATTAAATGAAAATTTTTTCAATTCTTTTCAAACTAAATCCTCAAGGTGATTTATTCTGTTTGAAAGAACATTGTATTAATTTTTTTTTTTTTTGCTCATTTGCATACGCTACCATCATAATTTTCAATGATAAAATAAAATCGAAACGGCAAATAACAAATAATCGACATCATCGAATCATTCAGTATTTAGACGTCATTTTATTTAGTTGGTGTTATTTTATTTTTTGATCATTTATTATAATAATTGTTATCATTATCATCATAATAATTATCATATTATTATGTGTTATACAACATCTTTCGTTTCGATTTTCAGCAAAAACATTTAATGTAAAAAAAAATCAGACATATATATTTGTGCTGAAATTCATTTTTTTCAGTTAAATTATTGTATGAATTTTCAGATGTTCATAAAATAATAGTGAATTCTATGATCATTTTTGTTTAATGTACATGTTTTTGTGAAAAATGGTAAGTGCATTCTCAAATTATATTCATCATTTAAAATAAAATAATATTCAAAATAAAAGTGAAAATAAATTATAAAAAAATTCGACAACCATTAACATCATTGAAACAACCTTGTCAAAATCAAAAAATAAAAAAGTAAAAATTTTAAAATCAATATAATCATCTTTTATAAATCAACAAAAACATCATGGCTCCTAAATTCGCTCCAAAAGTTTGGAAACGTCCACATACAAGTATTTATAATGATAATTATCGCTACGGTAATTCATTATATTCAGATGCTGTTGATGAAATTGAGCGTAAATATAATGATGCATTATCACGTACTAGTTTTCGACGTGATCGTCCAGATTTAGGTTTTTCATCATTTGCCGATAGTCAATTGACTGGCGAATCATATGCAAGAAATTTACGAACACAAGCAGCAAATGATTTATTATCGCAAGAAAAAACACGTACATTATCAACTGAACGTGTTAATTCATTCTTAGAAGATAATGAAAGACGTGCACATCAACAGGCATTGTCATTATCACCATCATTTGATTCTTATTATTCATCTCGCCAGTTGGATCGTTTGAATTCTGAATTAGAGGATAGCCGTTTACGAAGATCAGTGTCAAAACGTTCAATATCACGTACAAGACCAGAATCAGCATATTATTCACGACAATCATCATATGATGTTGATGATCTTGCCGGTAAACCGCGAGATTCATTTTGGATGGAACGATGGTATCGAAATTCATTAAGAAAAGTTCAAAATGATCTTTATCCAGTGCCATTATGCAAAGCATTGACGCTTGTTTAAATAAAATTTGCTACCAAGAATTGAATATATTCTTAATTAATCAATTAATTTTTTTCTCCTAATTGATTAATTATTTGTAAAATCTATTGATATTTAAAACAGGAAAAAATGCAATATTCTTCAATATTTCTAAATCTGTCAATTATTAAATGTTTTTTCTCTTGTTTCTCATTTATACATTCTTATAAAGTCGAAAATCTTTCTTGTGCATTTGGAATATTTTCATTCATTCATCCATTCAATCACTCTACTATGATTCTAAAATGCTAAAAATCAATTTGAATCAATAATTTATAACGATCAGATCAATTTTTTATTCTATTTGTTTTCAATGCAAAACTTGAAATAAAGATAAAATCAACACTATTAACACAAATAACAACTGGTGATATAGTGAATTTGTGTGTGAATTGAATAGTGATATGTTTATTTGTGACTTATGACAAAATAAAATTAATTTGGCAAAGAAATTTACCCCAGAAAAAAACAGGGAAAATAGAAAATAAATAAATAGAAAACTAATATATTCAAATGATGCTTATCAATTTTTGTGCAGGGAAAACTATATTTTATTATTATTGTTTATTTATTCTGTTACATTTATTTATTTGCCAAAAAAATAGAAAAAAAATTCATAACAAATCATATATTTTCAGCTACATTTCCAATTTGAAGATAAATTGCATTGAAAATTGAAAATTGAAATTTTTATATTTTTTCTATATGTTATTCGACTGCTATTATTATTGTTATCGTTATTTTTGAGTGATTTTTCTTTAAAAATATTTTACCAAATATATTCAAAGTGGATGATATTTTCGGCAATTTTTTTGAAATTTCCAAATGTGAAATTGACAGAAGAATAAGCATAAAAATCATTATTACATAATATCCAATTGCAATCGTTTTATTTTCAAATTAAAATTCAAATTGAATTTTGAAATAAATTTCGATTTTTTTTTTCATTTAAATGTCAAACAAAATTCATAGCATAGGAATATTCTTTATATTAGTGCTTCAAATTTAATTTGCTGCTAATTCATAAGAGCTTATGCTTCTTCGATGATTTTGAAGAGAATATTAATTAGCATTAATTATATACGTTTATTTTCGGTTATTTTTTTCAATTAGCAATGCATTGAAAAAAGAAAATGAAATGATACTTTTAGATCAAAGTGAATCGGAGAATAAAATCAAACAAGAACAAACTAAATTGAAAACTAAAATTGAACGTGAAGTAACTGATTTAATGATAACAATTGAAGATCAAGATAGGCAATTGAATGATTTGCAAAAACAATTGCGTAAGCAAGCAAAACAAGTTTCGGTAATATCTAAGAATTTTTTTTAAATTTGAATTTTATTTGAATTGAAAATAAAAATAATTTGACTCAATAAAAATCTTTTATCTTTGATCAACAAAATTAGGATATTTCATTGGAATTACAAGCATCACAACGACAATATCATGATGTTAATGAACAATTAGGACAATCGCAAAAACGTTGCCTAAATTTACAACATGAATTGGAAGATTTGCAAAATAATTTAGAAAAATCACATATTTTTACATCGTTTGCTAAAGAATTGAGTAAATCACAGTCAACAATACATATGCCAGAACATTATGATGTTAAACGTGATCCGCGCTTCAAATTAATGGATTAGTTTCGGGAAATAATAATGAATTTCAAACGAAAATTTAGGAAAAAAATCAAGAACATAAGATTCAAACAATGATAGTAACGATATTAAATTTTAGAAACTAAATTAAATAATCTAAGCTTATTTTTCAAACAAATATTTATTTATTGAACATTTGATGGTTTCATTTCTCTTTGTCAACCTAGAAAAAAATCACAACCATACATCAAACAGTAATTTGTGACTGCCAAATTAAATAATGATGATAATTATTACTAATTTTGACTAATCCTGATCATGATTGATAATATTAACACTAAAAACGGCATCATTTTGAATCGGTTTCCTGATTATTTATTAATTGTTAATTTATTAATTTGAATTAAATTATCGTAATTAAAAAATATTTAAACATCAAATTATTTGAGTGCAATTTTTTATGAATTTTTGATTTTTTTTCCTCTCTTCAAATCAAGATATTTAAAACAAGCAAACATTATCATAAATTATCATCAATCAATGATATTCGATTGATTATAAACAAAATGGATATTTATGGAAATTAATTCAAGTTGGACGAAAAAAATCTCTCTTTCATCAATTATCAAATAATTAATATTTATAAAATTGATATTTCTGCAATCCTTTTTTTCTGTTTCTTAAGAACAAGAAATTCAGTGCATTCTAAAATTACATCTACCAGAATTATTGATTTTTGAAAATTAGCCAATCAGAATGAAATTTTGTTTGATTAAACAAATTAATGACGATCAAAATGGCGTGATTTTTCTTTATTATGGTATATAATTAAACTCTCAGCCATTACACAGAGTATTGATATGATATGATGTCTTTAGATTTGAATTACCATCAAATAACATTGAATTAATGGAAAAAAATGAACATCTACTGTTGTTAGGGCTTTTTCAATTTTCAAGGAAAAATTATCATCATCGAAAATCATTTTCAAAAAAAAAAAAAAAAACAAAAAAAAAATGGACGACTATTATTTATTCAGCAAATTATCATCAATATATGACTGATATTGATTTGACAATCGATGATGATCAATTATAATTGATTCAATTATTCGATAAATGAAATATAATTTTATGATAAAATTTTTAATAGAAAAAAACTTCAACGAATAATACAAATTTGATGATTGATTTATTAATTATCAAAAGTTATATTATTTTGACAAATCTTCACACAAAAAAGAAATATTTGATTGTATCGGTCAGATTTAAGCACAAAAATAGATATATCGTTTCGAGAATTTTCGAAAAAATGTTTAAACAAACTAAAAATGAAAAAATTTCATGCCAAACATTTTACGTGATAACATCGCTGATGCTTATTGTGATAATTTTAATTTTTCATAATGACATATATATGAAAATTGAATATTTCGAAATTTATTTCCGATCAATTTCAAAAAGAACGAAGCGAAACGAAACAACAAAAATTAATTTTGACCAAATCATTCAAAGCTTACATATATCAATCAATTGTTGTTGTCATTGTTGCTGTTAATGACATCAATTATGATTATATCATGATTAATCATTGGTACATGATACGAAACTTTTTCCCCTTGTCATTGTTGAACATGAAGAGTACGCAGTGAGTTTATTTTACAAATAAACTAATAATAAAAAAAAAATGATACAAAAATATCAATGAGTGTACAAGTCGAATGTCACGTCAACTAAAATCGATGACTCTCTCGATGCCATTTCGATAAGAGAAGCGATATTTCAACAGTTCAAATGAAGAATAACAAGAATTCAAATCGTTGAAATCAATATTTAAAAAAATCTTAAAAATTGAATTGAAGCAAACTCACCTGTTTTAAATTTTGCAATTTCGGTGTATCCAAGAGGATTTCCAAATGAAATTTGATATTTTTGTATTATATTTTGTTGCTTAATATTCTTTTTGATTACAATTGATTTGATTCTTTGAAAAAAAACTAACAAAATGTCTCTTCAATAAACTATGTCTGATTATTTGGATTGTTTATCAATTTTGTCAATAATAATAATAATGATTGATTATTTTGTATCAATTTTGGTGATGATAATAATGTTGATGTTTTATTATTATTCGATAATTTCGATAAATACATTGAAAATTGATTATTAATAATCGAAATCTTTTGTCGATACATAAATGATTGATTCAAATTGATTATGATAATTTTATTTATTTTTGGCAGTAAAATTTGAGCAATAAAATTTTGAGCAAATTTTTTTAAAATTTCGAATAAATAATTTCCAATAATATATTGTGATATTCTTCAAATTTGTTGATCAATCGCTATATCAATATCGCAGAGATAAAGAATATATTCGGTTGATTAGCAAAGCAAAAACAAAGATTTTGACAAATTTATCTTTGATTATTCAAAGGTAATTTCTTTAAAAAAAAATAAACTTATAATTGTGTTTAATTTTTTTATTTCGAATTGAAATCCATCGAATCCTTGTTGTGCATGTATTTATACACCGGGAGAAAGAGGGCCAAAAAATCTGAAATTCAAAATAATTTCATTATCAATCATTATTGGAAAAAATTTTGAAGAGAGAAACCTTGTATCATGTTGTTTCATATATATCATTGAATCATAATTTTTTCAGAAAAAAGAGGATTTCTCTCCTTTTTTTTATTTTTGTTTTATTCTTCGAAAATCAATTCAAAAGCATAGACAACAAGCGTATTCGAAAAAATTAGAATTCGGTGAGAGATAAAAAGAGAAAAATCGAAACAGAAATTGTTTTTCAGAAGAGAATCCCCACCATATGACGTAGTTGATGATATGTAAATCCATGGTGATTAAAGAATCAAAAATTCACGCGTAACATTCATATGCAATTGAGGCTGATTCATTTGGTCATTGGATTCTTTTTGATTTTATTCTTTTCAAATTTCAATTCTATCATTTACAAATATTAATATGTAGAAAACGATGATGAAAATTTAATAAATTTTCTAGAAAAAAAAAGCTTTGAATCTAAGAAATAAAACAAGGCATTCTTTCATTTGCCCATTTTGATAATAATTCTTGATAAAATATTACAAAGAAAAAAAAAGATTTCAATGCCAGAGGCCATTTTTTTGATTGTTATTCGATTCGAAAATTTTCAATTTTGATTTTTTCATTTTTATTCATACAAAAGAATTGAAATGTATATGAAATGGCTTATGATTATAAAGAAAAAAATAATGAAAATTTAAAATTTGCACTGAAAAACAATAATGATAATAATAAAATCAAATAATCAATAAATCTATTACGTCATATCATGATTAAATTCTGGTGCATTTCAATTGATAAAATCAAATCCAAACAACTTGTTTATTCAATAATGATATTAAATGTTACATTTCATTTTTTTATTGCGGGTTTTTCAGACACTTGGATTTTGATTTATTTTTTCTTAATTTCTATTTTTCAAGATCATTTTCATTTTTTTTCTTCTTCTTCGTTCGCTTTAGCTTTATCATCATTATCAATGGCATTGAATGTCGTTGATACTAAAAGAAATATCAATATTTCTAGGTGAATGGTTTCTAATTAATTCTCATTTTTCTTTTAAATTTGATTTTTGATTCAAATGGATGAAAATGTTTTTGAACTTTTCATTTTCAATTTGTTTGTTTGTTTATTCACAAGTTGTTTGTCTATTTTTTTTCCTCTATTCATCGAAACGATTGATTCTTCATGATTCATTTTTAATGATGATGTATTAAACGAATATTCAAGTTTATTCCGATTCATTTCATTCAGTTATTTATTTTCATCATTTTTTAGATGACTTTTAGTGATTATTCATGCAATTTGAAATTGGCTTTTTTCCCATTGAAAATAAGTTTTTTTTCTGATTCCAAATATCAAAGGTAGAATGATTTGTTTTTGAAATTCGTTATTTGTTACTATGTAGTAAGAATTAAATGCAATTTTTTTCAAAATTTCCCAGAACAAAAAATTTGATTGCATTAATTTGATTTGTTCAAAATCCATTAATTGTTTCTTTTCATAATTGGTTTATTGTGAAATTCATTTTGGTTGGTTGCAATAATAATGATAATCTTGAACAATTTAAACACACACAAATGATTTGCTGTTTCCAACGTTCCAATGTTTAAAGGATGATACAATCCATCGATGTACATTGCATCAGCCATTTTACTTTACCATATTTAAAAAAAAAGATCACTTAATCATTTTTCAATTATCTTTTGATCGCATTCATACACACAAACACACACAGATAAATGATAATTTATGTATTTTCGAACGTATTTTTAATTTAATACATATTTCATATTTTACTACTACATTGAATCGATTTATAAATAATCATAATCATCATCAATTATCGATTCATTTGTATAAACTATTAGTTAGTTTGTTACTAAATTAGAAAAAAATTGGAAATAATTATCATTTTAAAATGATATTAATGATCATATACATGTATCATATAACAAATATTCAATTATGATTATATTATATTTCACATGCTATCTTTCGTTTGTTCTTAACACATAATTATAATTCGATATTAATAATATCGATTCATAGTAAACCAATGAGCTTTTATTATTACCAAAGCATGAATAAAATGTACAAATGGACGATAATAATCTTGAATTTCATCATGGTAAATGTATTAAAAATTGATCAGGTCCACAAATGCACGCACACACACACACACTCAAAAATATTTTCGATGATACTTTTTGACTTTTGGTATTTGTATTTATTTTATACATTATTTATTTTTTTTCAAATCATCGAAACATGAAGTATTACATTGCTGAGATTTTGTTTATATTTATTCACACATAAAAAATAAACTCTTTATAAAGGTAATGGAAAATTTTTCGAAATTTTTATCCGTTTCTACCGAAATTTCATGATGAAATATCAATGTTTATTTGCGTGCTATGTATTTAACTGTATCGAATGGATATTATCATCATCATTGATTATTGCCTACAGGACGGCAAACATTTGATTTGGCGGTATTTTTTTTTTCATCATCATCTCCTCTCATCAGTCTAGTCAGTTTATCTCTCTTTTAGTAAGCAATTCGTCTAAATAATTATAGACAGTGCAAACTTTTGATTAGTTTTTAAATATCTGATGCAATAACCATTCGTTTTGCCATCATCAATAAAGAAAATATTCATACAGAGGTGTAATTCATTGCAAAAAATCATTGCAAGCTGAATGACCAATTCCTTTTTTTTCCGATTCTCTCTGACATCTGTATGATTAGTTTTTAATCTTTTAAATCCATGATTCACTTTTTTTGCAAGAATAATTGATTAAAAATTCAAATAAATTCTCAAGAATGATTATTCATAGCTTTCAAGTGTGATTGCCGTTCATGAATACTAATGGGAAAAAAATGACAAAATGATATTGAAAGATAATTTATTTATGTTTTTCTATTATCAAAAAATTAAAAATATATTAATTTGATTATAAGAAAAATGACGTTAAATTAATTATCAAAATAATTGAAATAATAATAATAATTAAATAATGATAAATAGTGATGTCATCAATCATTTGATCGATATCAAAAAAAAATGAAAATAATTTTTGAATTTTTATCTCTTCTTTGATGTTGTTGTTGTGAAATAAAATAATCTACTTTGTATTCAATATTTTTGATAATTCATTCATTTTTTCGATTAATTACTATGATGATTAAATAAACAAACAAGCAATATTGATAATAATTAATTAAATATGAAGGATTAAATTTAATAAATAAAATTTCATCTGACAATTATTATCACAATCGTTGTTATTGTTGCAATAATAATTGTTTATCAAGGGAAAAATATCCAACAAACATAAACAAATCGCATGACATTGGAAAAACACTTGATTTTTATTAAATTTTTTTTTGTTCTTTCCATCATTTTTTGATTATGAAAACAATTATGACATATAGCAGAATGCCGAGAATTATAAATCATTTTTTTCAATTTCAATTTATTGTTATTCTGCTTTGATTAACGATTTTCAAAATTAACAAACTGAAATTGAATATTTGATTCAATAAAATTTTACATTTTTCAATTATTCTTTAATTTTGATTATTTCTATTCACAATTTCGGCTGCTGTTGCCCATAATTTGACAAAAGAACAGAAAAAATATGAACGCATGTACCTGCCATGTTCAATTTTTTCAATGTAAAGATAAAATCATTAATTATTAAATTTCATTAATGTTTTCGAAATTATTTTCATGAAACCTTGATAATGAATCTTTCTATGACGAATGAATGAATCACAGACAAATAGTATTTTCTTGTTTTTGATTTGTTTTTTTCTTGAAAACAACAAAAAAATTAGATAAAATGGAATCTTATCTCATGTTTCATTTTGTAGCAAAATAGAAACAGTAAAATAAAAAATAAAATGGCACACCAATAACATCCGTATTTTCCCTTTGATTTGTTTGCATTATTTTTTCCACTATCAAATGACTAATAACTCAATCATTCAATCAAATGATATTTGATTTTGGAATAAATCCAAATCAAAAGAGAGAATATCAGAAAATGATTGTTTTTCATTCACTATTTGCTATTTGAATAATCGCAATTCAATTCAATCTTATGACTTGATGTATGAATCAATTTAATCAAATGCAAACAAAACACAAAATGAATGAAAAACAAATCAATAAGCAAATAAGCAAACAAACATATCAAAATTTCAATAATAATAATATTTTTATTATTGTTGAATAGGAAAAATCGATTAAATTTGCATTTGAAGGTTTTTGAACGTTTTTTTCAATTTTAAAATCTTTGTAAAATTTTTTATTATTTTTATAATTGATTTGATTCAAATACATTTATTTATTTCATTATAATTCACTAGAATTTTGATTCCGTTCGGAAATGGTGTGAATATCAACACTTGGACATATTAATGTAGCTAAAATATATTGTATGCATTCAAGGCTATTTGTTTGTTCAAAACCCCTAAAAGCAAAAAATAAATAAATAAATAAATAAAATAAAAAGAAATATTATAAATCTGAGTTCATTGTAAAATTTTATAAATTAATTCCATTGAATTATTTAAAATTATTGAGAACCATTTTCTTTTTTATATGCCCTTCGGGCTTCAGATCAATCATCAGATTAGATGGAATCAAATGATTAGTGGAAAAGAATCTTGAAATTCCAACCTTTAGAATTATTATCATCATTGATGGCATTACCATCATCATAAATATTAATCACAATCTTGATTAATGATTGAATCTTTTCTTCATATTTATTTTTAAATGATATTTCAAAATATACAAGGATTTTCTTTTTTTTTCTAATTGATTTAATTCAATAATTACATTTCAAAGTCAAAGTTGAACATTATCATCATTGTCACATCAATTTTCATTTTAATTACATTTATATTTGATTAATAATTGATTTATAATATTACATCTGTATTGAAACTTGATTAATCATCGAATTAAAAGTTTGACAACTTGTTGCCACACAGTGTTAGTGATTTCAATTTAGCTCGAAGCGATCAATCTGATCGGTTGATTGAAATTCTCAACTGAAATTGACAAATATTAATTAATGTGATAATATGAAATAAACCTACAATTCTCAATTGATGTGAGGATATTTCCGATCATGACAAATGATTGATTGAATCTTTTTAATTACGATAAAAATAATAAAGAAATGACTATTTATTCTTCATAATAACTTGCTTCAAATATCGTGATGGATATATTGGAAATGCTTTTTCTTATATGAACCAGTACGTGTGATATGGGTTACTATCATTTGATCTTGTTGCTGTATGCGTGATAAACGTTGTCGCTGTTTGTGTCTTGGATGTTCATTACACAGTACCCACCAACGATCATCAATTTTTTTGAAATAACACTTTCTGCAACGTAATTTCAGTACATCTTTGTCTTTAAATGTTCGTATTTGTTGTCCTTGCACAATTAATGATTGTAATGATAGTAATGGCAAAAACTTATTGATCATTTGATCATTATTTATTATGGCTTTTGTTTGTAAGGCATTTCTCAAAATATTGAAACAATTGCGTATCATTTTTTTTTTTTTTTTTTTTGATTTCTTCAGCACCTATCAATATAATGAATTTATTAGTAATTCCCTGACAATGATTCGACATTAAGTAAATCAATTCACCTGTAATTAAATGTTTTCAATTTAATCAAATTTAGATTTTATAATTTTACAATTATTTTAAAAATTAAAATTGATTAAAATTTTGAAAAATCATGTGGAAAAATAGTCTAATTGCACACAAAAGAAATGTTTGTGTAGAAATAGTCGTTCAATTCACCTTGTTGATGTTTTGATTTTGTTTATATTTGCGATTTTATTTAATGAATTTCTTTTAATTGAAAATTTATTTATCCAGAAAAATGGCAAATCAGATCGTGAATAAAATTTGCAATAATCAAATATTAAAATGCTTATCAATAAATAACTCGATTCGTGCATTTTCATCTATCGACCATCACCATGATCATCATAAGAATCAAGTTCAAACATTATCAAAAGCTCAAATAGAAAAAATTGATGAATTTGTTGATGTTGAAACCCATACCAATCATGTATTTATCTAAATAAATACTAGTCTTTTTTCTTGGAAATCTAATGAAAATTCTTTTTTTCCTTCGATATCATAGAAATTTGAAGAAAACGATTATCGTTTATCTCGATTCATTGGTGGCAAAGTTAAAAAAGTATTTATATGAATGTAGTGTACATTCTATCTTTTATTAATTTTTTGAAATTTCCTAACAGGTTAATACCCGTTTTGCTCGTGATCTGATAGCCGAGATACCACCAAAAGCAGTTAAAGGAAGAAAAATTGTTTGCGATGGTGGCGGTGGACCATTAGGACATCCAAAAGTGTTTATCAATTTAGATCAACCTGGAAATCATACATGTGGCTATTGTGGTTTACGTTTTTATCAAGAACATTCAGATCATCATTGATTAATTTATTAATTAATTGTAATAATATTTGTAATGATTAATGTTATATTGTTAAAGAAAAAAAAAGAATTTAGCCTCGAAATTTCTTTTTTTGAAAAATAAAATTTCTAAATAAATCGGTTGTAATTCCAGATAAATAGAAATTAGCAAAGAGCAAAGCAATGTTTTTGTATAAATTAATGATTATTATTATTATTTAAAATATTAAAAAAATTCATTCCTTTAAATTATTGTCACAATCAAATATTTGACAGCCGCATCATCATCAACATTTTTAATCAAAGAAAAAAAGGGCAACAACAAGGATTAGAAATAGAATCGAAAATTCTATGTTAAAATTGGTCTAAAATTATGATTGCCATCATTTTTTTGTTTTGTTTGTTAATTTCATTCAAAGAATGAAAAA
This sequence comes from Psoroptes ovis, assembly GCA_002943765.1. NCBI lineage: Eukaryota > Metazoa > Arthropoda > Arachnida > Sarcoptiformes > Psoroptidae > Psoroptes > Psoroptes ovis. The sequence continues at coordinate 406,258 of PQWQ01000013.1, read as the reverse complement.
TATTCATATGAATAAATAAATAAATGTGTTATCAATTGTGAATGATGAAAAAAGGAAAGAATTTCTTGTCATCATCGTTTTTTGTTTGTAGTCATCATCATCGCCGTTGTTGTTGTTGATATTATTAAAGCTGCAATATTCTGATTGTTGGATGATGGAATTTTTTCTTCATTCATTCATTTCGATAATAAACATTAAAAGTAAATATTGAACAAGACTGAATTCATTTTTTTTTCAAAAGTTTGGGTTGATGACAAAATTTTTCTTAAGAAAAATGAAATGAAATAACATCGATTATCATATCGAAACTAATTTGGTCGAATTTGGAAATTTATTTTTGTTTTTAAAAGGAAAACTATATTTGAAATGAAAAAATTTCGATCAATTTAAAATTTTTTAAAAATCAAATTGGCATAATTATATCTTTCGCAACGCGGATTGTCTATGATAGATTTGGATTGTATATTTTGTCCATTTAAAATCAATGGATATTATCTCTTTTTCACTCTTTTATTTCTGCTAATCGATTTTCAAACTGAGAAATAAGTCCAATTGAAATTGTGATAGTGAATTGCAATCCAGTTCTATTGTCGATTGATATGTCTTTTTTGATTTTAAAATAGATTGAATTTTTAGATATTATTAATATTAATTTTTTTCTAAAAAAGACCAGGTTTTTTCCACTTTTTTCTCCCCATAAATAAATATTTTTGGCTTAAGAATTTCATGGAAGATTGAAAGAATATTCTAATGATTATTTATACTTGTTATTATTATCACTAATACTATGTTTATTGAATGTAAAGAAAAATGTAATTTGTCTTGTACATTTTTATTTTGAAAATTCTTTGAATTTAAATGAATTTTTTTATATTTCAAAAAAAAGGAATAAGACTACTAGTTGAAGAAAAAATTCCAACCATTATAAATTATTGAAATTTTGAATGGGGAGAAAGAATCAAAAAATAAATGATTTCATTATTGCATACATTTCAAATGCTATACAATTCAATCATTAAAAGAAAATCATTAGAATTTTAAATGTGAATTGAATAAATAAATAAATAGCTAATGATAAACAGAATTTTGAATAAAGAATAAGAATAAAAAAAATATTTAAAATATTTTATTTTTAAAAATATTTTGATAAAAATAAAATTGGGAGTTTTTAGCGTTGAAAGTAAGCTGGTGTTTTTGTAAGCGTATGTTTATTGTGATTTGGTTGTAACAACAAATAAGTAAAATTTATTATACATTATTATCATAGCGTCATTTATTCAAATTCTAAAGACATATTTTTACATTCCAATCACAATGTTCTACTATTCTGTCGGTTTGATTACAAGCAAGAATTTTTGAATTTTTTGCTTCTTTTTTGTTGTTGTTGTTGATGATGTTGGAAAAATGATTTTCTGTGAAAGAATTAGAAATCAGAATTTCAATTAAACATCATCAAACCTAAGTCTAAAAAAGGAATGTCGATAAATTGAAAAATTATATAGGCCGAAATTTAGTTATTCTTTGGCTGTTTGTGCTTTGAAAATATAATATTATGATCATGTTTACAATGATGAATGCAACAAGCATTTGTTGATGCAAAAATAGCGAATAATAATAGTGAATATTATTATGGATTCAATTGTTGCATTACAAAGGTGGTGCATAGCATTATATTAATGATTGTGAATTTATAATTTTTCTTGCCACCAGTTAGCATAGATCACCGAATCAAACACACCTACATATGAATTAATAATGTTGAAAATATAAAGTAAAAAAAGAATATTCATATATTTCATCCGAATATTGTAGTAAAAGTGTTAATGACTAAAATAACCAAGAATATGAATGAATTTTTAAATGAAAGAGAATTCTGCTAGCAAAGAATAGAAAATTATTGCAAAAATTCTTTTTGCTTATTCACAATTCCTTATTTTGAATTGAAATGAATATGTAATTGAGAATTGAGAATGAAATGAATGCTGCTGCTAGACATATTCTTGAATAATTATATCAAGGTTCTAGAAAATAATCAGCAATTCTGGAAGCATTCATCGAAATTACATTGGCAAAAAATTGGAAATAATTTTTTTCCCCATGAAACTAAAATTAAAATGAATAAATTGTAATTTAAATGTTTATGAATCGTAAAAAAAAATTTTCATTTAATTGTAAATTAAAAATTTTATTTTATTCCATTTTTTCTTCATTTTTATCATCAGTTGTTGTCTGATTGTTGACTGTGACATCTGTATGTTATTGTAAATTTTGATTTTGTTTCTTTGGTCTTCTTCATTTTTATTCGGGAGAAAATAAAATTCAAATTTAATTGTCATTGTTCGTTTGTGTGTGTATCTCTGTGTGTCTGCGATTTTTTCTCATATATTCTCTTTTCATCTAATTTATTTATTCGAAAATTCAAACAGAATTACAAACAAATCTTATCATCAAATTTTCAATAGTAGAAAAATAAATTATTGATCCAAAATGTCTGCACGTACAGCAAAATATATGTACCGATCAAGCGGTACTGGCCAATCCGGTGATATTTCAGTCGAATATGGTACCGATTTAGGAGCTCTTACACGTCTCGAGGTATGTATCCATTTTTTGCTTGGAATGCCTATTTGAATCCATCAACATTCTTATCATTCAAACATAATTAATCAACATTGTGACCTAATGAAAAATCTAATAATTCAAGAAAAAATAAAATGATCCAAATGAATTCTCAAAATACGAAGAAAAATAGAAACCTCGATAATTTTGAAATTGAAATTCTCGAGAATTCACAAAAGAATTGAAATTTCAAAATGAATGTTCAATAAATTCATATCAAGGTTAAGATTTACTAAAAAAAACTTTGCAAATATTAAGAATATTCAATGTCGAACATTTTCAACAAACCATCTGATGCATCGATCAAATCAAAATCAATTGGTTTTTTGAAATGAAGCCAAAAAAAAAATTGTATTAGAAAATACATTATTCCCATTCAAATGTTTGAAATCTGATTCCGACCTTGAATATATTGGCATATATCGATACAAAATTATACAAAAATGTTTCTAATTAATAATTCTTTCATTTTTGTTCCCTTTTTTTACAAAAAAAAAATTATTTAGGACAAAATTCGCTTGTTATCCGATGATTTGGAATCCGAACGTGAAATGCGTCAACGTGTAAGTAAAATAGACATGATGATAATGCCTAATAATTATAAAATGATTAACATCAGATTGACCTTTGTCATTGTTTTGAATTTTGATGAAAAAATAAGATAAATGTCGTTTAGAGAAATTTGATGACAAAGAAAAAAAAAAATATTCGATTCTTATTTTATGATTTTTTCTTTGTAGTCAATGATAATCATGAAGAATTTGTAACCGTTTTAGGGATTTTTTCTCTTTGGTTACCACATTTAACAGCCTTTTAATATTTATTATCACCACATACAGCAATCAAACACACACATCTTATACAGTCGATAGGCGAGGCTTTGAAGTTTTTGGATGTTGTGCCAAGGAGCCAACAAGATTGATAGGGAAAAAATTCTTATTCTTCTTCTTACCAACGCCTAAATAAAAATTCATCTATTTTTAGCAAAAAAAAATAGTAAACATTCGAATACAAATAAGCAGCGAAAATTTTAAAAATATGAATACATTTCAAATGAATGCAATCAATTTAAAGTGAATAGCTATGAAATCACAATTCTATTCACAATTTACAATTCAATCAAATAATTTGAATAGAAATAAAACTGAAATAGATATTACAAATTAGTTCAAGGAGACTGTTGCACTCATGAACGCAGAATACATACAAATTATTCGCTTGAAATTCTTTCATTTCATATTAATTTAATAAAGAATATATTCAGGATATATGAATTCAATGAATAAAATGAATTCAAAAAAGACTAAGAAAAGAAAAAAAGAATGGACCGAAACAAAATTTTTGACCATTTGACCAATGAATTTTATCAGAAATTTTCATTTTTGAAAAAATTAATTTACATTCAAATTCATGATCCATAGATTGAACGTGAAAAAGCTGAATTACAAATCCAAGTAATGAGCCTTAGTGAACGTTTAGAAGAAGCAGAAGGATCAAGCGAAAGTGTTGTAAGTATTCTAGGCAATCAAGGGGAAAAATCAACATTTACAAATGATCAAATTTTTTTTTTTTTTTTTTTTTTGATTTTCGACCAATAAAAATGATAATAGACTGAAATGAACAAAAAAAGAGACTCAGAATTGGCAAAATTAAGAAAATTATTAGAAGATGTCCATCTTGAATCGGAAGAAACGGCCCATCACTTAAGACAAAAACATCAAGCTGCCATCCAGGAAATGCAAGATCAATTAGATCAATTGCAAAAAGCTAAAACTAAATCGGATAAAGAGAAACAAAAATTTCAGGCTGAAGTATTTGAATTATTATCACAATTAGAAACAGCTAATAAAGAAAAATTGACAGCAATGAAAACTGTTGAAAAATTAGAATACACTGTACATGAATTAAATATCAAAATTGAAGAAATCAATCGTACAGTAATTGAATTGACATCACAAAAACAACGATTAAGCCAAGAGAATACTGAATTAATCAAAGAAGTACACGAGGTTAAATTACAATTGGACAATGCCAATCATTTGAAACAACAGGTCGCTCAACAATTGGAAGACACTCGACATCGATTAGAAGAGGAAGAACGAGTATGTTTTGTTTGATTGCCTTGTTTTGGGATTGAATCAATATTTTTTGAATGATTCATTACAGAAACGCGCTAGTCTCGAAAATCATGCCCACACTTTGGAAGTCGAATTGGAATCATTAAGAGTACAATTGGATGAAGAATCTGAAGCTCGTCTCGAACTTGAACGTCAATTGACCAAAGCTAATGGCGATGCTGCATCATGGAAATCTAAATACGAAGCTGAATTGCAAGCACATGCTGATGAAGTCGAAGAACTTCGGTAAGTTTTGCAAATATTCCAGAATTTTTTCATTTATGAAATAATACATTACGATTCATTACTTTGAAAAAAATTAAATCAGTCGTAAGATGGCTCAAAAGATTTCAGAATATGAAGAACAATTGGAAGCCTTGTTGAACAAATGCAGCTCATTGGAAAAACAAAAATCACGATTACAGAGCGAAGTTGAAGTATTGATCATGGATTTGGAGAAAGCAACAGCACATGCACAACAATTAGAGAAACGTGTCGCCCAATTAGAAAAGATCAATCTTGATTTGAAGAATAAATTGGAAGAAGTGACAATGTTGATGGAACAAGCACAAAAAGAATTACGTGTTAAAATTGCTGAATTACAAAAATTACAACATGAATATGAAAAATTGCGCGATCAACGTGATCAATTGGCCCGTGAAAACAAGAAACTTACAGGTAAATTTATTCATTAGTAAACTTATAATTACAAAGTTCATTATTTTATGATTATTTACCAAACGAATAGATGATCTTGCTGAATGTAAATCACAATTGAATGATGCTCATCGCAGAATCCATGAACAAGAAATTGAAATCAAACGATTAGAAAATGAACGTGATGAATTATCTGCTGCATACAAAGAAGCTGAAACATTACGTAAACAAGAGGAAGCCAAGAATCAACGATTGATTGCTGAATTGGCACAAGTACGACACGATTATGAAAAACGTTTGGCACAAAAAGATGAAGAAATTGAAGCATTACGGTAGGTTTCTAATAAATTTGTCGCATGAATTTTTTGAACATTTTCTTCTGATTCCAGTAAACAATATCAAATTGAAATCGAACAACTTAATATGCGATTGGCTGAAGCTGAAGCTAAATTGAAGACTGAAATCGCACGTTTGAAGAAGAAATATCAAGCCCAAATCACCGAATTAGAATTGTCATTGGATGCAGCCAACAAAGCTAATATTGATTTGCAAAAAACAATCAAAAAACAAGCTCTTCAAATTACTGTGAGTTTAATGATGAATATGCATATTTGATTTTCCATTGATTTTATTTTGAATTATAGGAGCTCCAAGCACATTATGATGAAGTTCATCGTCAATTGCAACAAGCTGTCGATCAATTGGGTGTTACACAAAGACGCTGCCAAGCTTTACAAGCTGAATTGGAAGAAATGCGAATCGCTTTGGAACAAGCTAATCGTGCCAAACGACAAGCCGAACAATTACATGAAGAAGCTGTTGTACGTGTTAATGAACTCACAACCATCAATGTCAATTTGGCATCAGCCAAGAGCAAATTGGAATCTGAATTCTCTGCACTTCAAGCTGATTATGATGAAGTACATAAAGAACTTAGAGTAAGTATTTGATTAGTATTATTTGTTACCTCTTAATAATGATTGAACTCCGTTAAAAGATTTCCGATGAACGAGTACAAAAACTTACTATTGAACTCAAATCAACCAAAGATTTATTGATCGAAGAACAAGAACGTTTGGTCAAAATGGAAACAGTTAAAAAATCATTGGAACAAGAAGTACGACAATTGCATGTCCGCATTGAAGAAGTTGAAGCTAATGCATTGGCCGGTGGCAAACGTGTTATCGCTAAATTGGAAAGCCGCATTCGTGATGTTGAAATTGAAGTCGAAGAAGAACGACGACGACATGCTGAAACAGAAAAAATGTTACGCAAAAAAGATCATCGTGTGAAAGAATTGTTGTTACAAAATGAGGAGGACCATAAACAAATTCAATTGTTACAAGAAATGACTGATAAATTGAACGAAAAGGTCAAAGTTTACAAACGTCAAATGCAAGAACAGGTATGAACATTTAAAATGGATGTTTTTTTCATAATTCTAAATTGAAATGAATATTGATTTGTCAAATTATAGGAAGGAATGAGCCAACAAAATTTGACACGTGTCAGACGATTCCAACGTGAATTGGAAGCAGCTGAAGATCGTGCCGATCAAGCAGAATCGAACTTATCGTTCATTCGTGCTAAACATCGTTCATGGGTAACAACAAGCCAAGTTCCAGGTGGTACCCGACAAGTGTTCACGACGACAGAGGAACAAACAAATTATTAATTTAAAAAATTTAATTTAAATATTATAAAAAAACAGCCTAAATTATTGTTACATTGAAAAAAAATACAAAATAAATTTCGATTGAAAAATTTAGATCCAAACAGTAATAATAATTTTTTATCAAATATCAATAAAAAACAAAATCAAATAAAATCAATCCATCTTCTACGATCTTATTATTGAAGCTGCAATGAAATGAAAGGATCAACAACAACAACGACAACAACAGCCACAAATACAATCATTCAGAATCATCCATCTTTATTTATAAGTTAAAATCTAAATTATTGAAAAATTAAAAAAAAATTTCCCTGCCTTTTTATCGCCAACTATCATATGTGAAACCCTTTTGAAAAAATCAATGAATCTATGTTGCTTTATTCATTCATATTTATATTTATAATGGAATTAAGAATAAAATTTTAATTTCAAATAAAAATACTCTTTTTTTCTTTTAAATATGAATTAACCTGTTTGAAAATTTTAGATAAAGAAATTGAAATTTCAAAATTTTACATTGTATAAACTTGGTTTATCGTGTGATTTGTGATACTTTCATTATATGAATTGGGATTTTTATAACAACGCATTAAATCGCTGATAAGCTCCATGTATCGCAAACATATATTGAGAAGCACAAGAAGAAACTTGACTATGTCCTGTCATGGGTGCCTCATCTATTGACCGAAACAAATTTAACGCAGCCCATTAACATTTGCGACTTGCTAATCAAACGTAATGAGTATGATCCATTTTTGAAACTTATGATAACTAGAGAAATGGGTTTTATACAACAACGTCAGTCGAAAAAGATCTTGGACTATGAACGGTGAACAAAGCCAAACAACATCAAAGGCCAACATTCACCATAAGGAGGTTATTTTATCCGTTTGGTGAGATTACAAAGGTATCATTCATTTTGAACTGTTACCACCAAACAGGACGATCAATTCTGACGTCTACATCGAACAATTAAAAAACGCAATCAAAGAAAAACGACCGCGATTAATCAATCGAATTAACGTTGTTTTCCATCACGACAACGCAAGGCTGCACACATCTTTGGCCACTCCGGTAAAATTAATGGAGCTTGGTTGGTATATTACACCATACAGTCCTGACCTTGTATGGCTACTAGAATGATAAAACTTAAAGTGATCAATTTCATCTCTAGCGAAGCCACAATGAAGGCACTAAATATAATATTTTGTTCAATTGGAATACCGAAATTAGTCCAAAGCGATAATGGTACAAAATTTGTCTACGTCAACAACAAATTTCTTATAATAAATTTTATGAATCAATGTTGCTTCATTCATTCATATTGATATTCATTATGGAATTAAGAATGAAATTTTAATTTCAAATAAAAATACTCTTTTTTTATTACGACAAACACAAAAACATATAAATACATCTCCACACACATTGTACACATATTAGCACAAACACCAAAAATTACAGACCTAATACAAAACACAATTGAAACAAATAACATCAAAGACAAAGCAACACGAAAACAAACACTAACAGATAAGAACAACGCATCACTACAAACATATCTAACATCAACAAATGACACCTTTCAATTATTTACACAAAACGCAATACTACCAAAACACTTCAAAAATGACTTTTACACCAATCAAATCATCACAAACACTGGACACTCTAACAGCTTTTTACACAAATTAAACATCTGACCTACACCCACATGCTACTGTACACAACAACCAATACAAACATCAATACATCTACTAAATTGTCCTCTCATTCTCCCTCCCAGCGATACATCTTTTGACCCAAACATAGCCTTACATGAATACATAAACAACAAGTGACACTTTATCACACGAAAACACTTTTCACAGCACATTATACAAAACAAACAAACATATCACGCACAATTTTTGTAAATAATTCGCACACACAAACACCAACACTACACTTTAATAATTTGTAATTTTATTATTTTATAATTTTTAAATATGACTCATGTGGTCGGCACATAGTCTCGTATTAGAGGACTCAAACCGACTTATTATTGTAAATAAACTTATTATTCTTCTCTTCATTACGACAAACAGATTGAAAATTTTAGATGAAAAAAATTTGATTTCAAAATTTTACATTGTATAAACTTGGTTTATTGGATGATTTGTACTACTTTCATTATATGAGTTGGGATTTTTATTATCACGTTTTTCATTTTTTGCTTTGAGATGTTATCCGAAAAATTCTTCAGAATGGATTCAAATTTTTATAAATTAATCAAACGAGGTTATCTGACTGAACATAATGTCGGTATTACAGAATTTCTGGGAAATCACAAGCCATTTTATGGTAAATTAAAACATAGGTTCGTGTCACACTCATTTAAATGCGAAATATTTTATAATTTTAATCACCTTGTCTAGGTTTGAAGATTTTGTTGTACATGAAATTGATAGACAAGGAAATGTTATACGGCTGGAAAATGTTGATAAACCTGAAGATATTGAAACTATTATTGTCGATGAAGAGCGTCAGCGAATTAAAGCACCGGGAACAATCGCATTGAATTCCTTGAAAATTGATGCGGAAAATTTTGCGAAACAAATTAATGAATATATACAAAATGATTTTAAATCTGAGAATCCATCAATATTGATCGATGATGATGTTAGTAAACAAGAAAGATATCAAATACATTTGTACATAAAACAAAATTATCCATCTCTTGATACTAATACCCAAATGATTGATGGAAAAAAATATATCACAATATTTTCTAAACAAAAAAATCATCGCAATCGTAATGATAGAAATGATTCGTATCATAAAAGAAAACAGACATGGCCATCAAATTATTCAAGTTTTGTACATTTTGTGCTTTATAAAGAAAACATGGAAACAATACAAGTTGTAAATGAATTATCAAAACGATTAGGTGTTGCAACGAAAAAATTCACCTATGCTGGCAACAAAGATAAACGTGCAATATCAACGCAAAAATTTTGTGCTTTTCGCATCAATCCCTCTAAAATATGGCAAGCATGTCAAGAATTCAATAAACATAGCAATAATCGTATCAGAATAAATGTTGGTCATTTTCACTATGAGCAACAACCATTAAGATTGGGGGATTTGAATGGTAATCAATTTGAAATAATTCTACGAGGTTTGCATTTGATTTATGAAAATTTTGAAAATGATGGTGATAATAATGATCAACAGAAAGCGCCAGCATCGTCACTGAAATCAAAATCGGAGATCAATGAACTGATGTCATTGGCAGAACGAAATATATGTGAACAAGGATTATTAAATGTAAAAATGAATGGTTTCATCAATTATTATGGAATGCAGCGTTTTGGTTCACATCGAATTGATTCACATAAGCTTGGAATTTTAATTTTACGAAAAGAATTCAAAAAATTAGTTGAAGAAATTCTTGTCGAAAGACCTAATGATATAATACCAGTTAGACGAAGAAAAAATAAAAATAACCGAAATGAAATTTCATTCAATGAAGCAATACGTTTATGGAAAAATACAAGGAATGCAAATGAAGCATATCGTAGATTGAATTACAAATATACAATAGAAGGTTCATTATTACGTGGTTTATCAAAAGTTGATGAAAATGATTATCATGGCGGTTTGTGTATCGGTTTGAATCGTAATAGTCGTTTATTATATTTACATGCATATCAAAGCTATTTATGGAATCGTATAGCATCTTTCCGCATCAAAAAATATGGTTTGAAAGTTGTTGAAGGTGATTTGGTTTATATTGGACCAAATTCTGACTTTGAAACCATCAATAATGATAATGCTAATGAAGATGATGAGAATGATGAAGATAATAGTGATGAATCGAAAAATAGATTTACTAATAATGATAAAATTAAAACTAACATACCCAATGATCATGTTAAATTAGTTACAAATGATGATATTGGGAAATTTACGATATATGATGTAGTGATACCAATTATTGGCTCAATGAATAAATTTCCAACTAATGAAACCAAGAATTTCATCGACAATTTATTAGATGAAGATTCAGTGACAATTGAACAATTTACAAATTTAGGACAGCAATGGTGTGTGAATGGTAGTTATCGTAAATTATTGGTTAAACCATTAATATTTGAATGGAATTGGTTAGAATACCATAAAGATGATGAGCCATTAATAGAAAATGATTTAGATTTAATTAATAAGAAAAATAATGATAATTTATCTAAAAAATCTAGCGACAATAATATTAATGATGTAGATAAAAATAATGATAATAAACAAATGAAACAGGCTTTGAAAATATTAATACAATTACCAACATCATCATATGCTACAATTTGTTTACGTGAAATAACAAAATTAAGTTCAATTAGTTTGGAAAATAAACCATGGTATAAATTTATGACAAATGATAATAATGGTAATGACGATGCTGATGATGATGATGATGATGGTAATGATTATAATGATGAAGGCGATGAGACTGAGACGAATAAAAAACCGAAAATTATAGAAAACAAAAACCAAGATAAATGAATCAAATGAATGATTTAATTTCGGATAATATCGATTTGATGATATTTATTCATATGAATGTATTTTTTTATTGATATCTAAGATTTTTATTCACCAATCATTATCATCATCATGATCATCATAATCATTAAGGCTGTACAAATAATGACCAATCTAATATCGAATTTCATGGATGGAAATTCATTTTTTCATTTTTATTATTAATATTGTTATCCGTCATAGCTATGGTCATCATTAACATTATCGTCATTATTATCAATGATGGCGATTGTATGTTGAAAATAAGATTTATTGAATATAAAAAAAGAAAAATGAACGCAAATGATTTAATGATTAATTCATTCATTTATTCTATGTCATCATGTATCAGCGATCCAAAATAAATGAATTTTCTTTTTGGTTTTATTGAACATAAATTCATCTCTTAAGGGTATTTATCAATGAATTGAACCTTTTTTTTATTGTTTATTGTCTATTCCACAGACATTAATATACAATTCACCATTGGGATTTTTTAAATTTACAATTTAAAATTTTTTCGTTAATTATCATATAAATAATAATAATAATAATAATAAACAGTAATGGTTATAATAATTAATCTTTATTTTTGTTTGATAAATTTATTTATTTTTTTGTAAAAAAATAAATTTTTGAAACAAAACAAAATGAATATCAACGACAAACTCGACGATAATTTTTCATATTTTTCTTTAACTCTTCATTTGTATATAGACACGATCGCCATTGTCGATTCATCGGTTATTTGTTTGCTGGTTTGTCGGTCAATGATTGTCATTTATGTGATACACGAATTTGAAATATTTTTTTTTTCTACCCGGTTAATTCTAAAAAACTGTAGAGTTTAAGCTATTAATATGTCTAAGTTGTGCTGAGGTTTGCAGATTTTGTTTCGGAAATTTCATGACAATTTTCCACCATTAAAATGTATTAATATAAGGCCGCAAATCTAGGATTTTTTGTTGTAATTGATTTGCTGATTTTCATTTTTTTCAGTATTTTTTCCGATAGAAATTCGGTAGCAATCAATTCATTTCTCTCTCATGTTTTAATCATACAATTTCATTCGAAATTGAATTTAATTAAAAATTTTATTTTATTTTAATTTATTCTATGCATTTTTAATACATTTTCTTTATTGTTATTATTAGTATTAGTATTTCGTAATTCTTTCGCCATTAATAATGCAAAATGATCACCAATGAATAGTAAACAATCTTCATCGATTATAATATCGATTGGATTTGGCATTGAATTGCCGGATATTATTTTCATTGCATTATGTTGATCAATAATATTGGATTTATCGATAGTATTTGCCATAATTGCAACATAACCTGAAATGATTATTGAAAATTTTTGCTTCATCATCATCATCATTGCATTGCTATGATTATTTGTGTTTGTGAAATAACATTTATCCGATTGTAAACTATAAACATAAACATTAAATGTGAATTGTAATCTGATCAATGATGTGTGTTTTAAAAGATAATTCCAATCTTTACGTAATTTTTCATTCATAAAATTATTATGTAATTCTAGTCTAATATTATTCTTTAATTCAAGTATTTTGGCTGGAACAAAATCATTTGCCGGCATATAATTTGATTTTTGTATTCTTCCATACACCATTGCGACTGGTTTTAATTGATTTTTGTCATCATAATAAATTAAATAATTTGGTTCATTAATGTATTCATTGTTGAATATGCTATTATTATTATTATTATTTTCAAAATTTCGCTGTACTTTTGATGAATCTATCGATTTATTTGATTTCAAACTTTTTTCCATTAATATTTTAGTGCCTACTGATATTAAATTGTCATTAGTTGCTACATCATTATAATTAAATATTGATGTAATTTGTTTCAGTCGATTTTCATCAATCGGATTTATTTGTTTGATTGAATTTTTTTTCACATACAAATTACAGATGATTTTTTTATTAAAATCATCATGATTATTGTTGTTTTGATCGATTGATGAACAGTCAAAACATAAACGGGCATTATTTCGTATGAAAATTTCTTTCTTAATAATCAAATTCATATTATCATTATTGTTTTTATCGAATAAATTAATTAACAGATTAATCACTAACAAACAAGATGATTGAATCAACCAATGAAAATGATGTTGAAAATTATCATCATCATCGATCATTAATTCAAACATATTATTACTTTGATTTTGATTAATTATATCGAAATGTACAATATTGATATTATTGGGTTCATGGATTAATTGTTTCAATACTGAAATTTCTTCAGCATTAGAACAATCATTTAAATAAAGTTTTTGTAAATGTAATTTAAATTTTCTATTAGCATGATTGATATAATCATGAATATTGTTGGTGCCAATAATAACATCATTTGTTTGCAATAAACCAATTGGATATTTATTACGATTATGACCATTTTTATCATTTATCATCAAATAAATGATGAATCTATGTTGTAATTGTTTTTGCTGTTGTTGTTGTTTAATCATTTAATCGAAGATGTTTAATAAAGTTTTTTACGAAGTATATGGCTCTTGTATTATTCTTAATAAACATCGAGAAAAAAATAATTAGTTTGATCATTGAAAATTAAATAACAGCGACAACAACATCAAAGAACAACAAGAATAAAAAATTAAATATCATACTCCTTAATGGGTCTTGGCGCTTACTCGTAAAGTTCAAAATGTATAATGTGAATATATGGGTGTATGTTTAGACAGTTTCAAATTATACAATAAACAATAAATTAATTAATCACTATTTGTTGTGCCCTAAATTCAGAATCATTCTCCATCATTGTATATCGTAAAATTTTTGGTCTTCAGCCGAGAAATAAATGACCAAAAAAGCAGCAGAAAAAATGGTCATTTATTTCTTTTGATAGTTTCCAATCGACCATTTTTAAGTTTATTTTTGATGATTTTTATTCTTTTTTTTGGCCATTACAATTCGTGTTTGTGTGTGTGTGTCTGTACATGTATGTCTTTATAAAATGAAAATATATGAAATGAAACAAACGAATCGAGAGAGAGAGGGAGAGAAAGAAAGAGACAAATCGATAAAACATTTTGAATCAATCAATAATAATATTGAAAAATTGCTTATGTCTTTGCTGATGCTGATGCTGATGTTTTTTTTTTTTTTTTGCTCAGATGTGCCATCATCATCATCACTATTTTATATGTGATGATGATGATGATAACAACAATGAAAATCATAATCAAATGGTTTCCATCAGTCTTTGCTTGGAAAAATTTAGAAATTATGAGTCAAGCTTAGACTCGAACATGGAATTCACCAGAAAATGTTCTTTGAAAATGATGTTTCAAAAATGAAATTTATCATTTTCAAAGATGATTTAAACAAAATAAGAAAAAATTAATGAAAAACAAGTCAATCTTTGCCATTCTTTTTTCATTAATTTTCAAGCGAAAGATAATAAATTAAACTAAAGAAATGATAAATAATGATACTGAGAATACTGAGAAGAATAACAAATACTTACATTTTTTTTCAAGTGAAATAATCTTTATCAAAGTTGACAAATTTATATTTTTCTTCCAAAAAACAAATTGTTAGAATTAATTTCAATGAAAAATTTTGCAGTTTTTTCCGCATTTCAAAATTCAATTCACTTTATATTATTCATTATTTTCCAAAAAAATAAAAATAAAAATTTCAATTGAAATTCTCGAATTCATTCCATTATTAAATCATGGCAGTTGCACCATTACGAATAACGAATGCAAGAATTCATTGACGATTTTGAAACATTTATGTTACATTTGTCAACTTTGTAGCGCATCAAAAGATGCTAGCACATGATGAATATAAATACCAGAATTTGTGGAAACATTGAATGTAGTTTGCGATTCCACGTGTGATTCCACATTTCCCCAATCGATTGATTTTATTCATTGATTTTGATTTTGTTTTCTGAATCCGCTGATGAATTACGGTAGAATATTGCCGAACAATTGGTCATGAAAAACTCTTTGGCAGCAAAATCTGACATATCCATGCACTACTGATTTCATGATGACGATGATTTCCATGGTGATTATCTGTTTTGTCGTTGAATTTGGAAATTTAAAAATTTTTAAAAATATTTCAAATTTTTTAAATTAAAAAAAATTTCATTATAAAAATAAAATAAATCAATGTTATCGTCATTATCGATTTGTTAATGATAATGACGATATATCCAAAAAAGGCCAAATCACGTTATTATCCATTATTTTCATGAGACATAAAAAACTGAAATCGATTTTTTTATCTGAAACCCACCGCCACCAGCGACCCATTTGGCCATGATTTTTATAACGAAATAAATATCTCAGATTCATTGATGCAGAATAATAATAATAACGATGATAGTAATAACAATAATAATGATAAAAACGATAAAGATGGTGATGATAATAATGAACACATGAAAATGAATAAATAAAATAACAAAAAATATAGAAATTGATAACGATAACACATTGGTGTTTTCCTTGTTTATTTTATGAATTATTTTTATTTGAAAAATAGAAAATGAAAATGAATTTCATTTTTATTTGTAATTTCAATTCAATTTCCATTTTTTCTATTTTTTATTTAAATCGTTTATTTTTATATTGAAATATAATTATAATTAATATAATGAAAATAACACAATGTAAAATGCCAACCAAATTTCCGAAAAATACATCAAAATTATTATCAATATTCCAGCCACGTATCATAATTGATTGCAATGATCTTAATGATAATGTCCATGGATGAAATTTTGTTGATATTTGTTGCCATAATGTTGGCCATGTTTCGATTGGCCAGAATATTCCTGATGTCAAACCTAATGCAAGCAATAGACCGACTGATATAAACTATTTGATGATTTTTTTTTTTGAATGAAGTAAAAAAGAAAACGAGAAGTGAGGAAAATTATTAATTAAATTTGATACAATTATGAAATAATTAATGATTATATTCACCAGAATAGCCAATTTATGTGTAACAATAACGGCTAATAATACACCTGAAATCATTCCTTGTAGTGTGATCGGTAACAATACTAAAAATACGCTCGAATAACTTCCAGCAGTCGAAAATTTCAAAACACCAAACACAAATATTGTCATAATTGATAATTGTGTGAATGCTGCTAATGTTGATGATAATAAGAATTGTATAATTAATTCTAATGCTGTAACGCCTTGCATTAGATCACGATTTAAGCAACCGAAATCACTTAAATGTATTATTTCGAATGATGATTTTGCCATGTTTACTACGAATTGTGTATAGAAAAATGATGGTGGAAACAAATAATGGAGCATTGTTTCTTGATTTGATCCATAGATAACTTCACGTTTTTCAATTGGCATCGTGAACGCTTGAGCATTTAACCCGTGCATCGAGAAATATTTTTGTATGGTACTTTGCAATGATAATAATATCGAATTATTAAGTGCCAACATGTTTGGAAAATTTGTGTAATCAAAATATAAATGTATATTACTTAAATCAATGTAATTTTCATCATAAATATTTTGCCGATAAAATCTATCGACAAATGCTTGAGAAAAATTTGAACGAAACGATATTAATAGTTGATTTTCACCTAATTCTATTGAACGTTCAGCATCGTATTCATTGTCATATAGCTTCAAAGTGACCATTGTTGTATTGAAATCATCGATAAATATGTCTGATATACGTTGTTCTGATCGTAAATCATTAGAATCATTATTGAATGTGAAATCAATGTAATTATCATCGTTTGCAATTGCAACCGGTATTTTCCGTATACCATTATTGAATACTACGCCAACTAAACATAGAGTCAATAATGGTATAATTAAATATGATAAAAATACTGAGAGATTATTCCTGAAGAAAAAATAATCACGATAAAACAATGCTTGAAGATGATCAAAATTTATTAATTGTTTCGAACACTTTGATATGTTTTCTTGATTTTTCTTATTATAATCTTGATGTTGAATCAATCTGAAGTGTGATTTGTCTGTATCGATATTCAAATTTTTCCATTGTTTCATTTCTATCATGCATAAACACGAGAATGCTTCTTCTAACGTTTGACAATTAAGTTTTTTCAACAAATATTTTGGTGATTCTTCAGCTAAAAGATGACCATCGCGTAAAAAGCTAACAAAGCTTGATTCTCTTGCTTCATCAATGTAATGTGTTGTTAATACGACCGTAATACCCTCGTTTGTGCATAAATGCCGAAGATGATCCCAAATTTGTTGTCGTATCAGTGAATCAATGCCGACAGTTGGTTCATCTAGCAACAATAAACGTGGTTTACTGATCAATATAACGCCGAGTGACAAAACACGTTTTTGTCCCATACTTAAATCTGATACACGCCGATTCGCATCATCAAGTCCAAGAATTTTCAAATATTTTTCAATTTGACTTTTGATATATTTTTCATCTTTCACATGATTGACGCGTGCAAAATAATGAAATGTTTCATTGATTGGCAATAATGGACTAAGGCCTAATTCTTGTGGCATATAACCAATTTGATGATTCAAAGATGGTCCTGGCTGTTGTCCAAATACTAGTACGCTGCCAGAATTTGGACGATAATAGCCAAGTATTATGTTCAATAATGTTGTTTTACCACAACCACTTGGACCAAGTAATGAATATATTTCACCTATTTTAATGATTTATTAAAATCATTAAAAATGATAAAAATTCATCAAAACACAAGAATATCGAAAAATAATTACCGTATGGCACATGTATTGAAACATTTGATAAAGCTAAAACATTTCGATTATAACCGAATGAAATTGAATCAGTCAAAATGGCCATAATGATTGATTGAAAACTGAAGTTATTGAAAATTTTAAAAAATCTTTTTCGGTAGCTTTTGACTAATGTGAAGCGAATGTTAATATCAAGATTTTTGATTCAATTTGAATATGAAATCAATGTGATGAAAAATCATATAACAAATTAAATTAAAATTATTTATTTACATTTGCAATTAACCGGCAAACAAACAATAAAATCAATCATCAAATCATTGAATTATAACAATCAGCCACAATGAAATAAAATTTTGAAGGATAATTTTATTATTTGAAGACAAAATTAAATAAAATTTTGAATACAAAATGATTCACAAATCCTTACAAAGTATTCTTGCGATACTGTTTTTCACGCTTTCACCGAAACCATCTGTTTGTTTGCTTAAGTGTGCGTGTGTATGACGAAAATATATGTAATATTTGATGATTTAAGATGTGGAAAAACAAAGAATTCCAAGAACAAATTATTTATTATTTTATAATTTATAAAAAGAGAGAGATAGAGGGGAGAAGAAATGAAAAATCACAGACACATTAGTCAAAGATTTATAATTTTTGAATACAAATATTTCATTCATTCTTTACCACAAAATCATTTTACGTCAATTGATTGATTTCATCAACAATATCGTCGGTTGAAAACCACACAAATGTATGGATGTGAAGAAGTGTATCGAAAGAAATGAGAAATCTGAAGAAAATGTAGAAAACGCCGAAATTTTCCTTATGTGACCACCAAACAATAATAATAATAATATTGAATCAAATGCAATTTTCATTCATTCAAATTTCAATTTTAATTTTTTTGGTGGTGGTGATTCAACAACACAAACAAATCAACATTTTTTCACGCATAAATGTGAATTTTTTTTTCATTTTGATTTTGGTAAAAAATAAATGGAAATAAATTAAAATAAATAAAAAGAAATGGAAAATATTCAAAGAGAAATGCATCATCATTTGTCATCATATTTTGGAAAATTCGTTTTGATTATGTTAAATATGAAATGAATTATATTTTTATAATAATTGAAATTGTTTTCATTTCGGCTACCAATACCAAAATTTATTATTATCAAAATAATAAATTTAAAATTGTATTGAATGGTCATTTTTTTTCTTTGTTTGGTTGGTCATATTTTGGTCCTGACAATGTCAGCCGGCAGGCCAACATTGTATAAGAATGTATTCATTTTACCTTGATAATAAATTATGGAAATTTAAATATGATAAAAAATGTGACTAAATAAATTAATGTAATCATTTCAATTTTTTCCCTGGTGAAATGAAGAAATTGATTTAAGGATTCTGTTTAAATCTTAATAATTATATAAGTTAGTAAAGTTATAAACATTGTGATACAAAAAAAAATGAATCAAAATTAATTGAAAAATTATCATTTTTTGGCATTATCAGGTCCATCACTGATAATAATAATAAACAAATCAAATTTTGATCATTCGTACCCAAATAATCATGGATTTATGGATAAGAGTTTGATAATCTATTCAATTATTGAATGATAATAAACGTGGAATCATATTGATTATTGAAATTTCTTTGAAATTTATCTTTTCAATTAAATCTAAATCCACAGAGAAAAGTATAAAATAACCAGGATCAACATAGATTATCATTGATATTAAAATATTGATAATATCTAATCCAAATGTTGATGGAAAAATTCCCAAAAATAATAAATCATCATAATTATCAATGATAGATACTTGAGACTTTGAATAAATAGGCTATCTTGTGATAATTTGTTTTCAAATTAATTTATCTGTTCAAATATATTTTTGTTTTTGTTTGATTTGTTTCTCAGTTTCAATTGTGATAATTTATTTGATGGCTGCTGCACTTATTATTAATCATAAATGGATTCAATTTCAATGATGAAAAATTCCGGAACAGGTGACAATGCCAACCATTTTCAAATCATCAGAGCAAAATGGAATTGGATTAATAAAGAAAAAACTTGATCAAGAGAATTATAAAAAAAAATTGAATTGAAAGTTTAATCACAGGATCATCATGAGATAGAGATATGTTTTACCTGTATTATGGTATTTTCATGAATGTATCGAATCGTTTTGGGAAATCAGATGATGTGAGTGATATAAATTCTGCTTAGGGCCACATTCAATGTGATAATTCACTAAAAAATGTTGGATCACGGAAGAATCACAAATTTTTTTGGATTCTGTGTAATTAAATAAATGCAATAAAATTAAATAATTGATTGCAATCTATTTTAATTATTATCAAACAAATTTATTACATCACAAAGTTTAATAATCTTTGTATGATTAAGTTAATTATGTTTGTCTTTTTCTATTTTTGACTTAAAAATATGGGTTCATGGAATGAAAAATTCAAAATATTGTGACTTTGAGGTAGAAAATAATTTAAAATTTCGGATATTTTTCAAAGAAAACATCAATCAATAATATCAATTGATTAATTTAATATTTGATTAATTTTTCAAGTTCAATTGATAAGCAGCATCAACAATTTTTTTCCCATGATCCTGATATCAAAACAATAGATTTTCTCTAAAAATTTGATTGACAAGTACATTATGATCAAATGATCATGTATCTAATGGATTATCATCGAGTGTCTTATGTTTTTTTTTCGATTAATTAACGGTAAAAAACACCTCAAATTGTTTAGAAAATAAGATTCCAAATTATTCATATATAAATAGGACGATTTTAGCGTAGAAAAATCATCACCGTCAGCCTAACTTTTTGATTTGGTAAATTCATCTGATATAATTCATTTAAGAAAAAAAATATTTCAAAATGAAATGTAAGCTTATCTTGTTTTCTTACGATGAATATCATTGAATTATTTTATTGTTATGTATTTTTTTATTCTCACGTTCATTACACAAATTAATTAGCAATCTTTGTTGCATTGGCACTATTTTCAATCATTTTGATTGTTGAATCATACAACGTACCAGAAGTTGATCAAGATGATTTGTTGGCTGATATTCCTGAAGAAAAATTAAAACCTCTTCGTCCATTTATTGAGAAATTTGGTGAAAAAGCAAGATTTTTCTTGAAATGTGTTGGCAAAGAATTTATGGATAATTGTTACCAAAAATTGTTGCAATGTGTTAGTTTACCTAATCCAGTAACTTGTATTGAAACAATTGTATGTACAGCCCAAGATATTGCAAAATGTGTTGAATTATTACACGAAAAATTTCCAACCAAAGCTCCTTCAAATTTCTGAACAGAATTTCTGATCATCAAGAACTAGAATAAAATATGCAGAAAATTTTTATTAGGGCAATATTTGATTTAAAAAAAATAAAATATATTTGATATAACAACCAAATCAATGATGAATAAATATGAAACAAGATTTCAGTTTTCAAAATTAATTAATCAATATTTTTTTCACTCAATTTGATTTATTAATATATGTTATATGCCAAAATAGCCTTTTTTCGGCCATCTTGTAATATCATGTTGAAATAGTTATATTACACCATGACATTCTCTTCATACACCTTATATCAGTGATTCTCGACCAGTGTTCCGCGACACTTAAGTGTTCCGCCAGATTCCAAAAGTGTGCCGCCAAATTTCGGAAATCTAGCTCATTCCTTTGAGTTTTGAAAGATTTTGGAAATAAAGGCTTTTCCTTTTTTCAGTGTGCCGCAGCGAAAAAAAGGCTGAGTATCACTGCCTTATATTATTATACTTGTATTTACTAAAAATCGTAAACTTAAAAACTGTAATAATTTTCATGCTCGATATTTTATATTCTGACATTGAATACAACTGATTGCGGGCTGGAGATCGATAATACAACGCAGTCGCAACAATGTGCTTGCTTTTACCGTTACTGGGCTGCATTCGAAAGCTTAATTTCTAATATCATAAGCCAAAAGAAAATTATCAACATGCTTTTAAAAAATCAAACATGTTACACGCTCGTTTGATCTGAATCTGGTTGGTCACCTACTGGTGACATGCACCTCTACATACATACAGTAAGGTCGTGCCTAACGTGTATCAACATCTCTATGGCAGTTGCCGATTATTTCAACTCCAAGGACGAGAACTTCGACAAAACATGAAATCTATAGGCTGCCTGAAAGATGGCAAAAGGTTGTTGCAAATAGCGGACAATACATAATTGATGACAATTTTTACAAACAGACACTTATAAAAATGAATTCAAAAATTCTATTTAAAATACGGCATAACTTACCTGCCAACCTAATATCTAATGGTAGCTTTGGTATTGAATCGGTTTATGCAAGAAAACTGTCAACAGGAAATGATGAAATTTTGGACAAAGCCCAGCCAGCGGCTGAAGAAATGAAATCCATCAACGACTATACGATGAAGGTTATTAAATTTTTGAATTTTATCGAAGAAAAGAGAGTTGCGGGCATCAAAAACGCTTTTGCATTAAATATGCGTTTTTCTAGTTAGCCGATGGTCAATATTATTTTGTGTTACTCTTTCGCATTACTGCCATCCACCAAGCTCAATTTTTAATATCCCCAAAATTGGCACATGTCGTAAAATGATGTGACTATCCCAATTAATTACATTAGTTAATTTAATTGTAATTGATAATTTTTGCAGTAATCAAGATTCCGATTATTAATAAATCGCAAATATCCGGCTTTTATTTGTTTTGATAATTCGAAAATATTGTCTTGGTATTTGCGAACAGCATCCTTTGATTTTTGATGCATCCGTTTAAATATAAAAATTATGATCCGAATAGCAATCATCACAATAAAATTAAAAATCATTGGAGTATCGAAGAATTCTTCACATGGAATGGACAATTGAATTTTATAATTATATATGCTTCAAACAATTAATGAAAGTTTGATCAAATAAAATCTTGGCAAACAACAAAGAATATGTTTAAGAAATTTATGTAATGAATTCTATCATTTAAAAATTGATTTCATTCTAATTTTTACGATGTGAACAAAATTACAGTTTTTAAGATTTATTCAGACAACTGTATTAATTAATTTGTTAATTCTTTTTCAAAACAATTGATCGATTAATCAAGTAATTAATTAGAAATAAAACTACTATCTCATTTCTAAATGGATTCTGATTGCTAATAAATTTTTGAATAATTCTTAATTAAAAACAATCTTTGATGATGAAAATTAATATTATCCGCGATTTCGATACATTTTCGCGCTTTTTCTCCGGTTATCACATTGACATATGAACAATTTCATTTTTTTCCATTAAATATAGACGCACACAACGTGAAAAATCTGTTTTTTCGAGGGCGATGTCGATCATCATCATCTTTTTTTTTTTTTTTTTTTTTTTTTTTTGGGATCATCAAGGTGTTATATAGCAGGGTAATTTTATTTCTTCTTGATATAATTATTTTCTGTACTGATACAGCTGAAAATGCATGGCCCGAGAAAAATAATAATGGAAGTGGTGCATTTATCGTATTTTCTATGGATAATCTGAAAAAAAAAACATTTTCTGGTACAAACACACGCACCGGATGAAATAATGGTAATAATAATAATAATAACGATAACGATAATAATGTTTTTTCAACGATAGAAATGTTGCTCCAAAGCGCTCCAAGTGTCACTGAACCGAATGATTTTATGGTTCAAATACCGAAATAAATAAAAATAATGCTGCTTATGATAAAAAAGTGAAGATGCAATAGAGTTGGTCGACTCGTTTCTATTTATTCATTTTCTAAATATTTTGATAATTTTTTCAAAACATAGTTCTATTGAATTCTCTCCTGTTTTTAATTACTAAAACAACAAAACAAATGTTTAAATTTTATTGATAAAATCGATTAATTAATTTAAATTGATTTAATTACTTTTCGATATCTGAATTTTTTCATATTTCAAATTCGCTAGTATTTTTTCAATGAAATTTTGGAAATTCTTCAAAATTTTCCGAGAAAAATAATTTCAAATTTTTCAGTTATTTTTCGCTGATAAAAGTGTAAATTCTTGCTTCTTTTTGCTTTTTCGGGCTCCAGTAATGATTTTTTTCTCGTTCATTCCTACATTGATTCATATATGAAACAAGAGAAAAATGTGGGAAAGAAAAAAAGCATCCGTTTTTTTTTTTGGTTGAAAATAAAAAGTTTTGGTACTGAAAAAATGTTTTAAAAAAAGAATGGGAAAAAATGAAAAAATGCCGAAAATTCATTTGGCAAAGAATTCGAATGGAATTTTTTTGTTGCAGCAAAAAAAAAAATGTCGGAGTGAAAAAAAAATTTCCCACTCACCAATGCCACTACCAAATTCTGTTGCACACATGATTCAAGCGTTTTTCCCATTTTTTTCCGTATTTTCCATGTTTTTGAGCATGTTCCATGGTCATCATGATTCTATGCCACTACCACAAAGACCAGAGAAGAAAAATCTTTTTTTCAATTTCACCAAAACAACAAAAAAAAACTTTTTGTGATTTTGTTTGTTTCGATTCATTTTTTTTTCGGACGGAAAAAAAATCGTCCAGAATCAAATTGTCCAAAAACCCGAGTAAAATAAATGATTTTCCCAAAGTTAACCAAAAAAAAAAAAAAACAATTGACAAAACAGTTGTCAACCACTACCAAGTGTGCCACTACCAATGTCGGAACAAAGGAGTAGCAGTGATTACACACAATGTCCCGGGTGTTCCAGAATCTCGAAAAACAAATTGCTAGTGGAATGTTTTACTCGTTTCGTTCATTCATCTAACGATGTTTGATTTTGGATTCTCTCTCTCTCTCTCTCTCGCTCTCGTGATTCTCCATCGTTGCCAACATACTGTGCTTTCTCGTACGATCATGATGATGATGATGATGATGATGATGAATCAGAAAGAGGAGGAAGACACAGGAAAGAGGATGAGCAGCAGACCAGCAGGAGGAGGATTTTTGGATCCGCCATTTGTTTCGAATTCGATTTTTTTTTCAAATTATTCTTGCCATCGATAGAATAATCGGCCGAGTGTCGGTATATTTTATTTTATTTTTCTCTCAGCTTTTTGCTTTGTTTTTGTTTTTATTTTTTTCGCCACCAAACATTTAAACAAAACGACAAATCAAATGTTTTTTTAAAAAAAAAGTATCTTGAAAATGAAATTGTGTGCATCATCAAATCAATTTTTGTTTCTTTTTCACGAAAATTTAATTTAATCAAATTGATATTTTGAAATTTATTTTTTCAAAGAATTTCAAAAGAAAAAATCAAAACGACGGTTCTCGATTCGATTTGAAATTAAATCAAAACAATCATCCAATGAATTGAATTTTATAATCATAAATCAATTAATGGACTTAGATTTTGATGTGTGTGTGTGTGTGTGTGTGTATGTGTTTCGATATTTGTTTTAAAATTCGATAGAGATTAATGTGAAATATTTCCTCATTTTAAAATTCTATGTTTACTTTTCAAATAATCAATCAATTATCAGCGTTGAATCGATTCATTTGCTATTCTTTATCCTTTTAATTTCGTTTGATTTTTGTTTACTCAGTGTTTTGTTTTGGAAGCTCCAAAAAACATATTCAAATGTTTCGTTTGTTTGAGTTTTTTTTTCAATTACTTTGCTTCGCATATTTTTCTTGATAACCGCATCCATTAACCATTAAAATGATCAAAATCGAAATGAATGAATGAGTGCAGAGATCGAATGTATGATTCTTATTTTTTTCTTGATATTTGAGGCATGTTTGTGATGACAAATACCATCAATTCATCAATTTTTAACATAGAATCAATTTTCGTTCAATGAGCTGTTCATTTCAGCGTTTTTGTGGGTTCTGGTTGTCATCAGCTTCACCATTATCATGATAAATACTAGCATATTCATGAAATTAAATTAGAAAAATAAAGTGAAATGAATTGAGTGCAGAATGTCAACAATTAATTTATTCAATTATTTCATTGATTGATTAATTTGATAATAGAAAAACAAATAATAAAAATAATAATAATAATAAATCAATTTTTTTCATACGTTATCGTATTTTTATGACAAGTACAAATGTCAAAATATAAATACCAAAATATAAAATCGATAGATGATGATGTCGATGTTGCAGTCGATGATGATGATGATGATGATTCATATTATCAAGCGAAATCATCATTATCATCTGCTACATCGAATTCATCCGTATTAATCGCATTTCCACCAAAATCGACATTTACATCATCAATCGATATACTTGAATCACCTTTAAAATTATTTATGTGTTCATCATTCAAATTAATATCATTATCACTAATAACAAATAATCGATTTTGTTGTCCAACATCACAACTGACATCATTATCATTATTCAAGACAATATTGATTATGTCAAATTTTTTTCATGATCAATTTATGATTATTAATAAATCATTAAATATTTATCATTATTATCATCTTCATTATCAAAGTGCCTATAATTATTATCATCAACCGAAACAACATCAACAATTATCATTTGTATCAATGAAAAAAATTTATAATCTCAATTATCATAACATTAATAACCATAATAAAAAATTTGCTCATCATAGAACTAAAAATAATTATAATAAAATAAATGATAACAATTATCATAACAATGAAAAATCAATAATATTATCAAAATCAATTTCAATTAAAAACAACAACAATAATAATGATCACAAATTATTCAAATTAAAAGTACGAAAATGCCTTTACATATTTTCAGCAATTATATTATTATTGCTATCAACAAATTATGTTAATTGTGATCGTAATCGTTTTTGTAAGTTATGCGCTTTTAATAATTATTGATTTTTTCTCTGAACTCTTTTATTTGATTTTCTCAACCATTTGCAGATTGATGAGTATAATTTTAATTTTTTTTGCCACTTCTAATGGCAAACGATTTCAGAGAATTCCATGACAATAATAGCCTTACAATTAGACAATTTTCATTGATTTTTTCACTTGAATACTGAAAACATCTCTGTAATTTGCCATTAACTCGGAAAAATATATAAAAATAAGAAAGAAAAAAAAAAGAAAAATCATTGTCTAATTTCGGCAACCAATACCTAAAGTGGTCCACAAATGTTATAAGATAATAATACAATTATTATTAGAGATAATAGACACTGATGATGTTAATAATAATAATTGTTTAGTTTTTATCACTGTTGTAAATGTGATTTCTTTGATAAAATGTTGTTTTGATGAAGTTTCAAACAAACAATTCAAATAATATATAATTATTATTATTTGTTGTTGAAAAATCCTTCAACCATCATCAAAAAAAAAAACATAAAGAAATGGTTCACAATAGTTTTTCACATTGTTGAGTCTTTTTTTTGAAAAAAACAATCAAACAACAACATAAGCAAAAAAAAACATCCATAAGATGTTTTAATTGAATGAATTGTAATGATTTTTTTCTTTGTTGTATTTGTATTATGTGAATTATCGAAAATTGATAAAGAGAAAAAATGGATTGAATTGAATTTGTATTTGTATTTGAAAAAAAAAATTCTTCTATGCCCGTTTTTATTTGTCCAAAACTAAATTGAAATTCTCCTTTTCCTAGTAAATATCATTAAACTTTGAAAAAAAACGAATATATTTTCACTGATAAAAATTTTCATTTTTTCAATTGATTTTGTTTTGTTTGACAAAAAAAAAACGAAATCCCTACAAACGAAAAATTGTGTTGAAAAAATGAATGAATGTTTTGTAAAAGAAAAATAATTTTGAGAATGATAATATTCTCTCTCTCTTGCTGAAAAAATATGTCCAGTGAACAAAACGAGAACAAAAAAAAAATACCAAAAACTTGATAAAATTTCATCAAGTAAAAAACTTTTTTCCCCGGAATTTTCAAAACTTTTTCATTCCATTTTCATTCCACCATTGAGTTGTATGGGTTTTTTTTATTTGTTTTCATTCATTCATTCATTTATTTCATTTTTTAAAATGAAAAGAATGTAGGAAAAAAAAGAGGAAAAAAATGTAATTACATTACATAATGTAATCATTTTTCGTTCGTTCATTTGTTTGTTCGTTTTGTTTGTTTTTGTTTCAATTTCGTTGAAATGAAAAAAAAATTGAAAAAAACGAAAGCAAACACACGATAACGCATACGATTGATTCATTTGATTGTTTGCAATTTTTTTTCGGAATAGAAAATATAACGAATTCAATCATGATACACTTTGAAAATGACGTTTAAATTTATTTATTTTTTTGTTTTTTCAAAGTCAAATTGTTCTTTTTTTCTTTGAAAATTTTTGCAAATTCAACAAAATTTTTAATTCTTCAATAATAATAATAATTCTCAAGAATTTTTGTGTTTTAGTTTTTTTTTCAATCATTTCATTTCTTTATTTTTGTCCCATTGAATTCAACACAATAACATTTAATAGACTTTTTTCTTCGTTTCGGTTTCAAGAAAGAAGAGAAAAAAAACCATTTTTATATGTTCAACTCTAAATTAAATTTCAGTTCCAGAGCTATTGATTTTGATTTTTGTTTTGTCAATTTTTTTCTTCAGTCCAAAAAAAAAATGAAAAATAAAAATAAAAATAAATTCAAAACCACAATATTGATTTTTGTTTTTTTTTTCTTCTTCTTGTTACTTGTTCTCTGCAAATATATTCGTCGTCTGTGTTTGATTACACTTGGAAAATGAAAATTTTTTTGAAAAATAATAATTTAAAAATAATGATTGAATTTTGTGAGTTTATTTTTGAAAAATTGAAATGATTTTTTTTTAATCGATTTCCATCAGAAAATGGCAAATGAACAAAATTTTGTATTTGGCAAAAAAAATCATTCAATCTAATTGATTTTCAGATTTTTTTCTGAATTTTTTATAATTTTATATTTTTCACTCAAATATCGAAAATAATGCGAATAAGATCATCTTGAAAAAATTGGAAGAATTTCACTTATTTTCCTGATTTTTTTTTCTCAATTATTCCCGATTATTTATTTAGAATTTACACTTGGAATGTTGTTTTACAAGATGCATCATCATGATATCAAATAACATTGATCATTTTTGTGCTATTCGGCGCAAATGTGCTACCGCAAAGCATTAAAATAAAGATTGATTATAATTATTTGTGTGCTTTTCCTTCACTGAAACAGGATTTATTGAAAATAATTTTGAAATAACACTTTTTTCCCGAGAAATTTTGATTTTATTTTAATTTATTTTCCGATAAAAAAATCATATTTTTCATAATGATTCAATGTTGATCGATTTTCATTTCTCATTTTCATTTTTCAATTTCATATTTTCATAAATCAAACAACCATTTGAATGAATTTTCTAAAAAAAGAAAATCTCGCCATTATCATTCATTCATTTATTCATCCGCATATTCATTATTATTATCATTATTCGTTTCGTAATACCGATTTTTATGGATCAAAATTGCTTTTATTTTTTATTTTTATTTTTTTCATTTTTTTCGGTTCATCATTGAAATTATTATTATCGTTTTTTTATTTCATTATTATTATTATCCGTAAAACAAGTATGAAATTCCCATTAGAATCAATAGAGTAAAAAATAAAAAATGAAAATTCGAGCCATGAATATCGTGATTTGTTGCCTACTTCTTTACGATAAAGAGAGGAAGACAGAGAGTAAAACGAAAATCGATTTTATTTTATTTTATTTTATTTTTTTTTGAATATTCTTCTTTGATGATGATGATAAAAATAATAATAATAGAAAAATATTTCATAATAATATTCAATCTCATCGATCAATGTGTATATTTTATGTGTGATTTGTGATATAATATAGTACACGCACCAAATGACACATCATTTGAATGCAAAAATATATGCCATAAATAAAAAAATAAAAATAGTAACAATAATAATAATGATAAAAACACCTACGATTTGAAATTTGTGACAAAATCAAAATTTAAATTGAATTTCAAGAGATAGAATATAAAACTTGTCATATCGTTTTATTTTTCAATTTTTTTTCGATTCATTCAAAATTAAGAGTAGAATTTTGATTCAATTATGAATCGTGTGACAATGTTTTTCAAATTCATAGCCTGAAAAACTAAAAATATCAGGAAAAACCATAAACAAATGCAAAAAATAATGAAAATTCACAATAGAAAATTGAATCGATCATATGTGATTGATTGATCGATTGAAATTTATTATTATCATTATTTTTTTTCATGTGAATATATCATTTGAATAAAATTCATTAAGGAGAAAAAAAGAAATTTCAATCGATTTTTCTTTTGTTTTTTCATTATATTTTTCAGAATCGAACCATAAAACATTTAGGACAAAATACATGTACAATCATTATAAATGAATGGAAGAAATAATAGATTTGATTCGAATTTTCAATATCATTATAATTTTTCTTTGAATATTTTTTTAAAAAGAAAAATAACTATCTTAATGAATGAATTCTCGTTTCTCTTTCATTATCTAATAATGATGATGATAATAATGGCAATATTTTGTTTCGTATTGAATAAATAGTGATTTTCACTCCATTTTTCTGAAAATTTTCAATTGAATTTTTTGAGGAAAGAAAATTTGAAAAATTTTCCGTGAAAAAAGTAATCGATCCATCCAAATCAATCAATAGATGATGAATGAATGAATGAATGAAATTCAATTCTTAAAATGAATTGTGCCAGTTTTCCTTTCATTTGAAATTCATTTGACAAAAAGAGAGAATATATCTCAACAATCGAAAAATCAAATTCGTCATTTTGATTCATTAATCAAACAATGAAATAATGATGATCAATAATGATATTTTTGGACTATTATTTATTAGTGACGAATTGATCAATCAATGGTTTATTTTTCTAGCCTTGAATTCCTGAATTAAAATATAAAATTAATTAAAATACTAACATTTCATCTTTTTTTTTTTTTTTATTATTTCCTCCTTGATCCATCCTCAACGGTTTTCAAAATGATTTAAATTCAATAAATTTACTGAAAATATTCGATAATAATATTGCTTTTTTGAAAAATCATTGGCCAAAAAAAAATATTAAACTAATAATAATCGCCTGAAATCGATCATAAAATTGGAAAATCATAAAAAATGAACCGAAAAAAATCCAATTCAAATGCAATAAAAAAAAATCAACAAACAAAAATAAAATAAAATAAAAATAGATCACATATCAGCATTATGTTTACGTGAACGTGTACATCCATTATCGAAAAAAATTGATGGTGCAGTCATCACCAGTAAAGCGGAAAATAATCTTGATTGTACCATAACATTTCAAACTGATACAATATTACAAAAATTTATGTTGCGTTTTGAAAAATTGGCCTTAGATTGTAATGATCATTTATATATTTATGATGGTGCACATACTATCGGTAATCATAAGGTATGTATCTGAAAATTATTATTTTTATTCAAAAATCAATTCATTTTCAATGAATGTTTATTCATTCATTTTTTTCATAAATTTTTAAAACAATCAATTATTAAACCGGAGAAAAATTCAAATGAATCTCATTATTATGTCTCATATGAACCCAAGTATTTAGACATTTTTTACTGTAAAAAAAAACAAAAAAAAAAAAAAATAAACATAGAATCAAATATGTGTATTACCGTACTTGCAATAGGGCCTACTTTATTACAATAGTACATTGAATTAAAATTAATAGGATTAATGAATGAATGAAAACAAACATTAATTCTTATTGTTGTTTCATTTATTATTATTATTTATTATTCCTTCATTTGTCTCTGTCTCAAAAAAAATTTTTGTTTATTATTTTTTATTTTTTAGATTCAATCAATTTTCATCCTTTCATTGTTTACATACAATGAATTTAAAACAAAAAAAAAATTGAAAATTTTTTTTTCATATTTTCCACTCTTAACACGTTGACTGCCCAACGCATTTTTCTATGTTTTCCGTTGGCGCCCAGATGGATATCTCGAGATGCGCTCAACGGATTTTCATGAAACTAGCGTCAATAAAAAGCGCAGACTTAAAAATGATCATTTATCTATTTTTCTCAGAAAGGGTTATTTTTGGCTATAACTATCCTTTGAAAAGATAAAAATTTTCAATTCTGATTTTGTTCTATTTTTCATACTTATTCAATCATTATTTAGTGATTTTCGTTAGAAAAATTCATCAGGATTTTCACCCAAGATAATTTTAAAATTTTATCACGTGACAGCCTGCCGGTCACCGGTGACCCCCATGGCGCCTTGGCCAAATCTTGTGCCGGCCACCGGTGACCCCCATGGCGGTCAACGTGTTAAATAGAATTGAATCATAAAATACAAACAATACGAATAATAGCTCGGATTAAGTGAAAAAATTGATCTGATACAGTAGTAGCAAAAAACAAGAGAATAAATGAAAAATGAAATTTAAAAAGAAAATGAAAATCAAATACATGCAGAATCAAGTGTTTTGTTTGTGATTTAGCTTTGGTTTAAAATTGAAATTTTTTTCATAAATTTTTTGTGCTTGTAGATATTTACCATATTTTAATTATAACAACAAATAATTAATTGATTGTTTTTTTATTATTTAAATTTATTCAATCTAGGCCGATTTATCTTGCCGCAGTACAAGAGCTGAAGTTGGTACAATTTATACGCAAAGCAATTTTCTTACATTACGATACATAACGGATGCATATTCAAAAGCTGATAATGGTTTCCGTTTGATTATCACTGCCTATAAAGATTCAAGTAGGTTTTTGTTTTTTCTCGATTTTTTATTTATTTATTTTTTTGTTAAATCTCTTCATATGTTTCAAGTGTTTATTCATGTTTGTTTCATCATGAAGAATTTTGGTGACAAATCATGACAAAAAAAAAGAGTTCAATCAAAATTTTGTTTTTCCATCTATTTAGTAATTTTTCAAGTGTAATTTTTGAATTATTTCCATCTATTATTATTTCATTATTATCTCTTGAACATTAATTTAATGTCAATTTTGTGTCAATATTTAACATTTTTTGATTTTGAGGTTGTTTTTTATTGGTATTTTGATTTTGGCTTGAATATGAGATAATTTTTTCTTTCACCCCCTCGATTATTTCATTATCTAAAAAAATCAATGAATAGCAGCACCAAAAGAAAAAAATTCATTTATATTTGATTTTAATTTTCGATGCCAGACAAAACAGATGAAAAACCTTGATTCGAGAACTTTGGTTTGAAACTTGAAGGTTTTTTTCCTTTTTGTGAATGCGTGTTTTCAATATTTAGCTCAACCACACACTGAAATTTTGTTATTTTTTTACGAAACTTTTGTAAAAAAAACTTCTGAAACGAATACACAGACACATACCAGAACATCATCTTAGGATATAATCTTTGTAAGAAATGAATATTTTGATAAAGTTTTTTTCGACCCAAAAAAATGAAAAAAACTTTGTTTCAACATTTTTTTTTCTTTCCTCACTCTCAATGATTAGATGTTCGTGACGATTAATATCATTATGTAATGTGTATGATGTTTGAAAGTTCATTAAATTAATTGAAACTAAATGAAAATTTAGTATGAAAGAAATTGAAAAGCTTACAACTCAGACTAAGGGATAAGAGATAAGGGAAGAAAAAATGAAAAATTTGTCTAAATCAAGAGAACGAACGAGAAATTTTTGAATTTATCTAAATTAATCATATATGAAATGATATAATTTTGATTTCGAATCAAAGAGAACTAAAAAAATCATTCCCATTTATTTCATTTTAAATTTAATTTTTCCCGTTTACGATTCTTTGAACATTAAATTTTTTTTTTCATTGATTAATTCATTCAAACATTTTTATGATTCAAATTCTCATATTCTTCAGATATTGAAGCAAAAAAGAGAGGAAAAAACAGAAAATTCATTTTTTAATGTTTAAATGATTAAAAAAAAATTTTGATAAATTACATTTGAAAAGTCAAATTCCGAAAAAAAAAATTTTTAATGAAAAATATGTGTTTATGAGATGAAGAATCGAATAAAAAACACCCATTTTCTTTCCATTTTTTCTCCGAAATTTAACCCTTTTACCGCCCCTTACTCAACTCTTGATTTGAACAAGAAAAGTCGTATATAATCATTATCATGGTGAATATTATTGAAAAAGAAAAAAATCATTTTCATACCCATCGATTTTTTATTTCTTTCGATTTGTTATTAATATATGAACTAGAGTGAAAAAAAATCATTGAATATTGGGAAAATTATATGTATGTGAGTATCATTATCAAGAAATTATATTCTTCGAATGGATGAATAGACAATAAAATCATTTAAAATTACATATGTTTGAATTGCGTATGTTTAGTGAAACAAAACCAAAAAAAAAAAAAAAAAAAAAATGATGCAAGAAATGAAAATGGATGTAAAAAAAATCATTTCAAAAGCAAAAAAGTGAAATATAAAAGAAATTCTCAAGAATAACAACTGAAGAAATTTTCTACTGATCCGTTTTCATTTCATATATTTCAGTTTTATTGCGAAATTTATGAAAAATTTTGAAAATTTCATAAGAAAATGCATACACTTTTAATTCCATCTTTCTTATTATCTATGAATTTTCTCTTTTAACATTTGAATCTGTAATTTTTTTTTCAAAAATCTTTTTGAACCTAATATTCATTTATATTGAATTTAACATTGGGAATTCATTTGCACAATGGATTTTGATTATTTTTTTCTTAGAATTACTTTCGACTGCATTTTTCCCCTTGTCTACCATTCAAAAAACACGATTATCATTATTATTGAGATGATTTTTGGGCGTCTAAAACATCTAAAATAATAATAACAATGGAATAATAAAGGCCAAATAATAGAGTGATGCATTCATGGTATTAATATTAATAAACATAATAATGATGATGATTGAAATTATCAATGAATTTTTGAATTTTCCCTTGTTTTCTATCAATACATTCGTTCAATTATTTATTTATTCACTATTTTTGTTTTGTTTTTGTTTTTTCTTATTTATTCATTTATTTGTAGTGGCTAAAATGTGCAAACATTTATTTGAATAAACATCTTCATAAATGAATGAATGTCATTTTAAATTATCTTCATAATAATCTCGAACAATTTACATTGACTGTTTATTATGTTCAATATTTATTATTATCACTATCATTATTGTTCATTTAATATTCAATATTTTAAATAATAATAATAATATTCATTAACATAATCATTATTGATTGTGTTATTTTTATAATAATGTTCGGTTTTGTTTTGCATGAATTGAGAAAAAAATTGATATTCCATGTTTTGTGATCTTGTAATATCTTTTCTATCTAAGAATATTTTCAATTTTTTTTAGGGAAAATGATGCAAGCGAAATTTGTTGAGAATTTTCCGAAAATTTTCCATCTCTTTCAATGAATATTCTTTGAATCTTCAAATCTCTGAATGAATAGAATTTTATTAATTCAAAGATTTTAAATAATTTAAAATTTTCTTCAAATATCCATTACCGAAAGTAAATTGAATAAATATTCATTATTCATTATGTATGATTATCATTTGATATTTATTCAAGGAATATATTTTCATGATTTTTCGATGACATTTTTTCTGATTTATTTTTTTACCACTTTTTTTTTTATCTCGAAATATCATATCTTTCATATATTATATTCCATATGTTTAGTGATTATATGTCGAAAATTTTAAATATTTTTTTTGTTTCTTTCGAATATATGGCTAATTATCATTATTATTATTATCATTTATAATCATCATTAAAATTATTATGTAGGCGTTCCAAGATAATAATAATAATGATGATGAATGAATAAATGATTAAATATTTGAAAATAATTGAATTTTTATTTCCATATTTTTTTTGATAATATGTCATTTTATTATCATCATATCATTCTATATTTTATGGTTTTCGGATTGATAATGATGGGAAAACCAAAGTAAAATGAAAATGAATAACCGTTTTCCGTTTTTCCATTTTTTTACCCACTGAATATTCTCGTATTTTTATATTTTAATCGGTTTTTTTCAATGCGATTGCAGAATTTACTAGGGAATTATTGCAATCATAAAAAAAAGAATTATAAAACCATCATCAACCCCACAGAAACTCGAACCCGAAATGACTTTTGACCTTTTTTTATGAGGGGACTAATTCAAAGCATATTCCCAACTAAAATTTCTAAATAAATTGAATTAAATGAAATATAAAAAATGATTTCATTTAATTCAAAAAAACATGATAAATGATAATCTAAATAAATGAATGAATATGCTGAATTACTAAACATTAAGGTCATAACCTCATGTACATATTTACTCGTGTCTTTTTTTGGTCTATATAATGGATTAGTGAATGCATAATGTACACACAAAAACATGAAAATTTCTCGCGGAAAAAGTCAAAAATTTCACATTAGATAATTCACATGCACCGACCCTTACACACGCATACAGTTATCATTATTCATATGTTTAATTTTCGCTCCGCTGTCCCTTAAAACCCCTCACCAAAACATATTCATTTCTGAGAATCTAAACTAAAAAAAATTGATCAAAATAAATTTGAAAATTAGGTAAAAATGTTACGTACATTTGTTATTATCAATATTCCCATTACTGCTCTCTCAAATATACATGATTAATATATGGAAAAATATAATATTAACCACCATTTATTTATCTCTGAAAAAATATCAACAAAAGGAAAAAATCAAATTGAATGAAATCAAATGAAATGTGAAATGTAAAATGATCTGTCATCGAATATTTAAAAGTATGAGAAAAAATTTCGGAAATTCAAAAAAGTGAATTTGATTGTTGAAAAAAAATGAATCGAAATGATTCAATTCATGATTTTTGATTTTAAATATTTTTTTTGAAGTTTGATTTCAATTTTTCCATTCAATTTCTTCTCATTCAAATATTCTTCAATATTCCGTTATTTGGAATATCAACGAACGGCAATCATTGTTGAATCATGTTTGAAATTTTCGAAGCGAATTTCATTTTTTCTCTCCTTCGAATCCAATAAAAATCGGAAAATAAGAAATGATAAAATCGGAATCAAATCGAATGAAATAAGAATTCCAAGATGTTCAAGAATCTCGAAGAATAATTCAGATCATTTGATTCTGAATTAAATGAAAACAATACTGTGAACCGAAAATTTTTTCCCTTGAAATTAACCGAATCATTGATTATGCTCGTCGCTAATTATTTTAATTGCTGTAAGCAGTTTTGCTCAATTCTTCAGTGCCTTATTCTCACTTAAAAACCTTTTGGGTAAACCACGAATTCCGAAGAATTTGCCATTGAAAAAGAAACATAAAACATTTAAATAAATGCTTGTGAATCAATGATTGCGCGTTTACTTTAAAAATAAACTGACAAATATGTACACATTTGTTCCAAATCGTTCCACCAACAAATTGCTTTCAGCTTTCAAATGTGAAAATTTGAAAATTTCATGCAAAAAAAAAAAAAAAAATGAATGAATTCATTTTTCTTTTATGATTTTGTCCATGTGTGTGTATGTGTGTGTGTCTGTAATGATTTATTTGTTAATTTCAAGAAATTTTTTTCAATCCATTTTTTAAATGTTTATAATGATATTTTTATTTATTTTTTGGGCCAAATTTCTTCATTTATTATCATTACATACGTGTGTGTGTGTGTGTGCGTGTTAACGTTTATTTTTGGTTTGGTTTCGGTGTATATTTGCAATAATAATGAATATATTTGTCATATTTTCATTTTTCATATATCACATATTTTTATTTTTTTTTGTAGAAAATTGCTAATTTTATCTTGATATCTGTTTTTCATTATTATTAACAAAACCATTAATTTCATTTTTTTTTCATTTTTCTTTCGTTTTTTTTTCTGTTACAGAAAATTATTGCCGTGAACATCGTTGTGCTAATCAATATTGTATATCACGCGATCTAGTCTGTGATGGTGTAAATCATTGTGGTGATAATAGTGATGAACATTATTATGTCCATTGTCAAGGTAACTAAACTAAATAAGTGTACAATTAAAAACAAATTAAAACAAAATTAAATATAAATCATAAACCAAGCAAAAAAAAAAAAAACACACATGACATGAAACGTAAAAGAAGAATATCCCCAGAATTTCGTTGTATTACTTTGATAAAAAAATTTGATAATCTTTTCTTATTTTTTTTATGGATTTTGATAAGATATGATAACATTTATTTTTGCTTCTTATCACACACACACATATCGATAACACAACACAGAACACACATTTGACACACACCAACACTCACGTACACACATAAAACACAAACATATAAATACACCATTCTCTGTGACCAAAAAGACACATATGTTGTTTTTCGAAAGGGTTACGGAGAACTTCATTTTAAAATAAATTTTTCCCTTTCTTCAACGTTTTTATAAATTTGTTTACTTTCTTGATATCTTTCGCATTTCATCGCATAATTTATCGTATCCAACGTCGCGATAGGTATCATAGAAATTCATCGCAGCACAAATTTTCAGTTTTATTTTAAAATATTAGTTTTTCGTAACATCCAACGTATATTTTTTTGTCATCGTAAAGTAATTAAAATTGTGTAGTTCATATAGTTCAACGTTAAAGCATTAAAAATCAAAGTTTCAACGTCCATCGTATAAGTATTCACCAACGAGAATTAATCATACCGAAAAATGGCATCGA
Source organism: Psoroptes ovis (assembly GCA_002943765.1). Classification (NCBI taxonomy): domain Eukaryota; kingdom Metazoa; phylum Arthropoda; class Arachnida; order Sarcoptiformes; family Psoroptidae; genus Psoroptes; species Psoroptes ovis. Next base: position 367,081 of record PQWQ01000013.1, on the reverse strand, counting down.
ATATCACAGTAATGCGAAGAAAAATAACGAAAACATACAACAAATGGTTAGAAGGTAATTTCAGCGATACTGATGAAGCTTTAAACATAAAAAACGAATATGAAGATTTATTAATGAGAGATAACGAAGAATTTAATGAAGAAGACAAATGGTTCCAAAACATTCAATTGGTAAGTCAACATCTCCAGTTAAACAATGACATAGAGCAAATTATGAATAAATTAAAAAAAGAAGATAACGGCAAAGAAGTAAAGATGAATATCAAGAAATTGCGGCTAAAGTTCGAGCTATTGCAAGAAATTAGCCAAAATAAATTTAATTTGAAGAATAAATGTAGAGATTTGCATATTGAAATAGAATGTTTATTGGAAGATATAAATTATATTAATTCATCAACGCCATCGAATAGTAGTAATATATCTAATAACAACGAAATTAACAATGCGAATAGTATCAATAACACCATCAATAATAGTGATAATTTTGTGATATCGAATTTAACTAGTGCAAATCAAGAATACAACGTGTCACCAAATTCAATACCGAATCTAATTAATTTAAGTGATAATTCCTCAAATTCAGTTCCTATGACAAACAATTTAAACAGTGTTAACCAACAACCAAACATCATGATAACGTGTCCAACGACAAATTCAACAAACGATAGTGAGAATTTAATTAACAATCGACATTTAAATGGCAATGTGAATCACAATAATAACATGAATAATCCGACAAATGTGCAACAATTAAATAACAATATTAACGATACAACGAACATAGTAAATCCAAATTTATTTAACAATACAACAATTACCAACGTGCCAATGAAGAAGGAAGAACTGAGACCATTCAGCGGCAACATTATGGACTATCGTGACTTTAAAATTAATGCATATCGACTGATAATTAATAATAGAATGATCCCAGACCCCATTGACAAATTGAGAAGACTAAAAGATGCTTTACCATCAAACATTAGACATCATCTGTCGCATCTAAATACGGGTACTAACGATTTATATAAGGCTTTGGAAATCCTCGATAAGACATGTGGCTCACCCACAGCAATCTCAAATCACTTATTGAATTCATTGCATAAAATACCGACATTACAGATGGAAACGCCATTCAAAGTGCTATTAGAATACCAGAATTGGATAGCACAGGTGACATCGCTAATCCACGATGCACCAAGTGAAGAATCCCTGTTGATCACTGAATTAAAAAGAAAAGTATCTCCATCGGTTCGACGATTCGGATTTCATAACCAAACGATCACATCCACAACATTTCAACAGTATATTGAAGGAGTAATTAATAGCGAGTATGAAAACACGCCCGTGCAACCAATGAATAAACATCAACCAAAGTACACGGCAGCTATTAGTATTAAAAAGTGCAAATTGTGTGATAGTAACCACCCGACCATCGAATGCGCCGAAAAAACATCAGGTCAAGAGTTGCTCAAATTAATAAAAGAAAAAAGATTATGTAGTCGATGTTTGAACACTGGTCATTTTAGCAACGACTGCAGGACCAAAAATTCTGTATGTCAAAAATGTGAACGTCGTCACCCTACCGATTATCATAATATTGCAGAAAAGTTGTATCTAGCTAAGTCACAAACTGCCCCGAAGCAAGTAGCATCTATGACTAGTGAAGACAGTATAGTATCAACGGAAATGGACGATATAGAAAATCCGGTCGTAGTTCAATTGAACGATTCTCAAGCTATCAATCAAAGACCTATATTCAAAGGAATGTGTAACAACAAAAAATGTGAAATACTATTCGACACTGGCTCCAACATTACGTTGATTAATGAGAAATTAGTTTCGCCCAATAACACCGTAATACCATCGGAAACTAACATTTTTACACCGCTACATAATGATTCATCATCAAGTAAAAAACAAACGGCTTTAGTCATCAAAAGACGTGGTTACGAAAACGTCTTCATCAAAGGTGCCCAAATAACACCGATGTCAACAAATCAAATTATTATTGGCACTGACAACGCATCACAGCTATTAGAAGATCAGCCAGAAATATTTGTCATCGAAACCGTTTTAGGAAAGCTGCGATTCCACGTGAAAAATAATGTTGATAGTACGAAATTGTTATGTGCCTTAACATCTAACGAACAATTCGACGATGATAACGACGTAGCAATGCCGGTCAGAAGATTAGCAAATGGGACATATTCCACAAAATTACCGTTTCTCTCAAATCTACGACCTAGAGACAACTATTCTGCAGCAGTTAGAGCTCTAGACAAATTACAACAACGTCTAATGAGAGAAAAAATATTCGACCAGTACGAAGATCAAATAATGGCGTATGAACAAGAAGGATTTGCAGAAAGAACGACATCGATTACTGGATTTTTCATGCCACACAACGGTGTCATAAGAGATTCCGCATCGACACCATTACGAGTGGTATTCAACGCATCATTTGGCTGCAAATCGCTTAATGATTATTTGTGGAAAGGCGTCGCCACCGGCTTAGATGTCATGGAAAGAATCAACAAATTTAGAAATGGTCAATATGCTGTTATCGGAGACATCTCCAAAGCATTTCTCCAAATTAATGTTGATGAAGAACATCGAAAATATCTCAAGTTCCTATGGCGAACCCGTGATGAAAAGATAATCATATTCCAGATGAAAGTCCTACCGTTTGGTTTGGTATCATCGCCAGCTATATTAACACAAACAATTAGAGACATCATCACGAGAGAAGGACTGAACATTAATGAAAGTATATACATGGACGATGTACTGATCGCGGATGATTCAAAGGAAAAACTCTTTTCAATAATGAAAACGACGAAGTCCAGCTTTGAAAAAGCAGGCTTTAAATTACACAAGATTTTGTCCAACAATGATAAAATTAATGAGTACTTCGCTGCTACAATCAAATCTACTAAAGTCCTGGGATTGTGGTGGAACCCAGTAGACGATATCATGAGCTTGAATATACCTACGAATTACTCAACGCCGACCACTAAGAAACAATTATTATCCTTCATCGGTCAATTCTACGATCCCTTGGGTTTATTAGATCCTTGGAAATTGAACCGACGATTCATATTTAGAAAAATATTGAAAAACGATTGGGAAGACCCTTTATCAACTGAAATTATCGATGAAATAAACGCTCAAATAAGCGACGTATCTCTGATCAAAGAATGGAAGTGGTCTCGTGCATTGCCAACTACTGATATTTCCCTCATAGGTTTCTCAGACGCTTCTCAAGTAGCTTATGGATATATTGTATTCACCAAACAAAATGATAAAATGTATTATCTCTTAGGAAAATCAAAGTTAGCGCCGAACATCAACCTAACTATTGTACAACTGGAGTTGATGGCACTATTAGAATTAGCACAAATGATTGAAAAATTAGTGAAAATCTATACGAACATCCCAGTAACGATATGCTCAGATTCCGAAATCAATCTACAACGTTTAAGATCATCACCGAACAAATTCGACCGTAATGTATCAACCAAAATGTTGAAGTTATTGAGAATATTGAATAATATTTCAGCTGAGGTAAAACATATTGAAGGCAAACAAAATCCTGCGGACATGTATTCTAGATTAACAACGTTAAAAGAATTGGATAAAAAACTTCCTATCGTGATAAATGTACCACCGACATTAAATGAGAATTACAATTACGAAATATTTGAAGTAGCATCATTAACGATCAACAATAAACCGTTGTCAAATATCGATATCAACGAATTGAATCAATGTACCTCTACTTATGAAATGATTGATCTTTTGAAATCAAAACATCCTGAAATAACCACAGTCAATGATTTATGGAAAAAATTGTATGAAGTAGTACAAAACGAGTATTATAACGACAGCGATCCAAATTTAGTACTAATCAACGATATCTATCATCTAGTAACGCGGAATAAAGACTATCATCCGATTTGGATTCCCAAGAAATCTACGCTAGCCTACATCATCGTAAAAGAAGAACATATCGCGAGAGCACATAGTGGAGTCTATGACTTAATCGCAGCCGTCCGTGAAAAATATTACATTCCCGGCTTAACCAAAGTGGCAAGGCGTATTGTCAGCCAATGTGAAGAATGCCAAATAGCCAGAAAGAAACCCATTAAACAACCCTATGGTGATCTTCCCACTTGTCGCACGGTATTCAACGTGTATGAAGCAGTGGCCGTCGACATGTTTGGTCCATACAAATTAATGAATGGTACAGCTTATTGGGGACTCGCTCTCACCTGTTTATCATCCCGTATGGTTAAGTTAGTTCCGGTCACTTCGTTGTCAGCCGAGATTACTATGATCGAATTACATAATTTATTCTGTAGCACTGGAATACCAGCCATAATTTATTCGGACAATGGAACTAATTTCGTTAAAGTTCACAGAACACTACAAGAAAATTACAAGCAGCTTCATCAAAAGTTCAAAAAAGACTATAGCAAAATATTGTGGAGATTCTCGCCACCCGGGGCTCCGTGGTTTAATGGATCAATCGAACGACTTATTCATATCATTAAAAGATGCTTGTTAGCGTATAATAAGTCCTTCAAGAGCATGTCGGAAGTAAAAATAGCATTCGCTACAGCCGAGTCGATCGTAAACAGCCGACCCCTATTGAAAGAAGAAGATCGATGGATCAGTCCGTTCGAGTTGGTATTCGGACGCACGCTAGATCATCGTAATCGATTATCTCACGACTTTGAAATATCGACTCCCCGAAGATTACGAAATCAACTCAGATCGACCAGAGAGAGGTTTGTACGTTTGTGGAAATCGCAGTATCTGTGGTACTTATCAAAATCGAATCCCGTAAAAGCGACGGAACTAAAAATTGGTCAAGAGGTAATGCTGCCAACACCAATGAAGCATCGACAAGAATGGCCTATCGGTAAAATCATCAAAGTACATCCAGGTAAAGACAATATTATCCGAGTAGTAACGGTAGAGATAGATGGTCGAGAATACATCAAGCCAGTCAACGGATTAGTGAATCTATCGCGGGGGGAGAATTGACATGAAACGTAAAAGAAAAATATCCCCAGAATTTCGTTGTATTACTTTGATAAAAAAATTTGATAATCTTTTCTTATTTTTTTTATGGATTTTGATAAGATATGATAACATTTATTTTTGCTTCTTATCACACACACACATATCGATAACACAACACAGAACACACATTTGACACACACCAACACTCACGTACACACATAAAACACAAACATATAAATACACCATTCTCTGTGACCAAAAAGACACATATGTTGTTTTTCGAAAAGGTTACGGAGAACTTCATTTTAAAATAAATTTTTCCCTTTCTTCAACGTTTTTATAAATTTGTTTACTTTCTTGATATCTTTCGCATTTCATCGCATAATTTATCGTATCCAACGTCGCGATAGGTATCATAGAAATTCATCGCAGCACACACACATAATTAAAACTCGATTACTGCCAATATTATTGATTACTTAAACACACTCATTTGTACTTAAATTTTTAATTCATCAAATTTTCATCGAAAAATTAGTGAAAAAAAGGAAAAAACTAACCATATTAAAATTTAATATTTATTTGACATTGACACACATATAATATTGAGAAATTTTGTATCATTATTAAATAATCATAATCATAATAATGATAATGACAGCAATGATAATTAAAAAAAAATCATTAATCTTTTTTTTTGGGAAACTCAACCATTTTTCTGATATTTGTTCACCAGTTTCAATCATTTATTTTCAATTACATTGATTGATTTTTTTTCTGTTGAAAATATTTCAACTCCAATCATTCATATCTACGAATGAAAATTTCAATCAAAAAAAAACCCACTAAAAACCCTGGCAAAAACAATGCCATTCACGTTTGAAATTATTGTAACAAGAAAAAAAATTGAAAAAATTAATCAAACCAATATAATTCAATCAATCAATGGATGTAAGTTTGCGTGATCATCAAATGATTATTACTGTGTGTGTGTGTGCGTATGTTTAATTAAATGTAATGACAACAATAATAATAATGGAAAATAATAAATAATAATAAATAAATGAATGAAAGATAACAATGATAATAATCAAAATAATAATAATTATCATAATTCAAAAAATTCAATAATTGAAAAAAATTCATTTTTTGATTAATAATAATAATTCAAGGCGTAGGTTTTTAATTTTTATTCTCCCATTTTGCATTAAATGTAACTTTTATCAGATTGTTATTTTAAATATATCTCAAATATATTGAATATTAAAACATGATTTGCTTTGTCTTTGTCGCAATATTCTTTGCCATATTCTTTGATTGTTGTTGAAAATTTAATCAGAAAAAGCGAACAAACAAACAAAATTGAATCAAAAGCGAATAAAATCCGGACAAAAATTTCATTTCTCAGTATTTATTGAATATCTGTGAAAATATTTTGTTATTCATCGATGAATTAATCTATTTGCTGTATGAAACAATGCAAGATATGATGATCTATTTTTCTGATTGACTCATTGTGAATTATGAATTATTATTGTCACCGTTATTTGTTTTTTCAATGTTTTCCCGTTTTATCTATTGTTTTAATTTTATTTTAATTAAAATATTATGGAAAAAAGGAATTATTGTTTCAATATTTTCGTGATTTTTGAATATGTGACAAAGTGATAATAAATTTTTTTGTTGCGATTTTGCTTTTAAGCGGAAAATCTGGCAATTCTCGATCAAACACATGTGATAATCACTTATTGAATGGCAGTGATTTGAATTGTCAACAAAAAATGAAAGAGTTAATCGGATTATGTGCGAATCAATTTTTTTATTTCACCTCCGTTTCATTTTATCTGATCCGATTCAAAAATAAATTCATAGCGACCAAATGAAAAAAACAAAAAATCAAATAATTTTACTATTGATTTATGTTGAAAATAATTAATTTTTCTCATTATCTCTCATAGAAAATGAAGTTTCCGATACAATAATTGGTCTTGATCCAATGATATTCATTGCAATTGTATCATCAATATTTGTATCCTGTTTAGCGTGTGTTATATCGATCGCATTTTGTCTTTGTCGTCGTGAAAGACTCTTAATACAACATCAACAGCAGCAACAACAACAACAGCAAATGGCCTTACAACATCAACAATATCATCAATTGCATGATACTGGACATCATATGGCCACTACACCATTAATGACGGCCGTACATTATCATCCGAATGCAAACAATAATAATACATATCAAACGAAATTAGATGGTTCTTGTAAGTGTTAATAAATTAAATTTTATTTAATTCAATTATATTTTAGTTCATTTTTTCAACTTTATTCTAACACAATCATCATATTATTTCCATTTATTAATCATTTTCATTGAATTTTATCGATAATTTTCATTTTCAATATTAATTTAAATGAAGAAGAATGAGAAAATTGTCAAAACTATTATATTCTCTTACGATATTAACACACACACACATATATATTGTCTTAATTGAAATTGAAAACAAAAGCAACTAAAAAAAAATTATGAACAAATCATTTGAATGCTTCAGAAGAATTTCTTCTCAATAATAATCGAAATAATAATGATGATAATAATATATTCTTATGAAAATACATTTGTCATTTTTATCAAATTGAAAAAACAAATATAAATTATTGAATTTCTCATTATTATTATCATCATTATTACTTTATGAATAAACGAACAAAAACAAAAAAAAAGTTTTCAAATGTTCATTTCATTCAATCATTCATTTATTTATTCATTTGAATATAAATATAAATTATGAACCATTCAAGTAATTTGATGATGATGATGGTATAGTATCCACAGTAGCATCGACAATTTATTAAGAAAGAAAATAAAACTTTATTGATTCTTTCAATGATTTTCAGTCTTTCTTTCACTCAATCGTTTCTTGATAATAAATAATAAAATTATTAGACAATGAATAGAAATAATAATAGGAAATAATTTGGTTCATATAACATAGTCTTTATTATTGTTATTACTATCATTATTACATAACATTCATAAATATATAAAAATAATTCATTTATATTTATTATAAATATTATTATTATCATTCAAAAGATTTCAAAAGTTCAATATTTCCAATGTTTGATTCAATTTATTCAATAATATATTAATATAATAATTCAGTTCATTATTTCTATTTTGATGATTGTTTTTTTTTTGTTGTTGTTGTTGCTGCTGGTGATGATGATGATGATGATGCCATTTATATTTATGTTATTCAAATATGAATGTTTATCATATTCACGACATCAGCATCAGCATCAACAGAAACAAATCAAAAGCATCCAAAATGAATTTTGGAAATCAAAACAAATATTTAAAAAAATATGTGAATAAATGAATTGATTTTGGTTGCTTCGGAACAGCCGTTTAAAGGACCGTAAAATCGAAATCGATTCTTCAGATCAGATCGATTGGTCTTTTTGTTTGGGGCAGAAAAAAAGCGATGCAAAAAAGCATCAGTGAATCTTGGAAAACTTTTTGAGTTCAAAGCAATTCAATGATAAATTTTTATATAAAATTTTATTTCATTTTATTTTATTTTTTCTCTGAAATTTGTCAGCGAATTTTCGCTTTTTAAAATTTTCAATTTGAAGTTTTCAAAGCAAAAATTTGGTGGAAAAATAAAATAAAATTCAAAATCGTAAACAAAAAAAAAATGTCAATGTCATTATTATCAATATTATCATTGTCAATTATATCTGAAAAATATAATGCAACATATGCACAATTGTTGGGTGCTGGCATGGTGATATGTTGTGAGTGCTATATTCAACTACTAAATTGACAAATTGATACGAAATTGAGTGTTTTGTGATTTTGGGATTGTTTGTATCTGTGAACAATTTCACAATTTTGTTTCATTTCATCCGATATTTTCGACGTTCAATTTCAAACGCAAAAACGATTTGAAAATCAACTAGATTTTCATATTAGAATAAACTAAAAAAAATCCGTTACAAAGAATTTTTATTTTAAAGAATTAATTGTCATTCGCTGTCGTTCTGTTGTGTTGTACATGGATTTTTCATTTTTTTCCAAATTTTTAAATTTTCCCCCCGTTTCTCGGTAATATATCTTGCCCTTTGATTCATGTATTAGCTGAATTATCATTTTGACAATAGTCTGGATCAGTTGAAACATATTTTTTCAAATATTTACTCACATAAGTTTTATTTAAAATCATTGAAAAAATCATTCCATCAGTTGTGTGACCGTTTGAAAAAATTGATCCAAAAGTTCGTCATTGATGTGTGTGTACTTAGTTTAGCTGATTTTTTTTGTGCATAAATTCGTCTACATAAAAAAAAAGTTTTACATAATTTAAAATACATAATCTAATAATATATGTGTGTGTTTGTGTATATTTAGACTTTGTAAATGGACTATGAAAATGGATTTGTTATCAAAGATATTAATGTTACTCGTTTGTTCTTATTTTATTCTCGAATGTTTGATAAAATTTTTTAAAATATATCATCTATATTATTTGTAATAAATTTCAGTCTTAAAATTTAGTATTGAATGAAATACAATGAATGAACATTAAATGCATTCAATTGCTTATTTATTGTTGTTGTTATTTTGAATTGTTTTATTATTATTATTATTATTATTATTATTATTGTATTTCATCTTGAATTTTTTATTCTTTTTGCAAAAGTTTACTTTTGTGATCAAGAAAAGAATGAATAAAATGAACAAGAATATCATTCATTTATTCATTCAAAAATAGAATATGAATTCCAATTGATGGACAAAATGATGAAAAGAAAAGAATAAAAAAGAAAATGATCATTTTCAATATGAAAAGTTTAATATATTTTTAGATATAAGCTTCAACAATATATAAGCTCCAACGACCGCTTATAAATACACAATCAAACGCCCTTTGGCCAATTTTTTTTCCTTACGAATGACTGAACGCTTTTATTTCGTATCTTTGTTTGTTTTTCTTTTCATTTCTTTGATATTAAAATATTTCAGAATTTAAAATTAAAAATAAAACGTTTTTTTGAAAATTTCTATTCCACTTTTCATCGATAGACTATGGAACAACAACAACAGCGACCGCTAATACCGGTTTGATTGGTATCGGTGACATTGGTGCCAGTAATTTAATCACTAGAAATGGTGGATTAGTCAATTCATATACGCACACTGCATTACAAAATAATAACGTGAATCAAAATCATTTTTCAACATTACCACATCAACATCATCATAGTCATGAGCAGCAACAGCCACAACAAGTATTATTATCTGGTCAAAAAACCCTACAAAATCAACAACAGCCGCATGTAAGATTTGGAACATTACCAAATCGTAGTGGATCGATTAGTATAAATCCCAATCCAAATACTACCAGCAATACATCATTTTCTATGTGTAATGGAAATATAAGTGATAGATTATTAATTTCGCTTGCAAACAATGATAATAATAGCAATATCAAAACAAATAATACAAATAGTACTAGTAATGGTCATGTTACAACATTATTATCACCACCAACAACATCATCAGCAACAGCAGCAGTAGCTAATCTAATACAAGTTTCGCAAGCAAATTCTTGAATTCAAGCGATTTTTTCTAAGTTTATTATAGAACAATTTTATATTATCAATTGTAAATATTGTATGTATTATTATTAATCCAATTTTGTTTTCATAATGTTGTTTCAAGGAGAAATTCTAGATTCGAACATGAATGAATTTAAAACTTGAAAAATTTCAAAAATACAATTACTCATCATTGAACAATGATTATATCGTTTATGATCTCATTATCATTTTCCAATTGATGCAACAAATTTTTTTTCTGATTGATTTAGGCCTAATTTTCCTTAAGAAATATTATTGAAAATTTTGTATTTGAAATGAAATGAAAATCAACTGATTTCATGATCATTATCATCATCATCCTTATTATCATTATTATCTGAAAAATTATCATTGATTTATCCATTTGAATATTTGAATTTTATACTCCTTTCATTTGATTAATTACTTTTTTTTGTATGTTATTGATTTTTTTTTAAAAATTTTTTTGTATAATTTTACTTTGTAATATTTCTATTTCTAATGATTCTGTTCCAATTATTATTATAATTATTTGTCAATATATTTGTATTTGATTGAAAGGCTTGTTTTTAGGCTTCTTTTTTTTAAATAGCCATTTTATATGAATGAAACATATATAAATATCGAATAATGAATTTTAAGAATAAAATATAATGAATTTACTTATGTAAAAAAAAATTGCTGGTCCATTTTTGCTGGGTTCTATTAAATTTTTGTTTAATTAATTTTTTATTAAACTCATAGTTGTAAAATGTTTGGAATGCAAAAGCTAAAGAAATAATCATTACAAACGCAATATCCAGGATGTTTATTGTTATTGTTTATTTCTTAAGTGAAAATGAATAGAAACCATTTCCCAAGAATTTCTCTGAGTCTTTGAAAATATCCAAGAAGAATCATAATCATAATAACATATACATACAAACGAAACGAATAATCAAATTTTTATTTAACAAATTACAATATCTCTACTTCATTATTATTGTTACCATTGCTTAATGTCATTATATTTCATCAGGTTCATCATCATCATTGCTGTCACAACATTTTCCAATGTGTAACTAATTTCTTTTTATTTCAGGTCTTCTTGTATTTGTATTTTTCGATGCAATTCGGCCCGTTGTAAAAAGAATTTGGCCATTTTTCTTTTCTTTGGCTACAAAAAGACATTCGTGAAGATGTATGCCATATGAACATACATATTCATGATTCACGAATAATAATGATAATGTTATTATATCATTATCATTATTCAATGAAAATAGCATTTGAACATACGAAAGAAAACACTAACATATACTTGAGAATAATACTTGAAACAATAATAATAAACCAATAAATAAATAAACAAACAAACAACTATACAAATACACAAATAAACATATAAGCAAAAAAATACAAAATGGTTCTTGAAAAAAACTGAGAAAAAACCAAGAAAAACGTTAAAATATACATTAGTAATTTATGTCAAAGCGTGAACGAATCAGATCGATGCAAACCGAAAAAAGTGCGAAAAATATGCCGATATTTTTCATATTTAAATTCAAATTGATGAATCTTGATGGTAATGAATGGAACAACACACGAATATTTCATGAAAATTTTTCAAAAAAGAATCAAGTTTCAAGCTGAAAAATATTTCAATTTCATTGTTTGCTTTCAACTTGGAACATTTGTTTTTTTCAAACCATTTGAAAGCTGTCGTAAGCTGTACAGAATCAAATGATACAATAAAAAATAGATGAACAAAAAAAACCCACAAAAACCGCATCGAAAAACATTCATAATATTTTCAAATATAAATTACCATTATTATTAAATGGTTAGTTTGAGAAAAAATAATAAATAGAAAACATATTATATAAAATGAAATAGTGAAAATAAAAAATAAAATAAAATAACCAAATAAATAATTGTTCTCATTTCGCTTTTGGAAATGAAAATGTGAAAATAATGAAAACGTTTTGATTGTTTATATTTCATTTTTCAACCGCTTCTTTTCTGGTTTTCGGTGTCGCAATAAACCAAGTAAAGATGGTTTACGATTCTTTGTTTTGTTGAATCTGCTTTTATTTGGATTTGAAATAAATATATGTTTATTTGTTCATTTGTTTGTTTGGGTAAATATGTGTATGCGTATTATATCATTATAATTATTATTAAAATACAATTCTAAATGAAATTAATGTGCCATAAGCTTCGCAGGATGTGAAATATGATGCAAAAATATTCTCCTTCTTCTTCTCCTTTTTTCAACCGATCTTGATTAGAATGATTTCCTGTTTCCCTTTCATGGATCTGTAGATGTGTTTATAGAGTTTTGTGTTTTTGTGACTTTTTTCAGCATCATTTCATTTTATTTCAATTTTTTGAACAAAATTGAATTGAATTGAAATTGTGTTAATGAACAAAAAAAAAAAAAAATTGAGACAATTTTATTTATTTTTTCCATTCAATTCTCTCTGATGATGGTTTAAATGCATGAAAATATGATTTACAATGAAATCACATAAAATATGAATAATAAATATCAAATATCAAACAATAATAATCATAATGAAACAATCAATTTAATTTTTCCGGTTCATTTTATCATAAACACATGAAAATCATATGCCTTTGTTGCCGCTTTTCTCCCGAGAAGAAAATTCTTCTATCATCAAGATTATCGCCGTTATCATTGTTAAGATGCTGTCTGCTATTATCATTCATGAAAATTAATGCAAATAATTTATTAATTTCATTATCACTGACGAATTAGAACTCGTAAATTAAAAAATCGCAATTCCGAAAATATCGGCAAAAAAGCTGTTAATAATAATAATAATAATAGGGAAAAATTAGACCTGAGATTAATCGATTCTCTATTGTCAATTTTATTTTTGTCTTCATCATCGACTTCATCTTCATCATCATCATCAACCCTATCATTTGACTATCGAAATTCTTCATTGCTTTCGTGTGTGTGTCTATGTGCGTGTGGGTCTGTGTTCACGATTCGCTTGATAAAATCACCATTTTTTTCAATTATAAAACATTATTATTTCAAAAGAAATAAAGGATAGTGAAGAGAAGAAATAATATTATCTCTTGGCTGCTGGCTCTTGCTGCATTATTACCATTATTATTATTATTATGATTATTATTATTATTTGACATCAAATTTAAATTTGCAATGCAAATTCATCTTCTTTGCTTTTTTCGTTTGTTATCTTTGATGTGATTGAAAGAAAAATGTGCGAATATTTGATGGAAAATCTGAGGAATATTTCAAATTTTTTTGAAAATTGAATTTTGAATTGGAAAAAAAAGATCAACCAAATCGCCATCTGTTGGTTTGAAATCAAAATTTCTGCTTTTTATGATTTGAAAATTTGAAATTTATTTTAAATATGTTTAATAAAATTAGAATTTTTAAAATTAAGTTTTTTTTGTTTTTCTTTTTTTTTGATTGTTTGTCTAATCTGAAAATTTATGTTTATTATTTGTTTCCATTCCCCCGTCATTATTATTCTTCGGGTACACAATAAAATAATTTTTGTACAAAAATTGTATATCCATCTGTGATTGCCAAAATTGATGGCAAAAACAAAAACAAAAAGAAAAAATTGAATTATGAATATAATCAATAACAAATGATAATTTAAATATTAAAGCAAATACTTACTGATACAACGATTATAAATATTTGGTTTAGATTCCCAATAAATTGTCAACATATAAATTGGAATTCCAGTCAATGTAATGATGATGCCTAATGCAGATTCCATAGGGCTTACATAAAATGGTAATAATACAAGAAATAAACAAATAATAAAAAATAATATCGGTAATAATAGATTAACTTTGATTGGGCGACAACGTTCAGGCTCATAATAGCGTAAATATAATAATGCACCAATCGATGCCAACACTGATGATGATTCGACAAATGTTGCATAATTTATTAGAACATAAACTTTTGTTGTTGTTAAATATAATAATGACAATAATCCTAGTAATAATAGACTTGGTATCGGTGTATAATATTTAACATTAATCATAGCTAAACTGTCTGGCAGATGACCATGTCGGGCACCGACAAAAAATAATCTTGATGATGCAAATATACCGCCATTAAGACCGCCGAACGTTGATAATGCAACCGATAATGGCATAATCCATGCAAATGAGCCAAGCATGCGATTACCAAATGTAACGGCAACTGCATTTGATGTCAGAATTTCATCCGGAGTCAAAACAGTAAAATATGCAATATTAGCCAATAGATAAATTAATGTAACTAATGGTACTGATATGTAAATTGCACGTGGCAAATTACGAAACGGATCACGTAATTCTTCGACAACAAAATTCAGATAATTCCTGTTATAGAAAATCATATGAATTACCTTTCTAAATTAAAAAAAATGAATAAATTACCATCCTGCATATGAAAATAAGCCAGAATAAAATGCCAATGCAATATGACCGGGTGAATCGGAAGTATTCTCAAATGAATTTGGATACGATAATGTTTGTTCAATTTGTTCATGATTGTTTGGATTGAAAAATTGTATTATACCACAAACAATAATCAAAAAAAGTGCAATTATTTTTGTAAATGTAAATGAATCTTGCACATGTGTTGATAATTTCACATTAAAACAATTGATAAAAATTAATAACACTATTTGAACAGAAAAAAAGAACATTATTGCAGAAAAATGAGTTATATGATTGTAATATAATGATAAATAATGAAATTTTATACTGAAAAAATATGCTTATGATAATGTAACATTGACCTAAAATTGTTTGATATGAAATTTCATTTATTCAAATTCACAACACAAAATGTTCAGCTCATACTTTATTTGATCATTTGATTTTATTTCAAAGATAATGGTTTTGAAATTTCTTTTTCTAATTGTTATCGATGTACTTACCTATCACGACTGCAGCTATTAAACGCACTGCATTTGCTGGTGGACTGCATGTCGGATAAATTGATTGCAATATATAATTAGCGAATGTCATGGCCGCGATGGCGTTTCCAGCTGGCTGTGGTTTATGAAATAATAAATTATAAATTATGAAATTTTTTTTTCAAAATAAAAAAACCAACCTGTATGATCAAAATGGAAACCCATAAAAATCTAACAAAATATAAACAATTTAATCAATAAATACTTCACGAGAATAGATTTTATAAAATAAATTACACTTACAGAAAAGCTGGTAAAGGTCCAAATGCTTTTTTGATGTAAATATAATCACCACCCGATTCTGGTATTGATGTTCCTAATTCAGCATAACATAATGCACCTATTGTTGATAATACACCGCACAAAACCCAAACTATCAAAGAAAAACTAACTGAACCAGCTTCTTGTAGAACACCACGCGGGGATACGAATATACCGCTTCCGACAATAATACCAACAATCATTGCAACACCATTCATAAGACCTAATTCTTTTTTCAATACAATATGTTGATCGTTACCATTTGGTTTTTTATCATTGATTTCCATATCGATATCTTTGGTATTAATGTTCTTGTTATAATTATAATTATGATTATTATGGTTATTGTTATTATAATGACTATCACTATCTGTACGTTTTCTTATGGTCTTAATGGTCGTATTGTGGTCGAATGAAGATTTTGTCGATGAATGTGATGATGATGTTGAACAATTTAAATTCATAGTACCATACGTTGATGGTGTTTCATTAATTTCTGTTGATAATAATGTCATTTTTTGATGATTGGTGATATTCTAATTATCGATTGGACTCGTATGTTTTTTTTCAAAAATATTACCGAAAAAGGAAAGATGAAAAAAGACGTAAGCGAATAAGATCAAAGAAAATAATTGAATGTTCTTTATTTTTCCCACAAATTTCTAATAATGATGATGATGATGACAATGATAAAATTAAGTTATAATAAAATTGCTACCACACATTCATAAATAATACAAGCAGCACGCTTTGAAAATTGATACAGTTGACAGAAACAAACAAAAAATGTATCATTTAAAAAAATGAAAATGAAAAAAATGAACAGTGGCGGCAAAATGAAAATAAAAAACAAATAAATGAATGTCTGTTTTTTGTCTATTAAATTCAAAGTATTAATTGATAGAAATGAAATATGAACAAATGAATTGAAAATTTTGTTTGAAAAATTAATTTATTTGAAATAAGAAATTATTATCAATATTTGACAATAAATAATCTGTTTTATTTTGTTGATTAATTTTTTAAATAATATGTGATATTCAAATTGCAATTTTTTTTCAATATTTCAATTCTTTGATATCATTGTACGACGATGATGATCATAATCATCGTAATTGTTTCAATTATTGCTGTTCAAATGATTGTCGCTTTGTTGTTGTTGTTTGTCGGTAATTAAAGGGTTAAAAAAGACGAAAAAACAATTTGGGGCAATTACTGAAACAATTAAACTAATTGTAATTTGTACATCGTAAAATTATAATTATGATTATTCGGTGAAAATTAGAGAAAAAAAATTATCTGAAGAAATTATCGGTAAAAATCGATCGGTTCAAATCAATCATGTTTAGATGTGTGTTGCGGTTTGTTGTTAATTTTTTGATGGTGATTAATTGTAATTTATTACAAATTAGTTGCTAACAAGCATAATAACAAATTATATATCAGATTTTATTTTTGTTGTTGTTGTGATTGTTGCAAATCAAAGAAATGTATGGCAATTTTGATTGATTTTAAATCGTTATAATTTCAATCAATATTTCATTTTTCACCATGATAAGATTTTCTTGAATTCAAATCAAATGTACCAGAGCTGCATTCCACAGATATGTATGCGAACACGCAAATATCCGATTTATTTCGGTTCGATATTTTTTTGATATTTTCTCCTTTTTATCTTTATCCATTTGAAACTTGTTTTTTATCATCAAGAAAAAAATTCGACCAATTTTAACGTTTGTAAATGATTAAATTTGAGGAAAAATAAAATTTTCTTATCATTTCAAATCAATCACACACATTGAAAATGTATCCAAATGTCCCAAATTAAATCTATTCCATAGCAAATCGCAATTCACAAATCGCTGGTTTAATCCTTTCCATCCCATTTTTTTCCAGTCAATCATAATCTTCGCAGATGATAATAACGAATTTCGCCAAATCATCCTTGTCAGAATGATAAGATGAAAATTTTCGTACGTAACGAAAAATGTATAATTAAATTTCAATCAATCAATCATAAAAAATAACAATTCAATGACATTTCTATGAATTATTCGATTAATATTTGAAAATATTAATTTTCTTTTGAAACATTTCTCATGGATCGTAATCGATGAATAATTCAGACATTAAAAATTAATTACAAAAGCAGAAGCGAGAGAAAACTCACACCTAAAACTTGTTGAAATCACTGAAATGATGAAGAAAAATAATGTTTTTTCGTTCACTTTTGATTATATTTTAATTATTTCGTATTATTATTTTCTTGTATTAATCAACGATTACAAAACAATAATTTGTTATTAATAATTTTATTTTATTCTACATTGTTTTACAATTTGTTGTAATCAAAATCAAATTATGCAGATTTGAGAAAGAAAAAAAGTCATTATTATTATTATAATTTAAATGTGCGTGTATGTAATTTGTGTGAGCGTAAGTTTTTGAGTGTCTGAATGTATGGCTACGGTGTGAAATACAAATAAAAATAAGAATAAAAAACAGTGAAAATTATGATTAAATAAATACTGATATTTAATTAAAATTGATAGAAATGAATAGTTTCATAATGATTTGTGTATTGATGTGGAAAATGAATTTAAAATTGAATTTTTGTTTTTGTGTTTTCTTTTGGTTAAAAGCTGTTGCATGTTAAAATGGGTAGTGATTTTTTTTTTTTTTTTTTTTTTTTGATTATTTTGGTTTTATGAATAAATAAATAAATATAATTTAAAAAAATTACGACAACGAACACATTTAACAGGTTGAATTTTTTTTGTTTCGTTTTTACCGATTTCAATTACTCGATGACACAATGAAGAATTGAATAGAGATAACAACAATAATAATAATGATAAACAACTTGTTGACACTAAATTGAGATAAAAGAAAAATAAAAGGATTAAAATTCCTAAGAAAAACCAATGAAATAATTACTATACAATGAATACCTTTTTTTCGAGGGAAAATGTTAACAATCAATTATCAATTAACGAAAACATGAATTGAATTTTGATTTTTTCCATTCGAATCTAATTCATTCGATGATATTTGTTCATGTTCATTATTATTATCATTATTGTCGATGTTGCTTTTGTTGTTGTTGTTGTTGCTTATCACATTATTATTGTCTTTTACTACTACTGCTGCTGTTGTTGTCGATTTTAAATGTTTATCATTTGAATAATTTAGTTCAGATTTAATTTCTTTAGTTAAATGACCATTTTTCATTACATTATGATAATCAACATCATGATCATTATTATTATTATTATTATTATTGACTACCATCATAATTTGAATATTATCATCATTATTATTGTCATTAGTATGATGTCCATTTTTGTTAGAGGTAATATTATTGTTATTAATTGTATTTGCGTTCATTTCTTGTTTTTTAGCTTTTAAAAATTCACGAAAATTAGATTTTACATTTGTTTTTTTCTTCACTTGTTGCTGTTTATTATGATGATTAGTATTAATACCAACACTGCTATCGATCGAATCTTTACCATTTTGACTATAATGATTATGACCATTGATTTTACTATACGATACATCTATATTACCAACACCAACGCAATTGCCGCTGCCACAACTACCGTTAATGATTTTCTTTGCGGCTATATTTTTATTTACCGGTTTATTTTCGATATTATTTTCAACGATCGGTTTCCAATCATTTGATTGTAATTGTTCAAGCTCAGTGAATTTAGATTTAAGATCATCAATTTGATAATTAATCATATCCCAAAATCCTGCTAAATCTTCAACTTTGATCTCTTTTTCACCACGTTTCCATTCACAATCATCAACAAGGCCAGAAAATTGTTTAAAACGTTCATTGATGAATAAACGAGATTGGCCAATAACCAAACGGATTTGTCCGACAACTATTTTTGAAAAGAAAATATAATTATATATCATCATTAGATATGGGAAGAAAAAATTCATTATAAATTCTTAAGTCATGAAAAAAAAGGATTATCATCCATTAACACACAATCGATGATAATGATCATGGTTTAAAAAAAGGAAACTTTATATTTTCTAAGCTTATATTATTAGGATTTAAATACGATTAATGATGAAACATAGAGTACAAGAGTTGAATGTTAAATAATGATAATATCAAAACATCACGTATAATTTTCGAAATACCAAAATAGGCAACAATAATAACAAAGGATTGAAAAAAGATTATCATTATTATTATATAACCGCCATTGGCCATTCAAACAAAAGACCTTTAAATCCATAGAAAAGTTTAGATTAAAGTATTAAATGTTAAGTATTATTGGATTTATATTAGGATTTTCTTCTTAAATACAAAAAAATACTTTTGAATTTTTTATCTTTTTACATTTTAGATTTTAATGAATAGAAATTTTTTGTTTTCAATGATCGAATGATCCCTAGGATCAAGTAGGATTTATTTATATATAATTTTCACACACACACACGAAAAAAAATTAAATCCAAGATAAAAACCTGGGAGGTCATTGCTGAAAAATATTTCGCTTCATTTAACATTGGTGAGAGTAGATAAAGATCAACATTTCCCTTCATTCATTTCTATTTTTCTATTTTCAATTGTTTTAAAATTTTCATTAAATTTCAATTCAATTCGATACAAAATGCATTCACATACACCGCATTGAAATGCAGACAAAGCATTGAAATCAATACAGTATGAATGGCGACCAAAACAAAACGAAAAAAAAAACCTAAGAGCAAATAACTTAGGCAATTATAATCAATGAATTCACCATGACACACACAATTGTCAAATGGTAATTTTAAAGGTTTTAAAGGTATGCATCAAACAACCAGCAACGACAACAATAATTATCGTCATAATCATCATCATTATCATCATCCAAAAACCAAAAAAACTAAATTTCTATAAATTAGATTATAATAATAAGAATAATGACAATGAAAATATTGCACCAAAAGCAAATTAAGATGAACAATTCATCCTTTTTCACTTTTGATCATCATCATCATATCATTTATGGAAATAATTAATATAAGAAATATGAACGAAACAAAATAATTTTGTTTCGCTTTTTGTGTTCATTTAATTAGAGACAAAACATGGAAATATTTTCACCATTTCCTCGCAAATAGGCACACACACATTCATTCACATTCAACAACATGATCGAATGATGGAAATTCATGTTGAATTTCATTATTTATGAGCTCATAATGTTATTATTATCATCATTTTTTCGTACACTTTTTGGTTATGATGATAATAAGATGATAATCATCAAACTTTGGATTTAATGAACACACACACACACACACATCAAATATCGCAAACACACAAAACCTTATCTTTTGTACATTTTTCATTCTCATTTTCACTGTGATTATAATTATTGGAGAGGATTCATACATTTTGTTAATATGTGTGTGCTTGCTTGATAATCTATATTGAATGCCAACGACCTGAATTTCTAAATTCATTTTTCCAACATTATTGATACAGAAAAAAAATCATAAAATAATCACACTTGGTCTACACACACACACACAAAATTTTCGAAAGGAATGAAGAAATTAATAATGTAGACAAATGGCGAGAAAATGAACAACGAAAAAAAAATCTCTTCATTAAACCATTATTATTATTATTATTATTGTTATATGATCAAGGTAACCAATGACAACATATAACGACAATGAATGAATGAAAAAAAAAACAAATTAAACAAATGTTCCATTTGGATAATTAATTTTTTCGTGTGGGGAGAACGAAAATACAGATAATAATGATAAAAAGACAATTTCATTTTATCATCATCATTATTTTTTACTTTTTTCTATCTGATTTTTCATTCATTAATTCATTATTCATAAAGAAAAAATAATGCAAATTATTCTTATGACAAACAGAAAAATGATAATTATTATTGCATTATTCAATTGGGGAAAGGGCCAATGAACTGATGAGAGAATGGCCAAAAAAAAAAATCAAAAACAAATCAAATCAAAATTTTAAATTAAAAACAAAAACTTTGAAACAACTAAAAAAACAATCAAATAAAAACAGAAACAAACACGATTGAAAAAGCAATAAAGGTTAATCATTCTCAATATTTTGTTCTATCAATTAATTATATTTCAATTAAACAAAAAATAAATAAAATAAAATTTCAATTAATTGCTTTTAAATTGTTCATTCATTGCATATTGAATGTTTCAAGATTGTGAGCCGGAGAAAATTGATTCATCAATATTTATGTTAGATGATTTTTCTTTGATTTCAATTTGAAATAAACGTAAAATTTCCAACTACCAAAATAGGAAAAATATTAATTTCATCATCATTTGGATGAATGAAAAAAAGGTAATAAATATTACAAATCATTATCAATAATAAATTTCGGAGGAAAAATGATAATAAACTCTTTTAAACACATAAAAAATGAAATATAAATTAATGAATGATTTATAGAATGGCAAAATGAATGGAGTGAATGAAAAATGGTCGAAACGGATTCGTACAATTCTTCACTATCTCTTGCCCCGCACTAAAACCACCAACATTACCATTCAAATAAATTTAACCATCATCATCATCGTAGGCATAATTTATTTATTTTTCCCAAAAAACTTTCACTTGAAAATTTTCTAGAAAATAATTCAAAATAAAATTTCAAATTGGTTTTGCACTTTTGAAAATGGAATGGAATGGAAAAAGGTTAAAATATGAATATATGAAAACGATAAGGATCATCATCAAGCGAAACACTCCTTTTTATTTATGAATAAATGAATGGATGAATAAATGAAACAAAAACTATTTTTTTTTAAATTTCATAGATTTATTTGAAATAATTCAGAGAAATTCAAAGAAAATTGAAAAAAAATGAAATGAAAAAATTATCATTCAAAAATAATGACATTCAAGGAAATAAAAATGATAATAAACATCACACACATCACACTGATCATATGGATGGATCATTTTCATTTTTTAGTTTTTCAATTTTTTCGTAATCTTCTTAAGAAACAATAATAAGAAATAAACTAGGTTAACCGAGAGGAATGAGGCAATCTGAGAATATGAAAAAAAAAATTGGAAAAAAAAAACTACAAAGAATTGAATTGAATATTTTCACATTTACATAGATATGTATGCATACCTGCATTGGTATCATGTGTCAAGTTTTTTTTTCTATTTTGAAAATGATTATTATTATATTACGAATTTCAATATTTAATGATATAAAATTTCAATTTCAAAATTTTATATTTTAGGATTGTCAAGAGAAAATTATACGATAAAATAAAAAGACAATAGAATATTGATATAATCAAATTAATATTATTATTTTATATCAAATTGTCAATGAAAAATAATGAAACACCTATCCTACTTTTGAAAGTGGTAATCCACCTATTTTTCCCTATTGCTTTTATGTGTAAAAATAACAGGTAGATAAGCATATATTTGCTTGACACAGAACAAAATAGAAATTATTTAAAATGATTGAACATATATTTTTCGAATAAAATGAAATGAAAATAATTCATGGATATGATATAACTGAGTAACAAACAAACCTGACCCTCATTTAAATACAAAACAAAATGATCAATCATTCAATACAACAATAATTTCTCATACAATCATACAATAACCACATTTATCATCATTCAATGTGATAGCCGAAAATTATATCGAAAAATAAAAACGAAAATAAATCGATTGATTTGATTGATAATCGTATGTATAAATGTGTGGCTCAGTGCGCACTGAGCAAATGAATATTCATTCACATGATCATTTCTGATGTTTGGAAGCAGAAAATGAGTGAATAACTCGATGCTTTTAGAAAATTTTTAAAATTTCTAAAATTCTTTGACAATCGATTATTCATGATGATGATAATGACCACACCAATTCACTGGTAAAGTGAAAAATGTTTAATTCTCTTTTTTTCGGAAAAAAGTATGAATTTTTTTACTTTATTTATCTGTTTCAAAGATAACCACATACATTCAACCACTGTTAGGTTGAATGATCAATTATATAATTAAATATTTATGTTATAAAAGGAAAATTCATCATTCATTCATTCATTCATATAATCATGGGATGGCAAGTCAAATCGGAATGCACGAATTTTTTTTCATTTTATTCGGTCATACGGATATTGTGGCAAGCAATATCATCATGAGAAGCATTCAAATAATGATACTAAAGTGGAAAAAACTGATTTTGTTGGAAAAAATACATGTTTAGAAATAGATTTGTTAAAACACTTTACATGAAGATATTTTTTCTAATTGAAAATTTCAATAAATTCAAAAAGAAAATCAGGAAAAATTTTGGAAACAAAGTATTTGAAAATGAAAGATTACATCTCTAATATATAATTTACAAGGGTCAGAGATGTAAAAGATCTTTTCGCATTCACGAACTAATTTGGTGTATTTTAATCGAAAATAAAGATAAGTATTTGAAAATTTTACATTACCTGATTCAGATAAATTGACAATCTCTTCATCGAGTATTTTAGAATATTTTTCAATATTTATATTTAAAAAATTGGTTTGATCTTCAAGTATTTGACGATAATATTTTACATCCGTCATTTTGAGTGCTTCTTTTTTGTCGTGGGTTGGGATTTCGTCGTTCAAATTTTTAGTAAAATTTTCAAAAAAAAAAAAAAATCAAAAATATTGTTTATCGTTGAAAATTGATTATTTTTTTCAAATAAATAAGCTCGAGAAAAACAAGTCGAATTATGAGGGATTCAATCAAATCAAAAATAATTAAAATTGAATTAATTTTAAATTGTTTTTAATCAAAAATTGAGAATAAATCAGCGGAATTTTGCTTGTAAAATTGACCAGATGCTCGTGTAACATAAACAAAAATCAAATCACAAAATTTCAAATTTTATTTAGTCTTATTGAATGAAATGCTGTTGATTGATGATTGATTGATCAATGAATGCGAAACTTTTGAAATCAAGTTGAAATACTTTTCAAGTTGTCTTCAAGATGCTTATATGATGATGGTGATGTTCTTGTAGTTGATCATCATCATTGTGCTGCTGTCGTTAATATTATTGTAATTGACGATGCCCTTTTTATTTTTTGTTTTTTCAGTTCAAATTCACGTTCATTGTTTTTTGTCGTTGTAGCTGTAGCCGTCAACAATAACATACAACAATCATAATAATTACAATAATAATAATAATACAAAAACCATTTCAGCTCAAGATCGATGTTTAATGTGTTATGTTCATGTTTGTTTATTTGAATGTTTGTTGTGCTTGCTGTTATTTTACTTTGCTTGCTTTTACTTGCAGCAAAATGTATGCATATTATTTTCATATATGTTCTTCAATAGTTTGCTGCATTCATTCATTTATTCATTTTATGAAAAAATTTCATTTGTTTTATTCTATTTTATTTTCTATTCAAAAAGGGAAAAATAATGTTGTTCTCTGTACACAATCTTTTTCTATGATGATGATTTTATATCACTTTTTTTTCATTGCAAATATGAAATGTATATTTTTTTATCTGAATGATGAATGGGAAGATGAATGGCCGTTGCCGGTTTTTTGTAAAGTTTTTAAACTTGATTTTTTCGTTTTTTCTATTTATTTCTTTGAATACTTTGAACACAAACACACATACAAACATACATCAAACATATATAATAAATTGTAACTAATGGATACTAACACACAAAATTTATGGAAATATAAAAATTGAAAAATTGAAACGGATTTCTTTTTTGTAAATGATTTACGTTGAATTAATCATAAAATAATAATTCAAAAGAAATGATTGAAATTTAGAAAGAAAAAATGGAGAAATTACATAAAATCAATGCAAACTCATTGATTTAAAAGTGTTTTCAACATTTGAATGAAATATTTTGCTATCTGTGTGCTTGGTAATTTCAATCAAAAGGCGTAATAAGCTTGCAATTATAAAATATTTCAATTCAATTCTTCATTTTGAAATAATCTTTTGATCCAAATTAACGATCGTTTGGTTCAGGTGAAACAAGATTATGATAGAAAACTTCTGAAAATCCAAAAATGGTAATAGCAAACACAATGAATACTATGCGACCATCAATCAAAATCTTTATGAGAACACCACTAGTTGATAACAATCTTCACAACTGTCTTCTTCTTTGCGTATGATCGGCAAAAGCAGTAATGTTTGGTTTCTTGAAGCAGATTTTGATTCATTTATTTTCACCTGAAACACATTTGAATCATTTTTTCATTGTTTACAGACAGTTGTAAACTGAAAAAATAGAATTTACGTAGTAGAGGTTCATACGATCAATGGATTCAAAAGCCGGTTTTCATTCATTCATATCGTTATTCTATGCTACTATCTTTTTTTGTTTGCATTTTTTATAAAATTTGAATTCGTCCTCTGTGAACGGTACTTTTCCGTGATTTTTTATTTTTGAAGAGTTTGATTTGCGATTGAATTTTTGATTCTATTTTCAAGAATTTCCAAAAATTTAAAAGAATCGCAATGGAAACACCAAAACTTCCTTTGAAAATATTTGAAAATTATTTTCAACATGTTTATGAACCATCTGAAGATACTTTCGTGCTGTTAGATGCATTAGAAAAAGATTTACAATCAATATCGCAATTAAAGTAAGATATGATTAATGAATGGATCAAATTTTTGTAATTTATAATTTTTTTCTTCAATAAAAATAAGACCATTAATTTGTTTAGAAGTCGGTTCCGGTTCTGGTACCATTATCACTGCATTAGCACAAAAACTTGGACCCTTCAATTGTCTATATTTGTTTGTTTATTTCATATTAATTCTATACTTGATTGTCAATTGTATTTTTGTTTTTATTCTTCTTAGCGCAACTGATATAAATAGATTAGCATTGGAATGTTCTAAAAAATGCTTTGAACATAATACGGGAACAAACAATTTACAAACAATCAACTGTGATTTATCTCATTGCTTTCATGGAAGATTATTGGCAGATATAATCATATTCAATCCACCATATGTTCCATCAGATGATTTAAATCATATTCATTCTACAATAGACAAATCATGGGCTGGTGGAATGGATGGACGCCAAATAATCGATCGTTTTATGGATGAAACTTTGAAAAATCATCTAAATCGTCCCCACGGTTTAGCATATTTGGTGGTTCTTGAACAAAATAACATCAATGATATCATGATTAAAGCTAAACAATTAGGTTTCATATGTGAAAATATATCATCACGTCGATGCGGCATAGAAAAATTATCGATTCTCAAATTTGAACTTGATAAATTTTAATGGAACATCAACAATCTCAATCAAATATCATCCATTGATTTTGTATCTTCACTGAATTGAGAAGGAAAAAACAAATTAGTTCAATATAACTTCAGATTTTTCGGTATGTCCACAAGTTGCATTTGGACCTAAGCGATCGCACCTTTCAACATAGCGAAGACCATGATCACCGTAACTATCATAATTGTCATACATTTTTAATTGAAGCATTTCATTTTTATATTGATTTATAAAATAGGTCCATGGCTCTAATATTCCATATTCTTTGGTCAAAACAGGTGTTTGCCTACGTGTATAGTAGGTAGGATGGCCTTCAAATTCATCTAAAAATTTCAACATTTTCTCATCAACTTTATATATTTCACCGTGGATTTCCTACTTATTGGGAAAAAATTTGAAACTTGCAAAAATATCGAATCAAAAGTATTCAATGCTCACGTGACCGGTATCAACTTTATACAATAAATATGGTATATTAAATTGTGATGCTATAACTAATGGCCATTTATCTACCGTTCGTCCGCTGCATAAAAATTTGGCTTCTCCATATCGTTTATTCAACATCACCGGATAATTTGGTTGATCTTGAATCAAAAATTGATTAATCAATTATTTTGTAAATTTAAGAAAATAAATTTGTATATAAAAAACAATGATACTTTTTTTCAATGTTCCATAAACAAAAACAAGATATTCTCCATTGTTTGACTTGAATGTTTGCTCCATGATTGTTGTGATTGATGATAAATTTAATGATAATTTAACCATTTTGGGTGATTTGATAATCGCATCCGTAGTATATGGATGGCAATTTTCTTTTAAAATTTGAGCAGAGAAAACAAAAAACATGCATTTCTATCTCTTGTTCTCCATTTTATTTTCGACTTGAAATTTCAAATCTGATTAAAATTTTTTGATTTTCAATATTTATCTAAATTAATCAATTTTATTTTAATAAAAAATGGATGAACCATCATCATCATCAAAGGTAAACATGTCTTTAGATGACATAATACGTATGGATCATATTCGTGTACCGAAGAGAATTAATAATCAAAATCCAAACAATAAACGTATGAATGGTTTCACTAACAATATGAATAAAAATAGAAATCGAAATTATAATAATTTTCGATATAATCGTAATCAACGTTTCAATAATAATAATTATAAAAATAATCGGTCGTTTCGTAATAATAATAATGATAATAGGAATAATCGTTATAATTTTCCGAAACCACATCAAATCAATAATAATAATCATAAATATCGAACTACAAAATTATTCATATCGAATTTAGCACCAACAGTCAATACAGAAGATTTATATGAATTATTTTCAACATATGGTAATTTGACTCATGCATTTTTACATCATGATCAATATGGCGTTAATCTTGGAACTGGTGAAGTTGAATTTGAATGTCGTGAAGATGCGATTGCTGCTCGTAATAAATTGAATGGTGTACCATTGGATAGTAAACCATTGAATATTGTCATATTGAATGATAATAATGATGATAATGAATTATTAAACTTCAAATCATCAGTTTCTAGACGCTCAACTAATAATCGCCAACGATTTAATAATAATAATAATAATAATAATGCTAATAATAACGACAATAATCGTAAAAAAGAAAATGTATCAGCTGAAGATTTAGACCGTGAATTGGATGAATGGCGTATGAAATCAGCTGCTATGAAAAATAACCAAACAAACATTGATGAAGATAATTGTGAAATGATGGATCAATGAAAAATGAAACCAAATTAACAAAACTATCTAATACAATTGAATTCAATGATTCTTGTATAAAATGAGAAATATTTCATTTAATAACATTTTTATTTGTACATTCATATTCATATCTTGAATAAAATATTTCTTTAGTATTTAAGTTAATTTCTTGGAGCATATTTGATTCTCGTTACTAATCTTGATTAAATTTCATTCTAATTGATGGCGCCATTTTTATTCCAAATCAAACTTTGTTTACTTTTATAATCAGATGTATCTTATTCATGTTTTTGACATTCAAACTCGTGTTTTTTGGATTGAATTTCAGTATTAATTTTCTCAATTCATTAATTATTAAATTTATCAGTATATATGGATAAATTAGATGAATATCTAGATGTGGCTATTGAATTAGCAAAAAAAGCTGGTGCAATGATTATTGAATCTCATCGTGATGGCGAATTCAAAATTGGCACAAAGACAAGTGTTAGAGATTTGGTCACCGAAATCGATTTAAAAATTGAACGATTTATTTTCGATTCATTAAAGCAACGTTATCCCGATCATCGATTCATCGGTGAAGAAAGTGCTGCTAATTCATCCGATGATAATAGCGAAAAGTTAACGACCGATGAACCAACATGGATTGTAGATCCAATTGATGGTACAATGAATTTCGCACATTTTTCACCATGGTGTTCCGTATCGATTGGTTTAGCAATTAATCAGAAATTAGTATTAGGCGTAATCAATTGTCCGCATTTGAATCGAACCTATAGTGCAAAAATAAATGGTGGTGCATTTTGTAATGGTCAGCCAATACATGTATCATCTACAGATGATGTTGAAAAATCATTGGTTCAGACTGATTTGCCCATTAGTCTGCCAGAAAGTTCGAAGCATCATAAAACCTTCAGAAACATATTCGATAATATTTATTGGAAATGTCAAGGATATCGTCGTGTAGGATCATGTTGCGTAAGTCTTTGTTTATTAGCTGAAGGATCAGCCGATGTTTATTTTATGAAAGGTATCAAAATATGGGATATGGCTGCCGGTTATGTAATTGTCACTGAAGCCGGTGGATATGTTTGCGACTTACATGGCAATGATTTTGATCCAAATAATGGTAGTTTATTGGCTGCTAGTAATAAAATATTAGCTTCAAAAATTTCAAATTTAATAAGTGATTCTAAACGATGAAAATTTTAAAATGTCAATTTAAAAAAAAATCAATTTTAATTTTTGAAATTTCATAATTTGAACAAATTTGATTTTCACTATTTCTTCCCCGCAGAAGTAAAGTTTCAATTCAATTTTAAATTTTAAATTATCAATTTAAATTATATGTCATACTTTCCTTTTTAATTCGTTTTGATTTCACAAACCATTTGATTGGATTTTTTTTATTGTTTTTCAATTAATATCATTATTTGAAAAAGAAAAAAATTAAAATCAAATTTGGGCTGTTCATTCGTAAAACGAAAAATCTGGGATCAAATTTGGAACTAAGTCCCCAAGGATGTGTTTGATTTTGATTTCAATATAAATTTATTTTCAGTTAAAAATTTAAAAATTTTATTCCGTTTTTTACATACACAATTGAACAATTATTATACAAATAGGATAATAACATTTTTACATGAGCGTGTTTGTGTGTGCGTGAGTGTCATAAATGATATGGGAAAGAAAAGAGTTTGATATTCAATTGGATTTTGTGTTTGATTTGATTTCCATAAGATAAATGTTGAATGAATTTTTGCGTATTTTTCCGGGAATTCGGTATGATTTATTCAGCGAGGCGAAATTTTGAGATGATTTTTTGAAAAAAAGACAAATTTCGATTATCTTCTTGATGGATGTATAATGCTATATTTTATGGGTGGATATGCTTCAATTTTCATTGATGTTGATTGCTTTATGATGATTATGATTAGCATTATCTTGATTATCAGTATCATTATTATCAATATTGCAATTATTATTATTAGTATTAAGAAAAATCATTTCAATTTTCTTGGTACCATTATCATCATCATCATCATCTTCATCGTATTCATCATCATCATAATCATCCTCGTAATCATCACATTCATCACCATAATACTTTTGTTTATTTGAATGATGAAGTCTCTGTTGCAGTTGTTGTTGTTGTAATTGATAATTGATATTATCTATATTATTATTACTATCATGGATTTTATTATTATTAAATCTTTTATTATTATCATTAATATTGTCATCAATTTCATCATCTTTATTATAATGTCTATGATGCCTTAAATGATGTCGATTATGATTATGATGATGATGATGATGATGGAGATAATTACGACGATAGTTTTTACAACAACAATATGAACAACAAAAACAGCAGTAGCCATATTTGATCATGAATTTTTTAATCATATATTTAACATCTGCCTAAATCAAAATAAAAATCAAAAGTTGTAGTGAAAGTCTTGATTTATATGATCATTATTTCAATTAACTTAATGTTATTGAAATAATCGTACTAACTTTGAAATTATCGCTCATAAATGAATAGATTATTGGATTCACAAATGAATGCGCCATCGATAACCAATGTGATGATAGAACAATAACTAGATATTTAGGACTAGACGCATCATTACCAATGAAATTTAATAATAAATCTTTATTAAAAACACGTATTAAATGAAATAAATGTGATGGAAACCAACAAATAGCGAATAGTGCAACGATCGTAATTAACATTTTAATCACCTATGATAATTGTTGAAAAAGAATTCATTATAAACAAAAACCAATCATGCTTAAGAAAAAGCTAGAACTTAAAGAACTATACCTTTCGTTTTGCTTGATATTGAGCATTATCTCTCGTGATATTAGCATTTCCAGGCGCACAATGATACCATAATTTAAAGCAAATCGAGCCATAAAAATAAATTAAACATGTTAATGGTATAGCAAATGCAGATAAAAATATTCCAATCGTATATATTTGTTCATCTTTTTGGGTTGTCCAGGTTTCATGACAATCATAATATGTGATATTATTTACAATAAATGTATCAACATTTGAATAAAACCAAATTATCATGCCTAAACATCCACTAATTAACCATGTTAATATTACAATTATGATCGGTGCAAATGATTTCGTCCAAAAATTGATTATAAATGGTTTCATGATGGCAATATACCTGCATACATTAAGGTAAAATGGAATATTAACAAAATGAAAGAATTTAAATTTGAAACCTCAAAAAAAAAATTCATAATAAATGTCATTTTTCCGGTAGTTAAATGAATGAATCAGACAAGAAATGAATTGAAATGAAATAAAGTTTTGAAATATAGTATTCCAAAGGCAAACTGTTTAAACATTTATTTATTTATGTACATTTTTGACATTAAAATCATTATCTTCATGATCTTGATCATCATCATCCTCATCCTCACAAAATAAATAATGATCATGATGAAAGTCCCTTGATGTTTCAAGTCAAGAAAAGAATTTTTAATATCAAATGATATTATTTATTTATTCATTTTTCTGGTTTTAACAATAATAACGATTGTAACTAAAACACGAATGTGAAAAGAACAAAGAATGTCATTCGATCATATCATTTGTTATTATGTTTCAAATAGATTTATATAATTTTTTTTTTATTATAATCTAAATGAACATATTTTATTACTATTTAATAGTTGATCTTCATGCTGGCTACTGCTATGATATCAAAATTCGAATGATACTTTCCCAATTTTATTGGAAAATAATGTATAATAAAAATATTCGACAAATAAAAATAATTGCAAAATTATAATGGCCATAATAACAGTAATAATAATAATAATAATAATTACCTATCAATACCAATTGTTGTTAATGTATAAATTGATACGAATACGGATACAATTTGTGTTGATTGTATAAATGGACATAATGGTGGATAAAATATCCAACGACCCATTATAAAATGTGTATAAGTGAATGGTATAGAAAATATTGACATTAATATATCGGATAATGATAAATTAATCAGAAACAAACGTAAATCACGTGAACTACGTTTGCCTTTAATTAATACGACTATTGATAATAAATTTCCAAACAATGCTAATGCAGCTGTTATACTGTATAATATTATTAAAAAAATTTGTAAATTTTTCGAACCAATTTCAAAATTTTCAATAGTAGTATTTGTATCCATAAAAACATCACTTGGTGGTTGGTGTTGTTGTTGCTGCTGATGATACTGTAATAGACTTTTTGGCTGATTATATTGATGATGATGATCATTGTGATCCATTAAGCTCGTTGAATTTTCATTCAAAATGAAATGATTCTTTTGAAACGACATTTTGAATTTATAAAAATTTTATATTTTTTCGGTATTATATTTGAAATTCATCAGATTATTTGTCAAAGAAAATATAAGAATCAAATCTAAAAGATAATTTGAGCGGAAAAAAAGTAATAAGAAAAATTAGAGAGAAATTTGAAAAGAAAATATTAGAATTTGAAAATTGAAACTCAAATTGAAATTGGAATTGAAAATTCTCATTGAAAAAAAGATTCATTTTTCCTTATTATTATTAATATCATTACAAATAATAAAAGATGCGGAAAAAATTTTCTTTTGAATTCAGCTGGTCGACAAAAAATATTCTTTAATTTAAATGATGAATAGAAAATGATTGGATTGAAGATGATGATGATGATGATATGCATCCGTTATGATATCTACACATTACTAATAATAAATCTCATATGACTTTTGAATTTTTCCACCTCGCTGAACAAATAATTGATCAATTTCCTCGCATTTTATGATTGATTTCGAAATTAGGAATCGAAATTATGATCGCAATTATTCAACAAACTAACTGGTTATGTGTTTTCATTTTGATTTTGATTATTTCTCATTATCCATTCATTATTCACTCACTTTTTACGCGTGGATTCTATTTTTAAAATTGATATATTTGAATTTGGAAGTAAAAAGAAAAACACTTGGAAATCATTAAATTTTCTCTTGTTTGGTTCCATTTCATTACTATAGTTAGGTGAATTTACAATTTAACAATAGAAAAATAATACAAAATAAATGACAATGTGAATTTTTTTTTATTTGAATTCTTATTCTTTTTTTTCGATTCAGTCTCAAACCGTCAACAAAATCAGAGAAAATGAGATGATATGCGAAACACCAACAGCGAAACTAAATAAATACGAAATTAGAAAAAAAAAGAAAAGAAAAATCCATGATCAAATATAAAATATTGGATGTATATTTTAATGCATAAATTTCTTTTATTTGTAATCGAGAATATAATAATAATAATCTCAATGGTAAATTATATTTTTTCTGCACTATCTAAATTTTACATTTCTTATCATTGTAATTATTAGTATTATTATTATTAGGTATTTGGTATTCCTAACACAAATTTCACGAAATTACATCCAAAAATTGAAAGAAATTGTGAAAGACTCTTGAGTATAGAATCTTGCAGAGTGCCTTCTTACCCTAATGAGAAAATGAATTGAATATCACCAAGGAAAACCTGAAAAAAATGGAAAATAGAAAAGGAAAAAAATCTAAAATATATTTTCAATTGTTTTCTTTCTAAGCAAAATGACAGATAAATTACTGAAATTGGCATTTTTTCATCTTCTCGGTGGTGACACAAATTTCTTGCAAAACACCATGTGTTGTATTTAATGGTTTTAACGGAAAACTTAAATGAAAAAAAAAATCTAAAAATTTAATTGCCATCTCAGATGTTTGACAAAATTATAAATTTTTCTTATATTTTTTGCATTCATTCATTCATTATTATTTCAGCACAATTATAATTTGAATCCTTTGCTTGATGACGATGACATTAAATATGAGAAAATGCACACGTAAAAAACAAACAATAAATCGCATAATAATGATCAGTGAATGTGGAAATTTCAAGATGGAAGTTTATATTTTCCTGCATATATGGAAACTGGAACAGGAATTTTCTCTGAAATACTTGATAATGTTTTTGACAAATAAGAATCATAATAAGAAACATTGGTGAAAATATTTCATGATAATTCATACAATATTCATGGCAAAAATAAAATGAAACACTTACCACCACCTTTTCAAGTTGATATTTGAATGATGTTTTCGTTTATTTGCTGATATAATTTTGAATATGAATTGTATCTATATTATTATTTGAATCGGATTTTTTATTCATTTATATTTATTATTTATTCATCAATTTTTTGCATCACAAGAGCATCAAATCAAAATGATGATGATTTCGAGAAAATAGAAAAATTCATCATCGATTCACAATTATACAAATAATAAATATAAATATCATTTTCAAGCATATAATCATTTCATATATTTTCTTTCATACAAAAGCATTTGAGATTATAATTACCACTAGAAATGGAAAAAAAATAGAGACAAATAATTCAGCAAATATGAATGGAATTTGATAAGGAGAATTTTCATTCATTTGCCATAAGAATTGGCAACTTAATAACAAAATTTTTAACAATAAAAGAAGATAATAATTACAATAATAATAATAATGAATCAATCGTTCAAAAATGAACCAGAAATTCAATGCAATAAAATATGAAAATCAATAAATAAAAATCAATATTTGATTGAATAATTAATATTACATCTTTTTTTGGTCTTTAGCTTTGAATTTGTATGAACATTATTGATCATATTTAGTTATTATTATTATTATTATTAATGAATGATAAAAAATATTAGTATTAAAAACGATTCATAATGTCATAGGATTGGTATTTTTTCATCTATTTTTGATCCATTCTTTTGCTGTCTGTTTTGAAATTGAATGAAACATAAAAAAGAAAAATCTTGTTTTTCCTATCATTTGCTTTCATTTCTTCGTTTCATTTCATTAAAACATTCATTCATTCATTCGAAAATTGTACATCAATCGTATTATATTATTATATAATATTCGTTCAATGAGGAAAAATATTTTTTTTTGAAAATCACATGCTCTGTAACGAGATGTGCTTTTGTACGAATATGGTGTGTTACAAACACAAATGATCTTTGAATTTTTTTCATTCTTTCTTCTTTTTTTTACTGAATTCAATGAAATGACTGTATTTGAAAAACCATAATAGAATAATATGACAGCATTAAAGTAAAATGATAAAATGAAATAAAATAGAAAATAATTTGTTTTCATGAAAAGAAAAAAATTTACCCAACATAATCTGATTTAGAGTCGTCGCTGTTTGATTTCTTGAAAGTTTAATATAAGAATATTTTATATTTTTTTGATCGATTGACAATAAAAATTTGATTGATTGATTGAATAATAATTTTTTATTAGGGAATTTATTTGTTTATTTTATTCAATTTTTTTCAAGAAAAATTCATTTTAATCAGAATTATTGAATAAAATTTTCAGCTCTTTTTTTTGTGTTTGATTTATGCTCTTTAGATTCTTAGATGAATAATTCTTCGAACATGATTTGTCAGAAAAATGTCGATGTTTCAATATCATTATCATTATCAATATTAGTATTGTCAATAATTAAATTCTTATCATTTTTAATGATCAAAGGCGATGAAATGATTGATTGTGGATGATTGTTGTTTTTTTGTTGCCGTTGATGGCGTCCAACTATCAATAATAACATCATTAATAAATACCAAAAAAAATGCTGCTGACAATGAGGTTGCTGCTGTTGTTGTATTCTTCGCTGACTTCTATCATTATTTTCTATAGTGATACGAGGGTGAAAAAATAGATAAATTAATAAATAAGAAAAAAATGAATCGATAAATAATGATAAATATAATTTAATAAATCTTAAGATCGTCAAAGTGGAATAAGATGGGAAAACAATTGAAAAGTATTGAAAAAAATGAAAATATACCATTTATAATTATTTTTTGTTCATCATTTTGATTAATGATCTTGTCATTTTTACCAATATTTTTCATAATTTTTATTTGATTATCATTATCACGATTTCGATCATCGTTATCATCATTATTATAACTATCATAATTTTTATCAAGATTATGATAACTATGCTCAGCTATTGTATTGATTTTATCTCTTCTATCATTATGAATTTTACAAAATTGTTGATTATGATGTTGGTTAGAATTTACATACATTTTCTCTTGTTGTTTTTGCTGTTGCTGCTGTTTTAATCGAATATTTTTCAAAAATTTCGATTTCGATGATTTCATTTCGGTCAATTCGAGAACTATTGTTTCATTATTATCATAAATGTTTCGATTCTTATAACTGCTAAAATTTTCATCACCATCATTATTAATATTTTGATTTCCATTTTTACCACCATCTTTATTATCATTTTCATTTACAAATGTACTACGACGTGAATAATTATTTGGATGATTATGATTATATCTTTGTCTATAACGGCGGCCATATTCAATGTAATTATCATCATTATCATCATTATTATTATTATTATAATTATAATGTAATATATTTGTACGATATAAAAATTCATGAAATAAATCATTAAGATCAGCCTAAAATCAATTAAAAGTAGGAGAAAGAAAAGATATATGGATAATATAAATAAAGATTGATTATAGTATAAATCAAATGAAATTTAATATCAAGTCTTTGATATTGATGAAATTAAAATATCGAATTTTTTTTTCGGTGCTGTCGATTTCTAGCCTAAGTGCAATCAATTTTAATTTTTTTTTTTTTTGAATTTAATTATCTGATTTAGAGACAAAACCAAATAAAAAAATTAATTAATAACAAAAATGAGTTTTGATGGATAAAAGTTGACTAGAGTATTGTCAGAAGAAAACAAAGCAATTAATAACAAGTGAACAAACAAAAAATCATTTGAAATAAATTTTCATTAGAGATTTTGAAAATAATTAAAAGAAAGAATGAAATTAAAATAATTATTCATTTTTGCTGTTGGGCTGTTTTGATACATTTGGATAATCAAAATTGATATCAAATAATATATTTTATCAATTTGTTTTATCCATTTGTACGAATTTCTCTATGCTTATGGGAGGTAATAATAGAATAATTTATCTATTTATCTATTTATATATTTATATACGTAATCGTCTAAAATGTCTAATATTTGATATTTTATCTACAATTTTTCACCAAAATTTAATTTAATCGATGATGAATAGATTGCTAAGCTTCATGTAATTTCT
This sequence comes from Psoroptes ovis, assembly GCA_002943765.1. Taxonomy (NCBI): domain Eukaryota; kingdom Metazoa; phylum Arthropoda; class Arachnida; order Sarcoptiformes; family Psoroptidae; genus Psoroptes; species Psoroptes ovis. The sequence continues at coordinate 328,913 of PQWQ01000013.1, read as the reverse complement.
TTCTTCATTTTTCATTTTATTAAATACGATTTTTTTCAATTATATTTTTTCATGTGAAAAAATAATAAATCGAATGAAATGAAAAATTTGATAAAAAATAATGATAACAATAATATAATGATTAATATAATATAAATGTACTTACACGAAAATTTTCGCTCATAAAACAATAGATAATCGGATTGACAAATGAATTTGCCATCGAAAACCAATGTGCAGTGAATGTTATCGTAACATAGATAGTAAAACCGATTTGTGAATTGTAAAAATTTATCATTAAATCACGTGCAAAATATATGAACAAATCTAATATTTTGTTATGGGAATCAAACGATTGGAAAAGAAGAAAATTACATTGAAAAAATGTTAATTTATTTATTCATTCATTCATTATTTTTATTCCAAATAATTTATGTGAAATGACTGATAAAAAACAAACATAACATTATCAAGTTGAAACACAAAAATTAATTAAATCAAGAAGAACTAAAACTAAATTAAACTTTTTCAAATGCCTATGTTGTTTATCATTCGTTTTCGATTATTGAAATTCTTATTGAATCTACATGCACAAGGTTTTGCATTTCATTTTCGATTTGAAATATGAGTGCTTGTTTGTCTGTGTTTGTTTATTTATAATAGCGTAAATTCATTTATTTGTTTATTTATCGATATTGGATAGAATCAAAAGAAAAACAACTATAAATATTCGGCTAAAAAACAAAAAAAAACTAATGTCAAAATGATAATATTATAGAATGATAATCGAATCCATTAATCATCATAGGTTTTTTTCTCACTCCTAATTCAAGCGAAATGTTTTCAAAAATATATTATCCATTGGCAAGTGGCGAAACGTGACGTGAAAAAATATATTTCACCGAAAAAAAATAAATAAAGGTTTTCTTCACTGCAATATTTCTCTTTCAATTTATTACTATATTTCTTCTTTTTAAAATTCTTTGAATGAATTTTTCGCAAAAACAGAAAAATCTATTAATAGAATTTAATCCAAGAAAATCTTTTTCAAAAATGTTTTTTCTTCACTGGATCAAATTCAGCAGTGTGAAAATATGAAAAAAAATTGCAAAATATTTTTCAAACATATTTTCATTCACAATGGCTTCGATCATATCATATTTCTGAAAAAATCATTCAAATTCTTTAAAATTCAGATAGACAACGAAGATAATTGAATTTGAATTGAATTAAAACGAGAAATTTGATAAATTCAATTGAAACAAATTTTAACAGTGATCTAAATGGGCCTAAAAAAGTACAGCTTTGATTCAGTCATACATGTAATTGAATCAATGCAGAGCAATCAAAAACTAAGCAAAAAAGCGACAATTCAATTAAAAATATATTGAAAATTCATTCCATTTTAATTTGATTCATTTTATTTAGTCATTTATTCAAATTTATTTAATTTATTTTTTTTAAAAACTATTTTTGATATAAAAATGGCATTTGAATTTGGGTAAATTGAAAATAATTTTGAAAAAAGTCGACAAAAATTGAACAAAAAAAATCGTTCAAAATATTTTACGTTTAGGAATTCTGAGAAATTGAAAATTAAAATATAAAGTAAACAAACAAACATGCAAAAAATTATGAATGAATGAGATGCTTGACTTGAATTTAACATTTTTTTAACGTCAAAATATTGCTGTTGTTGATCACAACATATATATTGATGGATGAATATAAGTAAATAAAAAAGAGATAAAATTCAAACCTCGACTTTTCTCATAGAATAGACAATTCATGGACTTTCAATCTTCAAAAATTTCCAACAAAAAAAAAATTCATTTGTAATCATTTCTTGCTAATATACTAAGGTTTTACTATTTAATTTCACATTCGTTCACAGATCATTAAAGAGAATGCTTATGATTTTGTCATTGTTTCAATGTTCCACTGTTTGTTCTGCTTTTTTCAGTGAACAATCAATTTTGTCTTTTGTTTCAAGCTTTTTTTTTGAAACAGAAACTTGATTATTTACAATTGTCTCTTTTTTTTGTATTGGTCTATCAACTCTATCAATTCTCTTCGGGCTGTTTCATTACTTTTCTTCTGAGTAACTGAACGATTCGGAGAAAAAAGTCAAATTCTTGGTTTAAAAGTTTCAAATTAGAAATTTCTCTATTTCGCTTTTGCTGATAAGAATGAAAAGAAAAGATTGATCATTTTCATTTCCATCATCAGTCCATTCCGATTTCATTCAAACATTTCAAAACATTAATTATCTTTTAATTTAAATCATTTAGTTTCATTCATGTGCACTGATATATCTGAGGTAATTTTTCTTTTTAATTTATCCTTCTTCTTCACCAAATAATTCCAAGAATTTATTTTGATTTATTCATAGTGGATACATGTGTTTAAAAGTCCTAGCTGAGATCGACAGAGTCGCAATTGCAAGTTTTCTAATGAAAAAATATCATTTGAATGAATGGCTGGATGAATGACTGCTGTTAATGATTAGTGTTTGCTATTATTATTGTTATAATTATGTGTCGAATAGTATATAAATGAAAATCAATATAAATAAATCAATAAATGATGATGATATTGATTATTATTATCATTGTTGTATTGTATAATATTTAATTTCAAATATTTTTCAAATGAATCGATCAAAATGTTTGGATTTTTTTTTGCCTGTGTTCATTCTATTTGTCATTTCATTGTGAAATTTTCATTTTGAAGAAAATCAAACACTGATTTTTATTATATCATCGAATATCATCTGTGTAATCAATGATTGAATTCGATTTCTTTTTCTATTTTCTTTTTATTTCAACTTCTGTCAAATGCAAAAAATGATCACAAATAAAAGCAAAAGTTAAAAGACGAAAAAACTTTTATTGTCATCATTGTTTATTTTATTAAACTTGTTTGGTTAACATAATAATAAAATCAAAATCAAATGTATGATGATGATGAACAAAATCAAATGAAAATCGAGCCAAAGAATTGAATAAGAAAATTTTGTCTAATATTTTCTGTCCTCTACTTGATATTGCTCTTTTTTTTGTTTGCTAAATTATTTGACATTTTCAACTTTAAAAATTTATTTTTGTTTTGTTTTTGAATGAAGCAATTTTTTGTTGTTTTATTGTAAAATTATATTTGCTTCTTGTATTCAAAATTAGGCCCAATATTTTGTAAGAAAACCAAATAAGAAAAAAAAGAAGTATAACAGTTGTGATCCTGTTTAATAATCCTATCATCAACTAATATTCTCAGTATAATGATTGTTTCCTGAAATTTTCATTTTCTAATGATTTGAATGAAAACTTTTCAATTTTTTCTCTCTCTCTCTTTTTCATGAATGATTATTCAAAGTTATTTAAATATTGGCTTATTTGTGATACTATTCATGAATATACGAATAGTTATTGAACATATAACATATTTAAATCAATGATTTTTCAATCATTAAGTACAAAGAAAAACTTTTTTTTCGCTTTTCTTCATTACCGGTATTATCATTAGTATAATAATCGTAATTCAATAGAATAAACTTACTTAGAATATGTAATGGAAGCCAACAAACAACAAATAATATAACGATTGTAACCAACATTTTCATAATCTAATTATGTAAATGAAAGATTTATTTATTTATAGATGTATTTTTCAACATGATGATAATGATGAATAGATCAAACTTTTTCGGAAAATTCTTTTTTCCTTAACTTAGATAAATTACAAACATACCTTTATTTTTGATGCATGTTGTGCACGATCACGTTGTATATCGACATTACCTGGCGGTGTATGGCGAAATATCTTAATACAAATTGATGCATATGTAAATGATAATATTGTTATTGGTAAGGCAAATGTTATTATGAATATGATTATGGTGAAAAATTGTGAATGTTCACTCGATATTTCTTTACAATCATAATTTGTTTCGTTAGCAATCAAAAATGGTTGAGCTTCTGTATTGTTCCATTGAAAAAGGCCAAGTAAGAAACCAAATAACCAGATGATTGTTATCGTTATCGGGACAAAAGAACGATTGAAATGTTGCGAATATAATGGATACATGATTGCCATATAACTGTTTGATGAATGAAATATAAATTGATATTGATAAGTAGATATTTCAAATGAAGATTATTATGAAGATTATGGCGTCATCTAACGGTATCATGACTGTTTATTTATCTCATTTTAGATTAAACTATCGGTTTGAATTAAAAAAAACAATAAACGCTTACCGATCAATGCCAATAGCTGTTAATGTGTAGACTGAAACAAAAACACAAATCATTTGCATTTGTTGTACAATTGGACAAAAAAATGGTGAAAATATCCAACGGCCAAACATAAAATCAGTATATGTAAATGGTATCGAAAATAATGCCATGAGAATATCGGACATTGATAAATTAATCAAAAATATTCTCAATTCTTTTGATGAACGTTTACCAAATGTTAATACACAGATTGATAATATATTACCGAATAATGCAATAGCTGCTGTTAATGTATATAAACAAATAATGATTATTTGCCAATTCTTGTCCAATAATTCTAATTCATCATATGATTTGTATACTCTTTCATTCATCGATTCATTTTCAAAATTATCACTATTATTAATCGAATTGAAATCATTCAAAGTATTCATATTAATCGTTCTATTTTCATTTAACATTGTTTTTGATAATGATAATGATGATGTCGACGTAATTGTTGCCGGCGTTGTTGTTGTAATCAATGTTTCATATGATAAAATATTTATCGATTCAGTTGTTGATGTAATCAATGATGATGATGATGATGATGGCGATGATGATGAGAACATTTCTGCAATTTGTATAGATAATTGATCGATATTATCTGATTCGTTTATAAATGAAAAGATGACCATTATAATTACGATTAAAAATGTCGAAAAATATAAAGATTGATTGATTAGTACTTCAAAATCACTAATAATACGATTCCGATTGATTATGATAATAATAATAACGATGATAATAATAATATTTTCAAACAAAATTGACATTTTCATTTGTTGTTAACATCATCAATTTTTTTTTCTTATACAAGAACATATGATCATCGAAATGCAGAATCGATAAATTTTTTTTTGTGTATTTGCTCAAAGTTCAATGTGTTCATTATTACAATTTGCATAAAATCTTGAAGAATATGAAAAAGAAAAAAATTCAAAAAATTAAATTTCTCTTGACAAATTATAAAATATAACAAAAAGCACTTCCGAATCCCATTGGAATTTTTTCAATTTCGTTTCACTTGTATTATTTTTGTCATTGTGAACACTTACAACAGACACATACACATACGCACTTAAATCCAAGTAAAAAAAACTGAGAAAAAATTGTTTAATTTGATTTCAATTGTTCAAACATCAAATTTGAAAAATTTGAAAAACTCAAAAAATCGAAATCATCTTTTTTTTCCATTCGCGATTTTGGAAGCAAAGGGTAGAAAAAATAATTCAAATCAAAATCATTTTTTTTTCTTTGAATGAAAACATACAAATGAATAATAATGATGATAATAATAAAAAGATTTTAGAATTAAGATGAATTATTTATCATTATTTACTCACTGATAACTGCTGGATTGTCCAATAAATTCATGTTTCAAATCAATGTTAAATTGTGCAAAAAAATGGGCAAAACCTTTCCGGACAACCCAAAATAAATTAGCAATCAAAATGTATGAAAATATGAAAAAGTGAATACGAGAAAAAAAATATGATTGAATGGTTGTCAAAAAATTTGCATTCATATTTATGAAAATCATTTTTTTTCGGGACTTTTCACCGAGATAAAATGGATTACAAATCATGATTATTATTATCATTATATTGCTGCTGATAATGTTCGAATTTTGCGGTAGCAAAATAATAAAACAAAAAATGAAATGACAATTTATTTTCATTATGTCAATTTATCGTTCATCATAAAAAAACAACATTACTCTGGAATAAGTAGAGAAAATGTATGAATGAAAAAAATATGTCACGCAAACATATTGAAAAAATATGCAAATATTTTTAGTAAAAATTTTTTGCAAAATTCAATGATGAAATAAACAAAAAAAAAATGAGAATTTAATGAATTAATTTTGCTTCATTTCTTTCCTAATTTGAAAGATGATTGAATTTAAATGACAGTAATGAATGTAAAATTTGAAAAAATAGAAACTAAGATTTTTAGATAATTGCTTTGCAGCGTAAAAATGGAAAAATAGTGCTGTACCTAATGAAACTAATGGAACACAAAAAAAATTTGGACAAATTCAGTGAAATTATAATTGAAATGGGCAGCTTTTCATCTTGAATGTCAATTTTATGTCAAATATTATAAGAAAAATTTGTTTATAAATAATTTATATTTCACCTGAAATTGTATTTAGCAGTTTTGTATTTGAAATTTTGACAATGGCAACCAGCAGCAACATAGAGAATTATTTTTTTGGAGAAAATTCTTCAAAATTTCACAAAAATTTTCCATAAAAAATTGAATTAAATATAAAAAAAAATATAATGAAATCCGATTATTCTAAATTCATCACAAAACAAAAAACAAAAAAATGCCTAAAAATTCTTGAAGTCAAATAAATGAACATTATAAAAATGTCGATAATAATAATAATAATAAAACTAATTTTTCAAATAAAATATTAGATTAGATGGAGTAAATGAAAAGAAATAGAAAGTGACGTTCTTGAAAAATGAAAAAAGAGAAAAATTTAATAATTAAATTAACCTTCTCCTCTCTCGCTCCAACTATCTTTTTAGAGATTTTCAAGATGTATTTCCAACAAAAAATTAATTATTAAATGTTATTATTGCCATTGAATGGAATTCAATTTTCATTTCTCTGAAATTTTCTATTTTAATTTTGTTGAATAGAAAAAAAAGAACGAAAATAAATTATTTCATATTAATTAATTAAAATATATATAAAACCAGAAGCAATTTGTTCACAGGAAAAAATGAAAATAAATAGCGACAAACAATTAATTCAAACAAACATATTCTGTGAAAAACATGAAAATATTTGGGCCATGTGAAAATTGAATTAAATTCAATTTAATTGTACTAAAATCTAATGAAAAAAAATAATAATAAACATAATAATAAAAACAAATAATTCAAAAAATAATAATAACAATCATTATTATCGTCATCGTCATCATCATCAATATTATTATTATTATCATCAGTATCATCGACTGGTAATCAATGATAATCTACATAAATTCCATCAGTAAAATGTAGTAAAAAAAATGATTTTGAATTATGGAATAACGAATGTTTTTTATTTATTTTTAGTACACGCAACAAATTCAAATATCGTTGGTATGTTGTTCATCACTACGACTATTATCATCATGATTATTTTGCATTCAAGCATTTATTTCAAGCATCTATTCATAAGCATCCATCCATTTAGTTAGTCAGTCAGTCAGTGATTCAAATGTACATCCATTAAAAATTCATGCACTTGAAGAATGGAGAAAAAAATGAAGAATTTCTGATTTCTTTTTTCTTTCACTTTTCACTGGTATTTTTGGTACTAATGATGATGACAATGACGATGATGATCTTGATATATTTTCCAAACATTCACATAGAATATATTGTTATTTGAGCAAAAACTTAATATAATTTCAATTCATATTTTGTTTCAATTCCTTTCTAATATTGCTCTATTTTCATTACTTCATCAATCTTTTTCAGGAATCAATCTCATTGAAAAAAAAATGAATATTGTTTTTTCTTTTTTTTTTATTTTTCCATTATTTCTTGATTCTCATTTCTATTTCTGGTGATCTATAGCAATAATGAATTGTTATTTATTCAATTGAATTTTTTCATTATTATCATCATCATTATTATTCCATTTTTTTTTATTTCTCTGAATTTGATCATTTTCATATTTCATTTTTTATGCCCATATTTATATACAAATATCAATGAAATTTGAATGAATAATTGAATGAATGAATTTTCAACTCTGTATTTTTAATATCAATGATATTATTATTACTATTATAATCAATATTGAAAATATTACTTTTATCATTACTATGATGATGATCATCATGAAATCATCAACAGCTAAAATCATAATGATGATGATTATGATGATCATAATGCAAACTGATGAATGGTTGAATGGTTAGATTTTGATTTGTAATAAAATAAAATGATTATTTTTTGATTTTGAGTTTCATATTGTTTTTCATATTTATAATCATTCATAACAAATTGAGAATATGAAATTCTATGGTTCAATTAGCGTGGATTTTTATCTAAAGAAAGATGAATTTCATTCTATTATGTTTCGTATGTCCATTTTTTACTTGTTCAGATCTAAATTCTCATTTTTTTTAATACAAAATGATTGAAACATTAATCATTTTGATTCTAGAAAAAAATTTGAAAAGAAATTGCTGAATTGTGAACGGATAAATATTAGTGAAAAGATGTTCGAATGATATTTAAGGACAAACAGATATTTTGATCAAATATTTTGATAATAAATTTATCTGATTATTATTTATTTATCTATTTTTTTCTGAAAATAAATAAAATTACAATTATTTGTCAAAGAATCATTGATCCAAGAAATATAAAATCTGATTTAACTTTGATTCTTCACTAAATCATTCGATATCTGATTTTAATCTAAATTTAGACACAGAAATCAGAGCAAAAAAATTCAGAATCAAGTAAGAACACATGATTTTTGTCGAATAGAGAAGAATTATGGAATTAATGTGAGACAAAAATACAAATACCAAGTGAATCAATCAATCAATCATCGTTTACTTTTTACATTTAATATTGTTGATACGCGTTTGTTGTTGTTTCATGATAATAAACACAAATAATGATTCGAGAAAAAAATGTTGAACCAAAGAAAAAACCAGCAAAATAACATGAAATAATGTAAATTAATGATCAAACAACAAAAAACAAACAAATAAACAATCATAATAATAATAATAATGCAAAAACCAAAAAGAAAAATGTTGATTCAATTTTTTAATATTATTATTATTATTAATTATCTTCTAATTATAATGCGTTGCATTTTTGTTGTTGTTTGTTGTTGTCAATTTTACGCCCAAATCATTTCAATTTGATTTTTTTCTATTTTTTAGCATTGAATTCTATTTCTGATTGAAGATTACCGAGAATGAATCATTGAAAAAGAAAATGAAAAACAATCAAATTTAATTAGATTTTTGTATCAAACATACAAAGAAAAACGGAAAATTTCATAAGAAAGAATCGAAAAAAATAATGAAAAATAATTGAAAAATGATCGATTATTGGATGATTGATAGAAAAGGAAGGGAGAGAGAGAAAGAAGAAAAAAACATGAAATAAAATCATAAAATTGGATAATAAATTGTTGTTATGAATTGGGAAAAAAAACCCAATCTCTTTTATATCTTTCATTATTACTTTAAATGAAACATGAAAAGATATAAATCATATTTCATATATATCCTAATAATAACATATCGGCATGAAGCAAAAAAAAAAAAAACATGAGAAAAAATATAAAAGTGAATGAAAGGCAGAGAAAAAGAGAATCAAATTTCAATTTCCAATTTTAATCAATGTGAAAAAAAACTACAAACTCAAACAATTTAGGATTGTTTTTTTTTGTAGATCAAAATGGAATAATAATAATAAAAAATACAAACAATCATTATGATTTATTGAAAAATATATATGTATCGATTTAAATTTCGGCAATAATAATAATAATAATGAAGGAAAAAAGAGAAGAAAAAATTTCGCATCTTTTTCTTTTATGATGGCGACCGATAATAAAAAAAATTCGAGATGAAAATCTATCATTGATATTCTTATTAAGAGAAAAAATAGAAGTATAGATTGTATTTTTTTTTTTTTTTTTTTTTTTTTTTTTTTTGTCTTTGACAAACAATATTTACATATGAAAATATGATCATTTCTTTAAGAAAAACGATGAAAATTGCAATATAATCGAAAAAAAATGTCAACATTCATCAATCATTTTTTCTATTTATTTATTTTTTTTTTTTTTAAATTTGAATGATTGAATTTGAATAATTCAAAAAAATTGAATAAAATAGACAAAATTTAAAATATGAAATTGGAAAAAGTTGACTTTGTTTAATCTTAGTGTCACTTATGACATAATATATAATAACTTTTAACACAAAACACTAAGAATGAAATTTGAAAAAAAACAATTGATTGGAGCCTGAAAACATAACTGACACATTAATTGATCATCATGAACATGGTACACAGTCGATTTCAGAATTGTTAAATAAAATAATAACGAAATAATTGGATATCAAGTTTTCATCGTCATTTTCATCATGTAATTCTGGGGGATCAAAATATTTTTGCTCCAACTTTTTTATTAAGATCATATATTTAATTCTGATTATTTTTTATATTATTTGTCTAAAAAAATAATAAACTTACTTATAAAGTTTGTTTTGGTTTTATTTTTTTCAAAATTGATTAGTTTCGTTTTGTTTTCAATGTTCTATGCTTTGTTTTGTTTCAAATTAAATTTTAAATCAGTTTTTTTTTTGTTTTTTAACAAATTGAAGCATTTTTTTGTTTGTTTTAGCTTTTTATTGTTTTTTATACCAAACTTACCCATTCACTGTTGAATTACTTTTTGGATTATTAATGAAGAAATAATAAAGAACATATACCAAGAAAAAAAAACTTTTATTGTAACTTTTGTTTGAAATTGAATGAAACAATACAATTATTGACTTATTTTTTTCTTTCGCTAATTTTTCTTTATTTTATCTCATTGAATCGAAAAATTTATATTGAAAAATAAACCCAGAAAATAATTGAATTTAAACACTTTTGTTTCACATTTTTTTGTTTTCAATTTCGAATTTGATTTCACAATATAAAATGAATTGGATAAATTTTTCAGCTGAAATTTCTAATTCAGAGAAATTTGATCAAAAAACAAAACTTTATTTCGTTTGTTTAATTTATTATTTTTTTTCAAAAATCAAATAAATTAAATTGAAAAAAAAATTGTCACAAAAATCAATTTGTTTTTTAGCAGAATCAATTCTTGAAAACAAAATCAATCAAAAAATCGATCAATTTTCTTGACTATTGAGAAACAGATTTTTGACACAATTCTGAGATTTATGGTCGCTTGATCGATATGGAAATAATAAATATTTGCCAATAAATAACTGCTAAATGGCAAATGTTAGAATAAACAAACACAAATGAATCGTTAATCATTATTTATTTCATCCAAGTATTTTACAGGTTGAATCATTTGTTTCAAAGAAAATACGAGAAAAAATTGAAAAATCAATTATAATCAATGATGCTTTCAAGTGTGCAAATATTGAAGAAAAAAAATCAATAATAAACACACATGAAATTTCAGTCTTTTCAATTTCATTTTTCCATTTTATTTGAATTTTTTTTGGCAAAGTGTTTATTCACTCTTTTGATGTTTATTAAATTTGGCGGTTTTCAGTGAATATCAAAATGAAAACTATAGAAAAAACAAACAAATAAGTGAAAAAATGGATGAATTCACATTAATTCAATCATTGATTTTGATATGAATCAATAGATTCCAAATAAAAAAAGAAATAAGAGAAGATATCACAGCATGAATCAGAAATTGAAAAGAAGAACAAATAACAAATATATTTGTTGAAACATATTAAAATTAAAAAAAATCATCTGAAATGAAATGAAATATAAACTCGTAATATTTTCGTTAAAAACATCAAGATTCTTAAATTTATTAACGGAATTTGCTTATTTGTGATCAAAAATCATTTTAAAGAATATTTTCCATATATTAAATAAACATAAATAGAGACAGACACACACAAACACAAACACACTTAAAAATTGATACAAGATGAATGAATGAATATTGTTACAAATAAGATCATATTTGTTGAATCATGAATCACACTCACACATCATTTGATGCAATGTGCAGTATTTGAATTATCATTTTCAACATTTTTTGCCTCCTTGTTTTGTTGTAAAATGTTTTTTTAAAGCTATTTTTCGCTTGTGTGTACCACAAACAAATTCACCAAATGATGATCCAGCACACGCACAGACACATACACACACATACACATTCACATTGACATGCTCACAATCCAGAGCAGAAATAATATCTTCGGATTTCAAATAAATTGTTTTTGGTTTTTTCTCCGATCTTTGTGTGTTTTATTATTGGTATAAGCTTCTGTAATGGTATTCTATGCAATTGTTTTGTTGTCTTTAACCATTTTTCATCGGTAAATATTGTTGTTGTTGTAGCTTGTCAAATGCTGTACGATGCGTGTGATGTGTGATGTAATTATCATTATTATTGGTAAATGTGATGCAATTTATTTATCATTCTCTCACTTATACCTTATGCATGTATGTTAAGCTGGTGAAAAAAAATTTGTAACAAGTGTAATCATGTTGTTGTTCGTTGTCATTATCGATGTTGTTGTTTGTTTATTTATTTATTTTTTTTCGATTTTTTCAAATATTTTTTCTATTAGCTACCATTAATACCATAAAATACGATGAAAGTAATATCAAGACATATACTAAATAAATAAAGAATTGATTAAATAAACAAATTTATAAATAAATAAATGATCATATAAACAAATAAATGAATGAATGATATTTGAACAATTTTCACAAAAAATATATGAATGCAATAATTTAATTTGCCATAATTTTTTGGATTAAATGCTATTTATTAAGTAAAGAATTTATTTATTACCAGTGAAATATGTTAGAATAAATAAATGAAATTCTTGATAATAAAATTATCATTAAATTTATCATGATTTTTTTTCATTGCTCATTGCAAAAATAAGATGTCTTGACGATGATAAAAAAGTTGAAAATATAAGAAAAAAGCAGGAAGGAAACAGGAAAAATGAAGAGAAAATAGTGAGAATTTTATTAGTTGAAAATTGTTGACATTCCAATATCATGTGAAAATTGTTTAAAGTGTAGAATGTCATAGTGAGGACGACATTCTTATGTTCAATCCCATATCATCATAGATCATCATGATAATTGATCGATGGTCATTCGAAAAATATCATTAATAATTGATTAATTTATGATTGATTGATGATTCAATGAATGATGATAGTTTTCAACTTTTAATTTCTAATCGAAGATTGCTCTATTTTCTAATGATTTTTATTCATAAAAAATCTATAATCAATAAATTTTAGCCTTGAATAAATGTAAATTAAATGTGAATTATATTTAATGAATTATTAATATTATTTACTATCATTCGAATTGCATCATTCGATTCATTCGTAATCGAATTCGTATTTAAATTTAGATTAATGATAGATGGAAAAAATATCTAATGATCAAAATAAATATTTGAATATTTTCTAAATTTTCTTTAACCTTTCCTTTTTCTCCATTACATTAATCATCATTGATATTGCCAATATAATAACATTATTATCATCATTATTATTCATCGAGTTCAGCCAATTTTTTTAAGTAACAAACAAATTTGATCTAATCACGAAAAAAATATCTGATTGGATGGCAAAAAAAAAAATTAATTCAAAAAAAAATTTCAATGAAAAAATTCATGCATTTCTATGTGTTCAATTTCCATTCATTATGCAATCATATCTCAATTCGATAAAATCGAAAAAAAAAATTTCGATTTTGCTTCGAATATCTGAAGAGATTTGAATATAAATTGTAAAATTTTATCGGAAATTTATTGATTATTTGCACATTCATTGTTTGGTTATTGTTGAAACTTTTTCAAATTTTTATCCGCAAAAAATTTTGACAGGAATTTAAATTCAAATTCAAATTTGAATTTGAATTTGAATATGAATGAAAAAAATTTCTACCAAAATTTCCGCACTTAAAATTCCAATCAAATTTATTTAATCACCAAATAGTCGATTGCAGTGTGTGGAGGGGGTATTATGATCGGAATTTATGGTGAATTTTGCCAACACCATGACTTTTTTTACGGCCAGTTATAATGATGGCAAATAAATTGCCTTGAAAAATCTGACGAAGCAAACAAGAACAAAAAAAAAAAAAAAAAAAAAGAATAAAAATCACTGATAACATTGAGCAGTGTGATGAAAGTGGGTGAATAAATTGTGAACCCCAGAAAAAAAAACTTGAAATTGAAAAAAAAATGAAATTAACGGAAATTCAATTAGTTTGAATGCTTAAATTATTATTATTTTCATATTTGGCCATAATCAAATAATTTATTTTTGAGCTTTTGTTGTGATATATTTTTGTTTAGAGTAGAAAAGAAAAATTAAAAGCATTAACATTCTGTTGATCTCATATGAAATTCTATCCATCATGCTCAATGATGGTATTCATACTCATCGTTTCATTGTTATCGTGCGATGATTGTTAATAGCATCAGAATTTCGATGATAATGACCAAAAATACTCATTTTCTATGGCGCAAAAAATGAAAAAAAAAGATAAAATTCTGCCAATTTTTATGATGAAAAGTACACAAATTATTTCTTGTCGAATTTTTTTTTAATTGTCATTTCACCAATAATAATGATGTTTCATTCTTTTTTTCTCGCAGAATAATCGCATAACAAAAATCAATGTATGCTTTGCGAAATCAAAGTATTAACTCAACTTGAATGAACTTCGATGTGAATATGTTTGATCATGGATCGAAGAAATATAAAAGAAATATTTGTCGATAATCGTATTAAAAGTATGTTTTGGAATAATAATCAAAATAAATAATAATAATGATGATAAGAGAAGATTGAAATATTGTTATCATTATGATTGATGAATTTATTCACAATTTATATTTAATTTGATTTAAATTTTTCCACTTCTTTTCATTGAAAATATGTTGATAATCACGATCGAATTATAATTAAATGAATTTCATTTTAATTAATTCCAAAAAGTAAAAATGTTTGATGGAAAAGTTTCTGAAAATATTTTTGCTGATAATCAAATTTATAATCACGGATCAAAACGATTAATTATATTGATTTTTCCATCAATTTTGCTTGAAAATTTTGTACTTTGGCTAATTATGAATCAATTAAAAGAACATATTCGTTTGACGACACTTAAGTGCGTAATATAGAATATGTGTTTGATTATCGAAAATGATGAATTTGAAAAAAATAGAAATTTATTTTTATCATAATGATTCTCGTAAAATGATTGATCTGTAATTTAATGATAGTACTAACGATAATAACATCATATAATTGATCAATTTTCCAATGAAATAAATGCGTTTCTTGAATCAAATAATTCCTAGATTCTTTACTCAGTATTAACATGTATTGATACAAAATGTTATTTTGTATACTTGATAAAAAAAGATGTTTATTCATAATTCAAACATCTAGATACGGGCAAGATATCGACGCCACAAAAAAAGACAAAAAATAAATATTCCAGGAATAATAGCCCGCAGAAATTATTGAATCATAAATTCATTTTCGATTCATTACTAATTATTATCGACCAAAAAACAATAACGAAAAAAAGATAATGATATCAATAGAAATAAATAATAACATTCGACATTATCGATAATCATAATCAAATCATTGATTATCAAATAAAAAAATACATTTATATTATGTATCATTTATTTACACTCAACTGATGATGAAGTGAATAAACATTATCAACGATTAAAAAATCGTTACATATTGAATACATTTGTCTCTTTGTTTAACTTCAATTATTTATCTATTTTTTATTCTATAATTATTTTCATCATTATAATAACAATGATACAAAAAACAAGCTTTTCATTCATTTTTTTAAATAATAAGTAAAGAATTATATATATATTTTTAAATAATAAGAATTTCCTATTTTTATCCACAATTTCCAATGAATAGCATTATAATTTTTTCGTTTTTTGGTCTAATTTGTCTTACAATGTAAATATAGACATTATATTAATTTCATAGAAATACACATGCAAACGTACACACGAACGAATACACGAAATGTATGTAAAAATATGAAAAATTAACATTTTTTATCTCGAGGCTAATCAAAATCACTATTTATTTATTCAGTTATTCATTCATAATTTATTTATTTTTTTTAT
This sequence comes from Psoroptes ovis, assembly GCA_002943765.1. Classification (NCBI taxonomy): domain Eukaryota; kingdom Metazoa; phylum Arthropoda; class Arachnida; order Sarcoptiformes; family Psoroptidae; genus Psoroptes; species Psoroptes ovis. Next base: position 312,741 of record PQWQ01000013.1, on the reverse strand, counting down.
TTACATTCATATCTATCGTTTCGTTTCGGTGTGTATGTGCATAGTAATTTATTTTTGAATAATAATATTAAAATAATCATGTTTACAAATGAAAAAAAATTAAAAATAATAATGATGATGATAATATTTAAAAAATATCGAATAAATGAAGATACTTTTGAAAAAAAATGAAAAAAAAATATTGTAAAACATGATGAATTTACATTCAAAATATTGTGATATTTCTGCTCACAATTAATTGCTTGTTTTTATTATTATTATTATGATTATTTTGAACAATTCATTTTTCAATTTTTCATTCATTTATTTGAAGCATCATTTTTTATGGTTTTACAATGGAAATGTAGAATAAAAATCCAATTTTTAATTGTCAAAGCTTTTCTTCATTTATGTTTCTTCATCATTATTCTTTTCATATGCACGCTGATTATATTCGTTGGATATAAGCCTTAGAAATGAACTCCGATTTTAAAATTTTGATATTTCGGAATTTTGGATTCATATCTTTCTCTATCTCTCCATGATATCTTGTTAGAGATGTGTAAATTCTGTTATTTTTTAATTTTTTCAAATTTTTTTTCGTCGAAAAAATCTCCCATGAGTACCACAAATGACAAATGTTAAAATAAATTTTTTTTTGAAAAATGTAAGCTTCACTGCAATTCATTAATTTATTTTTTTTCAGAAAATTATTGCATTTTTAAATCGGCAATTTGTGATTTAAATCAACAGAAGGCACTGATTTTGGTAATTTTGAAAATTTAGATTTTTTTTCCAGAAATTTTCCTGCCATCTCGCATCGGAGCTTGGAGTGAATTTTTCGAATTAGATTTTCTTGATTCGTGTTCCAATTATTTCTTGCAATTCAATGTGTGTATTCAATCCATATTTTTTTCCTCTAAATAGTCGTATTATTTTAACATATGCAGAAAAAATTTCAATCTTTAAAATGTCACCAATTATTTTTAAATCATTGCATTTCATATTTTTTTTTCAATGAAATTCATATTTTTTTCCTTTTTTTCTTTCATTCATTCATTGATAATGCAATCATCATATTCATGGATATATGATGAATTTATGAATATTCTTATTCAAAAAAAAATATGTACCGACAAACTTTTTCTTTTTTTTTTGTTTGAATAAAAAGAACAAAAAACAAACAAAATTGCATCCATGTTCATGTGTGGGATGTGTTTTTATTCATTTATTTATTCATTTAATCACATTTTATATTAATTATGAATATAAAAAAATGAATAAAATCAAATAAAATGGAAATAAACGAAATGAAAAAACAATGTTTCGTACTAAATGTATTGTATATTTGTAAAGAATTGTAATTTTTTAAAAAATGGGAAAACAACGACGACGATGAAGACGAAGACGACGATTAATGGTGATGATGATGATCATTCATTGCCCTGACTATTCATAGAAAAAATTTTTTGTTATAATTATTATTATTATTATTTGTAATTACTATAATAAATATGATTATAATTATCATTTTTTTTCTCTGATATTTATAAATGAATGAATTTCTTGTATTTTATTGTCGAATTTTATTTTTTTGCTTAATATTTCGTATATTTTTTCATTCTCTCCTCTCTTTGCCATCAACAATTACCCAATAATAATAAACAATTGTTGGTCTACAATCATCATCATCTTTGCACATCATCATCATCATATTATTATTATTATAAGTTTAGTTTGACATTTAAATAAAAGAAAAAAAATGAAAAATAAAAAATAAAAATTCTGCAGTTCTGGCATTTCAATTCTATATGTGGTATGGTTGAATATGTTTGCGTGTGTTTGCTTTGGCTTTTGCTAAATATTATTATGTGTAGCATGTAATCATTATTATTATTGATATTTTTAATATTATCATCATCGTTGTAGAAGAAATTAAGGCCAAAAAGAATATGAAAGAATAAAAAAATATTTGGAGCAAGCAAACACACATAGAATTCTATTCAATTCAATTCAATTTTTTTTCAATTTAAATACTCATGAAGAAATGAAATGATAAATAAATAAATAAACATCCATAGATTTTCGTGTGTTCGGTGTGTTTAGGCAAATAATACATGTTTAAAGAAAGAATTTAAAATAAGAAAAAAACATTAAATGACTGAAGAAGAAATGAATGAAATGAAATAGTTTTGGAAAAAAAATAGTTTGACGAAGCGTGACGACAGAATTTCATGAAGCAAACATCACTATCAATAGCATAAGCAACGAAAAACGGACGAATATAAAAGACAATTATCATCATCAGCATCATCATAGAATAACAAAGAGTGGTTATAGAAGCAATATTCATCTATTTTTTCTCTTATTATTTTTTGGTGACACATTACGTCTGGATGTTTAAAATTTTTTTTCTGTTTTCTCCTATTCGGAATCTTATATCGTCGGAGCGATTAGTGTCGGTAGTGATGATGATGATGGCGATGGTGGTGGTGGCGGTTTTGTCGCTGCTGCCGTTGTTGCTGGTTGCTATTGCTGATGATCTCAATGATGATGATGTTGGTGGTGGTGATAAAATCAAAACTATTTTTTTTATAAGAGAAAAAGTAACGGGAAAAAATACATTGAAATTCTTTTTTAATGAAGGAAAAATATTTTCTCTCAAATAATTGTTTTTGATAGTAATAATGATATCAATAATAATGATATTTACAAGTGTTTTCTATCTTTTTACGCTCGTTGATTACATTTCATACCAAATAATAATCCCGAACTAAAACATTGCTACTAGTTCACGAACATTTTCACGCTTACATCTTTGAGGTTAAGAAGAAAATTATCAACGAAAAATAAAATAAAATGCAATGCAACGTAATGAAATACAGTACATCTTTATGTATAATAATAAACGCATAGAAAATGAATATTGTAAAAAAAAACAAATTTAAAATTTGCTAACCCGAAAAATGAATGGGAGAAAAAAATAAGAAGAAGAATTTCTTTAAATTCTAATAAAGAAGAGAAAATAAATAGATGAATAAATAAGAAATTTTCAAAAATGTGAACAGAATACAGAATTCTGTGAATTCTGTTCAGAATTTTTTTTCTTTTGAAATTTATTTTTGTTCAAATGTTAAGAGTCAAAAGAGAGAAAAATAGAAAAAAAAGTCAACCGAATTCTATGATAGAAATTCTTGCCGCTTTCTCATTATCATTATTGTTATTATTATTAATGGTAAACACACAAACAAACAAATGAAGAAGTAAGAAAAAATCACTGCAACAAGTAATAATAATTCAAAATAATAATAATAATGCTAATAATCAACACGTTTTTTTTTCTTTCTCATTCGATGTTGTTGATATTAAATGAAATGAAAAAATATCAATAAAATGTTTATATTGTTGCTGCCGATGTTGTTTTTGTTTTAATGAATAAATGAATATGATTGAAATAATGCTGCTGATGATGATGACAAAATATAGAATTTTTTCCACAAGAAAAATATCAAAAAATAATTATTAAATAATTTAAATTAATCAATGATAATCAAAACCATTGATTAATTTAATAAAAATTTTTGTGATTTTAATGAATAAATTGTGATTTTGTCTATTTTTGTGTTCTTACGATTCTCTTAATTTCGTATTGTGTCTATGTGTTCATATTTATCCTTTTAAAAAAATATTTGATACAAATTTTGATATTCATCATACAATTTTAATTTTTTTACAAAATTATCTTGGTTTTATTGTGATCCAAATTAGATATTGAAAAAAAACAAATAAACAATAATAACGAGACAAACAAGTGAATAGAATTAATTCATCAATCGATTATTGATTGATATTTTTTTTTCAAAGAAAATGTTCACCTACCAAATATCAGCAAAAATTATGTTCAGAGCATCAACAACATTGATGATGAAAATTGAAAGAAGAAAAAAAATGGAAAAGTTAATCAAAATTAATGAACTGTAAATTATTAAACGAAAAAAAATCATCTTAATACCAAAGATTTTATCAATTTATTATCTCAATGATCTGGACCAAATAATAGCAATATATAATAGACATTTTAGTATTTTACCCATTAGACCGATTTACGTTACTTGTTCTTTTTATAAAATTATCAATATTTCAATATTATTTTGTTTCGCTGTTTTCCGTTATTAATTGAAATTATTTCTACAACAAATAAAAAATATATTTGAAAAATCAATTTTAAAATAAAATTGAAACTAAATGACAGTCAGCTATCAATACGATGTTGCTTCGTCATCGACAGCAGGATTTTTTCGTTTATTATGGAGATGGAGAGGTAGCATTTGGAAATTATTATATAAAGAATTATTATTATTTTTGGCCGTTTATATGTGCATTGCATTTACATATGATTTTCTAATGACTGATTATTATAAAAAGTATGTTCAATTATATTTATTTGATCATTTATTATTTTTTTTTTCAAATTCAAATCATTTATTTAGTCATTTATCATCCATTTTTTCCTTGTCGAAATGTTTATTTTATTTTTCTGAAACACATCATAACAATAATAATTTCTATTATTAATAATTTTACGGATAATTTCAAAATGATCAATCAATCAAATCATAGATCTTGAATTTGATTGATTAGTCATTACTTTTTCAAATATTAAGAATAAGACTTTCAAAGATTAATTTGTCATGATGTGCTGAAAATTATGAGAATTGACTTATGCTACTTGAAGACATCGAAAAAAACGAAAACATTCATTTCATTTAATTGATGAATCATTGAATTTTTTTTCAATTTCAATTGAGTCTATTTTCTATTCAAAATTTTCATTTCATTTAATTTCGTTTCGTTTATTAATTTTTTATTTGAAATTCAAAATGCTGCAAATCTAAGCAAGAATTTTTTAAATATTTCTTCAAGTGTCTGTGTGTTTGCGTTCACAGTCACTTTCTCCTATTCTTTCGACTAATTGTTGCCTTTTTTCCTCTCTGTAATTACTATTTGAAAAATGTTTTATTAAAAGTAAAAAAAATATTCAGATTTTTTTTCTGCTGCTTTGAATATTATTCGCTCTTCTATGCATTCACATTCTAAATTTTATTCAAATTAAAATTTTCATATATTTTTCATTGTAACATATATGTTTTATCATTATTTTAATTATTATTATCATTATTCATAAACTAAAACGAGCGAAAAAAATTAGAAGAAATAATAAAAAAAAAAATTCAATAAAATTAAATGCCATTGATAAATAATGATGAATATTCGTATAATCTAAATTTATCAGAGAACAAAATGAGTAGAAATAATGAAAAACATAAAAATAACATGAAAAAATTCAATCATTTTATTATTCAAAGATTAGAAACAGTCAATTTGAAAGCAAAAATTAAAGTTGAATATTATGATTATTTTCATATAAACGAAACAATTAGAAAATTATAACAATGTTCAAAAATATTTGAAATATTGCATGGAATGATCTTAATTGCAATGATAATAATTATTATTACTATAATTGTAAACTTCGCATTCCTTTAATTATATGTTTTTTCATTCTTTCAATTCACGTTCAAAATTTAGAAAAATTAATTGATTTATTGATATTATTTATTCACTTTTATGTAACAAGAAATTTCGGTCCAATTTTTCATCGAAAATGAATGTAAATATTCGTTTTAATCGATCAAAAAAAATTTTATTGCATTTAATTTCATTCATATTCACTTTTGATGGATGAATGTCGATTAATGATAATGATGTCAGTACAGTAGAGTCTTCATGTTAATCATCATCATCATCATCATCATGATGCTATAATTTTCCTTGAGATTTTTCCATTTTTTTCTAAAAGATTTATTGTTTTATTATTATTATTACAGTGTCTAAATTTTTCTTACATGGTAAAATCATGTAAATTCGTAGAATTGTAGAATTTACCATAAGAATTGTAGCATTCAAATACATTTTCAAACAATTTCAATACAACGATTATTGGAAATTTATGTTTTCAAATCGATTTTTTTCGCGAATTTCCATTGAAATTTATTTGTTTTATCTCATTTTTTTGCAGATACTATGAGCATATCGTGATATTTTGTTCAGCATTCGTTGAAGTAATTCCATTATCATTTATATTAGGCTTTTATGTTTCATTTACAGCCACACGTTGGTGGCAACAATATACAGCGATTCCGTGGCCTGATAAGTATGTGGATTTCATATGAATTTCAAGAATTTCAAGTGTCGATTTTTCGTAAATTAATGCAATTTAGATTAATGAATATAATTGCTCTTTATATACCGGGCAATGATGTTACATCACGTGTTCTACGGCGCACCTTAATGCGTTATTTAAATTTAACATTAGTACTTGTATTACGCTCGATCAGTATTCCAGTCAAAAGGCGTTTTCCAACAAAAGAACATCTTGTTGAAGCTGGTTTTATGTCAAGACCTGAATTAGAAATATATCAATCAGTACCATCCCATGAATTCAATACATTTTGGATTCCTTGTACTTGGTTTGTCAATCTATTGCGTGAAGCAAAATCTGAGTGTCGCATAACAGATTCTGGTGGCATTAAATTAATCATGGAGGTACGTTATTCGTAGATTATTTTCTCTAATTAGAAATTGAATTTCTCCCTTAATCCACTCATAGGAATTCAATGAATTTCGTAGCAAATGTGGTTTATTATGGAGCTATGATTGGGTTAGCATTCCATTAGTTTATACCCAGGTACCTTTTGTCAACACATTTCATAAAATTAAATCTCAATAATCTCTCAAAATTACCATAGGTAGTAACATTATCAACACAAGCATTCTTTTTGGCCTCATTATTAGGCCGACAACACATAAATTCAGCTAAACCACACATTTATGGTGAATATTACATTCCTATATTTACTATGTTACAATTCATCTTATACATGGGATTGCTCAAAGTATGTATGTTGCTTAATGCTTAAAATGTTAACGAAATTGCAATTTAATTCTTCTTCTTCTTCATTGTAATACAATCAAGCTTGGTGAACAATTAATCAATCCATTTGGCGATGATGATGAAGATTTTGAATTGAATTGGATTATCGATCGCCATTTAAAAGTATCTTTTCTAGGGGTTGATATATTGAATTCTGATCCACCACCACTAATCAAAGATAACTACTTCGATGAGATGGACATCAAACTGCCATATACTGAAGCTGCTGTAGCCCATAAAGTCAAGACTTATCGTGGATCTGTAGCTGCCTTTCAGTATGTCTATTTTATGATATGACAAAGTTAGTAATTAATGTTATTTCAATCCAATCAATAGTGTTCCTACAGATAAACATGGTTTGGTCATTCCAGAATTTGAAGATGATAATAATGCAGATAGTGATGATGAACCATCAACAATACAAAGTAATCGTGATGCTGTCTCACGAAATAATTCATGGTCATTATTTAATCAACGTAAACGGAAACTAAGTTCAAGTTTTGATTCATTTAATTCTGAATTGATGGTCGAAACTGGTCTGAGTGAAAGCGAAATGCCGGAACTTGTTTCAACACATTCATCATGGCCTACATTCCTAAGATCTGAACAACAACGACAACAACAATCAATGATTGATGGTGAAAATAATAACAATAATAATAATTATCCTATAACAACGTCGCCAACAACAAGTTCTATGCCGGAATCGCTTTCCTCTAAACTTAGTGTCTGGCCAATTAACTGTAGACAAGAACAACGAAAGGCCAATGAAGACACTCAAGGTATCAGGTGGTAAGAATTTGACCACTGGTGTTTATTAATGATATTCTTAATAAACTGAGAAAAATGAAAACCCTTCCTTTTTTATTTATAAATTCATTATGATAATATATTCATAAATTTGATATTCAATCTTACTAATTATTACAACTTTTTTACATTATAATTCATTGTGATAGGAGTGAAAACGATGGCCCAAAAGATGAAGAAAATAATGATAATAAAAATAGACAACAACAACAACAACAGCCGATACAGCAGCAACTACAGTCTGTTGATAGACGACAGCCAGAGTTATATAAACAATCAAGTTTTTCAACATCCGATTCATCAATTGTTATACCGATGGGTGAAACGACCAGTCAATGGCCTGATGCGAATTCTACGGCAAGGATTTTTCGTCCTCGTAAATCTCCTTTGCAAGTGTTTTCAAAAGAAATGGCCAATGCGCCGGTAATTATTTAATAAAAAAATTTTGCTAAAATAATTGAATAAAAGTCATTGTTTTTGCTTACAGATAAGTGTATTCAATCAAATATTGGAATCGAATCTTCGTAGACAATCAAAAAATTCATCATTAAGTTCCTTAGGTTCAACGACATCACCAAAAATAATGAATGAGCAACAATCAGGACATCGAACATATAAACCATATAAATCATTGATGAAATCATCAAGACAAGTAGATCCAAAATTACGCATAAGACCATTTCGTTCTAAAGTAACATTTAGTGTTGACACAAAAAATGATGATAATACATTACAAATACGGGGTAGAGGATTCAATTTCCAATATGATTCCAGTTCAGAATCTAATTCAAGTTTGATGAAAGCAGCACATCCAGAATCTTCAGAGTATCCACAATATTTTAGAAGTACATTAAAAAGATCGACACCGCCATTGCCACCATCATCATCAGCAACGGCAGGGACTCCATTTTCTTTAAAAACAATGCAAGATTCTTCATTTCACGAGAATTCTAAACGACGACAATCTATGGACCCAACAATATATCAACGTGATAAACCAGTATCGATAATTGATGAAAATAAACAAGATAATTGGTTACATTATCAAAGTTTGCCAAATATTCAAGAAGAAGAACTGATCCCATTATCATCATCATTCAATGATGCTGCTCCTTCGATTCCTGGAGGATCTGATTCATTGACTATCGGAAAATCAAACATCACAAAGCAACAACAGCAGCCGTACCAACCACAACAATCACAGCCAAAATTACCACAAAATATTCAATCTGGAAAACCAGAAGAATCAAAGCAGATTTCACCATCTTCATCACCAAAAATATTACTAGAGATGAATCCATTGAGCAGATCACCATCATCTATGAATATTCAGAGAATTTCTTCTTTAGATGTATCGGAACCAGGAAGAAAAAAAAGCTTTAAAAGACAAAAAAGTCAAGAAATATCAGATGAAGATTTGAAAATACGATTATCATATCCTTTAACAGCGCCATCATCATCTCCAACAATATCTTGTGACAAATCGATTATGAAGAAACAATCATCATCTGATTCGCAAGGTTCGAATACATCGGCAACAAATAATAAAACAATGATAGTACCACCCGTTGGAATACTGAAGAAAAAAAATGATCAAAAAATATCGACAACATTGAAACAAGCATCAACTGAATCTGATACAGGCAGTTATCATACAGTCAGATCATTAATATTAAATCCATCATCATCATCAATTGATTCATTCACATCAGCTGTTAGTGATTCAATTAATAATAGTAATGATAATAATAAGAATAGTGAAAGTAATAACGATAAAGACCAAATTAAAAAATCACCAACAACGCCTACGCCTACAGAATTATCATCATCATCATCAGCAGGATTGCTTACTGATAATCGTTTATTATCATTCACAACATTAGAATCATCATTAGTACCAAAAATAATATTTTCACAATCAACACCATCAGTTACATCACAATCATCTGATGATCAAAACAGTCCAAAATGGTATGATGATGATAAAAATGAAGATGATAGATATTATTCAGAATTTTCAAGCTTGGAAACTGTTATACATGGTAACATTCTGTCTAGTGATGATAATAAAACAGATCAAGACAATAATTCTGATAATTCAAATGATAGAACATTATGTAAACAAAAACATAAACAACAACAAAAACAGCCGAAAAAATCATCAATAACATCGACTACATCTTCAACATCACCGCCAAAATCATCAACATCATCATCATCATCATCGACATCATCATCAACATCTTCATCATCTACATTGAATAAATCTTCATTGAATAAAAAAAATTCAATTAAAAGATAGCCTTTGTGTTTTTTGAAATTAAAAAAAAAATTGTTAAATTAATTAATAAAGAAATTACCTCACTTAATTTCATTTATAAATGAATGTAACAAACAAAATTTAAAAAACAAACATTTGTACAAATTTTTGAACATCTTTAACAAATAATATACAAAATGTAAATTATAATTATCTTTTTCTTCTTGTTCTTTATTCATCTTCTTCATCATCATCAAATGTCAATGACCAAAGAAATAAAAAATTAATTTTAAAATTTTGAAAATTTCAAAAGTTTTACTTTTTTCACCACTAGATCGCGAGAGAACTCAAATGTAAACACATGCGATAAAAATAAGCGTTTTTGTTTTCACCGAGTGTTGTTATTGTTTGTTATCACATATAAATATCCTTGATAATCAAAGAAGCAAATCATAACAAAAATAGTTTTTTTTGAATTTTATTCATTTGCCATATTCATTAATTTGATATCAATAAGTGATTTTTTGAACAAAGGAGAAATAATTTTTAAAAACAATTACATCAACACAACCAAAAAATGATTGAAAATGAAAAATCTAAAATGATGCAAGTACCTGAATGTATTCGTGTTGCAGGTAAATTATTAATCATGTTTTGAAAAGAATGTTTTGACTAAATATGAAAATTTAATATTTTCTCTTTTGTTTTTGCATAATTTATGAATGATTGATTCGATTCAAAGGTGGTGAAAGCCATATAACTACCTCACGTGAACCACCATTAGAAATGAAATTAGAAGATAGATTATTTGGTAAATCAAATGATTTAGAATTGATACAGCTGAATACACCTCCAAGAACATTACGTTATGAAGATGCTGCACCAATTTTTGCTGAACCTATTAAACAATTGGATAAAGCTTTAAATATATCAACAACAAATGAAATGATTCCTAATAACCTCAATAATAATGATGATGATAATTCATATATGTTGAATAAATTTAATAAAAATAATTTCAATGATTCAACAATGATGTAAGTTATTGATTAATCTCTAATTTTATTTTTTCTTAATATTGTCAACCTTAAAAAAATGGTCTAATAAAATTAATCATCTATTTCTAAATAGAGAATATAATGACAACGAAATGCAGTCAGCATCATCAACAGCGACAATGAATTTTTTTCAATTACGTCGACGAGTATTACAATTATCACATCGTATCGATGCATTAGAAATTGAAAATCGAAATCGTAATAAACGTGATTATATTTTATTAGCCATTGGTACATTATATATTTTATTTCGTTGGTTTGTATCCAGCGGCAGTAGCAGTGGTGTTTCACGTCGTGGATTTTAATGTATTACATAACAGAAGAAATTCAAAAAATAATGAATTTTAATTATTGAGAAAATTTATTTCAATTAATGAAAGAATAAAAATGAAAATTTTAGTCGTTACAAAATTTCAAACAAACATTTTCATTTTATACATTCATCTATCATTATTTATGAAAAATTTTAAATAATATTTAGCATGAATTAAATCAAAAATCAATGTAAATACATTTTTTAAAAATAATTTTCTTTGTTTCAAGTTGTTAAATTAAAACATGAAATTTGAATTGAAAAAAATAGATAACATTCATTTTTGGAAAGGCCCATAGAAAATTCTAAAACAAAAATTTTTATCGTTTTTTAATTTCCGTTTATTTCCACGTGTTATGAATAGTATTTAGAATTCATCCGAGTTTTGATCCAAAAATTGAAGAAATAAATAAGTTTAATTCAAGATTTAGTCGAGGACAATTTAACTTGTTATTAAGTTTCAATTTCTACTAAAAAATCTGTTTGATGATCAAGTTCACAACAAATTTTTATTGTTCAATTAATGATAGTTTAGATAATTTAAGATTATTGTTATCCATATAACCATGGTGGATTCTTATCTTGAAGTACAAAAAAAGATGAGCGACCTTACAGAAAAAACAATCGATAAATTTTATGCTAGCTTCATAATAAATATAGATTTTGAAAAATGGAATTCAAACATGCGATACCGAACGACTGAATTTGTATTTAAATTCTTGGATCAAATATTGGAATTTAATTACATGGATATTGTTAACCGCAGGCTAATTGGTGCTCATTTTATCAAAATTTGAGCATACATTCAAGATTTTTGGACAAGGAGACAATCAGAACATCAGAATGACAAGCATTTGTACTGGAATGGATGTCAAATGTTCATGTCGCCAAAAAAATGATGCCATCTTATTCCTATTCCGATTTCAGTAATTTTAAATATTTCTAAATAATTTTTTCAGAAATAAAAATTTTCGAAGTTATGTCATCAATTAATTTTACAACAAATATCATTTCATCAAATCAATAGTTTTAATGTTTTTTAATGTTGTTGATTTATCCTATCATTCAAAATGTTTACATCTTCAAATGATGTCTATTAAACAATCGCTGGGCACATAAGTTATTTTGTTCCATTATCACAGCGCACCCATCAGTTATATATGCATTGAATTGCCAATTCAAAATCGGTCTATCTTGTCGTATACCGTTAGAAGTGGAGATGTGTTGTATTTTGAATGTTTATTGCCGATCCAGCAATGTAACACCGCTCCCATTTCGGATGGTGGGAAAAACAAATGAAATCCATGCATCGAATTTTCTATTTGGAATAATAATCATAATGGAACAATCCGAATTTATTTGGAATTTTTATATTTATTTTTGAAATAAGATATATGAAATTTGAAATATTTTTATAAATTTTTATCTTTGTTATCATTATCTGATAATAATAAATGGCTAAAAAATCTGGTTTCGTTACCTGTGGACCAAATGAAGCATTAATTGTATCAGGATGTTGCCATCGTCGTCCATTAATGATACCTGGTGGCCGTGTTTTTGTTTGGCCCGGTATACAAAAAGTTCAAAGGTTTGTTTTCATTTATTTTGATCATATTTTTTGATTAATTTTGTTATTCCCATAATTGAAAATATGTGAATAGAATTTCGTTGAATACAATGACATTAATTATTGAAAGTCCACGCGTTTATACGCAACAAGGTGTTCCGATTTCTGTGACAGGTATTGCACAAGTTAAAATACAAGGACAAAATGCTGATATGTTAAGATCAGCATGTGAACAATTTTTGGGAAAATCCGAAGAAGATATTATGGTTGTTGCAAGAGAAACACTTGAAGGACATCAACGTGCCATAATGGCATCGATGACTGTCGAAGAAATTTATAAGAATCGTAAAAAATTTTCAAAAAAAGTATTTGAAGTTGCATCAACTGATCTAGTCGATATGGGTTTGTTAGTTGTATCATATACCATTAAAGATATCAAAGATGATGAAGATTATTTATTAGCACTTGGACAAGCAAGAACAGCTGAAGTAAAACGTGATGCAAGAATAGGTGAAGCACAGGCACAACGCGATGCAACCATCAAAGAAGCATTAGCGAATGAAGAAAAACAAACAGCAGAATTAGCGAACAAAACGGAAATAGCTCGTGCACAAAGAGATTTTGAACTGAAAAAAGCAGCTTATGATGCAGAAATTTACACCAAAAAAGCTGATGCAGATTTAGCGACTGCATTACAAACGGCGAAAATTCAGCAAAAAATTATGGAAGAGAAAATGCAAGTTAAAATAATCGAAAAAGAACAAGATATCGAAATACAAAAAGAAGAAATTGAACGTAAACGTAAAGAATTGGAAGCGACAATCGAAAAATTAGCCGATGCTGAACGCTATCGTATGGAAAAATTAGCTGAAGCTAATAAAGAACGCATTCTAAAAGAAGCTGAAGCTGAAGCTAAAGCGATTGAATTACGCGGTGAAGCGGAAGCATTTGTAATTGACACTAGAGCTAAAATTGATGCCGATATTTTAGCACAAAAAGCGGACGCATATAAAAATTATGAAAATGCTGCCAAAATTGAAATGATACTGAATACGTTGCCAAAGGTAATATTTGCTGATTTTTCAGGCCGATTCATCATTTTTAACTTGCAATTTCAAATTTATAGGTTGCTGCTGAAATAGCTGGACCATTAGCTGAATGTAATAAAATTGTGATGATATCGAATAGTGGTGAAATTGGTGCAGGCAAAATAACGAATGAAATATTGGAAATAATTACGAAAATTCATTCAAGTATGGCAACAATGATACAAAGTTCATCAACAACCGCTTCCATACAGCAACAACAGCATCATTCAGCAATTGTAGGTATTGTAATTATTTCATATAAATTTCGGTTTCATTCAAATGATTTTAATGCGATGATATTCTGCATCAAAATTTGTTTTAGGACCATCAACATCATTTAGGTCAACAACATCAACATTTTCTAGGCCGATCTGAACATCAATCATTATCATTGACTACAACAGCAGTTGCAACAACAACAACAACGGCAACATCGACAACTTCCAAGTAATGATGAATTTCAAAAAAACAAATCTTTTCTTTTATTCTTCAATTATATTTCTCAATATTTTTCCTTTTGTTTTTGAATATTTTTTTTCAAAAAGAAAAAATTAAATAATTTGTCTTTCAATCTGTCTACATATCAAATAGATATTATTTCCATCCATTTACAAGTCGATCACCATCACCTGGTCTATCTTCGATACGATTATCTTCATCATCATCGATCACTGGTCAAAGACCACCATAATCAATTGATAGATTATTATCATTTTGTAACATAAATTTTTTTTAAATAACCCATCTTTAATATTGAATATTCATAGAAAAAAAACTTCAATGCAATAAATTTCTGAAACTAAAACAAACGAAAATAAATAAATAATTAATTTCATTCGTAGAATTTTTATTTGATCAAAATAATTGAAATTTAATTGATTGCGTTTTGCTGATATCGTAATTCGTTATGAAAATCATTGTCGTTTTCTTGAACAAGTAAAAATCAAAATGAACGATTTAATTATTTTGATCGTATCATTCCACAACAACACATTATCCTCGGGAAATCTTAACATATGGACCATTATTTCTTTTTTTTCGCATTTTGAACATTTTTGGTCATTTGTTGTGCACCGGACAGCATTTCACGACTAGTATCATCTAATTGATTCAATTTTTCACCACGTTCCATTATTTCTTTCATATTTTGTTCCATTGTTTGTTTAACTTCATTCACTTGTCCAAATAGACTATTCATACCGGAAGGTCTTTGATATGTAGATTTAATTGTTGATTCATCATTATTTTTATCCCTTTTTAATTATGATAAAGATTTTACATTATTCACAAATTAAATCAATCAATTAAAATATCAAAATTAATTAATCTTACATTTTTTCGGTGTTTAGGAATTTCGGGTTTACAAATTGAAGCTGATCTGGGGAATGTCCTTACAATTTCAAGATCATATATTGATCAATGTATTTTCCCAGTATTCATTTATTCATTCATTTTTCGTTCATAATTTACGCATGACAATCATCATCATCAAATCAAAGTCTATATAACTGATCAAAATCAAATTATTTTTATAAATATGTAAACAAAATAAAATTTTAGTTTTATTTTTTCCAAAACAACAAAATTTTGACATTTTAAATGTCAAAATAACAAATAACAATTCAATCAAAGAAAATCAAATGATTTTTTTTCGAAAATAACATCAATTTTTTATGCGATAATTTTCAATAAATCAATACACAACACATTTGTCCATTTGGACATTTACCTCGGCGACGTACAATCTCACCGCACCAATCCATACATTGATTTACGGTCGTATCACATGGTTCTTCATCATTATATCTGATATTATTATTACCGTTTCCAATTTTGTCATTAATTTCAATATCATCATGATTGCTATCAATAAAATTTGTTTGATTAGATCTTCGAACACGTTGTGATTGAATGATGATCATCATATTATCAACCATATTTACTAAAGAAAAATTTAAAATTTTAAAATTACAATATATTACATTGGAATTTTGATTTAATCAATTGATTTGCAATTCAACTTACCATCATCGCCACAATCAATTGAATTGATTGTGATTACCATCAACATAATCACAGCATAAATCACTGTCATAAATAAAACATTTGAATATTGTTTCTGCGTCATTTTCTTTCATTGGAATCATATTAATTATGAAATAAAATTGGAAAATTGAAATTAAAAGTTAATTTCATAGGAAATCTAGGCTAGTTGTCTGTTTTTGTTTATGTTGAATTTAATTGTAGAGTCAAATTACCATTAAATACTGTCAGTCTCTTTTTGAGAGCATAAATTTGAAAAATAAACAAATTAATCTCAATTAATGCGCACACAATTGAAATTAATTTCATTTTATTGATTTTGTTGTTATGTAAGAGAACATGATTTAATGGACCAAGTATTTTGTCGATCATCTGGCCATTTCATTTTTTCAAAATAACTGGTTTAGCTTGTTTTCTTATGTCCTGATTTGAAATTCACTCTTATTCATGAAAAAAATGGACACTAAAAGACATGATAGCTTCCGTCAGCTGGTCAAGTGATAAATAAATCGAAATTAAAACTATTAAATCGGTAGATGGCAGCTAAATTTCGGGCGAAAGGTGATTAATTTAATAATTTATTAGTAGATTAGGCCAAGGCAGTCATCGACAATGCTGATCAGATCGATTTGAATTTTAGCTCAGACTATAAAAAGTTAGTTTGGATTTAGCTTCTCCCATGAACCATAATTTAATTTATAATTTCGATGCAAAAAAAATTTCAATCCACCATCTGCCATCTACCAATTTTTTCGCCATAATTTGTGCGCCTTACCAGTTTTCAAACTTGAAATCAAAAAAAAAGAGTAAAAGATGCCTAAGATCAAAAATGATGTTAGTTATGTGTTTTTTTATTTGACGTTGTCGATTGATAAATCTTAAAAATTTAAATATTAAAAAATTTTCATGATTATCAATTACATTCTCAATCAATATATGGTTGGATTCACACCAAAATGATTGAATCGATTCAAGAATTTTTTCAATTAATTTTCAACATTATTTTTGCATATATCAATATAATAGTATCATGGTTATTTCGTTATGATGTGGACAGTGTCAAAGATTTGAATCATAAAGTAATCGTTATAACTGGAAGCGCAAATGGTGTCGGTAAAGAAATTGTATTTGAGCTAACAAAGCAATTTGAGTACATACGTTTAGCGTTGATTGATATTTGTCAGGTAAATTGAGTTGATCATTCAAATTTAATCATCATTATTATTATTTTGATTAGGATAAAAACAATGAACTGATTGAACACTTAAAATATATTGCACCAAATGCTGAAATAATTGGCTATACATGTGATATAACTGATGGTTCGGAAGTTGATCTATGTTGCCGACAAATTTTAAACCATTTTGGTCATGTCGATATTTTAATCAGTAATTTAATTTCTCGAATTACATTTCTAAGATTGATTGATTTTTCATTATTTAGACAATGCTGGCATTGTTAAATGTCTACCATTATTGGAATTGACCCCACAAGATATTCGTCAAACATTCGATGTGAATGTATTTGGACAATTTTGGATGATCAAGAATCTATTACCAAGTATGATTGAAAGAAAAAATGGTCATATAATATCGGTTTCATCAATGTGCGGTCTATCTGGAAAAACTAATCTTGTCGATTATTGGTATTGATTTTTTTTTTGATTTATTGAGACAAATTTTCAATTTTTTAATTATTTTTTGCATTCAAGTGCATCAAAACATGCTGTTGTTGGAATGATGAGAGCATTAGATTGTGAATTGCGAGAAATGAATTTAGATGACGGAATACATTTGACAACAATATGTCCATTAGCCATTTCAACTGGAATGTTCAAGCGACCATCATCAAGATTTCATTTGATTATGCCAATATTAACACCCGAATATGTTGCCAAAGAAATAGTGGATTGTATGAAACAAAAATTGCCCGATAATATTCCATTTTTGATTACAATACCAAAATATACTTACTGGATGAGTCTGTTGGAAAAGTATGTAAAAACAAGATGTGAATTTGAGAAGAAAAATTGAAACAATTTTCTTTTTTATTTCTTAGTTTGATTCCGCGTAAAATATTTCACTTGGCTACCAAGTTTTTGGCATATGAAATCGGAAAACATTAAAGAAAAAAAATGTGTTAAATTGTTCATCATGATGAATCATTTGAATGAATGAAATTTGAGAAAGAATAATCCAGTTGTTTGCATGAAATTAATTGAAATTAAAAATGAATTAAAAAATCAAATGAAATGTTTATTTTTCAAATTTAACGCATTCCACTTTAATTATTTTAAATTTTTTCAATGCAAAATGATATTTTCTTTATCGTTATGAAAATGAAACAATAAATTCTTATGACAAATGATGAGGGAAATACAATGTTGTTGATCGATTATTCGAATTCAAACAATATTGAATTATTGAAATTTACTATGAAAAAATGATTGAAAAAGCCAATATTATGAATTATAATAGTAATGAATCTTTGTAATTGTCATCATTATCAGTATAATTATCATCAGAATCACCACCACCAGTTTGTTCTTGAAAAACTTCTATAACATCTTCTTCTTCCATTTCTAATGATTGTGGTGTATCACCATCATCGATGCGGCGGCCATCAAATAAAAAACGTAACGATGATAATGGTACACCGACACGATCGCTATATGATTTTTTCAGCTTAGAAAATGATGTCGTTTTTTTCACACGAAAATGCAATTCAGTTGTATCTTGACCAACGACTTTAATTTTAATATAATCAGGTGAACTTTCTTTTGTTTCTTCGGCCATTTTTATTTACCAATTTCGGTATGATATATTTGTTATAATTATTTTTATTTATTGAAGCAGCAAAAATTTGAGAAAATTACTGGATTACTTGAGGATTTCTCTGTCAGATGGAAAAAAAGGAAAAATTTATCATTAAAATGATAAACTCATCAAATTCAATCAATAATAATTACCAATCGATCAAATTTATTAAAGAAATCAATAGAAATAATAATTGGTAAAAATTGAAAATCTTTTTTTCAACACAAACACACACAATTAGCTTCAAAACAACAATGAAATAAATGAAAATGTTTTTTTTTTTGTCGTTGCAACAGCAAAATCCAGAAAAAAATCAAAAAAAAATCGTAAGATGAAAACAATCGATACTTGAAATGCAAGCGGTATCGATTGTTTAGTGAGCGACTCTTGACAATGTCTTTTTTCCAAAATTCAATGTTGAATAAATAGGAACAATGTTAGGTGCTTTTTTCTCCTGTGGGCAAGAGGTAAAAAATTTAGGACAATTTTTTTTTAATTCAAAATTTTTTGTCTCGAATTAATGTAAGCTAGAGTATATTTCTTTAAAATCACTCAAAACGCTACTGGAATGATTAACTAATTATGATTAATTAATCAATCAATTTTGAAAAGAAATCTAAAAAATAGTTGAATCAATTTTTTGAATTTTCATATATGTATTTGTGGGTCTAGAAAAAAATTTCGAATGAGGGTCAAATTACGAATTGACTAGAAACTGTTTTTGCGCATGTTTTCATAGTTCGAAAAAAAAATATGGGCTGAGAGAGTAGTGTCGCCATATTTTTTTTTACCCAAAAATCAGTGTTCGAACATCATCAAGCAAGGTTTGGAAGCAAATGGAATGTTACACATACAGTGTTTGTATATTGATACGAATGTGTGTTCGGTAAGTGGTAGTAGTGGTAGCTAGTGTCTGTGTGAAACATGTTGAAAAATTCCTGTAAAAATATTTACTACTACCTTTCTGGGCGAGATAGACGCCATCTGATGGATGGCGTTCGAAATAGAAATGATGAATTTTGTGAGCAAAAATTTTCATATATGAAAACAAAACACGCAAACAAATTTTCTCTGTTGGTGTAGCTACGGTTAGGTTTGGCTTTGGTGAATTGAATTCAGAATTGGATGGTGGCAGTGTTTGCCTTTGAAAAAAAAACTACTTGGAAATCGTTTTTTTTTTGGGTTTTGGTTTTTTATTTTTTCATTTTTTTTCAAATTATTTCGTTTGATTACTCGCCACACTGCGTCGCTTGCCCTCCTCTTGTTTATTTATTTATTTTATTTTGATTTTTATTCAAATCAATTTACAAGATTGCACCATAAACATAAACAAAATTGTGAAATGAAATATCTGCAAAGAAATTGTTGACCAGCAACAACAACAAACACGAGAATTAGTGAAAAAATTTTGAATGAATTTTATATTTGTTATTCGGCCATTTGTTTGATGATTATGAAAAAATTTGATGCTCATATGTGTTTTCGTGGTTTTTTAAACGAATCTTTTGCAAAATTCTACTGAATCCCCAATATTGAAATATAAATTGATAATCGATAATTCATCAATAACCTATATGAATATTTGAAGTTCAAATCATTTTTTGTCAATTTCCTGTATTTGTGCATGTTAAATACTTTTAAATTGATTCAATTAATCAACTTAAACAGAATTGATCTACAAACAAATGCATTGAAATTTTATTTCATGTTTTTTTCTACGAATTCTTGAAAGGTTTGTATGAATTTTATCAAAATATTCTCAAGTCCAGAATTTTATATATAACAAATTAAGGATATATGAAATTTCAGAATACTCTCCGATATATTTTAAGGTTCAGAAGATTCACTTAGATCCTAAGAATTTCAATTCAATAATTCCAAGAATTCAATCATTTTTGTGATCGTAATTTTTCAATCATTTTCTTACCATTTATCAAATCATATTAAACAACGTCAACGGTTTTTGTTATTTGTTTGTGCTCTTTTTTTTCCAATTTGAAAAAATTTCTAGTTCTCAATTTTGATTGGTCGAGAAAAATTGGCGGTTTTTTCAAATTAAACCAATCATATTGTTTTTTTGAAGTTTTCATAAGTGAACGCCTTTTTTAAGCCTATGTTTATGGTTTTTGAATGCTGAAGTACATGTGTTAAATTTAGCTTGCGCGGTTTTTTTCAATTTCGCGGCATTTTTCATTTTGTAACGATTTCTTTCACAAGAATATTTATCTGATAATGTTTTCATTTTTTTCAGGCCTAATCATTTTGAATTAATCAGTCATATTGACAAGAGAAGTTCAACGAAGAAAATAATATTCTGGTTTTAATCTGAAAATGTTTTATTCAGTATTTGTATTGGGCAAAAAAGGCCCATTAGCACGTGTTTGGTTGGCTGCACATTGGGATAAAAAAATAACCAAAGCACAAATATTAGAGACAAATATTGTTGAAAGTGTTGATTCTATTTTACAGCCAAAAGTAAGTCGATTTTATGATTATTCTTTTTCATTACTTTGTCTTACTTAAAATTGATAATTTTATTTCAGATAAAATTATCTTTACGTACATCATCACATTTATTGCTTGGTATTGTTAGAATATATTCTCGAAAAGCATTATATTTATTACAAGATTGTCAAGATGCTGCATTCAAAATTAAATCAGCATTTCGACCCGGTGTTGTTGATTTGCCTGATGGTAAAACTGAAGCTGCAATCAGTGCAATCACATTACCTGAAATGTTTGATTTTATCAATGATTTTGATTTAATGGCTGAGCCGCAATTACATATGGAAGCACCACCAACAACTACAGCTAATATACGCAATATCACATTAGTTGAAGATATAAGTTCCATTCATGTTGATGATCCATTATTGATGAATGATGTTCGCGATTGGAGTGAAATCGGTTCAATAGGAGGTGGTTCAATAAATATCAAAGATTCTGTTGATCATAATTTAAATGATAGTGGTGTATCATTGAAAAATAATAGTATCGATCTCTTCGATCGTCCAGCATTGGACGATGGATTCGGTGGCCAATTAGGGGTCGGTATCGTTGATGATGTGGACGCTGATGATGTATTCAATATGCCAATGCCAGAGAATATGAATAAGGAAGGTAATTTGGAAAATGGTATCATCAACAAAGACGATAATATGGAAAATGGTGAAGCTGGAAATCAATCACAACATGAACTAGAAAGACCTCATTCAGTCATGTCAGATGCAAGTGATCAAAGTTTCGGTGCACCAGCATCTTTTGGTGGACCATCAAGTCCAGAGTCAGCGTTAGGTGAAGTTGATCCATTCAATTCAGCTGTAGAAAATCACAACGCCGAAAATGTTTTGAATAACAATGAAGATATGGCGGCGAACGATGCTAATCAGGAAGACAATGATCCAAATCATTTATCTCAAAATACAATGGTATTAGAACCGATTGATCCTCAAGTTGGTGGGTTAGATAAAAAACGTAAACGAAGAAAGAAAATCGGTATGGTTATTGATGAAGTGAAAACATTGTCTGGTGAAGAAATGAAAGCACAACTATCCGATACTTCAGACATTGTTACGAATTTAGACTTAGCTCCGCCAAATAAGATGCTAATGAATTGGAAGAAAACTGGGCTAAGTGACAAACTATTTACATTACCAGAGAGATCCATATCAGCCAAAGCATTGTTCCATTATTATTCTAGAAATTTGATCACAAATCGTTATGAAGAAGTTACACAAGAGGATGATTTACTAGATGAACGTAATATTTACCCTTATCAAAATGATGATGAATTCGCTAGAAATCAAACAATGAACGGTATATCAGATCCAATGATGGATCCATTACCGCCGCTAGATGATTACCAACAGCAGCAGCCGCAACAATTAGACTCACCGCAACCGCCAAGAACGCCACGAATTTCTATGAAAAATATGCAATCATCTGTACCACAACGTAAAAGAAAGAAAATGGAAGATAAAGAAAATAAAGATATCGGTGCACCAGCCAATAAAAGACAACGAGAAAATTCAAAATATGATTCAAACAATAAATTAAATGATGAAACATCCAGAAGTCAAACACCAGCTGTTGTTGATGCTAGTAATATTTTGAATGATAATAGTTCTATACCTGCATTTCGTGATCATACAGCAAGCGACATGCATGGTTCCAATTATCAGATTGAAAATCATAATGATAACAAGAATCTTGATCCAAATTATCTAATACAAGAACAACAATCAGAAGAAGAACGTGAAGAAGAAGAGGACGATGATATTTTTGACTACGCTGCACCTATGTCTGTTGGACCGGTAAGTTTTTTTTTCAATTCCAATTTTCTTGACTGAATTTTTAATCAAATGAAAAATTATTACTGAATTATAGCAAGAAGAAATGTTACCGGATGAAACGGTTGATCAATATGAAGAACGTATCAGGACAAAACGTTCCAATCTATTACTGAAATATATGGCGGTACAATTAGATGACAATGGTCATATACAATTTAGTAATCTTGTTCGCAACAATAAACGAAAATTGGTCAGTATTAATTAATATATTGATTTGTATTGTCTCATCTTATTTTTATCATTTGATCAATAGGTTGCACAAAAATTTTATGCATTATTAGTGTTGAAAAAACAAATGGCAATCGAATTATATCAAAATGCTGAAATGCCATATTCCGAATTAATTGTTACAAAAGGACAAAAATATGATGAACACATGGTTTCGACGATTGTATCATGAAATTTTCTTTTTTTTTCCACTTCATTCTCATTGAAAATATTATTCAACATTTAAAATTCATTTCAATTCATTCATTGATTCATATTTCACAAACGAAAAAAATCTCATCAATATTTTCTAAAAAAAACAAGATTTTTAACAAATCAAAACTAAAGAAGCACATAAAAAATTGACAAAACCATTCATATTTAATGATAATGATTATAAATATAACATTTTGTAATTTTTTTTTCTAAATATTACATTTCATATTGATACAAAAAATTTTTCAAAATCAAACATATTGCCACACACATTTGACATCTTGATATTTGAAAATATTAAATATTTACGAAAGAAAAACTACAACTGCTGCTAGTGTGTAAAACATTTGACATTTTTTTCTTTCCAATCTTAGATTGATTCTAATTATCAATTTTTATTTTCAAAATAAATTATTTATTCAAAAATTTTAAAATTTCAATTTTTTTCATTTCATAAATACGATAGAATCGATTTTTTTGATTTATAATCGATATTATTTTTTTGCCTGATGGTCTATCAATTATTTAATTGTGTTTTATTTTGATCAAATTCATATTATTTTAAACAAAATGTATTGTCGATCTTCCTCTGACAACATGGCCATAGATAACGATGATGATGAAGTTGAAGTTCAAATATTGACATTTGCAAATGTTAAAGATTTAATCAATGCAGATGATCAGCGTCAACCAGAAAATGATAAAATATGTTTGAAAATTAAATCATTTTGGCCGAATGCATATGAATTGCGACGATATTTTTGTCAACAAAAATGGCCACAATTATCAATAGTGGAAGAAAATATTATAGTGGCATTAAATTTGAAATATTTACAAATGAATGAATCGGTAAAAATTAATTCAAACGATTCAATTGCATTAATTCCGCCAATATCAGGTGGTTGAACTCTATTAATTAGTTTTTTGAAAACTGATTAATCTGATAAATTTCAATTGAATTTATTTTTATCGAAAATCAATATTCAATGTTATATCATCGACTATTTCCGATGTTAATGTAATTTCTAATTTTCATTAATTTTTTTTATTGTTTATCGTTTCCATATAAATATGAATTAATAAATTTCATTATTAATTTTGCAAGAGCCCAAATTCAAAATTATTTATAACTATTATTAATAGAATTTAGATTTTGATTGATTTATGGCTGCGTATATATTGCTATTATGAATGTTAATAATGCAAACGTTTGATCAAGATCATTGAAAAAAGAAGGGATTGAATTCTATTTTATTTTTTATTGTTTGCCCTAAAAAATGATTGACTAAAATATTAAAACGCATAGGACCGTTTTTAAATATTGTGCTGCAATGCAATACCCGCATCATCAGGTTGAGTCGACTCTTATATTCTTCGGATTATTACTGTTATCCTAATGTTAACGAAATAATGGCCGCCATTGCCGTATTCATTGTCGTGTAAAATAAATTTTAAATAAAATGATTTATTTTTTCAAATGGCGTCGGCGTCATCATGATCAATATGATCATCATCATCAGACAAATGTTCAAACCAGCGCCCGGCATCTATCAACCAATGTGTAATGCAATAATTTTAAACATAAAATGTTATGATAATCATAATCATCATCATCCATATATCATATTATTCAGTCATATTCATCTGTAATTATGCATCCATTATGTAAATCCAATTATAATAAACAGGGGAAATCTATTTTTATGATCATATAAATTGACATACATTGCCAAAGTCAATTTCAGGGGAAAGAAAAATAAAGAATTTTTTTTTGTATAACAAAAAATATCATCAGAATGATTCGGCGCAACTATCAATATTCATGTTTCTTTTACTTGATGTTGAAGATGATAGTGGTGGTTGATGATGGTAACTGATCATCGTGGTGGTGGTGGTGGTTATGGTGCTGTGTTGGTGGCCAACAGTTGCAATAACTTTATGCCGTATTGTCAATGTTGTTGATGTTGCTGTCGTTGTTTACATACAAAACAGAAACACACAACAAAAACATTGTCATCATTAAAATGTGAACATTTAATGTTTTCTTTTCAAAATTTGTTTGATTGAATTTGATGATGATGATTTTCATGATGTGAATTCTTTAAATAATTTTCTGCTTTCAATGATTCAACGATTTACAACAAAATGATTTGATTCCAATTCCCTTTGCTGGTTCGAAAGAGAATTAAATCATTGAATTGAATTTGGAATCCAAATTACAAAATCACTTCAAAAGCAATTGAAAATAGAATTTGAAAGAATTGAAAATAATCGAAAAAAGATGACTAAACACAAAAATTGAATTGAATTGAATCAAATTGTAAATACAACAAAATGCAATTCAGAAATTTCGATTAAATTAATTTGAATTTTCATTTTTTCCATGTTCCGTGTTGTTGTTTATAATCAAAACATCAATCGAAATCGAGAAATATTAAATAGATAAATATAAACATCATCATCATCTAAAACATATTCATATTTCATGATTATTTAGTCAAATACATCACCGATGAGCTTACAACCACAATAACAGCATCCACAACAACAAAAAATTTCAAGGTATTTTTGAATTATTTTATTTTTAATCCTTTTTTTCTCATTAAATTTCTTCCTATCAACATGAACAAATTAATTTTAAATATTAATTAATCTATTCATCAATTTCCCTATTTTCGATTAAATGTTTGAATCATCGTAATCAATCGTGATTGATTACGATTGAAATTTTTAGTTGATTGATATTTAGCTGATTGGTTTTAAAATATTTTCGAAATTTTTTAAAATAAAAGTTTTTGAAATAAAAAACTTTTGAAATTCAAATTTATCTCAGATGTTTACAAAAATTTAATTTTTATTTTTATTTTTCAAACAATTTTCCTGTCAATCCACAATATTACCAAATTATTACCAAATAATTCCTCGAAACATTATCATTCAATGATATATCTATTATCATTTCTATTTTGATGGTGTTCATCATTTGCAAACATGAATTTCAAAGCCAAAAGCAATCAATTGTGTCTGTACATTGAATGCATGTGTTTATTTCATTTATTACAATTCAATTTTTCCTACATTTTTCTTCGTAAATTGCTTCAAGTTTCAAGGGAAACTAGTTTTATTTTATTGTTTTCTGTTCATTGATAATTATTATTATTATATAGTAAATTTTTTGTTTTTGTCTATTACCAAAAAACAACCTAAACGAACGGATTGATCGACCTGCCATGGTAGAAAAAACAATTGTGGAAATTGATTGAATGAAATGATAATAAAAATATTGATTGAAAATGATATACAAAACATCTCCAGAACACATTCATTGATTGATTTATGTATGTGTTTCTGCCCAATAATTTCCTCCAATTTTTTTAAATTTGATGATTTCAATCTAATAAAAATTTATGTGAAATTACGTAAATTAATCCATGATTATTAATTTGAATTATTTTATTTTTTGATTATTCATTCAATCATTCATTTGTGCATTTGTTCTTGTTGTTCAAATCGAAAATAATGACGTCGTTGTTCAATATTGTCTGCTGTTGATATTAATATAAATATAAATATTAATTGAAATTATTAAATATTCTCAAATTTTCCAGAATAAAGTACAAAAAAAAACGCATCATAATCTAATGAATTAAAACAAAAAACCCAAATGTCATCATCATCATGATCATCATCAACATTTTCTATTTGGGTTAAAATTTTTGATTGAAATTTTCAATTGTAAATTCAATTCTATTTATTATATTCAAATTACAGTTATTCATATTTCAAATATCCTTATTTTTGTTTAATTAATATTAATTATTAATATTGAAATAACGCAATCATCATCATCATTATTAATTATTTGTATTAATTCACTTTATTAATTGCATATTTTTTTTACATATTTTCACTTCAATTATTGCAAATTCATTCAAATCCACCATCATTCATCATTCAATCCTTCCAATAGCTTGTTTTAGTGCGTGTTTTTAATTTAAATGTGTTAAACCAATGAACCGAATTCAATTTAGATGATTTATTCTTTGCCCCTTTTAGTTGCAAGGTATATGTTGTTTTTTGTTTTTCTGTAAATTTCTAGAAAAATAAACACCAATCCATGTGTTTTTGGGATGGGCATTTTTATTCATTGATGAATATTCTTTGAATTGAAATAATGAATTTCCGAAATTTTCGCGAATTAAACAAAAACAAAATATTACAAAATTTGTAAATTTATTCTCATTTAGCAAAAATGAATATTACTTTATGACAAGTAAATTATTTAAAAGTAAAAGTAGAAGAAAAAACGAATTATCAAAAATTTTCAAATAAACATGTCATTTGCTTTCCAGTAATCATAATAATTCTGGTTTGATGGTCTTAATATATCATCATTATTATGATTACTGTTATTATTATTCGGTACACTCGCACACGCCCAACATTAAATTACAATTTTTTGATGGAAATTTTTTTATTTTAGAAATTAAATACATTTTTATTTCATAAATGTATCGAAAAAATGATTGAATTTTTACTAAATCATACACAATTATTGCTGTAGTTTAGACTAGAATTGTTTTTTTATTGCTGCAATACATTTGAATATCATTTTGAATTTTTTTCATTTTCGCCATTTTCGATCTAAATTTCGCTAGCCGAATGGGTCAAGTGATCGAGAAATTGGTCAAAAATATTATTTTTGATATTTTTGATGAAAAATGAGGCCCCAGAAAACATTGTAAACATTTTAGGGGTTAATCGTTCGCATTGTTCCAAGGGTAGAAATCCTGAAATTCTGAATTCTTTCCTTGTAAACAAACGAAATTGAAAAAAAATTGAATTTTCAATGTAAATTCCTTGAATTTTTTCACATACACACACCAACGTACGTATAAAACATAATCAACAAATCAATAATTATCATCATCATACCAATCTCGATATAAATAATTACGGAAAAATCAAGGTTTCACTTTTTTTTCTTATGAATGTTTGTATGTTTCCTGTCTTGAGTGTTTTTTATCATTACTCTGAGAACAGATGGAAATTTTCTTTAAAAAAAAGAAAACAAAACATTTAATCAATTTTCTCAAATTTCAATCTTACGAAAATATTGAAATTCAAGAAAAATTGACGAAATTCCTGACATTTTCAATCGTCAATTTCCAATCATTTCAATAACAAAGATAAATTGAGAAATAATAATTATAATCAGAAATATCAATGATAATGATTGCAAATATCAATAATAATCAATGTTGTTTCTATGGTTACATTTGTGCACTGAATCTCATGAAAAGCAATGAATTCAAAGAACGTTTGCAGAATATTCATTTTACCAAACGGAAAGAATGATTTTTCGATTCATGCCTCGATCTACCTATCTCTTCCGATCTTTACCTTTTATTTTTGATCATAATTGGGTATCATTACAATTCTTACAATTATTTGTTTATCATTATTCTTTGTCTATTTGTTTGTTTGTTCGGAAAGAATTTGTTTACCTTGACAAAGATGAGAAAAAAAATCGATCAATTGATTGGTATATTGATCGATCAATCAATCATATTTCACTTTCTAAAATCATATTTTTTCTGTCATATTTGACAGTCATTAGGCACAATATGTATGATATAAAATTAATTTCATTTCCATTTGTTCCGTTTATTATTATCTCATTATTTTTCCCCAATATTTCAGAGACAAAATATGAAATATAAAAACAACAAAAGCGAAATGTTTCGCTGCCAGATTTGAAATTAGCGCGCGAACACAAAAAGCGTTTCGAGGTCAAACACAAATATCTTCATCATCATCGATATTATCACATCTAAATGTCCATTAAATAATTGCAAATTGCAAAATTTGAAAAATGAAAATGAAAAAATTCATTTACAAAATTTCATCTCTTGATGTGTTTCCATCATCATCATCCTCATCGACATCATCAACACAATGTGATTTCATTCATCGATAGATAGATTGGATGTGTACCATTTTGTCAGTCTTAAAATATGTACATTTTTCGATAAATGTGTGTTTGTGTGTTTCAATTTAGTGTTCCACTTTTGTTTTTTTGTTTTTTTTTTGTGTGTGCCCATAAACACAATTACCTTGAATAAATGGAAAAAAAATTTCCATTTAAATTTCTACAAAAATAAACAAAACGTACGTACGAAAATGAAAAATTCATCTAATTTCATACATAGATGAATTAATGAAAACATTTTAATTTTGAAAATTTTGAAATAATTAATAATTTAAATATATCGATCGATAAATAGATACAAATACTGCGTACATCTTGATCAATCGATTTTCATAATTTTGTTTGTTCCAAAACAATCGATTTTAAATCAATTTTTCCTTGTGTATTTGAAATCTCCATTATCTTTTTTTGCTTACAGAAAAAATCCTCAATCTTTGAAATGGAACTGGAACTGAAATAAAATATAAAAAAAACTTTTCAAGGTCAATTTTATCGTTATTAAATAATAATTTATTGGCAGAAAACATTTCTATTTTTCTATTTCATACATAATCTGTCCCAAAAATATACGCCGAACGAAAAATCCAAACTTGTTCGACTGACTTACAACTGATCATTGTGTGTGTTGTGTGTGTGTGTGTGTTTATTTGTATGTATTTGTCTATCAGTCGGCAAGTCAGTAATTGTGTTGAAAACATTGACGATGATAACTGGTAAATAATAATGAATACATACAGATATCCTGTTTTGTTTCATTCAAATATAAATACATGTTGTTCGCATGTTAACAACAAAAAATTTCTTTTAATTTCTCTTAATTTTTAAAAATCATTTTCTTTGATTTTTTTAAAAATCCAAATTTAACGGCAAATTTAATGTTGAGTGCTTTGTGTTTAAGCGTGTGTGTCGAATGAGTGTGTATGCTCCCCTGAAACATTGTAAAAATTGAATGAATCAATGAATGGAAATTTGATTTTTATTATGTAAGAAATTAAATGAAATGAAAAAAATGAGAAATGATTTGCGAAAAATGAAATTTCAAAGAAATAAATGATAATATTAATAATAATAGTCGTAATAAATGAAATTGAATGTCATTATTATTAATTTTATTCAATGAAATTTTCGCCTATTGTCAATTGATGATTGTCTCAAAGTTTTTTCGCTGTCATTTCTAGACATTATTTTCACTTCATGTGAAATTTGTCTTAGTCTTCGAAAGAAAATCTTAACCTCATCTTGGAATTAAAATTGTCATGCTGTGTGTGTTTTGGAGGGAAAGCAGAAATGTTTGACTAGATTGGTTGATGTTTTCACGTTTTTCATGACCAAACACATTTTAATCGTTATTAATTTTCCCAACATTTATCAACATTATTTATTAATATCTTTATTTTGATCACATAATCACAATTTTATAGATCAAAATAGATTAATCAATCTATGAGAAACCCTAAATTAATAGAAATATAATTTATCGATGAAATCGTCATTAATTTTTCAAAAATTTCCGTTTTTTCTTCATCAATAATGATAATTGTTATTAATCAATCAATTCGTGATCATGAATGTTTTATTATTTACTTAAATTTAATTGTTTCAAATGAAAATCGAATGTACAAAACAATAAAATCATTAATTCAAAATGAATATTGTATTTTTTTTCTCATCAATATTATATTCTTGTGTGAATCCAATAATCCTATTGAAAAAAGAGAGAATTTTTTTAAAATCAAAATCAACAGGTAAATCTATTGATTTTATTAAATTTATTTATCATTATTTCACTGTCAAATCATTATTATTATCGTTAATTTAAGAAAAAGAGAAAAATGATTAAAGTTAAATTTCATTGTCATTAATGATGTTATATTTTGATAAATGAAAAACAAACATACACACACTTATACATACAAAAATAAATGAATAAAATATTCAAAAGAGATTTTCTACACATGATTATAATGATCATCATCGTCATTCAATACAAAAGAAATGTTAATTTAATTTTTTTTTTTTTTTTGCCGACCTTTGTCATTTTCAATTTTTTGAATGGTGAATAGTCTATAGCGAATAGTAACAAAAGTATTTAGATGATGTTCTTTGTGTGTGTGAAGAAAAACTATGATTCAAACAGAAATCATCGAAAAGAGAAATGAAATTTTTCTTTAATTTTCAAAATTTTTACATTTCATTTTAAAGATTTTTATTTTTACCATTTCAAAAATTTCCATTATCAATTGCCATATTTGTACATTTTTGTGTTTGTATTTAGATTTATATCTTACATTGATTCATTAATTTAATCCATTTCATCATTATTTTTTTTGATTTGATATTAATAATTTAATTTTATGGTTTTAGCTTATTTCAGATGGTATCCTGAATATACTGATCAATTATCAACATTTTAAATAAACGAAACAAATACATAAAAATGGATCCACGAAATAATTTGAATTTATCATCTTAAATTTGTTTGTTAGTTTGTAATTGTCGTCGTTTCGTTTTGTTTTTTTTTTGTTTTTAATTTTTTTTCAACTGTGAACGAAAAAGATAAATCAGTGACATCAATAATCATCAAAATGGCATATCATCATCATTACCATCACCATCATCTTCATCATTATCACAATACTGATTCAGTTCATAATATTGATGATCATCATTCATTGAACCATAAAATGAGTCATAAAAATAAAAAGCTAAAACATAGAAATATGAATGAATCATCATCATTAATGTCCATATTGATATTCATCGTTACCTTTTTAATATTATCATCATCATTTCATATTCAGGTAAATTTATAGATTGATTCATTATAATAATTAGTTTACATTTAGCATAAAAATTTTTCCCATTTTAATATGTCAAAAATGATTTATTGGATTCAATTAATTCAATTGCAAATAGATCTATCGATAGTCACATGATTGATTGATTGATAAATAAATTGACCTAAATTTTAAATGTGAATCAAAAAATAAACAAGACAGATATATGAAAAAAAAAATTAGAGTGAAACCAAATCCATTTATATTGTATCTTATTTTTTGCCAATTTTTCTTACAAAGGAAAAAGAAGAAAGGGAGATATTCAATATTTTTCATATAAATAAAATCTATTTTCTAAATGATAATGAATCGTGTGACAATGTTTTTTTGACATTGACATTGTAATATTAGAGATTATTATTGCTTAGCTATTGATGTTCATTCATTCATTCAATGATTCATTCAAGATGATGACTAAATGATACAATTCATTGTATATTACTAATGAATGAAAATGAAAAGAGATGCGAAAATCTTGGCTTTTCTTTCTTAAGAAACCAAGAAATCAAGATGAAAAGAGAAATGATATTTGTAGAAATAAAAATGGAATAAATAAAAATTAAAATTAAATGCATTGATCCTTAATGATCATTTAATGATATATCATTTAATTATTCATTCAATGTGTATTTGTATGTCATATTTTCAATATATTATAACGATTATAAAATGAAATCGAGCACGTTTTTTTCACATTCAATGAAGAATGATAATGATTATCAAAGATCCATTTCGATTTTGCTTTTCTTTTGTCCTTGACATCGTGATCTTGGCATTTATTTCTTTATATTGAATTAACTTGATAATATGAATTTGTGCATATCTTTTTTTTCCTAATTCCTGGTTTATTTCTCTCATCATCCAAACATTACAACATTAATAATAAAACTTGAACTTGTGAAAATTTTATGCTTTTCTAATTTTTTGTTACTATGTTATCGTCGATGATATTTACGTCTTGTTTACAATTTATTGCAGAATTTACAATAAAAATTTTTTCAATTTTAAAATGAAAATCAACAAAAACATTGAAATGATTCCAAATAGTCAAACATAAATTTGATGTTTATAAATGATGATAAATAAAACTTATTTTTAGAATCTGTTTTTCGTTTTCAATTTCGATGAATTCGATATTTAAATTTTCTTTTAAAATTTTTCTAAAAATATTTTTTTTTTCATTTATTTTTTTCCACAGAATTCATTCGCATTGGAGATTGTAAATAATTCCAATCAAAGCATCATTAATGATCATTCGAATACGAATAATACAATATCAATTGTTGACAATAATGATAGAGATTTAAATTTATTATCTAACAATAACACGCAAAATAATAATAAAAATAATAATTCTACTAATAATAATGATCTTGAAATCATCGACAAGGATGATTCAAATGGGAACACAAATGATGAGGAGGATAATAATGATGAAGAGGATGAGGATTATGAAGATGAAGTTGATGTTGAAAAATTTATTGTCATAAATCCAGAAATAACACCTACACTAGATGATTATGAAAATGGTTTTTGTATAGCCGATAATCGTATGTCATGCGGTAAAGGAGGTTTTACCGGTGATGTTGATATACCATGTGCTCGTAATACGCGTCCACAACGTTTTGAAACTACAGAAGAACTGAATGTGATACGTGATGTTTGTCCTGAATTTTTGGAAAATTTGGAACCAGGTCAATCGCCAGAACTTTGTTGTAATATGAAAGGATTACATGAGCTTCGTATTAGTTATGATATGCCCAAACAGATGGGCTTAAGTAGATGTCCTTCATGTTTTTATAATTTTCGTCGTCTTTTTTGCAATTTTGTTTGCTCACCATATCAAAGTAAATTTTTACGCATTGATAAAACTGAAAAAGTTTTGATTGGAAATAATTCTTATGAAAAAATTCGTGAAATGACACATTTCATCCATAAAAATTTTGCAAATGGACTTTACGAGTCCTGTAAATGTAAGTTTCATTTTAATCTATATTTCTTGAAATTAATTTCGAATCGATTTTTCAAAGATATACAAGGATTATCTGCTGGCCTCTATGCATTAGATCTTATGTGCGGCAGTCATGGATCAAAACATTGTAATGGACCTCGATGGATATCATTCATGGGCATTTCGGCCGAAAACGGTGGTTATGCACCAATCCAAATCAATTATGAGTTCAGTGAAGATGAAAAAATTCTGGTGGAGAATAAAACTATTTATGAACCAATGAATCCATCGACAACATCTTGTAATGATGTGCCACCGAATTTTCCATCTGACGCTACATGCCCATGTCAAGAATGTTCTTCATGTTTAGAATCTAAAGGACAGCAAGTTTTGAATGGTCTTCTATCCAAACTTTCACGTGTTATTAATTCCCAAGAATATTCATCGTTTACTATTTACAAATTAAGCGGATGTGCAACATTTGGTCTATTTTTGTACATATTCATTGTTATTGTTGTGCTAGTTTATTTCTTAATTTTCAATACAAGAGAAAAATCTTCATATGATGGTGAGTTTATTTTCTACTTATTTCCTTTAATTCTATTAGCAATTGATTACAATTAATTTTCTTTTTTCAGTGTCTGATACATTTGATGGAAGTGAAAAAATGGAACATTCACAGCAAGAATCATATATAAATTCAAGACATTCACCGCCATCAAGTCCTGTATTAGAATCGGAAAAATTTGTTAAAATTAATCCTTGCAATCAAATGGGTATTATGCAACCACTAGAACATTTACATACAGTTAATTTAGCATTAGGCATACGCTTAGAACAATTCTTCGAGCAAATATTTCGGTCATGGGGTGTATTTGTTGCTAAGAATCCATGGTCAATAATTATTTCTTCAATAGTCATTAGTCTTTATTTAGCTGCCGGTGTGTTTACACATTATCAAGTAACAACGGATCCAGTCGATTTATGGGTACCAGCCGGCAGCCAAGCGCGCAGTGATATGGAATATTTTAATAATAAATTCTGGAAATTTTATCGTATAGAACAAATTATTATTGAGCCGAAAAATTTAGAACCATTCACATTGGCCAATTATACTAATTATGATGGAGATTCATTGATTCAGTTTGGTCCTGCTTTTGAACAACAATTTTTGTTGCAAGCATTTGATTTATTCAATAGTATTAAACACATAACAGTCAATTATTTTGATAAACAATATGAGCGGAATCGTACGATACGTTTAGAAGATATTTGTTACAAACCATTAAGTGTATCATGTGCTGTACAAAGTATTTTTACTTATTTTGGTCAAAATATTGACCAAATCCGTCGACCTACTTATATGAGTCGCATTCAAAATTGTGTTGAGTAAGTCTTTCTTTTCATCGAAATCATGAAAAATTGATTTTTATCTTCCTGTTTGCAGAAATGGTTTGAATCCAAAATGTTTTGGCAAAAATGAAGTACCATTAGCATATCCTGGCGTAGCACTGGGAGGTTTTGAAGACAACCGATATTTGGATGCAAAAGCATTGATTATAACGTTACCGGTGGTTAATCATAATGATCCTAAATCAAACATTCCAGCTAATGAATGGGAAAAAGAATTTTTATCATTGTTGGAAAATGCAATAAAAACAAATAAATATAATCTATTAAATTTAGCATATAAAGCTGAACGATCAATTGAAGATGAATTAGATAGACAGAGTAAATCGGACATCGTAACTGTGGCTGTTAGCTATTTAATTATGTTCATATATATTCTTTTGGCATTAGGCGATTTAGATAAATGTTCAACAATATTAATGACAGCAAGATTTACATTAGGATTTGTTGGCGTTGCCGTTGTTTTATTATCGGTCTTAGCATCTTTAGGTTTATTTTTTTATTTCAACATTCCAGCAACATTAATAATTGTCGAAGTGATACCGTTTTTAGTACTTGCCGTTGGTGTTGATAACATTTTCATATTAGTGCAATCATTTCAACGTGATAAACGTTTGGATAATGAAACTCTGGTCGATCAAATTGGCAGAGTTGTGGGCGAAATAGCGCCTAGCATGTTATTATCATCATTATCGATGAGTGCTTGTTTTTTTATTGGAACATTAACAGAAATGCCAGCCGTACGAATGTTTGCATTATATGCAGCTGTTGCATTGATTATTAATTTCTTTTTACAAATGACATGTTTTCTTGGTTTATTCACGCTGGACACTAAACGACAGCTTGATCATCGTTTGGACATATTTTGGTGCATAAAATCATCTAAAAAACGTGAAGTTAATAATATTAACAAAGATAGTGTATTGTATTTATTATTCAAAGATATTTATTCATCGATGTTATTACAAGATAAAGTACGAATGGTTACATTATTGGTATTTGGTGCATGGTTCTGTTCCTCGTTGGCCGTTTTAGATAAAATACACATTGGTCTTGAACAAGATTTAACAATGCCTGAAGATTCGTATTTGATGACATATTTCAATTTTTATCAAAAATATTTTGTCACTGGACCCCCAGCATATTTCATGATCACTGAAGGATTAAATTACACAGATTCCAATGTGCAACGTTTGTTATGTACACAGAATAAATGTGATCCAAATTCTTTGCCATCTATTCTTGGTATTCTATCGAAACAGCCCAACATGACCTACATTCAAACAAAACCTGTGTCATGGATTGATAGTTATTTCGAATATTTGGAAAGTTCAAATTGTTGTTATAAAAAAATACATAATGATACACATGATGAACAATGTTTCAATGATCGTAAGTTCTTATTCGATGTTTAATATTTTGAAATGATAAATTTTTTTCTATTATTAGGAACTGATTGTAGAATGTGTTGGACAAAAGAAAGTTGGCCCAGTGGACCAGATTTCATTCGCTATGTGCCATTCTTTTTACACCAATCGCCGAATTCAGATTGTGCAAAAGCTGGTCTCGGTCAGTTCGATGATACTGTCCGCTATAAATGGCTGGAAGATGATAGTAATATTGAAATATCAAGTAAGCTATTTCGAATTAAACACTCAAAAATAAATACATGCTGAATGAATGTTTTTTGAATATTTTTGAAAATTTCAAAATTATATAGCTACATATTTATCCGTTTATCGAAGCGTGTTGAAAACATCGGAAGATTTCTATGAATCATTGCGTTCATCGCGTGAAATTGCTGATATATTGACCGAAAAATTGCAAAATGCAACCGGCACCAAAGCTATTGTCCGTCCATATAGTCTTCCGGATGTATACTATGAACAATATTTGACAATGTGGCCTGATACAATCAAAAGTTTAGGCATATCGATATTGGCAATATTCATAGTCACATATTTATTTTTGGGTTTGGATTTTTATTCAGCATTAATTGTTGCTGTTACAATCATAATGATCATTGTTGATTTAATGGCAATGATGTATTGGTGGGAAATATCATTGAATGCTGTTTCATTAGTGAATTTGGTCGTTGTAAGTTTTTGTTATTCGATTTATGATTTCTTTTTACTTATTTGAAAGATTTATTTTTTATAAAAAATGATATGTTACTATTTAAATGCTAGGGCGTTGGAATTTCGGTGGAATTTTGTTCACATCTGGTACGTTGTTATGCTATTTGTTCGACGCCGACAAGAATTCAACGAGCAAAAGAAAGTTTAGAGAGAATGGGCAGTTCTGTATGTATTGAATTTTATATATTTTTCAATATTGAAATTGAATTTTTTTTTTCAATTTTCTAATGAATTTCACATATTTATTTCAAAAAAAAAAAAAAAAAAAAAACAATATTCACATAGATATTATCTGGTATAACATTGACCGATTGTGGAATATTGATTTTAGCATTTGCAAAATCGAAAATATTTCGTGTATTTTATTTTCGAATGTATTTGGGAATAATTTTATTCGGTACATTACATAGCCTTATATTTTTACCCGTATTATTATCGGTGCTTGGACCACCGATTAATAAACAACGTCTATATTTGAATAATTTACATCGTCACCATTCATTTCGTCGTAGTGATAAAAATTGTGTATTAACATATTCATCATCATCATCATCAGTATCATCATCATCACAATCATCACCAACTCATATATTAAAAATCAATAATCAACAACAACAACAGCCGAGAAGAATATCGAATTCTTCGATAGAATCAATGCAACAGCAACAACAGCAAACAACATTTGACAATAATCATCATCAACAACCTATGTCAATGATTGCCACAACAACCACTGTTGATGTTCAAATGAAAAATTATTGAAAAACAAAAGAATGAATGATATTCTTATAATAATGAAATCATTTTTGATTATCATTTTATTAAATTATTCTTTCAATTATTGTTTATTTTTTGAGAATGAAATGGAATGAAAAATATTATTATTCAAGTGCCATCCACATCGTAAATTTATATTTTATCCTCAATTTATCAATATATTATGAATAAAGTGCAAATTCTTGGAATTTTTTCTCTGGATTATTTCCTAATATTATTTTTTTTCTCATTTCACATATTCTTGAATCGACGGAAAATGGTACAATAAAAATGATAATAATGATGATGATGATTATCCTGCATAAATTTCTATCATTTTAAAAGCGAAATAAGGAAAAAAAGAATAAGCATTGAGTCAAATATCATATGTGTATAAACACTTATATCATTATCATCATCGTCATAATCATTATTGTTATTATCATGAAATGAAAAAATAAAATAAAATAAATAATATCTCATCTCAAAATATTAAATTTCATATTCAGAAATTTTTCTATCCATTTTTTATTATTATGATTCTGATTATTATTTTTCTATTGTTTAATTTCATTTTATTTTATTTTTTTCCATGTCTTAATTCAATTCGCAAATTCATAATTTTTAATCTGTGATTATTCAAATATTATTATTATTATGATTATTCATATCGTTGACATGTATGTTTTTTTTCAATTCAAATCATTTATTGATTAATTTCTCAATTATCCATTATTTTTAAGATCATATTATCATTCATTTATTCGTTCAATTGATGATTATTTCATTTCAACCAATTTCATCATTTCAAATCATTGTTTTATTTTCTCAATTTGTTTTTTCAGAGTATTTTCAATCATATGTATTAATATTATTGTATTTAATTCATATATTTATAAATTATCATTTGAAAATAATTAATTTTCATTAATTTATCTTTATTATTTTTCTAATCATTATTATTACAATATAACATGTGGCGATAAATGACAATAATCTTAAATAAACAATTTAAATTTTATTTCCAATTCAAATGTTGATATTTGATGCTATATTTGACATTTTATTTTAACATTTTAAATGTTCAATTTTCCCCAATCTTCAATGCAAACAAAAATGTTCAAAATCAAATTAAAATAAATAAATAAATAAAAATTTCACGAAATTTTGAAAAAATCCTTTCTTTGTCCTGTCATTTTACGATATCAAAGTGTTGAATTAAAGTTTATTTTATTTGAGATTTAATGGTGAAAATAGTGAAGATTTCGAGAGAAAAATTTTCATTTTTCGCATATTTTTTCCATTTAATGTTTATTCTCATTTCCTCTTGAATCATTCGTTTAGCATCGTTTAGTATGAAATTTTCAACATTGAATTTATGCATACTGTAGGCATTGATAGTAATAATTTTACTGTCAACTTTAGTTTTGGCTTCCAACAAACATATTCACACTTTGCGAAAAATAAATATTTGCCGAAGAAAAAAAATTCTGGTCAAATTTCAATCATATTTATCATTATTTCATCTATCTAAAACATTATCTATTTGCAATGCTAATATGGTGATGATGATGTTTGCCAAAATATTACTGTATTGTTGGTTGTTGTTGCTGTTATCGAAAGATAAACATTTCTACATTATTCATGCATTGTTCCTTCATTCATCGTTGATGGTGATATATATAAATTCATTTAAATATATTTTGAATGAAATGATAGAATTTGAAAAAAAGAGAGAAAAATTTACATTTGAAAAAATTCATAATTCTTTGGATATTTTTCACTTTTTTATATTATTATCATTCTCATTAATAAAATATTAAAATATATTCAAACATTCAAATTATCCGAGAAAAAAAACCCACTCATATCAAATGAATGAATGAATATTCCTGTTATTTAAAATAGTGAATTCTGAGGAAAACATGTTGCCACGAATCTAAAACGGACTGCTGCTGCATAATCAACAACTTTGAAATTGCAAAATTTATTATAATTTTCCAAATGATGCCACGTTTGGTCAGTATGTGTTCATTCGCATTCTATTTTTGTCTGACTACAAATTTTTAATTATCGTCAAGCGACGCAAAATTTATAAATGACCTAAATATTCAACAATTCATATTTTTGAGTTCTAAAAAAAAACTTGAGATGAAACTCAATGTGAAAACAAACCATTACAAAAGAATGAATATTGAAATTGGAAAAAATCATTTAATCAATCAATCGATTCTTGACATTTAATGTTTTGTTTTGTGTGTGAATTGTGATGACAATCATTTTTACATTTATTCATTAATCATTAATATCATTTATTTCGTTTTATTTATTTTCATTTATTATTTTTTTAAATTTTTGATTTCATTATTTTTTCTACTATTTAATTTGATCTTTTATTTCATAAATATCTGGCGTGTGTATTACGCCCAAAAAAATGAAAATAAAACAAACATTTTCCTCTGTACTTTTTGTTCTTCCAATTAAACAACAAAAATAATTGAAATATATTATTGAACACAGAGACACACAAACTACACTTAATTAAGATAGAAAATTTTATTTTTTTATAAGTAAAAAAAATAAAATTTAAAATAAATATTTTCCATTCAACAATGTTTGGACTGATACAATAATAATGTTTGTTTGTCTCATTGATTGTTTGTTCATTTTTTTTGTATTTTCTTCATTTTATTTATTTGTTATAAATTCTGTAATTGCAATCATTATTTGTCGATTATCGTCATTATTTGTTTTTTTTACGTTTTTTTCCCAAAGAGAACATGAAGACAGGGAAAGAATTCTCAAAATTGTTGTTGAGTTTTTTTTGTGCAATTTCAGTTTCATTTTGTCTCTCTATTTACTTTTATTTTTAAAAATTCATTTTCATTCGCAAAGGATTATCATTATTATTATTATAATTATGTTTTTGTTTTAGCTTGTTTTCTTGTTCTTTTTAAAACAAACATTGTATTGAATTAAAAATGAAAAATTTTGTTGAAAACATATAGAAAAATAATGTGAAATAGAAAAAAAATTCGTGCAAAAACCATGAATAGATAATTGGGAATTTATAAATCGATGAAATCCTTTGCGATTTTCATCCAAAGAAAAAACAAAAACAATCGGGCAAATCGAATCATCATCATCATCATCATTAGCTTTTGATTATCTTCTTTGATGCTTTTGTAAATATAATGATATCAAACAAAATACGGATCAAGTCAGAAAAAACAATGATTTCTTCTTTAAAATTCCCATTGATCGAAATAATAACGAAAAAAATCGAACTTTTGAGAAAAAAATTCAAAAGAAAAAAAGAAAAATTCCCTAAATAATTTTGATTATCATATGATAATCATATCATCGTTGATCAAAATCTAAGTCTATCACGTATTTTCATCTTTATTTTGATATTTTCATATCTGTTTCAATGAATTCTTCATCGATTCATTCGTTTGTCGAAAAAAAAATTCAAATAAACAAATTCATTCGTTATATAATCATTCATCCATTATCTGTTGTGTTTGATGTAATGAAAGCAGAACACAACAAAAACGAAAAATATCATGTTTTGTGGTCATCATCATTGAATACCCTCAAATGAGTGAAAAAAAATGAAAATTATTATCATCATCAATCGATTCCATGTGTATATTCCACAATGATTATATATTCCACCACGATGATCGTCTATGTTTTCACATAATTCACATTTTCACATAAATAAATGGATTTTTTTTCATCATTTTTTCACTTTCTCAACTTCATCACTGTCATAATCTAATTTCAAATATTTTTTTTTGTTTTGTTCTGTGTAGCATCATTTGCAACTGTTTTTCATCACTTCATTCTTCTATTGTAGTGATAATAATAATGATAATAATAATTTTTTCATGAGCAATAAATCTAAATTTTCAAATGAATATTGTTGCATTTTTTTCTATTTGCTTCTTTCACCATCAACAACGATTGATTATCGTCATGGTTAAAAGAATAATAGAATAGGAATAAGATAAGATAAGTTGAGAAAAGAAAGAAAAGAGTGAAGCAAATCAAATCAAATCAAATTAAATCAAAATCAAAATAATGTAAAATAAAATAAATAAAGTTCAAATGAAGAAAAGAAAAGTTTCAAAATTTTTTTTCGGTTCAAATTCATCTAATATTTCCAACCCTAAACTTTTTTCTTTGATAATCGAATTTTATATTCTTTCGTTGATTTGAAACTTGAAAATCAAATGAAAAAAATTTATCATCATGGTTAATACACATAATATATTCGAGACAGAGACAGAGAGACAGAGAATTTCATTTGTAAATGTGTTAGATTATGATGATGATTTTGATTGAATTTTTTTTCATCATTTCGGGTTCAACAAATTCTTTGGTGAAATTTTTTTTCCATTGAAAATTTAATTTGAAAATTTTTTCAAAAATTCTTAGCATCCATTTTTTTCTCTGAACTTTTATTTGTCATCCAAAAAGAGAAATTAATAAAGAAAGATTGCTAAGCATTTCAAATTCTTTGAAATTTTGAAAATTTTTCGAAGAACAAAATTTAAAGAAAAATTTGAACAATTCATTATGTTATTTCGTTCAATGATAAGATAAATCATCATGATAAAATGTCCAGATGTTTCGATAGCTATTGTTTGAATTGTTTTTTTAATTCAAAAATTTTCGGGCGGTCATGTTTTATATATTACTCCATATCTCTTTCATTGTTTTCTCACATTGATCATAACCGATGATCACAATGATGATGAATATGAATGTTGCATGACGATTGAAATTAAAATTATTTATTTATTCAGTTTGACTCGTATTTGTTCTCATTCTATCCATCTTTATTTTTATCTATCCATCTATCCTTATTTTTTTATTTTTCATGTTTATCATTATCATTATAGTAGTTATTATTTCTTATTCTTAATCTTTTTATTTGTTTCATTTGTTTGTATTCTTTGAATTCTCTTTATTATTATTATTATCATCATTTCTGTTTTGCTTTGCTTTGTGTTTATCATCTCTAATCAACGATAAATGAATTAGATAAATAGAATCTATGAATTTGTGTATTAGAATGAATTTTGTTTGTTTTAAAAATGACACATTAAAAAACAAACACACACGGCAACACAGGCAGAGATGATTTCAGCTCGAAAAATGAAATTTTTCAATAAACTCGGTTAAGTATCACGGATTTGTTGGATTCTATTTTTGATATCATTGATTTATCTATCTTCGATTCGGTTTTTCGTTTTCTACCATTTTTCAAATCAGTTTCTATTTTATCTTATCCTATCTTTCGATTTCTGATGAACTCCAGTCTGAAAAAAGTTTTCGAAAAATAAATCCAAAAAAAAGAAAGATTGGAAATTGATTGGAATTGGTGAAAAAAACAAAATAAACTAATGAATAACAGACGCTTAAGCTATGTGGGGCAAAGCCTGCGCAGTCTATTCAAGGATTATTATCATTTTATTCCTTTCCTTTCTTGAATTTGATTCTGGTTCATGTTACACAATATCGAGATAAAGACTAATTCTTGTTGAATGAATCAATTCTTAACATGCGCTCGACAATTTTTTTTTTATCATTTCCAAAATGATTCAAGCCAAGAATTTATATATAAATACCCCGAAAATAAAGAGAAATTTTCAAATGCCAATGGAACCCATATACAATTAAACAACTAAACATTTATCGAATATATGGTTTTTTCTTTTTCAAAAATATGATTTAACCAT
Organism: Psoroptes ovis; assembly: GCA_002943765.1. Classification (NCBI taxonomy): domain Eukaryota; kingdom Metazoa; phylum Arthropoda; class Arachnida; order Sarcoptiformes; family Psoroptidae; genus Psoroptes; species Psoroptes ovis. The sequence continues at coordinate 268,204 of PQWQ01000013.1, read as the reverse complement.
TTTGAATCATTCATTCATTGTGTAACAATTTGATTCACATCTATTACGATTATTATTGTCATTGTTGTTTATGTAGTTGTTGTTGCTTGTTATCGTTTGTTTATTTTTATATTATTTCATTTTTTACATTTTTTTTCTGAGAAAAATAAAAAATTGACGATAAGAAAAATTCTTCAGATATTTTTTTAAGTGACTAAATTTATATTGAATCAAATGTGAAAAAAATTGAATGAATTCAATTTGTATGCTTGAAAAATTTTTACTTTTACTTCGGTGATTTGATTTTGATTTGATTTAATTTCAATTTTCACTTGATTTGATATTTCATAAATAATATTTTTTCGTACTCTTTTTTCTACCTTTCTACCTTTTACTATCATCATCGCCATTGCTATAACTGCTGCCAATGTCAATAAATAAATTAAATAAATGTCAACTTGTTTGTGTTTCTACGTGTGTCGGTGCGTTTGGACAGTTAAAAGTTTACTTTGGAATTTTTTCACATTTTTTTCCAAACATTTTTCGTCATATTATTTTCAACAATTTCAATTTTAAAAATATTTATTTCAATTTCATTTCATTTTTTTTCACACAATTGATTGCAAATGAACCAAACACACAAACAAAAATTTTTTCATTTCACTTTGAAATTTTCAAATAAATTGATTGATTTATTTGATCAATTTATCATTTTCTCTCCTCAGAAAAATGAAAATATTTTCCAATTTATTATGAAAAATTGAAAGAAAACAAATATCTATCTAGGAAGAATAAAACGATTATAATCATAATGATCATCATCGGATGTTTGTGTTTGAAAATGTGAAATTTGTCCATTTCCTTTCAAATCATCAGGGTAGCGAGGAAAAAGTGAAATGAAATGAAAAAATTGTAAATAAATAATGATCATTATTATAAATAAATAAATAGTTGAATATGATTGATTGATTAAAAACAAATATTTTCCTGAAAATACTGTAAAAATTGTCATTATTATCGCCATTCAAAAGCATCAGTAACATTAATAATAACGAATCGAAATGAAACGAAAATCGATGTCATTTCAAATTCCTAATTTTACAGAATTGTGAAAATATTCCAAATTTACTTTGCAAAGTGTCATGTTCAATTTTGAATGTATTTTTTTTTTGAGTGACAAATAAATATTACATTGGTCAAACATAAATTATTTGAAAATATTTTCCTTGTTACCTTTACATGTGTTACCAAAAGGTATCTTTTCTCGGAGAATCATGTTTTTTTTTCATTTTCCAATAACATCAATTTATGATATTTGACTTTTTTTCGAAACCAAGTAAGTATCGAATATTGATTTGATATTATTAAAATTTTTGCCTGTTTTTCCCATTTTACAAATAATATCTGGTTCGCCATCTCTGTTGTCATTCACATTTCATTGCATAATCATTGATGAAATTCGGAGAGAAAAATTTCATTTTTTCTCGGAGAAAAAAAATGAAATTTTCAGATGAAAATTGAATTTTAATATTTTAATATTTTTTATTTTTGAAAAATATTTTACAACAAGCAAAAAAAAAGGAGGAAAGAGGATTCCGGAATCAAACAAATGAAAAAGAAAACATTGAAATTTTGCAATTTGTAAATTTTGAATAATAATAATAATAATGAATGATTGAATAGAAATGAATAGAGAGTGGCTTGAAAATGAATGAAAAATGAATGAAAATGTATGTGAAAACAAATGAAAATATGAATATAGAATAAGCAAATTTCAGAATTTAGAAATTTCGATTTCATATTTTTCAACATTATAATAATAAATGATATATTTTCGTCTTTCGACGATAAATGATATATTTCGACACAATTTGGACTCGATTAAGTACTTTTCACCAAAAATAATCGGATTTTATTCGATTTATTAAAATTATTGCTGTTGTTGACACAGTGTGAATAACAAAATGAATGACAAGACGGTTTCTCTTATCAAGTCTTTTATATACAATCTGAACAAATGCCAGCTCATCTGCTCATCGCGTTCTACCAACATGCCACTACCCCGTCTCCACGAGCTTGACCGACACGAGGGCGCTGCACCTCCCCCCCAGGTCCTGATTTCAATCTGGGCCGACCGCGACTCCGAATTTTCTCTAGCGCCATTCGATCGCTATCAAACCATTTCTTAACGTGATTACGATGCACCAATTTTGTGTTACCGGAATCGCCTCTGATTTCCACGTTGGTCTCAATAACTTTTGTTACTCGAAATGGGCCTTTCCACTTTTGGTTTAATTTCCTTGACGATCCCAATGACCGTCCAGCCGAATGCCATAAAACGAGATCACCCACTCTGACTTCTTCCAGTCGATTCTTTCGATCGTATTGCTGCTTTTGACGACTTTTTCCTACCAGGTTATTCTTGTCGACCGTTTCGTTCATGGTTATTGGGTTCATAACTTCTCTAGCCAGATTATATTTTCGATCCAATACCGAAATTCTGTCCCGATTAAACATTACTTTGAACGGAGATACCTTTGTTACATGATGTACTGAATCATTATAGACGTTTACCAAATTCTGCAAGTGGCTGTCCCAATCTGCAATATCTAATACCGTTGTTCTAATCATTTGTTCCAGAGTGCGAATCACCCTTTCTATCATGCCATTCGTTTGGTGATGAGCTACTGACGCAAAGCGTAATTCAATACCAGCGTTTTCCGAAAAACATTTGAATTTCGCACTTTCAAATTGCGATCCTTTATCGCATACGATTGTCTCTGGCCATCCCAGTTCTTCGAATTTTACCTTCAGCCAATCTATAATGCTATCTGCTTTGACGTCAGCCAGTGCCTTTGCTGCCAAAAACCTAGAACGGTAATCCTGTAGAACCAATATGTATCGATTACCATTATGCGTTCTCTCCAAAGGACCACAGATGTCTATTCCCAATTTCTGCCAGTTATCTTTCGGAATTTGTTGCTCTACCATTGGCAGGCGAGTCGGTTCCCAATCGTCTTTAAATTTCGCACAACGGTCACATTTTCTTAAGAACATTTGTAAGTCTTTGCGCCAACCTGGCCACCAAAATCGTTTTCTTAATTCTTCTTGGTTTTTGAACATACCACAATGTCCATTATTATGAATTTCTTTCAATATTTCTGCTTGTTCCGCATAATCTCGTATGTACAATCGGTTAATGTTACCATCTGTTTTGAACCATCTCCCATTGATCAATATGAAATTTTTTTGGTCTTTTCGTATTACTTCATCTATTGGCTCATGTAGCCCGTGATTCATCAAATTCAATTGTATTCGACTTAACGTGTCTGCCAAAACATTGTCAGTTCCTTTGATATAATCGATACCTTCAATTTCGTACTCCATTAGCTTCATGACCATGCGCCCCAATCGGCCTGAACAGTCAGCTTTTGACAATAGCCATTTCAAAGGTTTGTGGTCTGTTTCGATCCTAAATTTGCGGCCCAGTAAGTAATATCTCCATGATAGCCGTCGCCTCTTTGTCATAAGTGGCATATCTTCTTTGTGCCGCCGTAAACATTCTCGAGAAAAAATCAACCGGCACCTTTTCGCCATTAACCATTTGCGATAATGTTGCGCCGTATCCCAAGTCTGAAGCGTCGGTCGTAACGATGAATTTTTTTGAGGGGTCTGGTATATTTATTGTTTCGTTCTCTGCTACTTTCTTTTGGATTAACACGAACGCTCGTTCTTCTTTTTCCCCCCATATGAACTGTTTCAATTTTGCGCAGTTATACAACGGATTTGCCAATTGAGCGAAATCTTTTATCAAGTCTCGATAAAAACCAGCCATACCAACAAATGTTAAAACTTCTTTTTGGTTCGTGGGCCTTGGGAACCGCAATATTTTCATCTGATTTTCTGTCATGATTGACCTTTTACCATCAGCCAATCTGAGTCCCAAATAGTCTACTTCTCTTGTACCAAACGAACATTTTTCTGGGTTTAACCGCAAATTTTCTTTTTTCAAAATCGTCAATACTTTCTGTAGATGCTCTACATGCTCTCCTTCCGACCTGCTAAAAATTAAAATATCGTCTAAATAGCATTCCACGAACGATAGGTGCCCCAAAATTACGTTCATTAGTCGTTGAAATGTTTGCGGTGCCGCGGACAATCCAAACGGCATTCTTGTGAATTGATACAATTTATTCTCGAATGCGAAGGCGGTATACTTTTTTGCTCGTTGTTCCATCTCAATTTGATAATATCCCGATTTCAGATCTAATTTCGAAAAAATTTTTGCGCCTGTTAACTTCGATATGATTGATTTTATTGCTGGCATCGGAAAAGCGTCCATACGCGTTATTTTATTGAGATCACGATAGTCGATAGCCATTCTAATCGACCCATCTTTTTTGTGGATCGGAACAATTCTCGATCTGAAATTGCTATTTGATTCTTCGATAATGTTTTCTCTTAATAGCTTATCTATGTGTTCGCTTAATTGTTTCTTCCAATTATGCGGGATACTCTGCAACTTATGACAAATTGTTTTATTTTCTGTTAATACGATATCATGACGTATTCTTCCGTTTTTTCCAATACCCCCGAAAAGATTCTTGAAACAATCCAGGACTTTATTCAAATCTTCTGAATCACTTGTGGTTGTTATGTTGTTGCATTGGATTGGATACCCCATGCAGGTAATACTTCTGTTCTTCAACATTTCTAATTCAAAGTCGTAGATTACATCCATACCAGCGATCACCTCATATGATAAATTTTTTAAAACGATAAAGTCAACTACTCTAGAATATTTATCGATTGATAACGAAAGCTTCGCCCTCCCGAGACATTTGGCTCTACTCTTATCGCCCAACACAACGAAAAAATTACACGGTACAGGAGTAATATTTAATTTTTTAATCGTTTTTAATGATATAAATGAATGTAAAGCACCTGTATCAAATAGACAATCAAAAATTTTATTATCAATTCGGACCTTGAATGTGATTAGTTGTCTGGGAGGGCCACGTCGTTTAAATTCGTCAATTCAGTTGCACTTTCGATATCTGCATTATCTTCACGTTCCATTGTTGTACCAAGATTCACGTTATTGTTTAATGTACGCCTACGGCACAATGCCGTTGAATGGTTTCCTCGACAATGATCACATTTTACAGGCGATGTACACTGGGCTCCAGTATGCCCACCTTTTAAACAACGGAAGCATACTTTTTTTCTTTCCGCCACACGTGTTCTTTCATTGACTGTACCCATTGTACATTTATACGAGGGGTGATTGTCCCGACCACAAAATAAACATTTCTTTGTTGGGCCACCACCAACTCTTGCACCAATGCTCGTACTCTGCCGATTTGATCGTTGTATGACTTGACCAATACCACTGCCATTGCTTCTGGGGCGGACCGAATTATTTCGTCGACTAACACTCAACATCATTTCCTTATCTGCGATCTCTTTTAATTTGCCAATCACTGCTTCTGGTGTTCCGTCCAATACGGGCAACACCGACGGCTTTAAAAACGGGAACGCCGATAACAGCGCTTGGACTACTACCATAAATGGACGAGCCAGTTCTGTTACCGTCACCCCGGCTCCAATAGCCCGGTTATACTTATTTTCAATTTCGAAAATGATATCTACGATACCCATTGAACGATCTAATTGCATTTGGAGAAAATTTTGAAAAGCTGTCTGGGCATGTACCTTTTGCGATCCAAATTTTCTTGTGAGATAATCCAATACCCAAGCGAAATTATGTTCATTAACATCAACTGGTATAATACTTTTAAGCCAGTGAGGCAACGCTGCTTCCAATAACATAAATTTTTCCTCACAGGACCAATTACCTTTGCTCAGCGTTGACGTTAACAGGCCCTCAAAACGAGGCCAGTCCTCCGGGCGCCCCGAAAATTGTAACTTCACCTTGTCCATATTCACAATGTTGTCTGACCGGTTCTTTTTGAGCGCGTCCAATACGTCGCCGATCTTCTGATGGTATTCCGCCGATTTCTCCAGATCTGCTTCCGATAATTCTGGGTTGTTTTCAAAATCTACCAAAAATTTTGCCAATATCTTTATGCGTTCCCCGTCCTCGGCCGTGATCGTGTTCGACTTTATTTTGTTCCATCGAACAGTAATCTCTTTTCGGATCTGCGCTATGTCCATCTTCGGTTACTCCTGACACCAGTGACACAATTTGGACTCGATTAAGTACTTTTCACCAAAAATAATCGGATTTTATTCGATTTATTAAAATTATTGCTGTTGTTGACACAGTGTGAATAACAAAATGAATGACAAGACGGTTTCTCTTATCAAGTCTTTTATATACAATCTGAACAAATGCCAGCTCATCTGCTCATCGCGTTCTACCAACATGCCACTACCCCGTCTCCACGAGCTTGACCGACACGAGGGCGCTGCACGATGAATATTTCCTCCGTTATCATTGCACATCCAAAGGCATTTGCATTCTTCATATAGACATTGAAAATGTAAAGAACAAAACTGAATATTTCATTCCATTTCATTTCATTCTGAAATTGAAAAATTTTTATATGATTTCATCAAATAAAACTGAAATATTTCACATAAAAAAATGATTTTTTATTGTAATTTTAACATTTCATTATTATTTTAGAAATAATAATAACAATAATAATGAAAAATTGTAAGTTTTCCGTATACAGGAAAAAATAATGAAATTTTTTTCTTCTTCAATTTTGATCATCATCAAAAAATTGAATTGAATTTAAATGAAACCAAATGAACTAAAAAATGGAAATGAAAATAAAATAATTATTAAAAAACAAGTTTTGAAAAAATTTTGCAATTTAGGGATTTTTTTTGGGTACAGCTCTTACAGCCAGTAGTAAATTTTTTGATAATTGGACCATTTTTTCTTGTCTACTTTAATTCGTCTTGTTATTTGTTATCAAATAAAAATAAGTATTTGATGAAATTTAGCGTTGAAAGAATTATTAAAATGATAAACGATAATTATAATGACTTAAGAATGAAAATAAAAGATGAAATTGGGAAATTCTGAAATGGTTTTTTGCCGTGAAATTCTGTACGCTTTTGACAATTTTAATCAAATGCTTTGCTATGAACCTATGGTCCTGAATCTCTTTTTTTTTTGTTGTTTCACTCAATTTCGACCAGAATATCCAGAATTTTTAATACAATTCTCTTTGACAAACATATGAACAGGAATAATTCAAAAAGAAAAAAATTCATTTGTACAATTATTGTACCGATTGTTATTCTGGTTGTTTTGATACTCCTAAACCGAAAATTCTGGACCCCATTTTTTTTATTCAGTTCATCATTGATTGATTAAGTTATGCGTGAAAAAAATTCGTTAATTCAATTTTAAAATGTGTGAAAATTGAAAAATAATTTCCAAAAACAAAATAAAAAACAAAACATTCATTGATTGTATTAAATATTGTTGCATTTGTTTTCAGTTTGTTCATTGAATATTACTGTTATCATCATTTTGCTGGCCGTAAAAATTCATGAAATTATAATTGAAATCATTTTCAATTTCAAATGAAATTTTATTCATTTCCAATTTTCATTTAATTAAAAGAAAAGTACTTGAAAGATAGCGATGGAGAATTCGAAAAAAAAATTTGTTGCCCTCTATATATTCTCATTGGCAAATAAAAATAAAATGATATGTTCTAAATAAACAAATATAAACTAAAAAACATTGATTCTATTAATTTAAATTCAGATCAAAATCGAAATTAAGAAATCGAAGTCGCCGTTTTGACGGTTGGTTCTACCATGCAGCGCCACCCTAGTTGTTTTTGCCTAGAGGTCTTAATAAAGCAATGAATTTGACCGTTGTCATTTTAGTATGAGAATCGTTTTACACGAACACACACGTCACATCACTTGTAAATGTTTGTAACATATAACACAAATTCACAATCTTTATAAAGGTTCAAGAATTAAATAAAATAATCAATAATTACAAATAAAATTGAATAAATAAACAAACGAAAATAAGAAGAAATTTCGGTCATCAAATCCACTTCTTCGCTAACCTTTTCGATTCGCCTTTCTTACATCGTAAAAACATAGATATTTATGATTTAACAGGAAAAATTACATTCAATTTCGAGTTGACATTGTATTTTATTTCATTTTTATCTGACGATAATAATAATAATTGTGTCCAATAATGATGCATGATTTGAAAGCACCCAAAAAAAGAAGAAAAATAAATGAAAATAATTATCAAAAGTGTCAATTTTATTAAATTTTTTTTAATAAAAAGTGAAAAAAGCACCAAAGGAAACACAAAACATAAAATGTTAACAAAGCACGAATCTTTGAGATGATAAATAATCGTAATAATGATAATAATAGTAACGATAATAATAATAATCAATATAATCCAACCATGAAAAGATACTCAAGATTGATTGTTTCACATTTTCACTTGTATTTGTATATTTTTTTCACGATGTTAAACGTCAAACGTTTATATGCTTTTCTGGTCCACTTAAATTCAATGGAAATGATGAATGTACAATTTATGGAGCAAGCTTATAAGACAATAACAATAACAAAACACGAAAAACAAAATGAATGTCGATGGATGATGATAAAAGGAGGAAATTCGCAAATTCACCTTGTAAAATTCACAAATTCATAATATTATTTGAATTATTTGAACCATTGTTGATATTTATCTTCAATTTGAAGTGAACCAATGAAACCACTTGAATGAATGAGCGAATGAATGAATTATCGAAATTGATATTAATAAATCGATTGTTAATTCTTCAATAGAATGTGTTTTCTCATTTCATGATATGATAGCAATAATACTTTTTTTCTTTCAATTCTTGAACGAATTTGCTTCATTCCATATTTGATTGATTGTGTTTCATTTTCAAAGAGAAAAAAATTTAATAATATATGATTAATACCATTTTATTTCACCATCTTTTCCCCACTTCTTGTTGATGATGATGATTTAACATTTATTTTAAAAATTTATTTGTTTGCACTTGAAGCAAATATGAAGTGAATGTGATATACATGTCTTGAATGTCTAAAATTTCTATCTGGGAGCAACATATTTTAAATTATTAAACATAAATTTTATGGTACACCATTTTTTTGGCATCCAAAAGCATTTCATAACATATTTCTTTCCACATCATATTGAAATAATTACCGTATCAAATTAACCATTAAAACCATCTTTATCAAATTAATTACGAATAATTATGAGAAATAATTCATTACAACCAAATGGTTTGTTTCGCTTTCAGGGCTTTGATTCATATTTCTTCGAATGAATTTTTAATAATTTTATATGATGAATGTTCTCATAGATTATCTAATAAAACACAGCATGCACTAATAAATGAATGGAAATAAAATATTCGAATGAGGTTGGTTTTTTTTTGTCAAAGCCAAATGCATCTAAATCAAATTACAATAATATTAACTAATCAATAATGATCTTATTATAATTATTCCGAAAAATCTGTACCATAATTTTATGACATTCTTATCCTTTGGTCGCTTTCGTATATTGATATTGAAAATATGATAATATAATCATTTCATGGAATATAATTTGGTTATTTATAGTGAATGTTTGTAAATATTCATGAATTTCCTATTTCACGAATATTAAGAGCCAAAAAATTTTGATTAGTAAACATTTTCTGTCTGAAATACAAGGCAAAATTAAAAAAAAATAAGAAAAAAGATGACAAATCTTCTTGACAATAGATGCAAAATCTCATACATTTGCATTTTTTCTCTGTTTTTGCAAATATTATTTTTGTTTCATTTCCATTTACTTTCATTTTCTTGTAATGAACCAATTTGAATAAGAATGAATGGATTTTTCCAGTTCAAAAAATTGTAAATGGCAGCGATCCCAATGTTTTTAGTGGAAAGCATTAAATTTTCAATTTTTTTTCCATTGAAAATTTCCAAGATTTCTTGCACATCGGAATTAAACAAAAGAAAAATTTACTCTTGATTAATTATTGAAAAATTATTATCAAATTTTTTTTATTTCGTTTGGCACAAATAATCCCAAAAGACACATAAAACCCTGAAAAAAAGGATGTAATAAATTCTATTCAATGGAAAAGTTTTGAAAAACGGAGAAAAAACAAATAAAATTTAATCATCAATGAATTAATATTGATTATGATTATCAATCATCGAATAATAATAATAATAATATGATAGAAAACCTGCGGGCAAAAAATTTTATAAATGAAAATAATGGAAATATAAAATTGAAAATATATAAATTTTCGATTGCTTTTGTTGTTGTTGTGCAATTCATTTATTTATTTAATTTTATTTTTACTTTCTTCTGTTCACAACTTTTATCAGAGTTTTTCGTATTATTAAGCTTGAAAACGATGAAAGTTACGAGCTGAAAATACAAAAATGATAATTACAATGTTTTTTTCTACTGTCTATTTTACAAATGATTCTTTTGCTTTTTGCAAATGTCAAACGTCAAATATGATGAAAAAAAAAATTAAATATTTTTAGCCTTATGTTCATTATATGACCAATCATAACGACATTATTGATAATTATAATCTTTTTTTCATGTTTGAATGAATTTTGGTCCATTTATAACAGTGATTCCCAAACTTTTTGGGGCCATAGCCCACTTTCACAAAAAAAATATTCTCAATCGCCCACCTCTTAAGAAATGTCCATTGCCCAATAATGTACCCATGGACCATCATCGCCCACCTTAATTGCTGAATCGCCCACTGGTGGGCGATATCGCCCATTTTGGGAATCACTGATTTATAAGCTGCTGCTGTTGTTTAGTCAATCGAAAAAACTAGAAAACATATTGGATTTGCGGATGTTGATGTTTTTTTGTCTTTTTTTGATGGAAATATCAAAAAATGAATTTGATTTAATCTTCATGAATTCATTATTATTATGTTATCTCTTTTCAGATTTTGCTCATTCACATGTTCAAATGTAGAATTTTGATTTGAAAGAAAAGTAAAAAAAAAAACTAAACGAAATCATATTCATGATGTCGACAACAACATTCTCGTTGGATAATTGGAGCTCTAATTATAAAGGTTTGTTATATCTAATTGATTAATTTATTGATTGAATTTGTGCCATTTGAAATATACATTTTTGATTTTTCCCCTTTTTCTCCCCATCATTTCTATTGAATAGGAATATTTATATTAAACTTAACCAATCAATTCAAAGATAAACATTTAGAATCTGCATATCAACGTTATTCACAACGACAACGGCAAAAATCATTGGTTATTGTCAATTCGATTGATATATTAATTAAAATTATATTTTTATTAGCATATTTTTTCTCCTATAATTATAATTACAATAATGTTTTCATTGATAATAATTCAAATAAAATTGATACCAATCATTTGTTGTTAACATCAACATCTTCATTGATGGATAATAATAATGATACTAATAGCAACAATGGATCAATAAAAATAATGAAAAGAAATTTAATTCATAATGATAATGAAATTGATAAATTCCAATATGAAAACAAGGATCATTTCCATTATTCACAAAATAACGTTGACAATATAATTTACTCACATAATCATCATCATCATCAACATCGATCACATCATCACCACCATCAGCACAATAATAATAATCAACTAAAAAATTATCGAAGGAATTATCATCACAAAGTCAATGATCATTATTCGAGTTCATCATCATTATTAACGAATGGAATTCGTAAAGATGGTAAGTGAATTTCTCAAATAAGCGTTTTCAGCCCTTCATTTTCATTTTTTTTCCTTTTTCACTCATGCGACTCGGAATAACATAAAATGACCATATGGAATTGGTTTATTATGGTTTTGTGTCTCTGTACATTCGCATATTTTGAAAATGAAATTATGGGAAAATTATTCTTGATTCTTCTATTATATTCGATCGATTTCTATTGGCCTCAATTTTTTTTTACTTCACGTAGCAAACATTTTGAATAATTATGATTTACTCGTCAATAATTATAACAATATCAATGATTTTGTCTATGAAAATGTAAAAATTATTAGTAATAATAATGAAAAAAATGAAAACTTATATTATCGAAATCGTCTAAAAAGAATATTGAAAAATATACGTGCCTTTTTTACAATCATATGGATTATATTTAATTGTCTAGTAATTGTATTAATTACTTGTTGGAAACGTTTCGCTAACAATCATCTATATATTGGTGCATTAATTAGCTGGACCATATTCACTATTGAAGGTTCGTCTATAATTTCCATGATTTAATTTTCATTTTGAATCAACATCCATTCTACTGTAAATTTTTTTCTTATCTTATTTCTCATTATATATTCAGGCCAAATGGGTTTCGATCCAGAAATATTTTTCAGCTATAATAAATCATTCCACACTAATTATATTAATAATAATAATGATAAAAATGATAATGGTGATGTTATAAATCAATCAACATTAATGATTGGCTATGATGGTGCTGTTTGGCATACATTTTTAACAATATTAATAATATATGCAATGTTACCATTACCATTATCGTGGTGTACAATATGTTCCATAATAACATCAATAATTGATTTAACATTTCGTATTATATTTTTTTTACATGAAAATAATGATCATCATCAACAACAAAATTCATTACAATTAATTTTCGCAAATTTATGTCTATATTCGTGCATAAATCTTATATCATTATATACGAAATATTTGACTGATTGCGCACAACGTAATGCATTTTTAGAAACACGCCGTTCGATTGAAACACGCTATAAAATTGAATGTGAAAATACTAAACAAGTAAATGAACACATCAATAAATGAAAGATTTTGATTATAATTCATGAATATTTTTCTCATTAATTTAAAGGAAAAATTATTGATATCAGTATTACCGAAATTCGTGGCAATGGAAATCATATCAGATATTGCAAATCAAGACGATAATCATCAACATTCATGCAAAAATTTATTGCCATCACAATTTCATAAAATCTATATCCATTGTTATAAAGATGTTAGGTAAGCTTCTTTTGTATTATTATTATCATTTTTGTTCAAATGAATCTATACAAACTTTCATTTAATCAATCTACACCAAATGCTGCACCGAAGATCACATTCTAGAGATAGAAATTGATCGAAAAATTTATCGCTCAAATTAAATCCATCTCATTTTTTGCCAAATGATCACTAGTGGGATTATAGCGAAAAACAAATGATGAGAAAAAAAAAGAAATCTATTAGAAATCTCAATCAATATTCAATACAATCAATAGAATGACATATAATCTGGTTTAAGAAAAAAAAATTCTTTTCTTAACTTTTTTCTTGTTTTTTATGATTCTTGATTTTGTTTTGGAGAAAATCCAGATCAAAATTTATTTTCTTTCCCAGTAAAAAATTTATGAAAAATTTAATACGATTTCATATGAAACAAAATTTTCAAGAGAAAAAATCAAATGAATTATTCACATACATAAATACATAAAATGCAAAATTGATTGAAATATCTTTTCATTTTTTCAGATCAATAATCTATTAAATAAATTTGAAAAAATGAAATAGAAAAATAAAGAAATATTCAATTTTATCAATTTTTGTTCATTCATTCATATATTAATTCAATTTTAGATATTAAAAGACTCATTCATTCAATCAATTTAAATAGCTATTTATTTTCATTTGTTTGCTTGCTCGAAATGTTTGTTTGCTTGGTTATATATTGATATACAGAAATTCACCAAATTCAAACAGATTTTTAATTTTCTCAAATTGAATTTGCTTTTTATTTTTTTGGCAATTTTGCAATCGCTATTGTTTTCTATATTGATATTTCTATATTTCGATGTGTGTGTATTCTATTTATTATTCCTTTTTTCATTCTTCATTTGAATTCTAGAAAATTAAATTCAGAATTGCAAACAAAAAAAGCAAATTCAATACGTTTTTTTCTTTTAGTCCATCAATATACAATAATTTACTAATGTATAATATTCATTTTTAGCTCCAGGCCACTATTTAGGCATAGTGTTTCGGCAATACTGTACATATCATATTAATTCATATGATTGGTAACAATGAATGGCAATTGAAATAATAGAGTCAACTCACACATACACACACACTAGAATCGAGCACGAGAGGAAAATGAATGCAAAATTGAACGAAAATTTATGAAGAAGAAAATCAAAATAAATGATTCTCAAGAAAGAGAAAAATGATTCTTCGATTCTTTACAATTCTCTATCTTTCTTGACATAAAATATAAATAGAATAATGTGAGAATATCTAAGAATCAAAAGTAAATAGCTCGAAAAATAACGAAGCAGATGCAGAATCGATAGATTTTCAAACATTTTTTTTTTTTTTTTTTTTTTTGATACTATTGAAAAAAATATATCAAAGTAAATTCGATGCATTTGAACAAAGATAACGAGTGAAGCGAAATGAACACGAAAAATAGAAATGAAAAAATTGTTTAATAGCGAGAGCGAGAGAGATAAAATCTATTATCAAAACTTGATAAGAAAAAGTGAAATTCAATTCAATGTTAATGTCCATTTTTTAATATAATAATATCAATAATATAATCGTTTCTTAATTTTTATTTTTCATTTACTTTTTGAAAAAAAATAATACATTTTGCTTTACAATTTCCACATCATTTATCTGAAAGTCATTTTGATTTTTTTAAATTTTAATTTTAATTTAAATCTATTCATATGTATATCACATTCATTTTCTTATTATATTTTACATTTGATTATTCTTATTATTCTTGTTCAACAAATTCAAAATACAATTGAATTACATAATCACATATGAATGAATGCATTTGAATTTTTAAATTTAAGAAAAATAAAATGAAAATATAGAAAAATATAATTAATTTTCATCTATCCATTTCAAACAAATGTGTTTTTGTATGGTTGTCTATTTGTTTATAGCATATTATTTGCCGATATTCAAGGATTTACAGCATTAGCATCAAAATGTTCAGCACAAGAATTGGTTAATGTATTGAATGATCTTTATGCACGTTTCGATCATAAAGCTGAGGTATGTTAATGAAATTTTTTTCATTTTTCATTTTTTTTTTTTTTTTTTTGAAAATAAATTCCCATTTCAATTTTACCATTCGGTTCAATTCTATATTCTATTCAAATTGTTTTTATTTTTATTTTTTTTTCCTCTCTATCCATAAAGTTTCTCTTAAAGAAACCGATTTTGAATAGATTCTTTTCGAATTTATTTCTATTTTTAATACAAATTACATGAATAATATTAGAAAAAAAATTTCCATTATTTTTCGATAACAAATTTCAAATTACATCTGCTACTGTTTCCGATCTTTGAATTGAAAAATAAAAGATGAAGAAAAAAAATTCAATTTCATTATTTGATCCGAAAAAAATATGTATGTGTGTGCGTGTGTGTATGTGAGCAGCAAGAAAACAAATTCCCTAAATAACCTTAAACATCCTTGAAAAAACGGCTGTAAATAGCTTTGAAATTCAATTTTTTCAATCAACTATTTATTCTATTGTTTTTCGATAAAAATAAAAAAAATTAATTTGATTGATGCTATTATCCTTATTATTATTATTATTATTTATTTTTTCCCATTTGCGTGTTTTATGGTGTAAATTTATCGAAATTTATAATTTTCTTTTGTTTTTTGTTTCTGGAATTGCATGTTCTAATTTCAAATTTCAAGAATATTCAAGTTTTGAAATATTCATTTTTTTAATTAAAATTAGACAAGTTCTTATCTTCATTATGTTGGCATTTTGTATTTGAATAATTAATCAAAAAAAAAAAAATGTTAAAATAATGAAATGGGAGAGAAAAATGAGAAAATAAACGGACATTATAATTATGATATTCCTAAATAATTAAAATAATAATGTATTGTTGCATGATATTTAAATTTCATTTTTTTTTGCTATCGTTGAAATTCATTTATTATTATCATATGATATACATACAGGAAAATCATTGTCATCGTATCAAATTATTAGGTGATTGCTATTATTGTGTTTGTGGATTACCGACAGCCCGTAAAGATCATGCACATTGTTGTGTTGAAATGGGATTACACATGATCGAAGATATAAAGTAAGTTTTTGCTTAGAAATTTTTTTTTTTTTTGAATAAATTAAATACCAGTGCAAGACAATGTAAAGTGAAAGATACGAACATAGATTTAAAATTGAATTCATTAATTATCATGAAAATTTTTTTTCTCCATTGAAAAAAAATTATCATTATTCAAACAGTGATAATCCATTCCATTAAAACGAAACAAGAAAAAAAATGAATCCTTTTTTCTTCGTTCAATTGTTTTCGCTTTTCATCATCATAAAACCCGAAAGAACCAAGTACCATTTTAGTATGATTATCATGAAATTGTAATAATATTATTATTGGCGAAATAATGTGCATTCCGTATTTACACAAATGGTGAATATTAATGATTATATCATCATTATATTCAGCTGTGAAATTGTAAAATAAATAAATGAATAGCAACTATAATAATAATAATAAACAAAGAACTAATTCCATTGCAAATTAAAAGCTATCACATATTGATTATAACAATAACAATAATAATGATAGCAATATTAGCGATGAATATATCTTTGTAAATTGGCAATGTGTGTGCGTGTCTGTATTGAAAGTTTATTGTTTTATTTTCTTTTTTTTTTTTTTTTTTGAACAAAAAAAGTATTTATGGTATATTTTGTGTAGGGATATAATCAATATTTACTTGAATAAATATTGAATTCATTGATGCAAAAATTTTCGAAAAGATTCCAGTTTGAAAGGATATAATTTAATGAAAATTATATCGGAAAAAAAACAGAAATAAATAATGATGATAATAATAAATTTTCAGTTAAAAGTGCAAATTTGTCCTATTTTTTTGCTATGTTTTACATCATTTAAATTCTAGTTGGATCTATAGCAGAATTTAGAACCGAAAAAAATAGAAATAAAAAATAGAAATATTAATTATATCCAATTAGTGATATTATTTTTACATTTAAAATAATACATAGAATGAATGTCAAATGAAAATTTAGATATTTACTGCCTATTTTCATGATTTTATATTACATTCTGATATTATTCTTTATCATTATCAATTATATCAATTGATCCCTATCTAATTATTTGGGATTTTCTTTTCATTTTCGTTTCTTTCTTTTTTAATATTTCTAATTTGTTTTTCCCATTGCTGCCCTTCGACTATTTTTTAGACATGTTCGTAAAAAAACTGGTGTAGATTTAAACATGAGGTTTGTATTATTTTATTTTTGTTTCATTTCTTTTTAATCGAAGATTTTTTCTATGGCACATGTTTCGTTTTGTTCAATATTTTTTTTTTTCTTTACGGTTGATTAAATTTTTTATTAATTATATATAAATTGTTAAACGAAAAACAAAATATACCGATTCAGAATTGGTATACATTCAGGTTCAGTGTTGTGTGGTGTAATTGGATTACAAAAATGGCAATTCGATGTATGGTCAAATGATGTTACACTTGCCAATCACATGGAATCTGGTGGTTTACCTGGGTAAGTTGAGCTTATTTTTGCTCAATTTTTGTTATTATTTTTGTTTTTGTTGTTGTCGTTGTAATGATATCAGGTAAATTAGAAAAATTAATAATAGTATGCCTTTATTTGATCTTTGAGATTGAAAAAAAAAATCATTAAATTGATTTTGATTTCGATTCTTTGAAATTGATTTTGCAATAATTCATTGTTCGTCCTGAATTCGTGTATAGGAAATTATAGAAGAAAAAATATCATAGAATTACTGAGAATGAAAAAATCCCCTATCATTTGATACAAATGACAAATTTGACCGAATCATTATCTTTATATAATAATAACCATTAAAACTAGTTATTATTATATTGACAATTCCCGAATGAATCGAAATGATAGCCAAATTGAATTGAATGATACTTGAAAAAATTCTAATAATAATAATTCCATCCGTAAAAAATCTAAAGCCTTAAGAAAAATAAAATATAAAATTTCACTTATTTCAATTATTTTTTTTTTGTCTATAATAATTTTCACTTTTCTTGTTCCGACATAAATTTTACGAATGAAATCATCATCAGTCAAATAAATGGAGTTTCAAATTGAATTTACCGTTTCTTTTTCTCTTGTCTGATCATCTCAAATAGAATGACATTTTTCTTTTAACATTGATATAAATTCTGTTGAATTTCATTTGACTTTTACTTTTTATTCAAACTTGAAAGTAAAATGAATGTTAATTTCACTAATTGTTCCTGTTAATTTTTTCTATTAATTTCAATGAGAAAATATTGAAAAATTCTTCAAGAAAATAAAATGACATCACTATCTCTTAATTATTTTTCTTGAATAATTAAAAGAAATAGTGATGGCAATATTTTTGTATTCAAATAGAAGAAAAATGCAAATATTTACTTTTTCACCCAAAATTTTCACCAAAAAAATGTATGTAATGTATAAATTTGGAATCAAAAATAAATCCCGAATTAGGCAAGTACAAACAGGAAATCAACAACAGATTTTATGAAATGAATTTATGGGATTGAACAAAAATCAAATATTCCAAATATGAAAAGTTGTAATCGTTCGGACTTCCGATGTTGTTGTTAACCCGAATATGGCAATCATAGAAGTGAAACACAATTGTATGCCTGGACCCATTTCCCCTAAACAAATCATATAAATATTGAATAATTCCAATAAAATGGATGGCATTTTGAAAACACAAAAATTGTGTTAAGTTGATTGCGAGCAGCGCAAAATTCTACCCAGTGTCACTTAGACTTTTTCGTGTTAAGCCAGCAAGATTTGAACATAGCGTGCCCGAAGCCACGAAGTTCAAATCAGAAGATAAATTCACTAGCGGCAATAGTGAATAAGAAGAAGAGAAAAAAAAATCCTCAAAGTGTCATCAAAGAAGAAGAATAATAAACCTCAAAGTGTCATCACTACGAAGAAGAAAAAAAATATAATCAGCGGAAAAGACAGCGAGAAAGAATCATTCACAGTCTCGACCAATCATTTACAAAATTTTGTAAGTAAGAATTCAGATTATACTAAAAATTTCGTTTCTCTCCAATTAAAAAGACAAACAAGAAAATAAGATGGCAAAACAAATACCTTTTAAAGAAGAAATGGCCGAATTAACGCAAAAAAGGCCTGGCGTCCGAAGGAGAATTACTGAACTACATAATGTT
Source organism: Psoroptes ovis (assembly GCA_002943765.1). Lineage (NCBI taxonomy): Eukaryota > Metazoa > Arthropoda > Arachnida > Sarcoptiformes > Psoroptidae > Psoroptes > Psoroptes ovis. The sequence continues at coordinate 248,904 of PQWQ01000013.1, read as the reverse complement.
CTCCTAAGTGACAGTGTCGATATCCAGTCCTTTATTTTAAAAAAATATAAACTTGATTCGGCGATAGGGGACTACGAAAAAACATGGCAGACAATAAAAAGATATTGCACAATGGAAAAATTGACCATAGATGAAGAAAAATTTATATTATTGTCCGAAGAATATCAAAGAAAAGTCGAGGAAATCGACAAGTTTAGTGTGGCGACAACAGAATTTTTAAAGAAAGCTGATGTAAAAGAAATTTTAGAGAGATCAAAACAAATCGATTTGACTGATGAAAACATATTAAGAAATATTGAACCAGATTTAGATGAAGACCAAGTCACACAAACAAAGGGCACAGAAACTAAGCAAACACGACAAACCAAAACGACAGATGAGCAAGCACCACAAATAATAATGACAGATACGCCACCAGTTATTATGTCAAATGAACTTTTATTGAACGAGATAAGACAAACCAAGCCGTTCTCAGGAAAATTCTTAGAGTTCGGAAATTTTTTTGAAAGCCTTGCTTCCATGTTAGATATTTGCACACTGCCGCCGCAAAGAAAAATTGAAATTATTAAAGAAAAATTGGACGAAGCAAGCGCCAGAACTATTAAAAGTCTTTGTGATCATAAAGATTATGAAACTGTTAAAAAGGTATTGAGACAGAAATTCTATAATAATTGCGAAGTTGAACGCCGCATAATACATCAACTTGAGTGCCTTCCGTCGCTTGAAGACGATTTCGATTTGCTGGGTATTGAGCGAATTTTAGAAGAACTAAGAAACGCATGGATTCTGATGGAAAGAATCGAACTATCAGCGTCTGGAATCCAGAATATTAAAACTATTGTACTGGATAAAATAACAACGTATATTAGCCATCAAATGGGAGACGTTGACCAGAAAACGTTGGGTGACATGATCCAGGTATTAACCACAGAACATACAAAGGCACAATCTAGATGTAGGAGAAAAGTGACAGAACCAAGTTCCTACAAAGAATATAAAGCAGAACAGAAACGGTTGAACAAAAATAATAACAAACCAGGCTCGACTCAACAATATTGCTACTTTTGCTGTAATGGTTCGCATGATTCTGCAGAATGTCGCATCTCAATGCCAAGAGATGATAGACAATGGACCGTTTTCAGAGAAGATTTATGCATGAGATGTCTGAAAAAAGGACACAGAAAGTATGAATGTAAATCTAAACAAAGATGTCAAATTTGTGGCCAAGGACATCATGTGTACATGTGTCGAGCAGACCCCAACCGACCCGAATCCTATTGTCAAGAAAGAAAATTTAAATCAAGAGGATTTAGACGGGAGAGTTTCCTACACGCTCCAAGAACAATCACAGCAATCACACAAAATAAAAATCAAACCCAAGTTAAACAATCATATCAACCATCAACTTCTTCAACGCCACGTAAACAACAATTAGTGCAGAGAAAGTCGACGATGAAAGAATCTCATGTGTATCAGGCTGAAACAAAGCCTAAAGCACCCGAAGTACCAGAGAATGCTGATTGGAATGAAATAAATGAACAAGAAGATAACCAAAAAGTTGGCCTAGCAAATTTTGAGGCGCACATGGTACGAATGCCAGAATTACGAGTATGCCTTGCAGATGAAATTGGAAAGTTGAAATTAAAGCCACCAATTAAAATTAAAGCCCAAATAAATGGCCAAGAAGTAGATTTAATGATCGACTCAGGGGCAGATATAAATTTCATAACTCCAGACTATGTGTCAAAGCTGGGGTTAGAAATCAAATCATGTAACAGCGAAGTCGAGACGATGGGATCAGAGGTAGAGGTGACAAAATATTGTGTTGCAGAGGTGGAATGCAAGAATATTAAAAGACAAGTAATATTCTTCATAATGAACCACAAAAGAGAAATCATCGCATTTGGACGCGATGCGATGAGTAGTTTTGCGATAAACGTAAACACGGAGGATGGAAGCGAATGGCAAGTCGTAGTGAAAGGACGAAAATACAGTTCAACAGATCCGAGTGAGAATGATTTTGCTGCGAAAATTCAAGAACTCGTAAAAAACAACCAAGCAGCTTTTGCTCAAAACAAAAATGATATTGGTCGCATCAAAAAAGAGAAAGCTCGAATTCATCTAATAAACGAAATGCCTATTGCTTGCAGAGCATATCCATGCTCTATAAAGGATCAAGAAATAATAGAAACAGAAATTGATCGATTGTTACGAATGGATGTGATAGAAAAATCGAATTCACCCTTTTGTTTTCCAGTGGTCCTGGTGGACAAAAAGGATGAGGGCAAGAAGACGCGATTGTGTATTGATTACAGAAAGTTAAACGCTGTGACAGAAGTAGAGCATTATCCGATGCCAAGATTTGTTGACATCGAGGACCGATTGATCCAGGCTAAAGTATTCTCTAATTTAGATATTAGTCAGGGATACTATCACGTCGAAATGGACCCACTGGACAAACACAAGACAAGTTTTGTTACAAAGTTCGATCAATACCAGTGGAAGAGACTACCGTTCGGTCTCAAGAATGCTCCCATGATTTTTCAACGAATATTATGGAACGTACTGAAGAAACACAATCTGCACAAATTTGCCCATAATTATATCGATGATATCATCATATTTTCAAAAACGAAAGAAGAGCACCTCAACCATCTTAATTTAGTTTTAAAAGCATTCATAAAAGAAAATATAAAATTAAAACCATCTAAATGCGATCTCGGCAAGTCTACCATTACATTTTTGGGCCATAAAATATCAGAGAACGGGATTTCGCCAACCCGCAATAATGTGGAAGCAATCGTAAAAGCTCACCCTCCTAAGAATTTGAAAGAACTAAGAGGATTTCTTGGTCAGATCAATTATTATCACCGATTTATTGAAAATCGAGCCAAAGCAACATATCATCTTACAGAATTATTGAAAAAAGATCGAAAATGGGAATGGCGTGAAGAGCATCAGAAGGAATTTGATGAATTGAAAGACTTATTAACCAAGGAGCCAATCCTCAAGATATTTGACGCACAACGGCCAATAAAAATTTATACCGATGCCAGTATCAAAGGCATCGGAGCCGTATTAAAACAAGTGGATTCGAAGGGTGAAGAACATCCAGTATCATACTTCTCGAAAAAATTATTAGATTATCAGAGAAGATATTCGGTATCGGAATTAGAGTGCTTGGCTATATTAGAGGCGGTAGAGAATTGGCATTATTTATTAGCAGGCCGCAAGTTCGCTGTCATCACAGATCATAAACCTTTGGAAGGGTTTAAAAGAATTAAGAAGCCAAACACACGACTTTTCAATTGGGCGTTAAGATTAAGTTCGTATGATTTCACCGTAACGTACCAAAAGGGGTCAGAAAATCACGAAGCGGATTATTTATCGCGACATCCGGTGGAAGAGTTATTTGAAATCACTAATACGCCACTATTACTATATATCGATACAGAAAAAGAAAAGAGAAAATTGATTGAAATACAACGGGGACACGATAACGACAAATTAAAGAAATGCGTCAAAAAAGATGGAGTGATTTATCGACAGAAGAAAACTTGTAAACAAATATTTTTACCACAAAACGAAGCAATCAAAGAATTGAAAAGACTTCATATTGAATTAGGCCATATTGGACAGGGCCAATTATACAACCACTTTGCTCGTAAATATTACACTCCAAAATTGGAGACTATTATACGAAATTTGGTACAGAGTTGTGAAGTGTGTGCCGCAACGAAGACAAACCAATATCGATTTGGTTTTATGGGATGGATGGGACCGGCCAAATCTCCATTTGAAATCATTCACATAGATACAGTTGGTGGATTCCAAAAGTTTGGATCAAAAAAGATTTTCTTACATTTGGCTATTGATGCATTTTCCCGATTCGTTTGGATGGTGTGTTCAAGAACACAGACAGCAAAAGATTTGATCAATTTGATTAAACAAATACAAACTTTGACAAACCCGGTACAAGTGGTCGCAGACCAATACGCAGCTATAAAAAGTTCGGAGTTTCGAACATATTTAAGAAACAACAATATAAAAATAACATACACCCCGAAAAATCATCCATCAAGCAATGGCTTAGTTGAAAGAGTGAATAAGACCATATGTGACCGAATTCGACAAAAAATTTACATAGCAGCTGGTTATGGAAAGGTATTATCATGGACCACTTACGCAAAAGAAGCTGTCAATGAATATAATAGAACCATACATTCAACAACAAAGTATACCCCATTGTATCTGTTAACAGGATACGATCCGGAGGAGTTATTCAAGGAAGAAGAAATAGAAGAAGCTAGAGAAACAGCATTGAAAAATTCTATGGCAGCACATTACAAATATAAAGAAAAATACGATAAAAACAGAAGAGAGTTCCCCGAAAATGTTGAAGAAATTTATGTATCTAAAGGTAACAAACTTAATCGTAAGAAGCTTGACAATGAATATGAGGGTCCTTATCCGGTCATGGGTAGGGATGGACAGTCAATCATAAAGTTTAAAAAAGGCGAGAAAATCGAGAAAGCTCATATATCCAACGTCAAGCCAAGATTCATAAATCCGATCAACATTATGAATATTGTATTTACAGTTGGTTTATTAATGATCATGCTGACCGCAGTATCAGGAAAAGTGCAGGTGGACAGCGCAGACCCGGTGGTATGGGAAAAGACGCAATATTCCCTGGCGAAAGATTTGGTCAATAACTTTTTCATTATAAGATTAGTAAGTCCATGTAATATCTTCAAAACAACAAATAGACAAGCCGAATGTGAAGAACATTATCAAACAATGGTTATAAAACCGATTATAAACAATTGTCCAAAATCAAATAAAAGCCTAGAGGAGACGTTGGTGAATCAGAAGGCTCGAGAGAAAAGGCAGATGGAAATAATATTTAAAGGCGCTAAATATCTCTTTGAAAATTTCGACAAAGTCATTCATGTTGGACAGACTATTGTTGGTTTTGCATCGAACTGGTTACAACATAGGAAGTATAAAAAAGTATTGAATAAGCAGATCATCCAAGACAAACAAATTAATTCCTTGATGGATAACCAAAGGATTCTGTTAAAAAAGTATATTGAAAAAATAGATGAAATAGCAGCAGTCCAACAGAAAAGTTATAGGATTTTTATGAACATAGTCGCAGACATTCATTATGATACGATCGTGAATCCGAAATTGATGGAAATCAATCAGAATCTGCAAAGATTCTTCCGAAATGCTATGAACAATGAAGTATCAGTCGAAATAAAATTATTGTTCCCAGAATTGATCGATAAAAATGACAAGTTCGAACAATGGAACTTCTTAGGTTGCGCATTAACAACAACTTCTGATTTGGTTCTGGAATTTCTTGAACCAGAAGTATTGCCAAACTTGTTAGTTTTCATGAGTCATCCTTTTATATTATACCAACAAGAAAAGGATCAGCTATGTTCGTATGGTTATAAAGGTCCGATGTATATGATGCTGAACAAGGAGAAAAACTGTTCGAAACCTCTGAATGTGGACCCACATCATCATAAAAAATTCGAAAGTTTTCTTATTGCAAATCCCGAAAGCTGTAATGAAAATATGACCGGAACAGAATTATGGCATAGAATCGAATGTCGAACCGACGCAAAATTGAGTGATCAAGAAATACAGATTCACTTTAATGACGAATTTGTTTTTATCTATTGTTTTAACCAAAGTATGACAATTTCAAATCAAACAACAGTATGCGAAAACAAGGTCTATAAAATTCCGGTTAAAACTGAATTTATTGTTGGTAAATTCCACCATAAGGCAGAAGCCAGAGCTCGTTTTGGAAATCACAAAATCGATTTATTGGGCAACGAAATCATCAATAAAGATCTATTCAGTAGCGTTGAAGGTTACGAAGGAAGCACCAAGGATTTGGATCTAGTTTTAAAAGACATCAACGACGATATTGAAACTACTGATCACAGAACCTTAAGATGGACATTTTTCCTGTCCATAAGCTTATGTGTCATTGTATTATTGCTGATAATATACGTGGTTAAGAGATGCTGGTTAAGGTGTAAAAAGAAAAGGGCCAAAAAGCAAACAGTATTATTCCGAAACATCCAAGCGGAAGTCATAAGCGAGCTGAACGAAAACAGACCAGTATCATTGATGCTGTCATAAAATGCCGAAGCCTCCCCCCCCCGAACATTTTTAGCGAGGGAGATGTAATGTATAAATTTGGAATCAAAAATAAATCCCGAATTAGGCAAGTACAAACAGGAAATCAACAACAGATTTTATGAAATGAATTTATGGGATTGAACAAAAATCAAATATTCCAAATATGAAAAGTTGTAATCGTTCGGACTTCCGATGTTGTTGTTAACCCGAATATGGCAATCATAGAAGTGAAACACAATTGTATGCCTGGACCCATTTCCCCTAAACAAATCATATAAATATTGAATAATTCCAATAAAATGGATGGCATTTTGAAAACACAAAAATTGTGTTAAGTTGATTGCGAGCAGCGCAAAATTCTACCCAGTGTCACTTAGACTTTTTCGTGTTATGTATCAAATTGAATTCCATGGAATGGGGAGAATAATTCATGGAATTTTTTTCTCGAAATGAAATTTTCATATTATTTTTTTTTCTTTAATGCAATTTTCTGCTGCATAAATTACCCCGAAATTCATTTAGCAATGATAATGAATTATTATTATTATTATTATGATATATCTGTACTTCTTCAAGAACTTCTCTAATTCAAAGAACTAGATAGAGAGGAGCAGCAAAAAAAAAAACCAGAAATTTCAAGAGTTAATACTTTTTTTTCAAATGTCATTAAATCATGATAATTGACCTGAATTGGTATGTGAAATAGTAATAAGAATTTTTCCTCTTTCCCATATAAGAAAGCTTAAAATGCTAAATAACATAAAATAAACATGATGAAAAAGAACGAAGCAAAAAAAAAAGAATAGAATTTGACATGTTAAAATGTATATAAAAATATAAATAAATGTGTATTAAATCTAAATTTATTACCTAACCATTCATTTATTTTATTTTATTTTTTGTTAAATACAATAATAATAATATTAATGAAAATGAAATACTAATTCTTTTCCTTTCTCTAAACATTTATTCATTCATTCTGTAATGTTTCATTCTTGTTTTGTAATGTTATGTTTATTATAAAATAAATTTCAAGAATTTCATACACATTAAATGTGTCCACAAATGAATGAATGTTTGTATGAATTGATGATGATGAAGAGAAAGAAATGAAATATTCTTGGTTTAATGGTTTTTTTCTGTCATTATTTTAGCAATTTCAATGTAATTTTCTTGTTGCATGATTATTATTATTATTATTATTGTTAATTGTTTTTGTAGTTGTTATTTGATGTTTTTTTCTCCCGTTTCTCAATTTTCTTAATAATATTATTATAATATTAAACTAATATTTTTTTCGTTTTCTCCCACTTTCCCTGTTATTCTGAATGCAGACGTGTACATATATCTGCTCGTACCAAAGATTATCTAAATGGTGAATATGAATTAGAACCTGGTTATGGTGAAAAACGTGATACATATTTGAGAGATCATAATATTGAAACATTTATTGTGTTGCAAGATGGACCTACGAAGAAATTAAATTCAAATTTAATGGTATTTTTATGTTGTTTTATTTCATTTTTATTTTTCCCTTCTAAATATTGAAATTATTATGGCACATTAAATTATTATAGAGGACATTACTGTAAAATCGTAATTTTTTTTTCTCATTTCACTCAAATTTAAATCAAATCTAGGCCAAAGAATCATGTAAAAATGAAGAATCAACAATTATTAACACTTTGAACAATGTTTCGAATACAAATAATGCCAGCAATGTTAATAGTGAAGCCATTGAATCAAATAATGATAAAATGAATAATGAGAATTTTCTTGTTGCTGGCGATAGTGATGATGTTGCCGGTGTTGTGGAAAATAATAATAATGATCATAATATCAAGAATGATTGCATTGACAATTTTCATGACAAAAATGTCAACATTAATAATAACAAAAATGAAAATCATAGCCAAATAAAAGAAACGCATGAATTGGCGCCGATGGCAACGACAATAATTGAAAATAAAGAATTAAATGTAGGATATGTCAATAATAATAAAGAATCAACAATAACAATAAAATTTGAAGATAATGTCAAAAAACACGAAAAAAGCATAGAAAATCCATTTGAAAATATTTTCAACAATGAAAATTTTCAACAACAACAACAACCACATCAACATCAACAAACAAAATCATTCAAAAAGAAACATAAATCTTTTCGTAATCTTTTGAAACGTGTCGATTTGGTTTCAGCATCATCGTCATCATCATCAATCGTAGCGAATGATTTATTGACATCGAACAATGATGATGTAAATAATAATAACAATACAAAAAATAATGAAAAACAATCACAGCAACCACAACAACAATCGAATCAAAATAATGAATCGAATGGATGGTTACCAGAGATACCGTTTCAAAATATTGTAGATTTACGTTATTCGAATGAAGATGATCCATTTGAACAAACTTCACCTATCAATAATATTAATAAAAACGATAATATCATAACAATTTCAAATAATAATAATAATAATAATAACATTAGTATTGATAATGATACAAAAATGACAGAATCATCGGAAATAAAACAACAAAATCAATCAGTAATAAATATTGAAAAACAATCACAACAACAACAACAACAGCAATTACAAAAAGGAAATTTAATAGCAAATTGTTCGATAAAAAGTTCTGCTGCACCAATCGTAGCTGTACAAATTCCAAAAACGAAAATTGATTCTTCACAAACGGAAATCATAAAAAATAATAATGATAATGTAGATATAAATCACAAAACTGTTGATGAAAATATTGATAATAGTAATGATCTATCAACTGATGTCAATATAAATATTTGTAATAATACTAATAATAATAATAATGATCAATTTAATAATAATAGCAACTCGATGATGAAAAAAATATCGGTAAAACAACAACAACAACAACAATCAAATAAAAAAAATAAAAAATCAACAAATCAAAAATTAATAAAACAAGTTGTTTTATCATTTAATGAACAAATAGATGAATATATTGATCAATGTATTGAAATTGAATCGAACAAAAAATTATTTCAAGAAAATGTTAATTGGTTTTTATTGAATTTTCGTTCAAATGAATATGAAAATATGGTTTGTTTGCTTTTATTGTTACTTTTATTATTGAATATCTTTAGGATCTTGTTTTTTTTGTTGTTTTGTGTAATATCCCAAAATACAATCGTATCGATCATCATTACTGAAGCATTTCTTTTTCTTACTCGATACAATGTATTTCATTGTATCTAAAAGAAAAAACATACCCAAACAATCCAATTCATTTATTTATAAATTTTAGATTTTTTGCTTTATACTATTCATTCATTCAATTTATTGTCTCGTTTTTTTTTTTTGTTTTCTATTTTTATATTTCCAACTTATTTATATGGAAAAAAGTTTGGCAAAATTCCTTATCTTGTTTTTCGTTCAAATTTATTTTGTTTTTCATTGATTTGGCTATTCATGGTCATCATTTCATTGATCATTTTACCATTGTAAGTATCTCTTGTATATTTTCATCCAACTATTCTTTTATCATCATTATTGTACGCCATCGTGTTTGTCCATTTCAAATTCTTTCATTATTATTATTATTATTAATATCGTTTTTTCTTTTTATTTACGGCCATTTTTTATTTTGTTTCTTCATTTTTTGAATTCAAACACAAATTGCAATATCAAAAAATGAAAAAAGTACAAGTTTTTGTTTGTTAAAAAAGGAAATATAAAAAGATTTATCAAATTTTTCTTTTATTTTTATTTATTTATATTCATTCTAAGAATAATGTTCGGTGGTAGTCGATCGGTCGGTCGTTGATTGTGCATTTGAAGTGTATAGTGAAGAGAGGAACAGAATACATCATATACATACAAAAGAAATTTAAAGAAATCTCAAGTGTATTATTTAAATTTTTCTTGTATTTTTAGTGGCCAATTTTGATGTAATATATTTTAAATTCATGAAAACAAAATTTCATGAATTTTTATTATATCCATTTTCCAATGAAATGAAATGAAATTTCATTTCAAAAATAAAATATTAGAAAAGATTTAAATAAATTTTTCATTTCTAATAACATCCTAATAATTTATTTGTATGATTATTTTATTTTCATTTTGAAATTATCATCATTATCATTACTAATGTTTTTATTTCGCATTATGAATTTACTTATTTTGTTTTGCATTATTTTTCCATTTTTCCTCGGAACACATCTCTCGTTCAATTCATTCAACTTTCAATTTTTTTTTCATTTCGTCCTGCATTTACAGATCATGGTTCAATTTTATCATCTACATTGTCATTAGCTTATTATTTATTGGAATTTTTATGCTTATATTATTGGCATATGAAGATTTTTTGCCAAAAATATTCAAACAAATTGCTGAATTATTAGAAAATGGACCATTTATACGAAATGTTTTCTGTACAACAATGATATTATTATTATTTATAATGTCTATCGTGTTTATGGTAGGTATAACGGATGAATGTAGAGAAGAAGAAAAAATTCTGGAAGATGGAGGAAAAGTGCATGAATTTTTTTTCGTTTTCGGTACCATTATTGGAACAAATTTGATTGATTATTGATTGTGAAAGAAAAGAAAAAAACAAAGCAAAAATTGGCGTGTTCAAAACAGAAAATATATGGAAAACAAAAACAATATTGAAAATATTTAATAATAATAATAATAGTGATAAATAAATGAATAAATATAAGAATATGCCAGAAAACGAAAAATTTCATTGAATGAAAGCGAACGAAAAAAAAATGAATTATTCATTATTTTTTTATATTATGCCATTTTTCTTTTTCTTTATCACTAATTTAGGCTATTTGTGTTCATCAAAATCAAATCAATTATCAGTACCAGCAGCAACAACAACAACAACGACAATATACATTAAATAATGACAAAAATATTTCAAAAATTCATTTATTATCTAAATTAAATTCAGCGAATAATCAATCATTAATCGATAATCATTTTTCGGAGAATCAATCAAAGAATTATGGGATTTGTAATAATTCACAGGTATCCTATTTATTTATTTATTTTTTTTTTTGCTGCCAATAATTATTCAGATTTGATAAGTAAATAATTTTCTGTCTTCATTCTATTTTGCCAGTATTTCGTATTTCTATGGATGTTAACAATGGTCTCAACGACAACATTTCTAAAATTACCATATCTTATTAAATTTATCATCTTATCATTGATGACATTGATTTATATATTAAGTGTAAAATTTTTATTCACAATTGTATTTTCTAAACAGCAAACATGTTCGATTAGTCTTTTTTCGTATGGGTATGTCACCTTTTTGATTAATTTTCATTAATAAAGTTGAATTTGATTTTTTTCACTGAAAATTTTCAGAGAAAATTGTATTAAACTTGAAACCAAAGTATTCATTGTACTGATATTATGTTTTTTCCTCATCATTCATCATTGTCGTTTGGTTAGTTTAATTGTTATTATCATCATTACTATCATTATTTTAATTATAAAATAAAATTAAATATTTCGAATTTATCATTTAGATTGAACGAACTTCACGTTTAGATTTCTTATGGAAACAGCAAGCAAAAAAACAATTACAAGATATGCGTGAAATACGTCATTATAATGCACAATTACTGAAAAATATATTGCCTGATCATGTTGCCAATTATTTTCTAACACAAGATCGTCCACATGATGTAAATCATTGTTATCATTTATTGAAAGTCATTGTTTAATTTGAATTTTTTGTTTCTCATTTTCCAAAAATTTAGCAATTATATGCGCAATCATATTCATGCTGTGGTGTATTGTTTGCATCGATACCGAATTTCGATAATTTCTATTCCGAAGATATCAATAATGGTGTTGAATGTATACGTCTATTAAATGAAATTATATTTGATTTTGATCAAGTGAGAAAGAAATTTTTGAATCGGAATTTATTGGAGAATTAATTTGTTCCTTCTTTTGTTTTTCTCGAATTAGCTTCTCGAAGATGAAAGATTCCGTTGTATTGAAAAAATCAAAACAATTAGCAGCACTTATATGGCAGCATCCGGATTGAATCCTCGCGATCAAAATGAAACTGTTGGATATTTATTAGATTCGTTAGTCGATTTCGCACTATCGATGATGGATGCATTGCAAGATGTTAACAAACATTCCTTCAATAATTTCAAGATGAGAATCGGTATAAGCAGTGGACCATTAGTTGGTGGCGTTATTGGTGCAAAAAAACCTGTATTTGATATCTGGGGTAATACAGTGAATGAAGCAAGTCGTATGGATTCAACTGGATCTTTGGACAAAATACAAGTGCCTAAGAATACTGCTGAAATACTGAAAAATGAAGGATATCATCTTGATTATCGTGGATTGATACAAGTAAAAGGAAAAGGGCAAATGGAAACATTTTGGGTCCGAAGAAAAATTACACGTGAATCATCATTATATCGCTCACAATATGGTGCTAAAAAATCAATGGCCGAAGTTATTGGCGGTATGGTCGAAGTTCGCCGCAAACAAGCATTAAGTTCAAGTTTAAGTGTGCCATCATCATCGTCATCGGTGCGTAGCCCTAAAAAAGCAGCAAAATCAGCATTAGCTGCTACATCGAATAACATAACAACTACATTCGACATTAATGATGATGACAATGAACAAGCTATCGATATGACCGGCAAAGAAACACCTATAACTATAAGATCTGAATTAATGGCAATCGAAAATGATAACATTTCAAGATTAAAAAAAGGAAAATTATCTTCAAGTTTTCGAATAAGAAAATCGCCAACACCGCAACCATTACATCGAATGATGTCTGAAATATCACGTGTTCGACGTAGTCGCTCATTTTACATGCGTAATGTCAATAATAATGGTAGCAATTCGAGTAGTAATAAAAATTCAAATCCAACAAGTCCAAGTCTTAAAAAATCATTCAAAGAGCAGCCATTATTGTAAATTTTAAAAAAAACTATCAAAAAAACCAAACTAATTCTGTGATAAAATAGAAATTTTTAAAAATTATTTCATTTTTTACTTTGAAAAAACATTTTGGTGGTAAAAATATCATGATTGTTAAAAATATTTTATTAATCCCATTTTTGTAAATTTTTGTCATTACTAACATCAAAAGGTGCAAAGGCTTAGGCAGCGCACTAATACCTAAAGATTATTATCATTTATTTTTTAAATCATTATTGTTATTATTGTCATTATTATAAGTCACAGATTTAATCCAAACATGTCATATTAATTTTTTCTGTGATGTTTTACATTGATGATTACTTGTATTGATTATTGATTTAACATGAAATCGTTGAATTTAATAAATGATAATTTTCAATTGTTTGATCAAAGTATTAGATTCCTTTCCTAATAATATCATTTTTTTAAGTACTTCGAGCATTCCATTCAAGGATTTAAAACGTAATGATCGAAAGGAGATAATTTTCAAGTATCATTACAATTTTCATGATCAAATAAATACTGCATTTTTTTGTAAGAATCAAATTTTTTCTATTACATTTTTCGATTATAGCAAATTTATGCTTGATTCAAAAATGAAATCACTCGCAATTTGTTTATTCATAATTGTTGGTTTAGGTTTGTGATTGAAAAAAATAATTATAATGTTTCGTTGTAGACAATTAAAATTCATTCATTAATTTTAGTTTCTGCCAATCACAATGACGATTTAATCAATGGTTATTTTTCAAATGAAAGCTGTAACAGGACAGCATGTACATTACCAGAATGTCAATGCTTACAAGATTATCCACCGAATGGTTTAGATCCAAAATCAATGCCACAATTCATTATGATTACATTTGATGGCGCTGTAACTGTGACAAATTTTCCATATTATCAAAGATTATTTGAATTCAAGAACCCTAACAATTGTCCAATTCAAGCAACATATTTTGTTTCGCATGTTGATACCAATTACAAACTTGTACATGAATTATTTCGTCAAAGTAATGAAATAGGTGTACATTCGATTAGGTAAATTCTAAACAGAATTTTTTTTGAAAGAGATTATATTATTAATTATGTGTTTCGAAGAGCAGTAAAGCAAAAAATAATTATCAAGATTATTGGAAAAATTTAGATTATGAAGGATGGAGAAAAGAGATGGGCGGTCAAAGGCAAATTTTATCGAAATATGCACAAATACCTATCGAGAAAATTCGCGGCGTTCGAACACCTAACTTGCAAACTGCTGGAAATGAAACATTCGCTGTAAGTTATTGATAACATGATTTGAATCAGATTTATTGAAACATGAACTTCTTTCAAGGCCTTGGTTGATGAAAAATTTGAATATGATTGCTCAATGCCATCAAGAAAAGGTATCGCGGACCCATTATTTCCATATACATTGGATTATGGCTATCAGCGATATGATGATTGTCCAGTTCAACCATGTTTAAAACCTGGGGAAGCTTTTCCAGGACTTTGGGATGTACCAATGAACGATTGGGAAGTTGAATATGGAGAAGAATCAGGTATTTCATTTGCAAATTTTATGAGAAAAAAATGACAATCGATTCTTTTTCAATATTTTTAATTAGCAAAAATTCATCGAGAATGTGCAATGGCATCTTCATGCATATTGTTTTTCAATAATGGTAGCGTCAATTATTATCCAACATCGGATGATATTTATAATTTATTCGAAAAAAATTTTAAACATTATTATAATGGAAATCGGGCACCATTTCCACTATTTTTAAGTGAAGAATGGATACACGATGAAGTTAAATTCAACGGATTAGTACGATTTATCAAAGAAAAATTAGACAAAAAAGATATATTTTTTTCATCAATCGACACTGTATTACAATGGATGATGTCACCAAAAACATTATCAGAATATATTGAACAAACAAAAAATTGTCCCCAAATACCTAAAACATCATGTGGTTTGAAAGATGGCCAAAAAATTAATAATTTATCATTATTTAGAAGAAAATGCGACTATAATAACATTGCTGAATTAAATGGACTAGATAAACGTATGGTTATATGTGATGATTTAGAATGTCCTGCTCATTATCCTTGGGTAAATCGTTTAGAATAAAGATGAAAAACTTTTCTTACCTCGGTTCATAATTCAATTTTGACTTCAACATTTTGAAATGAAAAACTAAATACCAAAAAAAAAAAAAAAAAAAAAATTCATTCATCATAAAAAAATATGATAATAAATATAAATGAAAATAAATTTGAAACAAAATTGAAAATAAATAAATAATGAAAATAAATCAAATATCTAAATGCCGGTACATTTTTTCTCTATTCATTATTTTGATAAATAAATGAAATGATGATGATGATTGATCGTGTTTCTTTGAATCAATTTATAGAATTTGATTTTTCATTTAATATAAAATATAAATCCAATTTTAAAAATATAAAATTAAGAATAATGATTCGAATATGTGTTTCGATCATCACGATCATCATCATCATCGGATATCGATTCTCCAAAAGGTATATAAAGCAACTATTTTTCCGGTAAAGACAAATCAGAATCAATCGACTTTTGTCTTGAATTTATTTTTTCTAATGAAAAAATCTTATAAAATCAATTCCTTCATAACTATTCATTATCAATGTATTCGATACGTTATCCAGCATCAACAATGACAGTAATTTTAAATTTTCTGTTAATTATAACAATTTTTCAAACATCATTGGCTGTGAAAGCTATGCAAATTCCACAGCAACAACAACAACCTCAGTCACAACAACAATTAGAACATGAAATTAATGATCAACAACAAGAACAACTACGATTCTTGCCGCCATCAATGGATTCCAATGATTTACAATTGGAACATATTCTAATGAAACGTGGGGTAAGTTCTCTATCTTCTTTCTTGTTTTAACTAATTGATTCAATTTTAATTGCTTTCTTAGAATAATCTTGGTAGAAAGGTAAATCAATAACTATTCTTTTTGATACTGAAATTTGATTCTAATTTTTTTTCTTTGGAATCGAAAAACGATTTCAACCTCTGTATCATCAGTTGGTAAGTACATGAAATTGTTTTTGAGTACTTAAGATTGTTTTAACGATATGATCATTATCTAAATTTATCAATTTTCTCAATCAAAAATATAATCGATTACAAAACCATTTAGATGTGTCAGGTAATTTTTATTCTTGCTTTTTTCAATATTGATTTTGTACCTTAATCACTATTACAATAAAACCTTTTTATCTCTTTATTAAAAAAAATTCTTTTTTTTCAATCATGAATCGATAAAGATTGATCATAGAGTAAGTACATTGATGTTTACTTACGTATTATTTTAATTAATTTTTTTCTCAACCTTGAAAACAGAATTGTCGTTCAGTAAGTTTCTTTCTATATTTGGATGATACCGAATTTATTCAATTGATTATAATCTATTAAAAATAATTAAAACTAGTATAATGAAGCAAAACGTATGACCAAAATGGACATGGATTCATTAAGATTTGCAGTAAAAAATTTAATTGAACAAATGGAAAATGTAATTTTTTGTTTATAAGCAAAAATACATTTAATGATTCAATTAATTTAATTTCAAATATCACACACATAGAATCAAGATGAATGGTATTCAACAAAAAATGTTCAATACAAGTGAGAGTTTGGGAGAAATGAAATGTGAAAAATTTCAAACAAATTAAATGATCTAATATTATCGTAAACATGTCACCATAACCATCATCATCATCATCATCATCATTGCCGTCGTTGTTGCTGTTATTATTACGAATGGTTTTAAAGTAATTTGGAAATGAAAAAAAATTATTCAGAATCATTCCGCTCTATTAAACTCATTAATTATTTTAAGAATAAATGAATAAATAGAATCATATTAAAATTATTCTGAAAAAATAAGAATTAAGGGTTCTTGTGTACTAACCGTGACAGAAAACTCAAAGTAAACAAACCGATAG
Organism: Psoroptes ovis; assembly: GCA_002943765.1. Taxonomy (NCBI): domain Eukaryota; kingdom Metazoa; phylum Arthropoda; class Arachnida; order Sarcoptiformes; family Psoroptidae; genus Psoroptes; species Psoroptes ovis. The sequence continues at coordinate 231,777 of PQWQ01000013.1, read as the reverse complement.
ATGGCTGTACGGGTTTCATAAAAGTTTTTAATGAATTTTTTATGAATATTTTTTAAAGTTTAGTTTAATTTTGTTCGATAAGTTTTTTGTTATGTTAGGTTAGGTTAGGGTTAAGGTTAAGGTTAAGGTTAGGTTAGGTCAGGTCAGGTCAGGTTAGGTTAGGGTTAAGGTTAAGGTTATGGTAAGGGTTAGGGTTAGGTTAGGTTGGATTGGGTTATATTGGATTTGATTTTGTTATGTTAGATTAGGTTATATTGGATTTGATTTTGTTATGTTAGATTAGGTTATGTTGGATTTGATTTTGTTATGTTAGATTAGGTTATGTTGGATTTGATTTTGTTATGTTAGATTAGGTTATATTGGATTTGATTTTGTTATGTTAGATTAGGTTATGTTGGATTTGATTTTGTTATGTTAGATTAGGTTATATTGGATTTGATTTTGTTATGTTAGATTAGGTTATGTTGGATTTGATTTTGTTATGTTAGATTAGGTTATATTGGATTTGATTTTGTTATGTTAGATTAGGTTATGTTGGATTTGATTTTGTTATGTTAGATTAGGTTATATTGGATTTGATTTTGTTATGTTAGATTAGGTTATGTTGGATTTGATTTTGTTATGTTAGATTAGGTTATGTTGGATTTGATTTTGTTATGTTAGATTAGGTTATATTGGATTTGATTTTGTTATGTTAGATTAGGTTATGTTGGATTTGATTTTGTTATGTTAGATTAGGTTATGTTGGATTTGATTTTGTTATGTTAGATTAGGTTATATTGGATTTGATTTTGTTATGTTAGATTAGGTTATATTGGATTTGATTTTGTTATGTTAGATTAGGTTATGTTGGATTTGATTTTGTTATGTTGGTTATATTTCTTCTTCCTAATCACATTTGAATTATGATTCAGCGTTGAAAGTGATAGTAATAATCATTTAATAATAATGATTATAATAATTATTTTTATTTTTTACACGCCATCTATCGATTTTTCTATGTAAGTAAGAATAAAAAAAAATCTGTCACGGTTAGTACACAAGTACCGAATTAAGTTACATATTAGAAATAATTTAAATTAGAAAAATTTGAAAAAAATCCACTCAAAAGTGGTACCATCTTTATGCGATTAAACAAAACGCTGCAATGTTTTTCCTTTTTGAAAATCACGTGACATTTTGATTTCAACAATGTCAACAAACAGTTCTTACTTAAAGAATAATTCTTGAATATTTCAATTTTAATTTCAAATAAATCGAGATTTAATTTTTTCTGAATTTAATAAATGAAATCAAATGAGAAATGAAATAAAATTCATCTTTTGCAATCTTTATTCCATTACAAAAAACAATGAACAAATTCCTTCTTATCCTTGATTTGTTATTAGTGTTTAGAAAAATATTTTAATCAAGTATTTTTTTTGTTTTCATCAATCAAATCAAATCTGATCTAACAATTTGTTTGTTCACAAATTATAATTATTATTATTTGTTGATTTAATATTTCATATCTAATCAAAACACTTATATATCTCTGCCATGAGTGTAAGTTTTCGCTTTTGGTAAAAATTGTTGATTTATTTTTGTGAAATTTAATTCTAATTTTCAACTTCGAGAATACATCATTAATACTCTATAAAATAAATTTTAAAAAATTACAATATTTTTCTAATCAAATTATTTAGTCAATTGAAATGTATTCTGCCAGTGATTCAAATGAAAATGCCGATCATATTCATAGTCGTTGCTGTCGACAAATACACATGCCACTTTTAACAGGTATTTCTAGAGCATTTTTTACCGCTCAATTCTTATGTTTTCATAATTGCACAGATAAATATCAAATTACAATGGCATATGCCTATTGGAAAAATGATATGGCCGAAAAATATGCCGTATTTGATATATTTTTCCGTAAAAATCCGTTCGGTGGTGAATTCACTGTTTTTGCCGGTTTAGAAGAATGTTTGAATTTCCTACAAGGTTTTCATTATACATCTGATGGTAAATTATAATTTATGTTCCTTTCTATTTTTATCTAATCTTTTTACCTTATTTCGATAGATATTGATTTTTTCAGAAAAATATTATCTGATGATGTGGAAGATGATTTTCTCGATTACTTATCCAAAATAACTGCCAAAGATGTTGTCCTTTATTCGGTGGCCGAAGGTTCGGTCGTATTTCCAAAAGAACCATTGATGCGCATTGAAGGTCCATTAGTTGTATGCCAATTATTGGAAACAACATTTTTGACATTAGTCAATTATGCATGTCTAATTGCTACGAATGCTGCCCGTTATAAAATTGCAATTGATAATCGTCAAATACAATTATTAGAGTTCGGTTTACGTCGAGCTCAGGGTCCAGATGGTGGTCTTTCAGGTATCATAATACAATTAAATATTTTTCTCTACTAATTTAAACTATTTTTCCTCAAAAGCATCCAAGTATAGTTATATTGGTGGCTTCGATGGTACAAGTAATTTACTGGCTGGAAGATTATATAACATTCCTGTCGTGGGCACACATGCCCATTCATTCATTATGTCTCATTCATCAGCGATGGAAGATCTGAAAAAAATGGTAAATTTGATGTAATTTTTCTTTTTCAACTTAAATTTGATGGATAAATATTTTTCAGACTTTGAAATCCAAAATAACAGGTGAAAACGTCGATTTTATGAGAACATGTCTAAAATTTCAGGATGATGTAGCAGATATTTTACAAATATCAGCATCGGAATCGAGTAAAAGTGAATTGGTACGATTTATTCATTTTTTAAAATTTTGATAATGCATTTATTTTCACTATTTTTATTTTAACGAATCACAGATAGCTTTTCAATCATATGCATTAGCATTTCCGAATTCATTCTTAGCCCTTGTCGATACATATGATACAATACGTTCGGGTATATTGAATTTTTGCATCGTTGCATTAGCATTGAATGAATTAGGCTACAGACCGATCGGTATACGAATCGATAGCGGTGATCTTGCATATCAATCAATCGTTGCTAATCGTTGTTTTCATAAAATAGCCGACCATTTTAAATTAGAATGGTTTAGAAAATTATCGATAATCGTTAGCAATGATATTAACGAAGAAACAATTATTTCATTAAATGAACAAAAACATAAAATCAATGCATTCGGTATTGGCACTCATCTTGTCACATGTCAAAAACAACCGGCACTTGGTTGTGTTTATAAGGTTTTTATAATATTATTTCATTCGACATTTTAATTAATGTTAATCCATCAAACGTTCTAGCTCGTCGAAATCAATCATAATCCGTGCATCAAAATAAGTCTGGATTTAGCCAAAGTAACTATACCATCGAGAAAAAATGTTTATCGAATATATGGACGTGAAGGTTACGCATTGTTAGATTTATTAACCGGATCAAATGAAGTTGAGCCGAAATTATTGGAAAAAATATTATGTCGTCATCCATTTGAAGAATCGAAACGATGTTTTGCCACTCCAAGCCGTGTGGAAAATTTATTACAAATCTGGTGGAAAGATGGAAAGGTAAGTTCATGAATTATAATACCAAAATAAAATCATATATTTTTTTTCACTGCCATTTCTTTTAAAAAGATCACACAAAAGTTACCAACATTGATGGAAATACGTGAACGTGTTCAAAATAATTTGTCCATATTGCGTCCAGATATCAAACGTTTGTTGAATCCAACACCATACAAAGTATCTGTTTCTGATAATTTATATCAATATATGCATCAATTATGGCTGGCAAATGCACCAGTTGGTGAATTACATTAAAATTAGAAGAAAAAAACGAGCATTCAAATCAAAGAAAATTTATAACGAATTGTCTTCTAAAAATATAATTATACTCATTATGTTTTGTTTTAGTTCGTTTGCCACATTCATTATATCGATCAAATCGATCTAAAAATACTCCATTCAAATTACATCAAAAACTTGATAATCAAAAATTGATTAAAATTATTTTTATGAGATGTCACTCGTAAAATTAATTCAGAAGAAAACAACATATGATTTCTAATCATAATAATTATGAAAAGTATTGATTTTATTTTATTTTTAATTAGTTCATGTTTGAAACAAATATTCGTAATCAATCATTATCAAAATCATTTGTTCTTGTTTTTTTTTATAATTCAAAATTGTTTTATTTATTTTGTTATTGAATTTGTATTATTTTATCCACATTAAAATATGGTAAAATTTATTCAATGAATAGAAAATTAATCGTTTCAATTCAATCATTTTCCGAATGTTTATAGCAATCATTACGGATGATTAGCTTCAATCGAAATGTATTCAAATGCCATAATCTACGTTTGTTGTCATCGATGGTATCAATAGAAAATCATAACGATGGTAGTGTTCAGCGATTATTGTTGAACAATACAAAAAAACGGTAATTTTATTCATGAAATTTTTTTTTACTTCTTGCCATCAACACATTTATCTCTGTTCGATGCAATTTGATAGATGAAAATTCAATTTTTTTGATAAAGCAAAATCCATTTTTCTTCGAAATATATTTCATCAAGAAACAAACGAATTCTCATGATAATTTCAAAATGATATATTTTCAATATTATTTTATCTCAATATTTTGAATTAAACATGAGATACTATTCGTTGAATTGATTTGGTTGGAATTTTTTTTCTTCATTCTCGAATACAAATTCGAAATAAAGGGGGAAAAATATGAATTGAAATGGAATCTAGATTATTATTTTTATTGTTATTATCGTCGTCATCGTATACGAAAAGCTTTTAATTCATCATTCAGTCATTCTTTCATTTATTCTTCAATTGTTGTTCATTCAATTACTTTTTTTTTTTTTTTTTTTTTTTGATCACATATAAATCTAAATTCAATTCATTCAATTTAATTATTCAATACATGATGATCAAGATGGAAAAAAAGAGAGAAAAAAAGATAAAAGAAAATAAACCCAGAATTTCTTGGGTTTTTTTTTTTTTTACAAAATTTTTTACAAACCTCTATGCCTTATTCTAATAGAGGTATAACAAAAAATAAACTAACAAATCAATAATCAAATACAAAGAAAATAAATACAAAAACATTACAAATTTACAAAGATTATTTTCATGAGTTCTTGCAATGCAATCAGATTGGATTGACTGATCTGAACATTGTTCACCGATTGCGAGTCCAGTCCGACCCGGTGTCGATCCAGGGCGAACCTTGGACATTCCCCCAGCAAATGGAACACCGTCTGCCGAGGGTGTCCGCAGAAACACTCCGGCGAATCTGTCAAACCGAGTCGATACAGGTAAAATTTAAATTTTCCATGCTCGGTAAGAAATTGAGTTTTGATGAAACATGGAACCAAATTTATCATCAAGCGGTCGTAGATCGATGGAAAGAATTTTTTTGTAACTAGTGCTGTTGAACTAGTATTCCAACGCATATTCCATTTGTAAAACGAGATATTTTTCAATATTGACTTAGCGAATGACAATGGACTATAATTGTACGAAATAAAATCAGCCGTCGTGGCCAATTTCGCCATTTGGTCAGCCAATTCGTTACCAATAATTCCGGTGTGTGCTGGAATCCATTTAAAGCATACATGACCGAATTCAATCAGGGTTCGAATTTCATGTATTAACTTATCGCCATTTTGAAAAGAAGCACAAGCTTGCAAGGCAGAGTGTGAGTCGGTCAAAATCTTGGCAGAAGCCTTCCGACCATTAATCCATTTTATTGATTGTAGAATAGCAAATAATTCGGCTTGGTATACCGAGCACGAATCATGGAGCCTGAATTTCAATATTGCTACCGGTTCGTTAACATTTGATTCGAAAATCACAGCTGCACACCCAACACGTCCATTTAACTTCGAGCCATCAGTGTATGCATAATATTTGTGATAATTTTGACAATCATTTTCGGTGGAATCGATAAATTTAAATGATTTTGATGGATGAAAGTAATTTGAACAATGTAATTGTAATTGAAATGGTACGTTGAAATGATCAACTTTTAATTCATGTTTGACTCTATACATGTCTACAAGATAAGATATTCTTAAATCAATCGGCAAAACATTGGCGATGACAAGCGCTGCATCCAAAGACACAGTTCTGTACCCTTTGATCATAGAAACAATAAACATTCTTTGTAGTGAAAAAATGAATAGCTTCCATTTTTTCTTATTCAACACGCAATGCCACACCTGACATGCATATGTGATCAGAGGCTCAATAGCACCTAGATAAATCATTTTCAAAACTTCTGAACTCAGACCCCAATTAGAACCAAATTTCTTCCTAAGAGCGTTGTAGATAGATATAGCCTTTGATCGAACGTACAACAAATGATCGTTCCATAATAACTTAGAGTCAATAATAATTCCCAGATATTTGATTTTCTTCTGAAAAACAATCGTTTTTCCATTTAGGTAGATAATCGGATAATTCAATACCCGTTTACGTGTTACAATCATCGCTGTCGTTTTTGCAGAGTTGAACGAAATATAATTTTGTAGGCACCAATCATTCAGAGATTTCAGAACAAACGAAACAAGACGCACACAGGTGTCCAAATATTGGTGCTCACAATATAAAATTAAATCATCAGCATATGCTTGTATATGACAATCAGAAGGAAATATCAAATCAAAAATATCATTTAAATAAACGTTCCATAATAAGGGTGAAATTTTTCCACCTTGTGGGCAACCACGTCTCAATTCTTTACAAGCCCAATAATGTTGTATTGGCAACTTGACATATCTATTTTTTAAATAATCGTCTAAAACATTGTATAAATTTGATGGTATGTTCAATCTTTTTAACTTTGATTTGATTAAACTAAAGCATACTGAATCAAATGCTGCGTTTATATCTAAAGAAACCATGATGCCATATTTTTTATTACTTAATGTGGATTCCATCTTATTAATTACACATAGTAATGCATCAGCAGATGATTTTTGAGCAGTGAATCCAAATTGATGCGTCGCCAAGAGATTTCGTGTTTGCAAAAAATGACATAATCTTTTTGTTAACAAAGATTCAAACACTTTCCCAGGAACTGATAATAATGAAATTGGTCGATAACTTTTATAATCATTTTTATTTGAAGATTTTGGAATTATCTTGATTATCGATGTTTTCCAAATCGATGGAAATATACCATAATAAAGACACTTATTAAATATTTTGATAAACAGATCAGGAAGATTTTGATGGACGACTTTTATAATATTCGCTGACAGACCATCTTCACCTGGTGCCTTCGAATCTGATTCATTGTTTATAGCATAATCAATCTCTTCTTGCGTAAAAAAAGGATCGTCGTAATTATGATTATCATTGAAACTATTGTCATTAATTAATTCATTCGATGCATTCACAGGTTCAGGGAAAAATTTTCCAATAAAACATCAGCAGTTTCCTGAACATTCCTTGTCCACTGCCCAGAATCGTCAATAATAGTATATAACTCATTGTTCAATGTAGATGGTTTGCAATATTTGTATACGTTTTTCCAAACCGTTGTTCCACTTTGGTTACTAAAGAATTCACGACATTTATTTCTTTTAAATTCATTTAGTCTTGATTTATAGTCTTTCACACATTCAATATATCTAATACGCCAAGAATTACGGGCTATTGGACATTTCTGGCGCTGGTATCGACGACGTAGATTATTAATTATTTGATGAAGTTTTTTCAATTCATTTGAAATATTAGATGGTCTATCATGATTAATTTTACGAAGATTGTGATCACATGAATTTTTTAGTTTTGATATCACACATGTTACAGCATTATCTAATTCGGTCGCATTTACAGCCTGCTCAATTTTTGTCATTATTGGTGGAATGGTTCGCTGAATTTCACTAATGAAAGATGACCAATTCGCATTTTTTGTTGAGTAGATTCTGGTTAAAGATTTACAAGATGATTGAGCAATGGAATTAATTTCAAATGATATTAATTGATGATCAGAAGCAGATTCTAGACATTCTATCTTCCAGTTGTTAATCAACGAAATTGCAGTATCGTTTATAATTGTTAAATCAATTTGACTGACGAAATTACGTGAATTAGAGAACGTTGGCGAGCCATCATTTAATACAATAAGATTATAATTAACAACCAAATTCATTATCATGTCACCACGTTTGTTGTTGGTCGGGCTGCCCCACGTTCGGTGATGGGCATTAAAATCACCAGACAAGATTAGAGGGTATTCTGAATAATCATTTATAATTTTTTCAAGCAATAATAGATCATGATTCAATTTGTCGATGCCATCGTTGAATGAAAAATAAATAGAGCAAAAGATGAATGAGTTGTTAATCAGAGCACAAGTGCAGTTTGATGTGATATATTGCTTCAAAGCAATAACATTCAAATTTTTATATACAATTGCACATCTGGGTGCAGATTGATGGCATATTAAATGATAGCCAGAAAAACCATTGATGACGCCATTGGTAACATTCGGTTCCTGAATCGCAATCAGTTTTGAACATAATAACTCAGCATTCAACACTAAATTATATGAGGCTGTGGTGCTGTGTTGAAGATTCTGTTGCAGTATTTTCATTGAAATTCTTTTTTGATCGTTTTTAATAGCCATAATCGTAGAATTTTGAATTCATTTCTATAGCGGCAAGGTACTGTGGACATTTTTTATCATAGACAGAATGTTCAACACTGAGCTGCTTATGCTTGTTATTATTAAACCAAATACAATTTGAACAACGTGTTGCTGTGCTTGTACTTGTACACTGATGAGTGTAATGATTTTAATGACATTTTGCACAAAGAGATTGATTATTACAAAATTTTTCGGTATGCCCGAATCTCAGACATTTCTTACAATGACGAATAGACACATTGTTTTTTGCAATACAACAGTTATATCCAATAAATATCTTGCCAGTGTTCATTATTAATTGCCAAATCTGTGGAGAAACCTCCATGATCACGAATTTTGTACCAACTCTGTCAGCCTTTGAAAATAGTACCTTCATCACCAAATTCTGTCCCACCAAACACTCTTTAATTTGATCATTTTGCGATATGATATAGTTGACAATATTATTGTCTTCAATTTCCTTCTCTACACCAAGAATTTGAATTCTTGGATTTTTCTTTTTTGATATATCTGCTCTAATTCCACATTTCGTTTTGTTTATTTCTTCAATTAAATTCAAACAATCAGTTTTTGTAGAGCATTTAATTATGGCTTTTTTGTTACGTGCAGGTATAGGCTTAATAATCTTTATACCAGTCTCTGCTATTTTCTTAGTAGTTAATGTGGCCTTTAAACATGATATGGTTTGATTTGAATCGGAAATCAAGGTATTGTTTTCATCAGGTTGTACAATACAAACATGTTCTGTCTTTTTTTGCTTCAAATGATCCTTTACATTCATGTTGGCATTTTGAATAGTTTGAGCGAAAGATTTCTGTTCAGTTTTTCGTTGTTGTTTTTGTAATATATTTATTTCATTGATTGCTGAGCTGTATAATTCTTCGATGAAAAGAGCGCAATTTGATAGATCTTGTTTGTAATTTGATATGCCAGTGTTACCATGCATATTGGCTATATTTTTCAAGAAATCGCACCATTTCTTACTCGACGATACGTAGAATTTCTCAAAATTAGACATCATGGAACGATAATATTAATTTCAAACTAATTAATTAAGATAGGTGAAAAATAAAAATTTTTTAAATTCAAATTTTTATTTTGATGTTGTCAATAGAACGAATTTCTTGGGTGTGTGTGTGTGGAATGAAATAATTGCCAATTCAATTCAAGAATTATGCCATCGGTAATAAATGTTCTCCATTTTTTTTTCTGGAAATGTAGTACAGCGTTTACTTGCACTTGGAAGTGTTGAAAAAAGAATATCAGTGAAATAGAATATGATGAAGAGAAATAAATTTCTTATATTTACCATTTAAAAGCGCGAATGAAACAAGAAAAAAAAACGACGAAAGGAGAAATGAAAAACTGTTAATTCAAATGTGAATTTTTATTAGCAGAATTTTTTTTTTTTTCGTTTCACACTTAATTTGCTGCTATTGGAAAAAGAAGATTGAGAAAGAATTGAAACTTAGTATTTCCACGTAGAATTGTGATCAGAATTTGATTAAATTTTGATCGTTTTTTTTTTCAAAAAAAAACTTTGTACATAGAATTTTAAATTGAAGAAATCGAAGAACTTTTTATTGATTCTCTTCAATTGAATGGCATTTGTCAAATACATTCACTCTTGCTTTTCATTCACATTGATTTGTTTTAAAATTGCATAAATTTCTTATTTGAAAAGCAGATTTTTCTCTGAAACACTTTGACATTTCCGAATTCATTAAAAAATAAATAAATTACAAGTTAAAGTTACAAATTGAATATTTTAAATTAAACATTTTCTAATTTTTCATTATTTTTTTTAAATCTCCCATTTAAAAATAAGCAATGCTTTATCACTATCAATGCTTCAAGAATTGAATAAAACTTTCGAAACAATTGAAAAACGATTGCAATGTTTAACATTAAATATTAATAATAAAGACGATGCTCACAATGAAAATATCAGCGATTATAATAAACAAGAAAATCAACAACAACAACAACAACAACAGCAATTGATACGTGCATTGATAATATCATCAAATTGTGATAAAATTTTTTCATCTGGACATGATCTTCGAGAATTGGTATGTTGTTGATTATGAATATTGATAATGATTGGTTGTCTTTTCATGTGTTTTGGTCTATTGTTTATGAATTTGTTTATTAATATCATCATTATTATTATGATTGTTTATCATAATAATAATTTTTATTTATTTTTCGTTCAAATTACAAAATGATTCTGATTTTTATTATTATTATCATCATTATATTAATATTTCATTGATATTGGTATTGTTGATGTTATTGTTCTTCATTTTATTCATTGAATTTAATATTGAATTTCCATCATTTTACATCATTCTTGTGTTTTCTTAAAATATTATAATCATCCATAATGATTTTGTTATTTTTTTAATGTTTTTGATATTGTTTTTTCTCTCAAATGTGATTATATGTCTTGTTTTTTTTACGATTGTTATTTTGTTGATGTTGTTGTGGCCGCTGTTATTGTTTTGATTTCATTAGTGGTGTAGTATGTTGGATTTTTTTCTCGGTTTTTTCTCTGAATTTTTCATCGATTCTTCATTCGAGAAATTTTATGAATATAAGTCTACAAGTAGAAAATGGTTAGGGATGAAAACATTATTATTATTTTTCATCACATTTTCATTATTCACATCATGAAAATCGATTAAATTTTTCATGGTTTCAGACATGTTATATTATCATTATCAATATTGTCACCATTATTATTATTTCTGAGTTTTATTTTGTATCAGCGCGAAAAATTTAAAAACTTTTTTATTATTCTAATACAATTTGTCCATTATATTTAAATATTGTGTAGATGAAATTCAAAATAAAATTCATCATAATAATATTAACCATGAAATTGAATTTCAAATTTCAAAGTTTTTTCCGGTTTTTTTCGCTTTCAAAAAAAAATAAAATAAAATTAAATTAAATTAAAAGTTTTTTTTAAAAAATGAAAAACCCTACAGGCTCACAGCTAGAATCATTTTTGAATATGTGACGGAAAATGGAGAAATTCTTGCCAATCATCATCAAGAATACCCATATTTGGTCGATATTGGTTGATGTGAATTTTCAATCATTAAAGAAAAAATTCAATTAACATGGAAGTGAAGGGGGAAATTCCTTGAAATATTTAAAATTTTTCATCAAATTCGTAAAAAAAATCATTTAAATGATGAATTGATTATTTAAGATTCATAATATTCATTTATTTAATGACACTCGTCTTCGTTATTAATGATATTGTTGTAGTTGAATTGTTTGGAATAGCATAGAAAATTGATCAATTCATTTTACATTTCATTTGATTCAAAATTATTCTTGATTGTTGTTATCATTGGTTTTATTATTATTGTTGTTAAATATTGTTGAAAGTGACTAATTCAATTTACAGTCATATTAATAATGATTTTGATAGTGATTTTAGTAATGATAATGATGATGATCGTAGATAAATGTTTTTCTTGAATGAATAAATTTCTTAGAATAAACATCAACAGAAAAAAGAAACAAACATCATTAACAATGAATTTGAAATTTTTTTTTCATTCTAAGAACTTATTAATTTAATATATTTTACAATGTTATTATCATTAATCTTTTTCTCCAATTATTATTATTGTTTGTTGGTTGTTCACTATCTTCGAAATATTGCTTGTCTTGTTTAGATTAAACATCAAACAAACCGACCGACAAATTGACCAAAGAAATGAGAATTTTATAAAAAATTGAAAATGAAATTTTCATGAAATTTATTTCCATTCTTTAATTCTTTAGTTTTTCAAATTTTTTCGCTTAAGTACAATAAATACGCTTATGTATTTATTATTAGTTTCAAGTGCTTGTTTGTAAGTGTTAGTGCATGAACAAATAGTGTCTTAATGAATCTTCAAAAATAAATTCATGTATTTATTTTACAAGTGATATAATTTTTCTCTGTTTCTCTTTTGAATCAAAAGTCATTTAATGAGATGAAAATTCAATAGAATTGAAAATTTCTCATTTTCAATTGTGATCACATCATATTGTAAATTGTAAATTGGAAATTCCAATTTTCTTTTTTCAATCTTATTTATTTGATGAAACAACAATGCTGTGCTGGTTTTTTTCTTTTCAATAATTGTTTCCGTCTAATTCATTAGTTATTTTTCAACTGTTAATTCTTTCGAAATTTTATATATTTCCACTCGTAAATATATGTTCATTTTTTTCAATTACGAATCAATCTAATAATTATTTGATTCTATCCATGATAATTGCAGAATAGTGATTCTTTTTCAATGTAATTTATTATTTTATAAATGGCACCAAAATAGTTGTCAAATAATCAATTCAGTAATACGATTGATGTTTTTTTTTCTTTTTTGTAACATTGAAAATAAGTTCTAATAAGTTTTATAATAAATAGATGTTCATTCGTAAAATTAAAACTTGACTAATTTTTAGGCAAAAAATGAAATATAAATAGCTCATAATAGCTTATAAGCTTAGCTCATCAAAAAATTGAAAATTTTCTCCCTTAAAAATAATTGGTTTACATAATTTCTTGCCTATTTTCAATGACAATTGAAATGACTTTGATTTATTTACATTTCTTATTCATTGTTCATATATGTGTAATTAAAAAAATCAAACAAAATTTTTATGATCATAAATTCCGTGTGCAGTATAATTTTCAATTTAAAAAAAATTCATGCAAATTCTGCTGATTTTCTATTTTTATTCTGTTTTTTCAATTTTTTGTCTGATTCCGATTGTACAGGCAGAAAACGATGTAAATTATCGGCGAAAAATATTTGATGAATGTACAAAATTAATGCTAAGAATACGTGATTTACCAATACCGGTTATTTGTCAAGTCGATGGTAATAATAACATGTGAATTCAAAGGAAATTAATTTTTTTTGTCAAAATTTTTCTAAGGAAATTTCATTTGTAATCACAAATTGTGATTAATTCTTAGATTTTTTAAATTTTTTGTTTTTGTTTCCATTTTATTTCCTTGTTATGAAGGTCTAGCAACAGCAGCTGGATGTCAATTTGTATCATCTTGTGATATTGTTTTAGCAACTAAACGTAGTACATTTTCGACTCCTGGTGCTGGTGTTGGTTTATTCTGTTCAACACCTGGTATTGCTGTTGCACGTTCAGTTCATCATCGCATGGCAGCATATATGCTATTGACTGGCCTATCTATAAATGCTAATGGTTAATTTTTTCTATGATCATTAATTTATATCATGTTATGAAAATTAATATTTCCCTTCTTATCAATTTTTCATTTTCATTATTTTATCCGGAAATTTAATACAGAAGCATTAATAAGTGGACTAATAACATCTATATGTGAAGATTTGAATGATATGAATGAACAAACCAATTCTATAATTGAATCAATTTCAATGAAACCAGCTGCAGTCATTGCGTTGGGAAAAAAATTCATGTATAGACAAATGCAAATGAATAATTTATCTGAAGCATATGGGTATTTTTTGTTTTCCAATTCGATTTACATATTTTGACATTTTGATTATCAATATTTTTTTTATTTGTTTGTTGCCTTTCTGATCTGTTTGAAACCAATTTAGTGAAGCATCAAAAATAATGGTAAATAATTTATCGATGAAAGATTGTCAAGAAGGAATGAACGCTTTCCTACAAAAACGCCGACCAAAATGGACACATTCAAATGACTGAATAAATGGATTGATGGAAAAAACCCTTGATTGAAATACATAAAACACATGAAATATTGAAAATAATAGTCAAACAAAAGGAGGATAGGAGATAGAGGAAACAAATGGTCATAATAAATGTATATGAAAAACAAAAATAATTCATATTTACCAGTGTATTCATCAAATTAATTGTTATCTGGGGACAAAAATTTGAAGAAAAATTCTTTATTTCTCTGGCTTGCCACCATATAATGACATTTAATGTCCATTCTCTCATTAATAATGTTTGTCATTTGTTTTTTTTTAAGTTCGTCATTAAAAGAAAATAATGATCAACTCAAGTTTATATTTTCGACCATTACATTGAAATGAAAATGTAGTAATAATGATTATACTAATTAATAAACGAGCATAATTATCCATCAATGGTGATTTTCGGTCAGAATAAAAACAAAAGTTGAGACTAAAAATGAAAAAAAATATTATCATCATAATAATCGACAACATATACACAATAATGATTGAACGATTTGAAATTCGTTGCTCATTTGGGTTATGACAAAAAAAAATATTATCTACTTATTCAAATGTTTGAGTGCTTATGCGAGTTAAATAACAAAAAAATACGTGAATAGAATTACTATTGTAAAATGTTTTTTCTGGAACAGAATTCAAAATAAATTTCGTATGGTCCATATTCATTCATTTGCTCATTCATATACAAATCCATTATTATACCATATTTGTATCATTTTCATTCTGATTTTTGGCTTTCAGTACATTGAATAATAAAAATATGGATTATCCACAATTAGTTAGAATAAAAAATTTATGGGTGTTTCATGATCATTGTTTCACAATGAAATGATAAGAATAAGTGAATGGTTTCAATGGTAACCAAAAAAAAAAGAGAAAAAATTGGTCATAAATTTTTTTTAAATCGGGTGGAGTAAGTATTTTGTACCACGATAACCATCGAATACTATGAATAATCGGGCAGCAAAAAAAAACCAAAAATGCATTTGTAAACCGCAAAAAATATTGTACCACGATTACAGGTGTAACACGATTTCAGTCTATGATTATACAACCTAAAAAGACCATAGAATTCCATTATTACACAATTGATATTGCTTTTAAATAGGACAAAGAATAATGAAAAATAAAACTTGAAAAGGAAAAAACAGAATCAAAAACTACATTTGAATATTATTATTTATACGATATGGTTGTTTGATATATGCATAACCAAATGAAGTGAAATTAATCAGAAAATTTTATGGAATCAAAATTGATAAATTAAATAATGGAATAATAAAAATTTCGTGACAATATTGAAATGCATTTTTCAATTTCTTCTCCAATGAAAATTTTCAATAAAAAATTTCATCGACAAAAACCAATCATCAATGATAATCGATCATCGAGAGAAAAATAAATTGATCAAAATTGATTAAATTGATGCTTAATGATCGAATAGTTTGCACGAAATTTTTGTGAATTTTTCAATATTCATTTTTCAATTGAATTTCGTTCAATTGAAAAATTCTTTTAAAAAATTGAAGAAATTAAATTAAATAAGAGAAGAAAACCAAACAAAATTCATCAAAATTTTCTTATGAAATCTTCCATATGAATTTTTCTATATGAAAACACATCGACTAAAATATAAATATTTAAACAAGTCTCTTTATGTGTTTTCCAAAGAAAATTTCAAAGAATATCGATATATGGATATAATAATAACCTAAAATTCAATTTAAAAATTTCATTATCATTTTTTTTATTTTTTGATGTAATCATGGATTGATGTGATGATATGTTGGCGAATGAAGATGTAAATACTGTTTTTTTCATTTCAATATTGTTGTTTTTGTGTGTAAAATTCAAAGATAATATCAACTTACAGACTATTTCTCTCTATCTATTTCTGTCTATCTCTACACTTGAATTAAATTTGATCATTTGGAGTAGATCGACAAAATCGAAAAAAGAAAAATCCAAAGATTAGATATGATTTAGTTTGTTTATTTATTTATTCATTCAAAGAAAATATCAAAATTCTTGAACATTATTTGGGGTTTTATATGTTCTATTTCCATTATTAACAACGATTGATGCGCAAAATCGACCATTTACAGAATTGCAGAATATACACACAGCAAACACTGACATAAAAGCAAAATACATTCATAGAAATAAGCATAGGAATGTTACACCAAAGAAACATAAAAAACTATGAACGCGAGTTCATGGAAAACACTAAAATCTATTTTGAATATTTAGAGATATACCGGCAACAGTGTAAAACCATTTACCGTTACATTACATTACATGCACGATCAGCACACAGAACAACATTATTTGAACATGATTTGGGAAAATAAGAAATGAAAAAAATTTCCGAAAATTTTTCATTTCATTCATCATTTGATTATTTGTCATAGTTGAAATACGAAAAACGAAAAATTTATTACAATATTATTACAACGATCAAAAGCAAAAATTTTGAATTTTGAATTGAAATATTGAAATACGACTAATTCAAATTCAAAAAATAATCATTAATTTCATGATCTTAATCTTCTAACAGTTGGTTATAAGTTTTTCTGGGTGAAAAAATGGGTTTTGGTTTCGTTTGGGTGATTTTATGATAATGATTCTTATGGTTTCTTTTTTATTTGCTGTGAATTGTGTATTCTGAAAAATGTATTCATTCATCCATCAAACGATGTTCAGTGTTTGTGTGTTCATTTGGGTTAAATGTGTGTGTGTGTGTGTATATGTCTGATTTAATTTCAAGTGTATTTTTCAAAAAAAATGTTTAATGATGATGATAATCAAAATAGATACACGTACGTACGTACGTACACGACAACAATTATCAAATGATCATCAACAATGAAAATGATGAAAAAGAAAAAGAAAAAAAATATGAAAAAATTTGTAAATTTGATGTTTTTTTATTTTATTTTACTCCTCAATGATAAATAATGATAATAATAATTATAATTATAAATGAAATTTATATCGTCATTCATATTTCAAACGAATACAAATAAGTTGCCAAGAAAAATGGAGAAATAAAATAAAATGCAAATTCATTTGTCAATTAATCTTGAAAACGATGTTAGCGAATTGCAAAAAAAAAAGAAAAAAAAATCAAATTGAACTAATTTTTTCATCAATGTTTTGATCGACAAGAAATTGTTTTTGGGAAATGTTTTTCAAAATTGTTTGATTGTAATGTTCAAATATGACCACCAATGTTTATCATGCTATGCTATTAACATGAATCAATCAATGAATCAGAAAAAAAAATCTATAATCTATCATCATGTTGTTTATCTTGTTCAATGATTGATTTGATTTCAGCCTTGATCATTTGTTCTTTTCATTGAGATTTTCATAATCATTGATTTATCATGTTAATAATTTAACATTTTAAACAGAGTTTAAACAAATCATCGAATTCATCTCTTTCTTTAATCTTTAATTTTTGAATAAAAAATTCATCCATTCTGATCAATATGTTCATAAATTTTTCATATTTACATTTTTATTATTTCAAGTTCAAATTTAAATTTTAAATTTTCGATACAACGATTATCAATAATTAATTGAAATAAAAATGTGGCGTGGATTCGGTGCCGAAACTGAATCAGAGCCACCGGCTCAACGAAGTTATTTTCGTCCAAGAATATCATCAATATCTGGTGTATTGGCAATGACCAAACAACGTCTATTTACTATGACACCACGTGATGATGTTGATCAACCAACACCGCCTGCACATACTGCATCAATACATCCAGCAATGATACATCATACGTCTGGTTTAAGTATTACAAATCATCATCATCATTTAGCCGATCCATACATGTTAAATGGTGCATTAGGGCTATTAGCGCGTTGTCCATCACCGGCACGTTCAAGTTATGGTGATATTATGTCATTTAGTCGTTCAGCATCAGCAAGACCATCGATCGATTCACAAACAGCTCATACAATTTATGGTATGTAAATAAATTAAAATTTGAAAAAAAATTGATCCATTAATTTTCCATAAATTAAAGCACACAAATTCCATAAAGTCAAATTTTCTATAATCCGATAAAAATGAATTAATTGCACCCTAAATATCAATATCAATGACATTTTAAAACCGAAAAATCTATTCAGGAAAAAAAAACAAAATTAAATGAAACGAGAAAATGGCAGCAAAAAATATCACCATTTTTCGTTAAGTTCTAATTAATAAAATCAATTCCGAACAAATTGAAATGTAAATTCATGCAATTTGACATGAATTATTACCCACAATTACGAGTATAATTATCATAAGTCTTTGAAAATTACTTTTTATTTCAATCTTACATAATTCCATCCATCAAAGAAGAGGAAAGAAAAAAAAAGTTTTCTTAATTCTTCTTAATATTATTCTTCTTCGCTATTCTAATTTACAAATTATCTTGCTTAATTTCTTAATTTCAATTTTCTCTTTTCGATAATTGAAATTCTCACGAAAATACTCCTTTAATCTCGTGTAATTAATTCGTGAATTAGAAAGAAAATGTTTTTTTTCAAATTGACGTGAACCATAGCGCCATCTGTTATCGCAGAATCTGAATTTCGAATTGTTTTCGATTTTTTGAATTTGAAAATTTCAAATTTTATTTTGTCAATTTTATTCAATCAGAATTAAGGTATAAAATAAAAAGAGGATTAAATTTGCATTAAATTTTTATCCCGATTTTTGAATTATTTTTTCTTTCATATAATTGAATCTTATTCAATCCTTATTCAACGCAAAGTTTGTTTTTCTCCATCCAAATAATTGCAATGCAAACACCGAACAAATTGATTGAATTTCATACAAAATTCTGTTATATTTTTATTTATTTATTTTTGGTTTAATATTCTTTCGGTAGGCATTGAATGCAATCGTTGTTATATAAAAAGAGAGATTGCAAGCATGATATATATCTATGTGTGTATTTTGGGTAGAAAATTGCCGCTCCTCATTTGATATTTCCACGTTCGTTAGTTCATTGATACTATTTATTTTTGGATGCTCAAATTTCATCAAATTTTTCTCTTCCTTCTTTCAAATAAAATTTTCAATTTCAGTTGATTCTTATGATAATAATATTCATCGTTGTTAGCGCTATTGATGATATAGTCAATATAGAATTCATGATAGGGTGCGATTCACGATTTTCGCCATTATACTGCGATTGTTGTAATTTTACTCTGCGATGAACCAAACATTTGCCCATCTATTGCTTGCTTCCTCCAAAAATTTGTCGAAAAAATTCAATTCTTATTTTCATCAAATTTTTTAATGTTGAATTATATATATCAAGAAACAATGTATATTGGATGCTCATGATCATCATCATCATCAATGTATATCTTTGATATTTGTTGTTTGTTTGTTGTTATTATCATTATCATTATTATTATTGATATTTATACGGCCGTTGTCTTGTGAAGACATTGTCATTATTAATTTCATTATTTATTCATCTGCAAGAAAAAAAAATGAATCTTCGTTGATTTGATTATCTGTCATAATTTTTTTAAACAGTTCATTCAATCAAAAATTTTTCATAGAAAATCATTCTTCGTTTTAATTCTTATTCTTCTGCTTTTTTTGTTGTTGTTCTTGTCTTTGTTTTTGCTGTCATCATATGATTGCTGATGTTGTTGTGGTGAAATTGATTTTGTTTTTATTTTGTTTTGAGTGATTGCTCTTATTTTTTTTTACTTCATAATCATAATTAAATTAACAAGAATTGTTAACGATTTGTGAAAAACAAAAAAAAAAATAGTGGTATTTTTTCTAGTAAATATAACCCGAAAAATAACAAAAAAATGTTTTGGACGGTACGATTATCGCACGGACGTCAAAATCAAATAGGACAATCTTCAATGATTGGCGGCGGTGGTGGTGGTGCTGCATTAGGAGCAGGAGGAGTAGCAGGAGGTGGTAATTTAGCATTCATTTCAAATCAACAATCATCGCCACCATTATCATCATCATTACGTACGAATGATTTTAATAATAATAATAATACTAATACTGGTACAACATTAGCAAATGTAAATGTTATCGATTCGGATCAAGATTTAATTGATGATAATTTTGATGATCAACGAAATAATAATAATAACGCTGGTAATAGTTTATTGCAACCACCGCAGCAACCACCAAGAAAACGATCACTAGTGCAAGCATTATTGAATAGTGCAAATTTTTCCATTAATCCAGATCAAAGTGGTAATCAAACAAATCAATCGATTAAAATGTTCATGGATAGTTCGGGTAGTTCGCTACAGACGACCGGTACCGGTTTACACAATTATGGTATGCTAATTTTTTGTTTGAGAAAAAAAATTGAAAAAATTTCAATGATTAAAATCAGATTCAAAAATGCAAAATCATGATTCAAAATCTAATCCAACTCTTTCTTGTATCTCTCTTTCATTTTCATAATTCCATCCCCTATGATCACAATTGCTTATCTGCTAATCCTTTTTGGAAAAAAACGTTTCAATGCAACACTAATCTGCTATCCACTGCAATTCATTTTCCATTCGAACTGCTTTCATCTATTCTACATTTCCTTTGCACATTTTGTTTCTCTTTGAAAATTAATTTTTTCGGGCGGTAAACTTAAATCAAATAAACTTATATCGATATCGTCAACAACACGTCAAAACTGAATGAATGAATTAAAGATCATTCGCTTGATTTAGACAATTATGGTTTACCATATTTTTTCGGTATACATTATTTTTCTTTTGTTGTTTCAATTAATTCAATTTTAATCATAACTTTGGTATTTTTGAGCGACAGTTGAAGAATAAATAAAGAATTTCGGGTGTGAATCAATCAATGAATATGTGAATATCATCATTATTCATTCAGAGTTTTACCATTTTCTTATAAATTTTTATTTCACCTTTATTCAAAACATATGGTGTTCAATATATGATTGATAGATAGATAATAATTATCAGTCATTTCGTGAATCGTATTGAATATTTATTTATTCATTAATTATTTATCGATTTGATATTGATTTTTTTATTCCTTTAATTCTTTTAAGGTTTTTCATGCGAGTTTGAGGTGCTTCCATTTTTTTGTTTCTTAATTTAGTCATGAGAAAAACAAAAACATTCAATAAAAAATAGGATAAAAATATCATTCATTGATGATTAGAGAATCATAATGCTTCATGATGATGAAGATCATGATTGGTTGCCATGGTCTTTTTGCACTATTTTTTTAAGCTAAGAATTTTCTTTTATTCAAATTTGAATCTTTTCTTGAATAGAAAATTTTCTTATTTTTCTTGTTTCAAATGTTTATTGGTTGTGTCAAATTTTTGTGTCAGTGAAAAAACATGTTTGTGCTATTGTTAATATTATGGTTATTTATAATAATGTCATTTGATTATTTTAATGTATATTGTCCAACAAAATGTTTAACATCAAAATATAAAAGAAAATCATTAAAATTTTTCACACAACTAGGTGATCCATTAGGCATACACGATCCATCAGAAGCTGAATTAGGTGGCGTTGGTCACGAGAATGTTGGACCATTTGTTAAACGTTCACGTAAAATATTACGTGGTCTATTGTTAATGATTATTGTTGCTATTTGTTGGGTTGCGGTTATACATTTGTTTCGTATAAGTTTTCATCGTGATCGAATATTATATTCTATATCGGGCGGAAATTTCAATTTGACCAAATTATTTTCATTATCATCATCAAATATTAATATGAATAATAATAATAATAATATTCAACAACAGCCGACAATCTCTCCAAAAAATATTAAAATTAACAACCAAATTATAACGAATGGCCAAAATAATAATAATTTCAAAAATTTAAATGAGACTAATCTATTCGAAATGTTGCCATCACCGATGTCATTAGCATCAAGCAAGGTTTGTTTGTATTAAAAATAAATGAATTCAAATTTAATTCTTTTTTTTTCGTGTATTAATTACATCAAGGGTCCAAAATCCAAGCCATCATCACTGATAAACGAATATCCACGTTCAAACTTTGATGCACCATATTTAGTCACATGGTACTGTAGTATATGGAACATATTCTATTTGCCTGTGTATCTGATGATTCATGCATATTTTCTAAGTCGTCGAACAAAACCAAATCCTAATGATCAACAACAACAACAACAGCAATCAGGTTCCAATTCCGGTGGTAGTAGTGCGATCAGTAATAATCCATTTGGGAGCAATATTAGCAACAATAAATCTGCCGGATCATCAAGTATCGCCACAGATAATACAGCATCTAGTTCTACATCTATGAAGAAAGTTTTGATGTAAGTGATTTTCCTTGTCTTGAATCAAATCATTCATTATTATTTTAATTTTTTCATAGTGAAAGCATACAAGGAATTGTTGATCGTGGATTTACATTGATGCAATTTTTTTCAAGATGTGCATTTTTTTGCGCTTTGTGTACGCTTTCAAATTATATGCTAATTTTTTCGTTACGAATATTAGATGCCACAGTTGTGATGGCATTATTTGCATCAACTGTCTCTTTGATTTATCTGCTATCATGGGTAGTTTTACATCAACAATTTGTCGGAATCAGAGTGAGTCTTTTTTTGTTTACTTGATTCATCAAATGTGATTTTCAAATCTCATTGATTATAGATAGTTGGTATAATTGTGGTCGATACTGGTGTCGCATTACTAGTTTACATGGACGGGATTCAAAATCAAACATTAGCAACAGTGATGATTGCTTTTGGTTCAGCAATCGTATATGCTGTTTATAAAGTGTTTATGAGACGTATGATTGGCTATACAACATTTGCACAAATGGCATTATTCCATTCATTAGTCGGTGCATTAAATTTACTTTTGGCATGGCCATTAATATTGATATTGTATGCAACTGGTGTTGAACGTATTGTGTGGTCTGAAATACCATGGTTATTCATGACCGGTGCATCATTATGTTCATTGATTGCAAATTTGATTGCAAGTTTTGGCATCATTTGTACATATGAATTTTTCATAACATTAGGAATGTTTTTCGCCATTCCAATTTCTGCTGGTAAGTGTTTTCAAAGAATGTCCGATTCTTATTGATGAATTTATGAATTTTTATTCCAAATTATTTCATTTACAGTGATCGATATTTATCTAAATTCTGTCATATTCCGTGATATGAAACTTGGTGGTGTTTTGTTGATTTTGATTGGAATTTTGATTGTATTATTACCAGATAATTGGAATGGCTACCTGACCAATGCATTCCGTAATCGTTTGAAAAAATGGAAACGTCGTGAAGAGAACAAAAAGAATGGACGTGTACAAGATACATCGACTGGTCAATTATCACGTTTGCGAACATCGAGTGGAAGAGTTAAATGATAAATTTTTTTCTTTTGTAATTTTTTTCTGTATTTTAATATGTAAATTTGAATAAAATTATATTATAAGTTATTTACATTTAACAAAAAAATTGATACAATCATAAATTATTTTACATTGATAAATATATTGCATTTTTTTTTTTAAATTGTCGATCCATGATTCAAATAATATCTTTTTTCCCATCATTATCAGTTTTCGTCGCCAATTCTTGTATCAATTCTTGGTAGATAACACTATCAATATTTTGACCAAGCATATAAACTGTTTAAAAAAATAATATTCAAACGATAATCATAAGAATTTTAATAAATTTTGGAAAAAATTTACCTAAAAACCAATCACCGACAGACATACGTCGAACAATGGTGTGTAAATGATCTAATGAACCAAGTTTAAAACGTAAACTTAATAAATAAACACGTACTGGTGGGCATGCAATAATAATCATACGATAAATAATCAATGCTGCTGTCAATACAGCCAATATTAGAAACCAAAACCACATGAATATGTAAATTTTTTCATTGACAATATTCAACGGTAATAGACATAATGCATCGATTGTTTCAATATTTGCCGATGGACCATATTTATAAAAACGACATTTTGTAACCCTAGGAAATATACGTATCATTGGATCGATTCTCTCTTCTGTAATTGAAATTAACAAACATGTCTTAGTACTATTTATATTCGATATTTGAAGTGTTTTTATTGAGAAAAAAAACAATGAAGGAAATAAATTTTAAAAGAAATGATTCAAATTCTATCGATCATTGAATGAACTATTTGTGAAAAATGAGTGATGATCATCAAGAATCATCGACCACCAACTATCATATGAACTTTAACCTCAATTTTTGTTTATGAAATTGAAAATAAAATGTTTTTGAATAGAGAATCTAAGAGGTAAATGATCTGGATGTTTATTATTTGAACTGACTAAATGAATTCTGAGTGATTTAATGAATTGAAATGAAAAAAAAAACGACTAAAAATAATCATATTCGGTTGACATCATAAAAAAATGTGAAGAATAAATAAATAAATAATTGCCAATTGAAAATTAAAGGCAACAAAAAAAATTCTGTTTTTTCCACATGATTGTTGAAAGATGTTTAAAGATGTGTGTTCGATGAAATGAAATTGAGAAAAAAAATCAAATATTGTATTTGTTATAAAACTGATGTGTCAGTGTTTTATTCAAATTGAAATCTGTATTTATATGATTTCTCTTTTTTGGATGAAGCGATTTCTATTTTGAGAATTTGTAATATTGTTTATGTTCATCAAATGATTGGAATGAATGGATGTATGGTCTAATAAATTTCATAAATTTTTTTAAACATTCAATTTGCTACTCAAAAAAATTAATGCCGAATATAAAATAGAAAAATTTGATGATTTACCTTGATCCATTTGAGAGAATTGTATAACTTCCGTACCATATGTGAGGAATTCACCATCAAAAAATTTATCCAATGCATATATTTGAAATATAACATTTCCGAATGCTAATAATTCACAAAAAAAATATCTACCAGCATACCAATTATGATGTCCACGGCTACTAAATAAATAGTCTACCAATAATTTTTTTTTCTGTTTTTTTTCATGATCAGAACAAACACCGACATCGAGATCCATCATTAATGCTTGTATTTTGCCACCTTCCCACATTTTCCATAACCATCGTGGAATGTAAAATAATGTTGATTGAAAAAATAGTACGAATCCAACCCATTGATAATAACGATGATAACGGAATTCTTTTTGATTCGATTCCCAATCAACACCTGGATATGGCACTTCGACTCCGACTTTTTTGTAATAACTTTTTGGTAAAGTATATGTTGTATGTATCCTATTGATATGAATCATTATTTGATTGAATCTCGAGAATTTCAAGAAATATTTAATATGCTTACCAACAATATGTATTGATTACTGATTGTGAAACCGAATCACTGCGCACACAATCGATTGGATCACCAACATATTGTTTTGTTGATATAATTATACAAAACGATAATAAAATTATAACTGTGATTGAATAATGTAATTGGAATATTGTATTATCAATACGGATGCGGCTTGTCTTGAGCAGCGTTTTCAATGAGCGAAAAATGTCAAACATTTTAATTGAAATTAAAATTGAAGATCAATCCAAATTTATATGGATAAAAATTTGGATTCAAGGATCTATTTGTTTTAAATATTTGAACATGAGAAAAAAAAATGAACACAAAAAATCTCCAAACTTGTTGATATCGGAAACGATGACAATGATTATGATGATCAAAATAATTGAATTGAAGAACTTAATTTTTCTTTTACATCGAATGAATCATCATTAAAAAACGATGAAAACATGATTAATATGATTATTGGCAGTAAATTAACTCTTTTAAATGATGTCAATAATGATAATAATGGCGATTTATTAGCTGAAAATGATGATGATGATGATGTGGATGTTGATGATGATGATTGTAATAAATTATTACGGATTCTTTTCATCATAACTATTAATATTATAATTATTATTTCAATTACAATTACAAATATCATTATGACTATGTGATAAATACATATAATGCATGAATTTAGTTGCTTTGAAATGCTTTGAAAGAAAAAATAATTTTAAAAAATATACAAATACAATCAAATCAGAGAAAATGAAATGAGAATGAAAATTTGACGCCATTCATTTGAAATTCTATGGTTGAGTGAATGAAAAGAATTTTCATTCCTTCCTCTAATTTCATTTTATTACATTTTTAATTTTCAAATACTTCAAGAAATTAAGACTTTATAAACGAACCAATGCAGAATTGAATCATAAATTTTTGATTTTTTTTAAAGAAATTATTTTAAACATGTACACAACAATTTGTATGCATAAATTAAGATATGTGTATTTGACACACTGTTTAACAAATAAATACAAACAAACAACAATAAATGTCTAAATGAAGTTATAGATGATGATACAGTTAATGATTTTTATTTGTTTATTTTATTTAATTTCATTTTTGATTTTAAAATTGATTTTTATAAAATTAAACATTTTTTTTGAAAATTTTGACATTCCAAATGTCATTTAATAATCATAATGGTTTGAAAATTCGATGAATGTACATGTTGATTTGATGTTTATTTGATTGAAAAAATTGAAAAAAAATATTCATTGTTGTTATAATTGATGCATTCATTTACACGGTTCTTAAGAATCATTGTTTTCATTTAAAAATTTCAAATAAATAAAATCAAAATTTAATGCATGAAATATATTTGGAGAAACTGTCAATTTGTTTTAAAAATATTTTTGAATCAACGATCATATTCAATTAATCACTCGATAGATTTATGAAGGAACATGTGAGAATATTTAAAAATTCAAATTACATTAACAATAGTGATAATTATTCATTCATTTAATGACATCTTAAATTGAAAAGTATAGATGAGGAATTACAATAAAATGCTGCTCAATATTCATGATTCATTCAATTATTATTATCGTTTCTTTTAAATTTATTTCATTCGTATGTGAATATCACCGAAAAAAAACGGAAAAATTCAGTTGAAATGATGTTCAAATATGCATAAGTAAATATTATTTTTATTTTCAATATCGTTGAAATGTGATGTCTATTATTTTTAATTTCAAGAGAATTTACATTTACTAATATACATTGGCAATGCAAAAATCACTCATTCATTTATATAATTTCTTTGCTGTTTGCCAAGAAAAGGGTCTTAAAAGCATATAAAATGAACAAAAATGAATAAAATGATTAAACATTGAGTCAATTATGATGATAAAATCGAATAAATAAAAATGAAGTAATAATAATCAAAAAAAAACTTTGAAATGATTCAACAAGAATCATAGAGATCAAATTCTTTTTTCTCATTGAATGATGAATCATTTATAATCTGTTGCATCTGTTGATCAATCGATGAATTTTTATCGTTTGAATTAAGATTTCCGATGGCATATTGTTTACATAATAATCATAACAGTAGTAATAACAATGGTGATAATGCACATACACACACACACTAAAAACATTCAAAAAGCAGAATTGTTTTCGATTCATAGTATTTCGTTTCTGCCATTCAATTGATTGATTATAATCAATTTGATCGATGTTTTCAACAATATAAACACAATCAAGCACTTAAAACATACAAAATTCTGTTTTTTAAGTTTTTTTTTCATCAATTGAATAACAAATTATTTAGTGTTGAATGATTGGAATGATTTGATTTAATTGATTACAGAAATAAAAAGAATAAAGTATCGAGAGAATCGTTTTCTTAATAATGTTTAACTGAACCATTACTAATTTTGCCATTTGAGTGATTTGTTTTCCATTTTTTATTAGAAACAAAATTACTGAAGAAAAAAAATCAAAACATAGAAAAATAAAAAGAATTTTTGGAAAAATACAGAAATTTTAGATCAAAAAACTTTGATCATAGACACAACATCGACATATATCATCGAACAACGGTAAAAAATCAAGTAATAATATTATTTTTGAAATATGTTTAAGAATATATGAGAATCGATGAAGAACATCATGAATAAAGAATCAAACAAGAAGGAGATCGAGAAAGACAAAAATCAACAGACCATTATTATAATTCATGTCAGTCTGACATGAAGAGAACATTATACATATTCTTCATTCTTAAGTTGAATGTTTGAAAATTGATTTTAAAAATAAATAAATGAAAATATTCAAAATTTAATAAAACAACTTTCAATTCTAATCATAAGAAGAAGAATATTCTTCTTAAAGCATTTACCAGTTTTGATGCTTCTTGTTCTTGCTCGCGGTATCACTGCTACCACTGCTGTGACTGTTGATGTTTGTGATAGCAAAAAAAAAAAAAGAACGAAAATCATTAACAGTATTTCAGTTTAAATCATGAATTTCCCCCCTCAAAAATCTTAATTTTCATAATCCAAAGTGTAAGCCACAAATTTTCTTTGATTTTTTTTACTTTCAACTTCTTAATTTTCTTAAAATTATAACATTAAATATTGTTGTTGCTGAATCATGTACAATATTCACAATGTACAAGAGTAAAGAAGTCTTTTTCATCTTCATCTTCATTTTCTTAAATGAAAAAAAATTGTAAAAGTAAATGGAATTAAAACAAAAATGAAATATTACACACTGCAATTGTTAAGTGATTTCCATTTTTTTTTTTTTTTGTTGTTGTTCAATTACGCCAGTTTTTTTAATAATCGTAAATAATTTTTCTTATTCTTCTTCGTTAGTGTGATTTCTTATCATTTTTTTCAATTTTTTATTCACATTTTTGCTTTATTTTATTTTATAATAATAATTTTTATAATTAAAACAAAAGACTAAATTATCATGAAAATGAATGATACAAAAACACATGCAAACACACATCAAAGCACACACACACACACATCCATGTATTCATTCTACCACCACCAACACATTAAGGAAGTAAAATTGATAATAATTTCATAGTGTTTTAATAATAAAAGTCGAAATAATCTGTTCGAATTCTGTATACTGTTATTGTGATTCGGTTTTTTCTTTCATCATTTTGGTAAATGATAATGCTTTTATCAAAAAATGTAATATACATGTCTTCGAACTTGTCGCTGATGATTGTTGTAGATTCATTTGATTTTCATGTTATTTGGCGGGCATTGTTTTGTGATTTTTTCATGATTGAAAATGATTTCAATGTGATATTCAATTCTTGAATATCTGTTCATATGAATTTCTAAATGAAAAATAAATTCCTCAGCAGAAATTTTGATTTACAAGATTTTTATCATTTAAAAAACATTGAAAATTTTCAAAATAGAAAATTTTGACATTATTTTTCAATTGATATGTTGGATGAAAAGAATAACAAAAAAATATCGAAATTCATTTCATTTGAATGCATTCATATTACATTATGAATATCTTGAATGAATTGCTTTATTATTTAAATGGGATAATGATAAATGTATCAGAGAAAAATTTGTAATAAGATAAAATTTCAATATTATCCTCTGAACTTATTTTTTAATGAAATGGTTCAAAGATTTTTTTCCATCATTCGCTCATTGTTTGACAAACTGTTGCAAACATGTTGCTTTAATGGCAACAACAGCAGCAATCTTTCATTCAATTTATGTATTACATAATGTACACATTGTTAGAATTTGATATATGAACATAATGAGATTTTATTCAAAGAATTCCCCTCCATCATGCCGAAGATGAAAATTTGAGGAATAAAATCCAGAATTTCTTTAGAGAAAAAAAAGGAAAATTGGGCCAAATTTCTAATTTAAAAAAGCGGAAAATTCTTCTCCCGAAATTGATTGATTATTAATTGTTCATGTGCTTGTGTGTGTTGTGTATAATGGCTAAAACCACACACAAACAAATAAGAACATTTTTTTCCAACGAAAAACAATCATCGAATACAAAGAAATTTTCATAGAAATGTAAAGAAAAAAACAATTAACTAAATTACAAATTGTAAAAATCATTTTTGTTCATCATTTCTTAATTCGTTCATTCATTTATCCATTCAAACACACACACACACACACACACACACAGTGGAATGAAAAAGATAATTTATGATGAATTTTTTCATTTTTTTTCAAAGCGAAATCGTTTAGCATCCAATATCAAACAGCAGCAGCGTTCAACAGCAGCATTCAAAGCACAAATGCGTGTGTGTGCACTTATGTCTGTCTGTATTTTGTATATAATATGAACGAAATAATGTAATTTGTTCAAAATTACAGCAAAATCATACGCGGTATGAGAAACAATCCGGTAGAAGAATGTAAATTTAGAAATTTATTATTTGAACTATTTGAATGTAATCATTGTTCGTGTGTGCTGTCGTGTTGTGTGCGAACGCGTGGTGTGGTAAGTTGTTGGCCGCTTAACAATATTCATGAGATGATAATTTACTGTTGTTTTTTTAATGCATAAATTTTCATTTTAATTATTATTCATAAATTTATGTAAATCGCACTGGATACGTCTTGGTAATCGAATTTTATAATTTTGATTATTATCCTTATTATGATTATTATTGTCGTTGATATTATTTACATGATCATTATCGTCATTATCGTTTTCATAATTATCATCATTTTCTTTTGATAATTCTCTCATTTGAAAATTTTTCTCTTTATTCAAATGCAAAGGCAAAGATGATGGTGATTGTAATGATGATTGATTGTTGTTATCCATAAGAAATTTAATTATCATTTTAAATTCATAATTACAATCATAACAATTTTCTAATGATGATGATGATGATGATATTCCCTTATTATCATTACACTTTTTTTGTTGTTGAGATTCAATTGAATTATCATCTAATGACAATGGTTTTACAATAATCAATCGATTCAATTCTTGTTTTGTATAGATTGTATAAAATGGTATAACAGACATGAATGGTATGAATGGCTGATGATGACAATCATTGTGACAATCATCATTTTTAGTATAATTGATTGGATTTTTATATGTTAATGATGAATCATTATCCATTATGTTATTGTCGACGCTCTCATTGTCATCGAGATTTCGATCGATTGAAACATTTTCAATATATCCACCATTAATAATTATTGGTGTGTTGTCCATTTTCTTAACATCATCGACAACATCATTTTTCAATTTTTTTCGTTGTTCAATCCTTTGTATTCGTAATGATTTTCGATATAATCGTGTTCTGATTGAATTCGATGAACTATTCGATGTTGTTGTATCATTTTTTTTAACATTTAATTTCTGTATTTTTTTGACTAAATTTTCAAATTCAACTTGTTCCATAATTTCTTTTAAATTTTCAAACACACGAGAAAAATTAATCGAAGATCAATTTCGTTTTTATGCCAATTTTTAAAATTTAATTATCTGATCTAATCAAAATTAAATTAAATTGATTTAGAATTCAATTCGTTTCAAAAAAAAAAAAAAATTCATTCAATCAGACTCATTCCAATTAAATTTAATTCAACAAATTAACTAATTGATTTGTTTTTTTCTGTTCTTAATCATGATTGTTTAAATATGCGTCTCATGACCTTCTAGGGCCCTGAAGCAAGGTTGTTTTATTAATGAATATTTATTTTTACTTCCTTATATTTCATTGATCTCTTACTCTTTCTTTAAGATTTGTTTTTATTGTGTCCTTGGATTAATGTCATGATAATATCTTTTAAGCAGTTTGATGAACTTGAAATTTATCATCAAAAATGATTCATCTGACAATTTAAAGGAATGAATGAATTAATTAATCAATCAATAATCCTCGATGAACTTTGGATGATAAAATATTTACGGAAAATAATATTAATATGAGTACATATTGTTTATCCAATGTATTTTGGAGTCATGATATAGGAAATTAATTATATTAGATTTTTTATGAAATATAATTTTTTTATTTATTTTTCATCGACTAAATAATCGATTATGAATTGAGAAATGATAACATGTCTATTTAGTGATAATGATTAAATGTTAGCACGATGTTCAACATAATGATATTAATATATTCAAAATGAAATGATTATGAATGACATATGAATGTCTGTACAGATGGCCATGTGTGCTGTTGATCATGATGGATGGATGGTAATATGGATGCAATGTTTTATCGTAAATTTGATGCATGATGATTATTCATGATGGCAAAATGTTATATCAGGTGATTGTGATTGTGAGTGTATTTGATTTTTTGAAAATTAATTCATGACTTATTTTTTTCTATAAGATTTGGTGACGTTCATTTCTTTTTGTATCCTCCACCGCCACCGCCATAACCTACACCACCGCCGCCACCATAACCACCGTCACCACCACCATAACCACCGTCACCACCACCATAACCACCGTCACCACCGCCATAACCACCGTCGCCACCACCATATCCGCCATCACCACCACCATAACCACCATCTCCACCACCATAACCGCCATCTCCACCACCGTATCCGCCACCACCATAGCCACCACCGTAGCCTCCATCATCACCACCATATCCACCACCGTAGCCTCCATCACCACCGCCATAACCGCCTTCATCCCCTCCGTAACCACCGTATTCGCCGCCATATTCATCTCCACCTCCGTAATACGTGCTGATGCCGCCATATTTGATGTCGACGCCACCGCCACCACCACCACCGTAACCGCCGCCATAGCCGCCATCTCCACCACCACCATAGCCTCCGCCGCCACCACCGTAGCCGCCACCGCCACCACCGTAGCCTCCACCACCACCGCCGTAGCCTCCGCCGCCACCACCGTAGCCGCCTGACATCAATTTTCCGGTTACATAACCACCGCCGCCGCCATAGCCGCCACCACCACCTCCGTAGCCACCGCCGCCACCACCATAACCGCCATCGCCACCACCACCGTAACCTCCGCCGCCACCATAACCACCATCGCCGCCACCGTAGCCTCCGCCGCCACCACCGCCGTAGCTTTCATATTTCTTTATGTAAACTGGGACTTTGACTGGGTATGGGACTGGAATTTTAACTGGGTATGGAACTTTGATTGGTACTTTGATTGGAACCTATTCCATGAAGTCATTAATAATTAGATAAAAATTCAATCGGTCATTTGGTTATAAATACCTTATATGGTACTTTGACTGGATAAGTGACTTTTTTGATGATTGGTTTTGGTTTGACTGGAATATATACGGGATATTTAACTGGATATTTTTTCACAATATGAACTGGATGTGGTACTTGTTTGTAGATGTGGATTTTTTCTTTTTTCTTATCGAAAATACCTTGAGCACTACCGATCATAACAATGATCAGTATGCCCATGAAAACAAAGGCAGATTTCGGTGACATTGCTTGGTGATTTTTTTTTTTCTTGACTATAATTTTACTATCACTATTTTTTGATGATCATGGACAAACAAAATAATAAAGATGAATAAACAAATAAAAACAAGTGAAATGATTTAATGTTCACTGTAAATCCTTCAACTTTGATCTGATGTTAAAATGGCCATGATTCGATGCTTTTATCCTGCCTGAAACGCTTGAAAATTATCATGGAATTTTCTCTGAAAAATATGTTGATTTCAATCGAAATGAACAAAATAAAAAATTGATAATTTTTTCAACATTTTGGAACGTGAATGAAAAAAAATTAATCAAGAAAGATTGAAAAACAACAATAAAAGAAAGAGAAATTGATTCAATTTCTCTTGTATTTTCTCTAATATCAGCCGATATCATTATTATTATTGATTATAATTGTTATTTCTTCTCATCAATTTGTAAAACATTGCCGATCAACAGCAACAATAGCAAGCAATGAATAAATGATGTCCATCTTAGATGATCGTTCTGATAACAAAAAAAAAATAAAAATAAAAATAAAAACAAATGTATGAATGTTATCTGTGTTAATATTCGATGACATTATAATATGTCACCATTATCATAGATTTTATTTAAAATTTGAAAAAAAAATCGAAAATAAAAAAAAATAAATGAAAATATCAGCAATGATCTAATTCATTTTAATCGAAAATATCGTATTCATTTTTACATTTCTTAAATATTGGTCGCAAGTATACGAAGTGTGTGTGTGTGCCTGTACAAACCTTTGCCCACAATAATTTAAACTAGATTTTTTTTTTTTTTTGTTCAAAAGTTTGTATATCCAACATCAGCAGCAGCAACAGCAGCAAAAGCCAAACGAAAAAGTAAAACAAAAGCCCCTGAAGGAAAATTTATTTATTTATAATAATAATGAGTCAATAATTCATTGTGGACAATTGTGGCTGTGATTGTAAAAATCGACCTTTGGCCATTTTGGATTTTTTAATTTTTTTTTCACTCATTAAGGAAATTATAAAGTATTTTCCAAGATTTCATAGATTTTTTTTCAAGCATTTAAGTATTACATTTCGTTTTTTTATTCATTTCACTTCCAATAGAAAGATTATGTTATAACACCTTTGATATTTGATTTGATTTTATTTTGTTTTTATTTCTTATTTTTTAATAACATTTTTTGTTATTCATTTATAATAATTATTATTATTAAATAGATGGAAAAATGATTAAATAAAAATTATAAGATTTAAAGATATATATTGGATTTGGCCTAATCTTTTTTTTTAATTTTACAATCAGTATTGATAATTATTTATTATTATCAAATAATTTCCTATCACCAATGGACATTTATTTTTCACACGATACATAGATATATTGATACTAATAAAGGTCACTCAATGAAATGATCAACTAATAATATATATCCATGCTTGTTATTAGGATTATAATCTATAGATTAATCGAATCGATTAGTGTCAATTGTAATTATGATTCGTTGGTCAGTTTCAAATATTTGTTTCCAGGAACTTGATCGATTGGTTTTCTTGAATTTTGTATTCGACATTTTTTTTTCCACTGAAATTTTTTTTTCACTTGAAATAATCGATAATCAATAATCAAATGACAAAGATGAGAATCTTTTGTAAATATTTTGATTGGTTTTATTGATTGATTACCGATATGAATTGGCATTTTTTCTCATTCACAGATAACACATACATCCATTTCAATTGTTGATTGTCATTTCATTAATTTTCACAGAAAAAATCATTAACATAATGAGTAAAATGTGATTAATTTAGATTGGCATAATCTATCATCAACAAAAATAAATCATGTCGAAAGGATATTCTTCTTCATTTCAAGTTTGCTTATGAAAATCAATTAAATAAAACACACATTTCATGCTTTTAAGAATCTAAGATTTAATTCAATATTGATCTGATAATAAATTATCGGAAAAATATAAATTTTACAATTAATTTCTACAATCAATATTTCCGGGGTAATCATTAATATGGTGGAAATTTTGTTTTATTTTTTTTTCAATATACATCCTCCAGACGATTCCATTATCATCGTATAATTTCCATGATAAAATTTCATTAATTTTATTTTTTCGTTGTATTGAAAGCCAAAAATGTTTTCATTTTGTTTCAATTCAATTTTCAATTCAATTCATCCATTCATTCAGTTTTAATTTAGTTCAGACCATTATCATTTATTTCATCAACAAGTTAGCTAACCAAGAAATTGAAAAGAAATGTAGAATTAAAACAGACATAACTAATCGATTTAACCCTTGATCAATTATCTTGCGCTACTTGTTTGATTTTTTCATTTTTCATTATTCGCCTTGACTTGTTTCATGCCAATATTTATCGAAAAATTGGTCAAAACTAATCGCTATTTAGCCAAAAATTGAATGAGATTGAAATATTGAAGATATGAAAATAAAAATAATGAAAGTGTTGCATGATTTGATTTAACACGAAGTCATGGAGTATGAAATAATGATTATAATCCAATTATATTTAATACAGATATTTTTCTCCGAGATCCAAAATTTCTATTTTTTCTTTATCTGGAAATGCTAAAAGAAAAAAATGATTTTCATTAAATCAAATCGACAAAACATGATACTGTTTTTACGGATTTTCCTGAAATGCCAATAAAATCTTTGATATATTTTTCATGTATCGAAATACAATTTTACAAAGACAGTAAGTGATATTTAAATGTTTGAAAAAATCGGAGAAAACATAAACATTCATTCATAAATTTATTTACGTGATTTTGGACAATTTTTCATCGTAAATACTTTGATTTGAATTTAATAAAATAAAAAATATATCAATGAATCGTTTCATTCATTGAATCATCATGGAAATCTTTATTTATTTCATTATTATCATTATTTTCACGATTATAATCAAATCGTTTTTCAATTATCTTAAAATACCGGTAAACAAAAATACACTCATCATAACGATGAACATTCGAATCGATTTTGTTGTTGTATTTGTATCTGAACAAAAATAAATAAATATTCATAATTCAAAATAATCCACAAAGAAATGAATGCATAATTAATAACTCGTTTTATTAATTAAATTAATTGATTATTATTTGATTGATCGATCGATTGGTTGATCGTATTGATTGATCGTATTGATTGATTAATAAATGAATTAATCATTCAAATTTTTATTGTTCATTCCCAGTTATTTTTATGAACAAATTCGTGTACAAATAATGGATCTGCGTGTGGATATCATTATGATAATCAATGAATGCTGCCATGTCGACACATGTGAAAATATGGGTTCATGAATGAATTTTTTCATTTTCACTCATTGATCTAAATAAAAATTTCGGACCAATTAATTAATTTCGATTCCATTAATTTAATAAATTGATTTTGGATCGATTTAATTCTCATTTTTTCTCCACCATTAAATGATCTGTATTAGATTTTTATCATCATCAGATCAAAAATTTAAAAGTTTAAAATGAAATTTATCAAAATAAATTTTGTATCAATGACATGGATGCCATTTTATGATTTCTGTTTCAAAAATGTTTTCGATTCAGCATCAAAAGCAACATCAGCAACAACTACACATTCAATAAATGTTGTTTCAAATCAAATGTTCATAATTTAGATCGATTTTTGCTATGTTTGTCACGAAACACATATGAAATATTTATTTATTTATTCGTTTCAATTTCGCACACACTTCGTATGCGGAACAAAACGGTCAATCAAACAAGTTCTTAATTTTTTATTTGAAAATGAGATTAAAAAAATTGGAAATTGGAAATTTTCTCATTTCGAAAGTGTTCAATAGGATAAATTGATAATTATGATAATCTTTGCTTGTTCATCTATGTTTATCTTGGAAAAAAACAAAAATAATCGATGACGATAATCCATCGAAAAATGAAAAATTAAATCATTTCAAAATTTCAAAAAGAATTTCAACTCGAATACCGAATGCTAGATGGCGACCGATTTGCAATTTGTTTCTTGGATTTCAATTATTGTTTTTTAAATTAAAAAAATATTTATGACTTATTATAATTATGATGTGAAAATTTGAAAAGATATGAGAATGAGATATGAATGATAATGAAAAATATGAAATTAAAAAAAATATAGAGATGATTATATAATAAGAATTATAATTAAATGACAAGGCAAATGAATTAATCAATTTCTCATGGAATCATTTAAATGAATAATTGAACCAAAAAAATTTCTAATCCAATCCAATATTTTCATTCGTCTATGAATATATTTTTACTATGATGCATTTTACTTGTGACTGCTGGTGTTGCCATTAATTGACCAGTTACATATGGTGTTTCAATCGATATTGGCCGATGTATTGATTCGACGCTTGTTGATGATACATCAACAAAATCATAATATTCATCGGGTAAATGATTACCATTATTTTGGACATGATTATCCATTCGATCTTCCATGAAATTGTCTACAACTTCTTTTTCATTTTCATCATCATGTTCAGATATTCTGGATTCGGCCATTTGATGATAATTATTATGATGTTGATTATATAATGATGATGATTGTGCTGGTGATGGTGGAGGTGGTGGCGGTGATGTGCGTATTGGTGACCAACCAATCATTCCACGATCAATCGTAAATGAATTATCATTATTAATATTATTATTATTATTATTATCATCATTATATGATTGATAATTTCTCATTGGTGGAACAAAATCACCTTGTGGTGGTGGTGGTGGCGGTGGTGGTTTATCATTATTATTATTGTTATCATTATAATTTCCACCATAATTAAATTGTTCGAAATTTTGCTGTTGTTGATGTTGATTTTGTAGATAGTGTTCATTATAAAGTAAATTTCTATCATATGGTGGAATTACGAAAATTGGTCTAGGATTATCATTCATATTATTATTATTATTGTTAAATTGTTGTTGTTGATTAAATTCTGATCCATAATTTGATTGTTGATTATTATTATTATTCATATTCATCATTGGTGGACCATTTCGCTGTCCTTGATAATCACCATATGGCTGACCACCATTATTCATCATTGGTGATTGATGAAAGTTATTTTGCACATTTTGATGTTGAGGATAATTATTTCGATTCGAATTATCATAATTGCCATTATTATTATTATTGTTAATGTTATTATTTGGTGGTTGACCACCGAAATTTATGTCACTGATTGGTCGATACAATGGTCCTTCAGAATGTACAATTTGTTGTCGAAATTGATTCGGTGGTGGTTGATAAGAGAATGGTAATTGTTGTTGATGTTGATTGTTATTATTATTATTATTATGACCATTACCATTGAATTGATCTTGATTGGCATTATAATTCTGTTCATTACCACGTTGAGCATTATTATTGACGATTGGTTTAAATTCATTAGAATTTTGTTGATTGTATAATGAATTACCGCTTCCATCGACTGATACTAACCGATGATTATATTCACCAGGTCCATGATATTGTGATGGAGTTTGTGATGATTTTGGAAACGGCGTTGGTTGCTGTTGCTGTTGTTGCTGTTCAAGTTGCTGATTATATTGCTGTTGTTGATTCGTTTGCTGGAATTTGGATTGGTGTAATGGTGAAAATTGATGCTGTTGTTGTTGTTGTTGGAATTGCGTTTGTTGTTGCTGTTGGAATTGTGATTGTTGCTGTTGTTGATATTGTTGTTGCTGTTGTAGTTGCGAGGTTTGCTCTTGTTCTTGATTTTTTTGAGCCAATGACGTCATAGGTACCATTTGACCGAGTGGTACGGCAACTGGAAACATTATTTTTTCTTTTTGAATTACTTTGACTGGAACTGGTACTTGAACCGGTACTGGAACTTTGACCGGGAATGGTTGTTTTACTTTTACTGGAACCTCGACAGGAACTTTCACCAATTTAACAACTGGTTT
This sequence comes from Psoroptes ovis, assembly GCA_002943765.1. Taxonomy (NCBI): domain Eukaryota; kingdom Metazoa; phylum Arthropoda; class Arachnida; order Sarcoptiformes; family Psoroptidae; genus Psoroptes; species Psoroptes ovis. The sequence continues at coordinate 192,116 of PQWQ01000013.1, read as the reverse complement.
ATATACGACTTTCACTGGTGCATTTTTGCCCATCGCTTGTGATGGAATATCGATATGTGGAATTTGGTCTAACGTTGTATCGCCTGCATATGTTGTTGGAACAACCGGTTCTCCATTGTAAGTTGAATCCATTTCACCCCCTAGTTGCGACAAATCGTTTTGTTTGGCATTAAATAATGAAGGCTTTGGATGAATCGATATTGGTGGATGTGATGCTTGAGTATGATGGGGGAACATTGACGATTGATGAAAATTATGTAGCCCCGGTTTCATGTTTAGTGGTGAAAATGCTTGTGAACCGAAACCCGGTGTCATAGGACCATTTGCAAATTTCGGACCATTACCAACACCAAATGGCATCATTGATGGTCGTATTTGTGCTGGAAAAGGATGAGATGCTTGCGGTATTTGCGGCATACCAGCTCGATTAAATGGTGGACGAAATCTCGATGGTCTTTGCATACGAAAACCAAATTGTGGCATTCTCGGTACTGAATGTACATTGTGACAATTTAATAATAATAGTAATAATTCTATCACCATTATTAAAATGGTGATATGAAATGATGAATTTTTCATTTTCATTGTTGGTTTTTAGTTTGAATTTGATTTAAACTTTGAATTTTTCTGGTTTTTTATTTTAATTATGAAAATCACCACATATGTAGGTGCAAATTAAATTAAAACAACAATCAAAACACCAGCAAACGATTGATTAAAACATGGAAAATATCATCATCAACATGCGAACATATTTAATACATCGGTATTTATACCTCCAAGAAAAAACGAAAAGCAAAAGGATTTCATCAAAAAAACATATCGATGATATCTGGTGGTATAAGTGTGTTAGTGAGTCCATCACACATACACTCAAAACACTAACGAAGGTATTATCTCTTTTATAATATAATTAAAAATATATATCAATGATGGTAATTATATAAAAGTTTATGACCAAAATATACATGAAATCTCTTCTTAAAATAATATTTTCATTTTTCTTTTTAATAATCAAGTTTTTTTTGGTGATTTTAATTCATTAATTTCATCATTTTTTTTCAATTTCTTTTGGATGAAAATACATCTCTTTACATTCGATTCAATTCAATTTCATGTCATGATTTCATTAATTTTTTTTTCGTTCGCTTTCTTCATTAATATTATTGAATATATCAATATTTATTAACGGTAAAAAATGAAATGAAATGAAATGTTTGTACTTAAAAAAAAAATTACATCCAAAAATATACGGTATAAAAACCAGGTTTTCTATTTACCTACAAAATTAAAAAAGAGTATTTCTCTGAATTTCTCCTGTTAAAATATCTGAAAATATTGATGTTTGTCACAAAAATAATTGTAATATTACTGGTCATCTATTAGAAATATGATAATATTGAAAAATTTACTTTTTTGAAATTTTGAAAATTTTGTCTTTTTTTCTTATTAAATTTACTTTTAAATGCTCGAAAAATGTTTCAGGTTTTTTTTTCACTTCGAAAATCATTTATTTCAAACATGTTGCTTAATTATTTTGCTTTTACTTTTTTTGTGTTTTTTATAATTACTTGATGCCATGGTTTAAACTTGTTCAAAATGGCAAAAACGGTGGCGAAAAAAAAATTTCTTAAAATACACATCAGCTATCGGAGTTGACAAGGACGAACGAAAATGAAGAAAAATTGAATTTAATAATAAATAAATACTGCTAATACCGATATTCATAGAAAAATATACTTTTGCATATAAATATTGGTATGAAAAAACGAAGAAATTTGAAATTTTCGAAAAAAATCTAATTTTAATTCAAATGTGTTCAGGTATTTAATTTTTTTCTATGAATAAGTTAATAAGTTTGAAATTAATGTTAAATGAAACCAGTTGAACAAATAAAATACTGATAAAACTTGCGGGAAATGGAAATAAATTGTTTGAAAATTTAATTTTACTTTGAATGATTAACGAAATTTTCTCGATCAATGATGATGATTAAAAATCAAATAAAAAAATATATTTAATCAAGATTATATTTGTATGAGTGATTATCATTTTCATTTTATTTATTTAATAATGACAATAAATTAATGAATTATGAAAAAAATACTTTCAAATCAAATATATTTTTCACATTAATGTCAATTTAGATATTAAACTATCGCTCAAGATATGTGAATATTTGTCCCATGATTATTAGAAACGTTACAGAGTGGTCAATGATTTTGGAAAATTTTTTTTTAATCAATGAAAATCAATTATTAATTTTTGATATAACGAAAATTTGATGAAAAATAAATGAAATTGACTGCAAAATTCATTCATTTCCGTTTCATTTTTCATTATTTATTTGATTTGATTTGATATTTCATATCGAAAACATCTTTGTTTTTTTTTCATTTTTCAAGATTATTTTAGATTTGAGTATTGCTATATTGCTTACCTCTTAACAAGACTTAACACTTGTTTAGGTTTTCAAATTTGTTTCTTTCAATTTCTCAGATTTTTTTATTGCATTTATTTATTTCTTAAATCATTTGATATAAATTTAGATTATGTGATTGTGGTGAAATGATGGAAAGAAATTTGAAAAAAAGCGAAAATGCACGAGCAACTTCCGTATAGACATTTATTTATTTATTTTATTTTATTTCTAATCACAAATGTACCATTCAGATTTCGTTTTTTAATTTCTTAGATAAATGAATACCAACCAACAAATTAACAAAAATTAAGAAAAATCGAAAAATCAACAAACTTAATCTTATCGTATTTGAAATTTTTTTATTTTTTACTTTCAATTTCAAATAAGGTGTAATAGATGATGGTTTAGTCGTTTTGTTTGATCCAATGAAATTTTTCATTTTTTCACATTTGAAATGTTTATCTTATTTCTGAACATTAATTTTCATCTAGTCGATTGATAATGATGATGATGATAATTGAAAATCAAAAGAAAAATAGCACCAAATGTTCCTCATATTTCTTTCTGGGCAATAAATAATTTCATATTTGAAACATTGAAGTCAATCAATTCGTATTGAAAAATACCCTAAACAATGAAATCTGCTTGTTTGCCATTTAAACTTTTCATCGATGAATAATTTTTCTTGTAATTTATTATTATTATTCCCTTTGGATCCTTTTGCTATTATTATTAATCTAGAAAAATTCTACCACCTTTTATTCTAGTTCACTTGTATTCCCTTCCTGGTTGATTGTGATTTCTTGGAAATAATGAAGAAAACATGTGAAGATAATAGAGAATATTCAATCAATTTCATGGATTGAATGAAAAGAAAAAAAAACTTTCCAAGTTTCAGGTTTATTTTACGTGTTTATTTATTCATGTTTTTTTTGTTTCATATGTTATGTTACGTTTCACTCTTTTCGTTTCGTTATCTGCATTTAAATGATTAAATAATAATAACAACATATACGCAACAGAGATTCTATTTGAATCTTTATTTAATTCATTCCTGTGTGTGTGCTTTTACAATAGTTTCATTCATCATTTATAAATGATGAATTTTGCAGCAAAAAAATGAATATAAATTGATATTGTTGTTGTTGCTTTTATGTTACACAACAATAACAAGCAACAACAACAATTACATTGAACATTGAAATTTTGTTCAAATTACAATGAATTTATACTCGTTTTACCAGGTTTGATATTATGATTATATTTTTTAATATAATCGAAGTAAACAAATGAAGAAAGCAAACACAAACAAAATGAATGATGCATTCTCGATGCTTCTGATTCATTAATAATTGATAATTTTTGTTGTTGTTAAATTCATTATTCATAAAATAATTCAAAAACACATTCAAAAATTCAAAAATAATCAGAAAAAAAACACCAATAGCAATTACAATCTACTAATATCATAAATTTCAGTAAAAATTTGCAAATTGCTCATGTGAATAACAATGACATTAGTGTGAATGATAATGCACCATGCAAATGTAAATTACAATGATATTTTCGTGAAAAAAGAGAAAAAAGGAATGCAATTACGTAAAATCACTAACGAAAATTTGTAAAAGATTGAAATTGAGATAGATAAATGAATAAATGATGAAAATGATGAAAATAGATGAAAATCTTGATCATTTCTCAATCTTGTACACTTTTTCTCCTTCCTATACTGAAATTAAAGCCCTAACGTTCTTTGAGAATAAAAATCATGCATCATTTATTAATGAAAGTATGGAAAAGAAAAGAATTTTTGTTTGGAAATTCATAATCTTATCATCATTTGTTCAATCATTGAATCATAGTTTTGAACAAACACTAATACCACTAAATATTCAGATTCATAATTTTCTTTTTTGAGGAAAATAATAAATTCCAATAATGATGAATGAAAAATTTCGGAGACGAATGAAAATAATTCAAACTCTTTGAAGAATCGCTCTTTGTTTGAGTGCAAGTACTTGGTGAAACCCGCTTGTCTGTTCCACATTATAATTTGAACAATATTTTTTCTTCAAGGATTATCGATTATTTGGGTTTCAATTATATTTTACATTGTTTGGTTATGGTAATATTATTATATTAATATTAATGATACGAGAGCATCTATTTTTTTAAAAGAAAGAATCTGCCATAGTATTAATAATATTAATGATTTGTGGTGTTGATTTGCTCGCACACAAAACACAATCAAATTAAAATTCAATTAAAATTGACATTAGTTTATTTTGGTTAATTTTTCATTCAAATTAAATTTCAGAGAGAAATTTTCATTGATTTATTCATTTATATTTTTTGAATAAATGCAATTCAAATAATAATTCAAATAACGAAACCAGAGCAAAAAAAAAGAGAAACAGTTCAATCAATTTTAATCAATCAATCAATTGATTTAAATTGACATTTTCCATGAATTATCATTATCATTTTTTCAATTTGTACATTTCGATTTTCTTCAAATCATTCAGCTTGAAAATTTCGGATGAAATGATTGCTTTCACTTGAAATACACTTCTGATGCATGCACAACACAATATACACACACACACACACACTTACCGATCTCTTGTGACCGATTTTTCTGTGTGTGTGTGTGTGTATGCGTGTATTTTTTATTTCATTTCATATCCATATTATGTATTTGATTGATTGATCCATTACAATCTTTCGTGGTAATAACAATTTGTTGTTTTTGTTTTCCCCGCATTTTGCTATATTTGGATTATGCAATAATTTATTTCAATAGAAATAAAAAAGTTTTAAGAAGCAGAAGAAAAAGTGCCACCGTCTTTGGTTGTAAGGAGAAATCTACAATTTTCTGTCGATAATACTCATAATAATGAAGATGATCATGGTGCATCATCATTTGAAATAAAGTTATAATTTGGCAATTTATATGGTTACAACTTGCAACCATAATGTTATGAAATACTTTCATTTATTACAATAAGTGTATCCACTCGGAAATTTTCATGTGTGAAACAAGCGGAAAAATGATCAAATAAATTTTGTTAAAACACATATCAAACAACACATGTACGACCAGATAATGATTTATTGAATCTGTAACATGCCAGAAAGATCGAAACAAAATGCCAAAACATGCACAACATCGATCATTGTATCATTTTTTTTTTTTTTGTTGCTGTTCACTAGTGTATTTCAGCGATATACAATTTCACAGATATTTCGGAAGATGTTTCAATTGAAATATTTCTGATATTTCAATCTTTCAGACTCAGAAACAATTGAAATTTTCACCCAATCGAATACTTTCAGGGAAAATAATTATGAAAACAAAAAAGTTGTAAAGTTATTTGCAGAGAAATCTTTTAAGAAGATTTTGAGGAAAACAAGCAAGAAATGAAAATTTTTAGGTGAAATCGACATCTAAAATTTGTAATAATAATTGGCTCAAACCAAAGTATCAACCAAAAAGAAGTAAGCTTCAATCTAAGCTTTTATTATTTTTCCTCATGGATTGATTCTGCTTGGTTAGATATTTACACTTGTCCAAATATGTTCAAATCAATTACTTGGTGTATCAAATGAAATGAATGCTTTTATTCTGTCCATCATTTTATTCGCCAAAAAATTTATTGTATTTCACACTTTTCATAGTTTTTTGTATTTATTTATGTTTGTTGCTGATATTTTTCCATCCACAAATCATTCATTCATTCAATATAATTGATTCCATGGAGAATATTTTCTATGGAAAAATGATCAACATCAGCAAATATTTCAATTATTATTTTTCTCGAATTATAATTTAAAACATTTAACAAGTTGTTTTTGGCTGCATTTAAATCAAAGAAATTCGTATTTGCACCCTCATATACAAACAAACAAAGCCGATGATGACGACAAATAATGAATTTGAATCAAATTTTAGCCAGCAAAAGCGGCTACTTTTCTTCACTCCATTTGATTCATTTGATTTTAGCCGGATTAGTCAAATGGTCGCGGTCTTTACAGCATATTATTACATACGTAGCCATATCTTTTCATTCACACTTATAATCAATATAAAAAATGCGAAAATTTTATGGCCATTTTACTTTGATTATTGATTAATAAATGAATAATCAAAGTAAAATATGATTCATTGATTATTGATACAATTGTTTATATGCGTTTATTTGATACAGGCAAGTAAGGCATGAAAGATTATATTTCATTTAGATTTCAGCTTTAAAACAAGCATAAAATTTCATTCATAGATAAATGAATGAATGAATAAATAAATAAATAAATAAATTAGCCACTGGGTCCATATGACTATTGTAAGCATTTAGCAGATACAATTATGTTTCGGGTACAATTGCACCAATACGAACAATAATGCGCCAGTGTTTTTGCGCGTGCTTTATTTTTGTTTTATTTAAGTTTATTTTTCGGCAAAACTTTGAATCTATTTGAAAATTCGTAATCAAATTTCTGTTCATTTTGGATTTCAAACGAAAATTTGCATCTGAATTCGAATAATTTTGGAGATTTTCATTATATTACACACTAAGTGTACTGAAATTGTTCATTTCACAGGTTTTTCTACCCAAACATTGTTTGGTCTTCATACACACACTTATTGTTTGATCTTGGATCATATTTTAAACAATGATAATAAACCTACTATTTGTCTACGCCGCATATTGTTGTTGTTGGCACTAATGTTGACCTTTTTTATTTTATTTTATATTTCAATTTTCAATTCATGTGTTCAATCAAAGAAAGCGAGAGAAATTTTGTTTAAATCTCTAGCGATTATCATTTGTTGTTATATTATTGAATAAGGTTTTTACGTACGTAATTCTGATTATTATTACTATTATCGTAGCACACAACGGTACGTGTTTTTTCGCGTGTCTTTTTTTTGTTTTTTTCATGAAATTTTCAACTCCGATGCAACATGAGAAATGTGTGCATGAGTTGGTGTACATTTGTGTATCTAATTTGATTACTTAAATAAACTAACAATGTTTAAATTAACAAAAAAAAATATGGTCGAATACATAATAGTTGTATGCGAGCGTAGAGCGCAAAGCTTTCGCAGCTTGTCATCATCAAAAGTTTCCAGCCATTCTCTTTGTTCAGCGAAATACTTTGAAATATTATTGATCATTTTGTTGAACGTTGATGATGATGACTTTATTTGAAATCGGGTATTTCGAGACTCTTGGGTCTTTTTTTATTCTGGTTTATGAATACGATTTCGTTCATCACCATTCATTCATTGGGTCTCAATGGTTCTTTTATAATGAAAATTTTTTATTACAAATTTTTCTGTTTTTATCTTTTTCAAAATGATTCAAGTCAAAATAAAACGAATAAAAAAATATGGTGAATAATAACCTGGATCACTTGAAAATTGATTTGTTTCATGTAAAAAATACAGTCATAATAAAAATGAATAAATAATCAATGAATCAATTACCATCATTGAAATAATAATAACAATATTTTCAAATATGATAATGATATCCATTGATAGATGTGTGTTTATGAATTTTGAATAACAATGATAATAATAATTGAAACAAATTTGCATTTGAATTGATTTTGAATTGAAAAGAAACGAAATTTGAAGTGTCAATTTGAATTTTCACCTCATAAACGGCCTGATTTTCATTGTTATTATAGAAATTATTTCCATTTTTTCTCCACATGAAAAAGCAGATGTTTAAACATTCATTGTTTCGATTGCTTTCGATTTGTTTGTCGACACCACGATATATTTATGAAATTTAATTTGATTCAATCAAAAAAAGAAAAGAGGAAAACGAAAACTCATTGTCACCATTTGATCATTTGGCAAATCAATAAAAGAAGAGGAATCAAATTAAATTGAATCAAATTGAATCGATGAATGAATGAACGGAGGGAAAAATCAAAAAAAAAAAAAAATTTCATCAAAATCAAACAAAACAATACGAAAGCAATGCTAAAACAACAACAACAATTATCGACCATTTCGATCAATCGTTATTGCTATTTGTTATTGTTTTCAATTGGAAAAAAAAAACATAAACATAATAATAATTGAATTAAATTAACACATACAAACATTGAATGAAAATGGAAAAAATGAAAATTGACAGGAATTTTTATTTTTCCAATTTGTTCATTGAACATCATTCATATCCATGAATATTTCATCATTTCATATGAATGAATTGAATTCAATCAGAAAAATATCAAACATGTTTAATGTTTAATGATATTTATTGATTGTTATTATTATTGCCATTTTCGCTGTTGTTTGGCTATGATTGTTTTTATTGTTATTTTTCAATGTATTTTTTTTTCAGTATTTTATTGTGATTTTGACTTTTATCTGAAATTTTCACCTAAATTTCGGCTGCTACAGCAGACAAGGCAAAGAATTGAAACAATAATCTCCAATTACAATGCAACTGGAAAAAAATCCATGGTCAGCATTCTCAATCGTTGAAAATATAATTTGAACAAATAATTTGCCGTCATTATTATTGCTGTGTTCATTACTATTTATTGATTTGGAACAACAATGATTGAAACAAATTAACATTGAATTTTTCTCTGTTTTTTTTTTGTTTTGTTTTGTTTCAATTCTCATTTGGATTTTTATTTTTCATCATACAATTTCCATTTCAATGGAATATGTTTGTTTGTTTTTAAAATTTATTTGTGGATAAATTGAATCTCAAACACTGAAAATGAACAAATGAATCATTCAAAGATTGGAAATTACGGAAAATTGAAATCGAAATGGAAAAAATCGAAATCATTTGATTGAAAATGATTTAGATTTTTTCTAGATTTTGCGTTCGTTTGAAGCAAATTGGAAAAAAAAATATTCAATCGAAGATTAAATTAGATTTAATTGATTTTATTTGAATAAAAAAAATTTTATTCTCTCATTGTTTAAACAAATAATAAATAAATAAATTCATTCAGTCAAATGATAATAAAATCATTAATTTCATCAATTTTTGCCATCATCATCATCATCATCATCAATCGTTGTTATATTCATTCATCCATTTATCGTACATTTATTTATTGTTGTAACATTTACAACACAATTTACAAATTTATTCGTTAATTTGTTTTATTATTATCATTATTATTAACAATATACACACATGAACTGTGTGCAGTACCAGTCTGGTATGCATTGTATTTCTGTGTATCTGTGTGTGTGTGTTTATTGGTAAACAATAAATAAAAACAATGGCAACAGCAACAGAATCATGGCGAACATCATGTTTTAAATAAACAAACAAACAAAATAATAATAATAATAATAAAAATCCCCAAGTGAGATGTTCATAAAAGAATAATCGTACGAAAAAATATCTATTCTGTGAATAATATACGAAATGAATAAAATGTTTGTTTGTTTGCTTATTCAATTCTGTTCTATTCTGTTTCTATACTGTTTCATATATATTGAATTTTCCATTGAAATTCAATTCTTTGTGTGTATGAATGAATGAAACAATTGAATTGAATATTCTGACAAATCATATAAGAACAACATTATCAAATGTGTTCCAGTGTTTCATTTATGATTGCTATTTTTTTGTTTGAATCTTTGTATGATTATGCGTTTGTTTTTTTCCTATTCGAATATACATTCAATAATATGCTAAAACACACACATAATGAAATTTCAATCTTATTCTTTTATTTTGTTTCCATTTCTCCTTGTCCATCTCTCTCTTGGTCCATGTCGAACTTATTTCTTGTTTTTCACTGTATCAGAACAAATGCAATTATATTTTCCAGTAGTTTTGATATTTCTATAGCTTTTTATTTCGATGTGAATCAGAATTTAGAAGAGAAAAAAAATCAGTTATGACAGTCAATTGGAAATGATTGTAAATAGTTTGAATAATGATAATAATAATAATAACAGCACTGATAATGTGTGATAATAATTTCATCACTATTCGTGAATCTCTGTGAAACTTGATTGATAAAAATTATCCAAGAAAAAAATAAATTCACCAACACGAAACATTTGCACAGTAAATCATCAATTTGTTCATATTTTTTTGCCAATTACATTACGAATTTCGTACAAATCAATGAATTCCAATATTCATGGATTATCTACGATTCCTCTTATTATTATTATCATTATTATTTCTCCATTTGATTCATTTTTTTATTGATTTTCGTTTCAAGTATTTTGACAGTAATTCTTATTAGGATGCAATTTCGCCACAGTACTCATATTTGATTCTTGACAGAATTGATTATTTCGAGATTTTCAGCATTCCTTACCCTCATTTTCTCTCATTTTGATTTTTGTCATATTTTTTGACAAAATATGAGATAAAAAATAATATCAATTTCACTTTGGCAAACACATCTACTTTAGCTTAAATTGAATAACAAAATACTGAATTCTTTGAATTGCTTTAAGCAATGAAAATGAAGAAAAGTATGCATCACACGTAAGCAAAACACAAAGCACACATATTTCAAATATCTTTTACAATTATTAGTACACGATGATTGCAATATCAATAATAATCATGATGATGATGATGATCGAAATGATTGAGAATCACATACATTTTGACAACGGAACAGGCAGAAAAAAATGAAAAATAAATAAAAAATAAAATATCATTCGTATGAAAAATATAAAGACCCTGAGGAATTTGAAAATTTTTGAATCAAATAATCAAAAAGAATAATGAAAGCACGAAAAAAATCCTGATCATTGATAGGAATACAGAATATCACATAGAATACTATATCACTACTAGCAATCTTAATCATTCTGATTCTTAATTGGAAAATTGTTCAACATTGTTTAAATTCCTTGAGAATATTTTTCTTTTCTTCTATCGTTTGTTTGAAAATCATTCATTCAATGTGTATAGATCAGACATATCACAACGATTTATAAATCGTGTCACACATTTTTTTCTTTAAAATCTTTCCGTTCAATCTTAAGTTGTCTTATCCTTCTTATTTTGCTCTAACTTCGTCTCCAATCATGATTGCGTTGAATTCATTCTTCACGACTACCATCCATCGAATATCATTGATATTCTTGACCGAAATTGAAAAAATTTTTCAATTTTGGACATTTTTTTCTTTCCGAAATATTTCAAAATGGAACGGAAAAACTAATCGAAACTTTACGTTTTTCAATTTTGTATTTGTTGTTGCTTTCGATGTAATGTACATCATTTATTTTTATTTTATTTTATTTTTTCAATTCAAAGAGAGAATGAGAAAACTTTGGAATCTTGAATTTTAGTTGAAAATTGAAATGAAATGAAATAACAGTAAAATTACACACATACAACACTCGTATTGCACAAATTATACGTGATTTGACTTAATTTTATCCATCAGTCTCTCTCTCATTTCTCTCTTTTGTATATTCTGAATCTTTCATTGAAGCTCATTGCATTCTCGGACCCTTCCCGTAAGGATGCTTATATTTCATTCCATTATTATTATTATTATCATTTTTTATGTTCAAGTTATTTTCGCTCTAAATTTCATTGTTTTTTACTTTGTTCTTGTTCATTTTGAGTTCATCTTGAAATGAACATTGTTTGAACAAAACTTTTTTTGTTTTTTGTTTCTCTGCAATCATTAATCTTTTTATTTTGTAATATTATTCGGGGCCAAAGTAAAAAATTCCATGTTCCGTTGAAATAAAAAATCAAACAAAAAGTTTTTTCTCTTTGGTGAATCCAGTGTGTCTTGATTGCTGCCTAAAGGATGATGCTACGCTTGAATATTATTATTTTTTACACAATTGCACTCTCTGAAGCTGATACACAGTCATCAGTCATTGACAAATGGACAGCTGAATAACAGCAACAGAGAGATATATGAACTTTGAGATGCAAAATTAATTCAAAATGTAAATTGGACGTTTTGAACAATTTTGAATTTTTGTTTTTTTCAATTTGAAACTTGTGAAATTTTGAAATAATAAATGATATTTTAAAAGTTTGAATATTTGAAATTTAAACATTTGAAAAATGTTTTCGTTTCGAAAAAACAAAATAACCAATTGTTAAAAATGTTTCGAGAAATTTTTCACCAAAATTTTCGCCTAATTTCAATTCATAATTCATAAATAAGTTTTCCTCAAGAAAACTGGCAATGAAGCTTGCAATGAATTTGCAGCCAAATGTACATTCATTCGATTCAGGAATATATCCATTCAAATCATTCATTTTTATTTATCAAACTATATACCGAAATATATACAGAGTTTTCACGATAGAAATTACGTAATTTTAAGGCATTTTTTGGGCTGTGATTTATTTTATTTCATCCATTACACTTGTTATTGTATGTGAACATTTTCAAATTGTAGAATGTATGATATTTAACATTTGATATTCATATATAACATTTTTCAGAATGCATCTTTTTGTGAAAATAAAATATATAATATTTCTACAGATTTATTATATAATTATTATTATTATCACAGATTTTTCATTTTCAATCACTGTTTGTACATATATGAGCATTTTTATTTATATATTTGACTGAATCTTTGTTCAATCTATGTGAAATATCTGTTTTTCCTGTATGTATCTATTATTGTGTGTGTAAACAGCAGCCAACAAACACACGCACACATATGTCTTTCTCAAAAGGCAGTGATTGGAGCTTTCATATCAATTTATTTCATTTCAATTCATTTCATTTTTATCTTCCTTCTTCATCGTCGTCGTTCACTTTTGTTATATAATATGATTCGGGTTTGGCTTTGAATTATTATTGTTATTATAATCATTGTTATTTGGTGTATATTTTTATTTATTTTAGCTTCATGGTTTATCCGATAAAAAGATAGAAATCTTGGGCGAAACAATATACAATTATAATAATAGAAGGCATTTTTTTAAAAATGTTTTATTTTTCAAAAAAAAAAAAAAAAAAAAATAACATTTCGCCTAAGAAAGTAAATATTGAATTGACTTAAATTGAATATTGAATGAAAATTCAAAACCTCCTCTGCTGAAATTTTGATCTTTTGATTGAAAGATATATTTCGTGTAGGTATTTTGTTTTATGTGTGAACCAAATTTGAATTTGTGTGAATTTTAAAGGCAAAGAAAAAATTATTGCAATTTCGGAAAATTTGTGATCAAATTTTCTGAATTGAATCATTGAGTAATTTTGGTAAAATGACTTAAATGAGAATTGAACAATGCTAAAATAACTTTGATGATGATCATCATTGAAAAGCATTGATAATGATAATGATAATGATCGTTGATCATTGATTATTGAAAAAAATCAATTTAAATCAATTTAAATTGGAAAATTTATAAATTTTCCATGATAATGATCATGATAATAATAATTTAAATGATTATTATCACAATTCAATATTGTCATTATTATAAATTATGATCATCTGATCATTGATGGATCAATTTTAAATTTCACTAAAAATTATTCTTTAATATTCCCGTGTGTGTGTGTATAGCCTTTCGATATTCATTATTTTGAATTTTTCCAGTTATATTTTTGAGAAAATAAACAGAAAAAAAACAATAAAAATGATTGAAAATCCAAAGAAAAAAACATTGAGAAATTATCCGGGATTCAATTTCATCATTTTTATATTGAAATTTGAAAATTGGTTGAAATTTTATAAGGAATTTTTCCAAGAGAAAATTTAAAAAATAATCGAAGTAATAAACAGAATCATAACTTCAAAACGTGAAAAAATATTGGAAATCATTAAATTTTTTCGCGAATCGTTTCACTGATGATGATCATCATCATTATCATTACGATCTGCCATTACGCAATTCTTAAAATCCAACTAACGTCAATAAATGACTAACGAAAATCTAACGATAAGAATTTAATCAAATTTTCAAGATGAAAAAAAATTTCAAATTTGCATTATTCCCTGGATCGAAATAATGGCTCCAAACGAACAAAATCAATTGAGCAAACACCTTTTGATCCTTCGAAAAAACATTTTGATCAATCAATCAATCAATCTATCGATCTATTGATTGTTTATTAATTAAATTAATTTTTTAATCAATTATATAAGATGTCAGAATAATTATTTTAAGAGTTTTTTCATTTCATTTTCGTGTGTGTGTGTGTGTGTGTGTGTGCAAAGTTTCATCAATATTTGCTTGATATTCACTTGACATTTCATCTTATTTCATCATCGACGATAGGTGTTCTTATGTCTTCTGTAGAATCTAGGAGAAAAAATTGAAAATTGAATTGAAATTCATTGAAATTTGTTTACTTAATTTCAATTATTATTATTTACTTGATTGTTTTTTAATTTTTAACATAATAATTCAATAATGAATTCAGTTGCTCGCACTCACACCAACACACACGCAGGCACTTTGCAATACCAATGGACTATTTGTTAATGCAAAAACTTAGAAATATTGATTGAATGGTTGTCCGAAAAGTTTTTGTCGATTTTCATCGAGGAATTTCATTGATTTCAACGCGGCAAACTTTCTGGACAACTCATTTTTTGCATATTTCTTCAACATTTTGAAAGGCGTCGTTCAATGGTATGACAATCCATATTTATGATGATAATAATGACTAGTTCAAATATTTACAATTAAATTTAATTATATTTCGATGGATATTTGGATGAATGAATGGATTGATAGATGGATTCATCCACACAAACACACGCATACTTGTATTACATATTTGTTGTATACAATATTCTGGTATTCATTTCAATACGATTTATCCTTGTTAAATATTTGATGACATTTATCAAATCGAATATCGATTTGTCTGCATTTCATTTTCATAATTTTATTTTATTTTTTTCTCTTTCACAAGTATCGAAATTTGAATATTTCCAAGAGAATATTTGAATGTTGTTTATTCCAAGAGTTTAATTGATTTTTGATTCAATGTTTACTTGTTTTGTCTTTTGGCTTTTGAATGCTTTTACTCATTGTTATGGCTGTTGTTGTTGTTGAAATATTCAATCAAGATCAATGATCAATGATGACAGCAACACAACTCAATGACAAAATGTCAAGTGGAACCTATTGAATTGGATTTATGCATTTTTTTAATGCGGTTTGTTTTTGTAGCCAATTCCAAGGGCCAAAAAATGCATAAATCCATTTATTTATTTGAATATTTGTTTGATTTTTAGTTTGGTTGTGCGCAGAATTTTTTGAAAAAATTATTTCGTATTGAATTTTGAGATGCCACAATCTCTCTTTTAAAAAATCCAATTGAAAATCATTGATTATTGAATTCAATTATTGAATCATTGAACATCGATTCGATCCATTTTTATTTATTTTCTTTGTTTAAATTTCATACAATACACCATCATCATCATAATTGATTAATCAAATATTTGTCAATACAATTACGATAAAATTTTCATTATCATCGATTTTCTGTTTTTCTGTTGAAAAATTTATCATCACAAACGCACAGAAAGAATTCAATTCAAATTCATTTCAAAAGATATCAAGAGTTTCTTTTATTTTATTTACAAAATTTTGGTTTTGACTCGATGTTTATTTTATCATTATTTTTTTCCATGAAAAAAGGACATACTTTCGATTCAAAATAACCGAAGAAAAAATCGATCATTTTATTCGCATTTTATATCAGGTTTTCAAATTCATTATTTGCTTTGTTTTATTTTTCATGCAATTTTATTCTAAATATTTCAAAGGTTAAATAAATCATTTCGCCCTATCACAAGACTAGAAACCAAACAAAAAAAAAATTAATAAATTTTAAAATAAAATTTGTCTTTTCAAGTCATTTATTTTGAATCATTCTTTTTCTTTTCTAGAAAATACCGAAATATCACCGAAAAGTGGAGAATATGAATATTTCAACTTATACCATACTGTTTATCCATTTCATAAAAATAGATATGTGCATTATATCAACATTTATCCATGAAATAATTGCGTCAATTCTTTGATTAAATAGAATAAACAATCTTATTCTATTTTTCTTCACTTATTGTTTTCGTTTCATGTTCATTTTTGATAAAAAAATAAAGGTGTATTTCAAATAAAGGATTTATATTGATTTATATTATTTCATATGCCATTCAAAAATCCTTTGGACCTTTTCTTCGATATAAATATTTACAATCGTAAATTTCTAGAATTTTGTATTGATATTAAAAATAATAATGATAATAATGTTAATATAATTCACATTTTGGTACACTCACATTTATCAAATTCAAACAAAGTTTACATATTTGAAATCAAATAGAACTGACACCCAATTTGAAAATAAATTCAAAATTGATTGATTTAGCTGATAATATTTTAATATTTTTTTTTGTCCAAAAAAAATATATTACACGCAAACATGTAATTTTTGTTTCATTTTCATCATATCGTATTTGATTTGTACATATGCGATTACATATCATCTATTTATTTTTGCATTTGGTTCTTCAATTGTTCTTGGCTCATTTTTCAATGAGATAATTAATGAAATTCCTTTTTTTGAAAATTTTGTATTTGAAATTAGATTTGACAGAAATGAAAAAATCAATTGATTTGGTGATTGAATTTAATCAAATTGAAAACAATAATAATTATAATAATGATCATAATCAATTGATTTCAATCATCATCAAATCAATTGATACAAAAGAAAAAAGATGATTTATGCTGAATGGAAAAATCATCAAAAATGGTTGATGCGCATACGCCATGAACAAATGCCACAAAATGTTGAATTATTGATTGAAATCAATTGATTTTTGCTGTCTCAAATATCTGTCATTTTGACTGTATGTGAAAATGGGAGAAAATGAAATTATATAGACATACCCATGAATAGAACCCATTAAATCTAGAGCGCATGAAAATAATCTGGAAAAAAATTATAGCAAAATGTGATTCTAACTGAAATCAAAATGGAATCTGAATCTGAATTGAAAATTATCATCAGAATAATAATAATGATAAAAATCGTAAAACATAGATTTATGCCATGTTTATATGACAAAGTCATGCAAATTCAGCAAAGGAATTAAGGTTAAATACCAATACCCCATTCTTTGGATACGTGAAATATGGATTTACAATGGAAATTTTTTTTCCATTCTCTGCAATCATTTAATGATTCTTCAAGTGAGCACATAATGTGTGAATGCAGGAATTCATGACTGGATCGAGGACAATATATTCAACTTTATCTGTTATCTTTTCCAGTTAACCAAAATTTGGTCGATTTGGTACCATAATCATCATTCATTTACCATTATTTAATTAACTTATTTTGATTAATTATCCATAACTTATTTACAATGGGTTTTAATTCCAATTTTCTTTGCTTTGCTGCATTGTGAAGTAAAATTTATTATCATTTTTTTCCAAAGAAAAATATTTTTTAATAAAATAATAATAATAATGATATAGATTGAATTATCACGCATTATTCATTATTATTGTTCATTTTCGAAAAAGAAAATGAATGAATGAAATATAAAAAAGAGTGATGAAAGATAATAGATATGATAAGAGAATAATCATACCAACATAATAATAAATGAATGAATGGCCAAGCAAATACAATTATAAGAGATAAAAAACAATCTGAATGATTGCTGCAAATCGTTGCCGTTGTTGTTATGAAACGATGATGATTTCTTCCCCATTTCGCTCAAATATTATGATAATAATAATAATGAAAATGATGATAATAATATTATTCTAAACATGTTCAAAATATGTGTGGTCAGTGCATTCATTCATTTTTTGATTCTCTTGAAAATTCAACCATACATAAACCAAAACTGTAGCAAATCACCATAATTATGCTCCACAATAATTATTATCATAATCATTTGAATTTGATTAGTCCAAAAATCGCTTCCAAAGTATCGTGAAACAAAGTGAATGAAGAACAACAACGACCACAAAAACCAAAGAAGATCAATGTTTATCGATATCAGTGAATGGAATGAAGAAGAAGACATTTTTACCATTTATTTTGTTGCATGTCGATGACAGGCAGAGAAAGCTAAAAGAATGTGAAAAATTCTTCCATGGAACTTATTGAATCTATGTAAAATATGTGATTAAAGGTGAAAATGGGAATCAAATTAATTCAGGGGAATGATATTCTGTGATATATGTTTATACGCACACACTCTTTTACAAGATTGATCCAAATGGATTATTATCATTACGATTATTATTATTATATTGTTTTATTCAATACATTCGGGAATTTATTATCAAAAAATATTGAATCAACTAAATTATGTTTACCATAATTTGTGATAAAATTTTTTGATGAGTGAAGAAAACCAAACAACATGTCTTGAATGAATAATCAAAAAAAAAAAAAAAATTAATTCTCGAAATAGTTTTGCGTATGGAATTCATTGCAAATTTTCTCCTATCTTTTGACTGAGATTATTATTATTATTTTTATTATTATCATTGAACTACTGAATACGATTTATCATAAATCTTCAGAGAGATTTCATCTTCTTTCAAAACAAGAAAATTAATTAGTTTACCCAAATTATTTATAATAAAATGATAAATACATATTGCATAGATAAATAGATCCATGATAACGTTAATTAACTCGATTCATTCATTTATGGATAATTTATTTTCATATTTTCCTTTGTTTTTGTTTTGTTTTTCTGTTGTTTTTCGTTGCTTATTTTTAATAACTCTCCAAGGGTTGTTTTGTTTTGCATATTTTTTTTCGAGTTTTAAAATTTCATTTTGAGTTCAGAAAATCTATTCTGTAAATTCTGTAAATTTTAAATTGAATCATAAATTCCAAACGACAAAAAATTCAAGCGGAGAAACAAATAGAATTTTGAAATTAAAATGATATAATTAATCTAATAATTCCGTGATAATGATAATGATCCAATGTTTCAGCACTGTTTATGCAGCGAAATTTCATAATTTTTAATTATTAAATTTGGAATATTTCTCCCATTTTTCCATAAAATTAAAAGTTTTTCCATTTCTTTTGCACTGAAAATTGCACTAATTCATTCATTCATTTCATCAGTAATAATGACTTCAAATGAATCAAAGGATTGTGCAATTTATGCACAATTTTTTGATTGATTTTCCGACTGCAATAAAATATATTATTGACTAGTGAAAAATGTGTGCAAAACTTTTTGATTGTTCTGAAAATACAAACAAATATCAAAACAGCGCAAACATGTAAAACTCTTTGACATAATCATATTATTATTAAAATACAAAGCAATGATTTATTTTTCTCATTTATTTTTTCAGATTTTTGATTATTATGATTAGTATTTTTTCTGACTATTTCTCAGTCGATGAAATTATTATGCTTCCGATTTTGTATGATTTTTGATCATAAGAATTTAGACCGTTTTTTTCATTTTAATATTAAATGAAATCCAGTAAATTACATCATTTATTTGTTTGATAATAATATTTCATTTTATTTATTTGATTTTTCCCATTTTTTCCTCTGGTTGTAAATCATTTGATCATTTTGCTTTATTTCCTAATGATGATGATGATAGTGAGGACCAAAATATGGGAAAAAGCCAAAAATTTGATGAAAAAAAAAAGTTCAAATCCGTAAAACGATTTATTTTGAAAAATTGATTGAAAATTTTTGGAATTTTTCTGTGCGACACGCAGGCACACACACACACATTGATCGATTCAAATATTTACAATTCTTAATATTATTATTAAATATTTTTGCATTTGGAAATTTTTTTTTTCGTGAATTTCATTTCATTTTATCTCGCTTAATTCAATTTTGAAATTTCAAACATTTTTCAAAATCATTAATTTTCGCAATTTGATTTCAAGAGAATTTATAGAACCTAAAAATAATAAAAATTTGTTGACAAAAATTTCGAAATTGAAATGAATTTCAATCAATTTTCAGTACGATTTCTTGTTAATGATTCTTAATCATCTTCACGATCAACTCATATCATCAACCATTTCATTTTTTTTTCGGAAAATGATCATTAAATAATGATCATTAATCATCATTTGGATAAAAAAAATAAAGAAATCATTGCCACTTGTTTGTTCGTTTGTTATGATGAATGTACTGTACAATCCAATTAATGGCAGTGATAATGATTTTTGAATCTTTCAAAACAAAAAACAAAAAAAAACAAAAAAATTTCGCAATCAAATTGAGAAATCAACAATCGATAATTTAAATAATGATAATCAACGCAAATACAGTTAATTATTCAATTGTTTAATTATAGAAAAAGTTAAAAATTTATTTTAAGTTGAATTCGATATTGTAATTCCTTTGAATTCATAATGAAGAAAAATTCATTTTATTCATTAATTTCAATCGGTTCATTGACATTGTACAAACATTGTCGTCATCTCATCATCATCAATATTATCATTAACTTCTTTTATTTCATTATTGCAATCTACAAAAAAAAATAAAATTGATTTTTGTTATTATTATCGTAATCGTGATTATTTTATGTGAGAATATTTTCATTATTGAAAATATCAATTTTTTTTCGTTTTTGTTTTATTAACACCAAAAGATTTATCGTATTTTCAATATCATCATAATAATAATGATAGAATATTGGGATTGTGCAAACAAACAATAACTTTGGTCAATAATTTTATGATATGATTGACCAGCGATATGACAGATAATAAAAGAGAAATCATATCATCAGAATTCAAAATGATTTTATTATTATCTGATTCATAAATATATGGAAAATTTATTATTATTATCAATGATCAAAAATCGCCAAACATAAACATTTGCCATTATGCAAACAAAAATTTAATTTATGATTTTGAAAATTGATTTTCATTATGTTTATCATTATTATTATTATCATGACCATCAATATTGTTTTATTGATTGTTTGTAGATCTGAAACAGAAAAACAATGAAATCTGTCCAGAAACAAGATAAAATGTGCCGAGTATTTTTGTGATTATGGCACATTTTTGTAACTTCATTGAAAATTTAAATCGGAAATTGATTTTCAATTTCCTTGAAAATAGAGGAGACAAGAAAAATTGTCTTGAGAATCTCTGAACTGATATAATTGGATAAATGAGAAAGATTTTCAAAGAAAAAACTTGATATAATTGAACCAATCAATTTCAGTTTTCAATGTTTTTTTTTTTTTCGTTCAAAAATCCCTTTGACAAGTGTTCACGAATAAATGAAAAATATATTTAACAAATTGATGATTTTAAATTGATAGATTCATTGTTTCGCCCAAATCCAGATCACTTTTCTGGATCATTGAATGATCATTTTGATTATCATTTTGGTTTGTACATTAATATACACCAAAATACACATAAAAATATGAACATACAAGCATACACACACGCTCGTCAAACACGAATACACCAAACCCATAAGAATTTTAATTATAATTACAATTTGTTTATTTAATTGAAAATGAAGATTTTTTTTTATATTTCCAATTCTTTGAACAAATATCGAATGATTATGGATAAATATAAATGACAGTTATGTAACTGTAACTAGATATCGGGTTATCGAACTATATTCGAACAATATTATTAAATAATCACGATAGTTTATTGGTATTTTCAATGTGTTTTTTAAAATAAATAAATCAACACCAATGTTTGCTTTTGAAAATAAATTTAACTGGAATTTTACAAATTTCATGAACAAATTGGATACATAACGATATTGAAAATGTATGACATTTGAAATGATAATTTTTTTTCTACCATTGAAAAATGAGATTAAAAAGTAAAACTATTTTAAGTAAAATTAAGTAAAAAAAGAAAAACATGTCATCTCCTCAAGCAACACCAGTGTTGCTTGAATAATATAAAATATCTGGTTGAACATGCACCGAAAAATAAAAATAAAAACTGTGTCAAAATTATTTTAAGACAGTTTCAAGTAAAAATTTTTTTCTGAAGAAAAAAATGTCAAATTGTCAATGTCTATGCCACAATTCAATATTTTTTTTTTAAATTTTATTTTAGCAAACCGGTGTGTGATCATCATTTAGTGATATTTTTGCTCATCATAAATATTTGTGTTTGGTTTTTGTATTTATTGCTTGCATTCACTTGTATGATTATTAGGTGATTATTTTTAAAAATGGTTTTTGTTATTTTTAATTTTTTTTTTTTTTTTTTGCTTTCAAATTTCTTTACATTGATATTGAAATAGTTTAATGATGACCATTAAGTGATATGATGACTTTTTTTTTCGTCGTCGTTCAAAATTCAAACACACAAACCATCATTAATCAATCGAAAAATAATAATAATAATAATGATGATAATGAACAAATCATTTCTAAATAAAGATCATTATTTAATGAATTTCAAATTTATAAAAAAAAATGATTAAATTTCAAATTATCTAACCGAAATTCAATTTTTTCTTTCAAATTTTCAATTAATGAATTTAAAATTAAAAATAAATTTATTTTAATAAAAATTTTGAACTTGTATTTTGAACCATGACCAATTTTGGTGCAATATTGAAATGGACATTCAATTTTATCCAAAAAAATCACACATTTCTCTTCAATCATTTCCAAAAATCTATGATTTTTCAACAATGAAAATGCAAAACAACATCAACAAAAAATAAATTCCCACATTAATTTTCATTATAAAAATTCAAAATCATTTTCATTATTATTATTATTATTGGTATTATCACTATGATTGCAAAGTTGAAATAAAATTTTTTTTTTTTGACAAGTGTAAATATGGGCGTGTGTCGTGTGTGAGTGTGTGTTTGCGAGATCGGTCCCTTGATGTTGATTAGTTGACGTTTTTTTGGCAAATTCTGGTGCAAATAACATATGGATTCCCATAATAATCATAATAATCTCCGGTCTTAATTTTTCTCATCCATTTGATGATGATGGTGATCATCATCATCATGATCATCGTAATGATGACATATTAGATTAACAACAACAACAACAATACTAATAGTAATAATAACAGAATGAAAAATGAAATTAATGGTTCGAGTATATGGAGAAAACACGCATAAAAAGCAGCCAAGAGTTGAAAATTGGATTTGGTGTGTGCGAAGCAAATTATGTCATTCATTCATTTCGTTGGTTCGTTCGTTCATTTGATTCATTATATTTTCATTTATGGTCACGTGTCAGATTAGTTCGTATCACACACACAAAACTCTTATGAATGAATGATAATTCATCAATGAATAATAATAATGATAAAATGAAGCAAAAATACAATTGTTATTATATAAACGTATACACATGTTTACATTTATATTTGAGAGTATTTTATACTCGATTTTATATGCTAGATTCGAGGTCGAGTGGCAAACGTTCGTGGTCACACATTTGGATTGGAAACAGAATTGAATGCCAAAAAAAAAACAAAGTCAATTTACAGTATGAATTTTTTCAAATTATATTCTATGAAAGTATATATTGGACCTAAGAGAATATGTTTACTTTTATCATATTTTTTTTCTAAATTCTGAATTGATATTCAAGGGTGAAATGAAAGAATAAAAAGTACCGATAAAATAATCATTGAAAATCATGCAATCAAATATTAATTTGAAAAGACATGGAGTAAGAGGGAAAAAATGATGAATCGTATCAAATTTGAAATTGAAATTGAATAATAATATATTTCAATATCTAAATATAAAATCAATAACATGTTCGTGGCATATTTATAAAATATATTTTAGCCTCTTGTTTATTTTATTTCCAGTTTAGTTTAATTTCAAATTTATAATTTTCGCCCTTAAAAATCAATATTGTTGACCTTTTTACTGACTCTTGACACTTATGAAAGTTTACCTTTTTTCCTCCAAAAATATGACACGTGTATTTCTAATTAGTTTGTATTTAAAAAAAAAACTTCGAAATACTTTGAAGGTTGAATTTATTTAGCCTTTTTTCATCTTTTTGATATTTATCATTATTTTCAAATCTAAATCCAATCAAACAAAGTGTGTGTGTGCATGGTGTCGTTTGGTGTATGTATGCTTGTTCGCCCCTTTGTTTGTTTGTATGTTTTGCGTGTGTATGCAAGGAGGTTCATGTTTATTTTTAATATTTACATAAATGTATGAATTCAATAAACAAACAAATAAATAAATAAACAAAAAGTATTGATATAACACACAAGAGTATATCATATATCGAAAGGCCAAAAAAGAAAAAATTCGTCGAAGCGTTGTTCGAATATTTTTTGTAGTCCAAAACTTTGATCCAAAATATTTCGGTAAATTCTAATTATTATTATTTTCCCCATACAAAGAACAATATTTCATCAGCGATGATCTCTATCAAAAAGCCAATGTGATTATCATTAAACAATCTCACCAATTTCAAACTTTGTATTTTCATTTTTTTAAAATTCTCCAGTTCTTCAGTTCTTCGGCTCTTCATTAAAAAAATATGAGTGAAAAATCATAATTAAATTTTCTGCTCCCGAAAAAATGAAATTTGAAATTTTAATTAAATTTTAATACAAAAACCAAACAATGGTCATGTGCTTGGTGTTATGCATGATCTCTGTGCGAAAGCAGCTAAACGGGGATTCAAAAGCATCAAGAATTTCAATGGAAAATAATTATTCATTCATTTTGTTTGCTGAAATTCCAGCGAAATACAAATTTGTGCAATATTTCTAAATATAAATAATCTTATTTTTGAATCTGAAAATCTATTCGAAAATTAAATAAATTGATTGATTCAAATTGATCTAAAATGATCCTAAATGATTATCATTTTTGTCAATATGACTTTATATTCTTCGCTTAATCGATAATTCATAAATCATATTTCATTCATTTTTCAATGTATTTTCCCGAATGTCAATGCATTTTTCTCTTTGTTAAGTCATCTTTCATTCTCATCCATTCATTCATTATTGATAATAATGAGGTAAAACAAAATATTGAAACAGAACAAAAATGAATGATTGAATCCATTCAAATGCGAAAAAAATAAATGAAAATCATCATCAATTATATTCATTTTTGACTTTTCAATACACATTCATTCAATTCAATGAATTCTAATCGGATGCTTGCGTGATCGGATTGTGACGAATATACGTTGTACACACAGGCATAGCTATCAAGAGATAAATACATTGACAAACACACACGCACACAGAGACAATATGAATATTTTCATATGGTAGTAATGCGAAGATAAATATGAAATCGTTTACATTTTCATTAATTCTCTATTGATTTTTCTGGAGAAAAACGAATACAAAATGTTTGGTGTTTTGTTGATAATTCAATCATTTTTGAATTTTTATAATGCTGAAAATCATCATCATCATCCAACACAAACACATACAGACTGAAATTCATATATCATACACGAAGCAATCTTGTACATATGAATGAATTATTCAAATAAATAAGCAAACAAACAAACAGTAGCACAAATTTAATTTGTGATTGGGCGTTATAAATGTGCATTACGGCTCCAAACAATGTAGCGCCAAACAACATTGATAATAATGATAATAATTGTAATGTAATAATAATAATGAAAAATGGACAATGGTCCACCAACAACACCCAAAAAATATGAAATATTCAAAAGCAAATATCAAATTCATGAAAAAATTTTTGAATCATTGTTCTGCTCTGTTTTTTGATATTTTGGTTTTTATTTCTTCTTTGAATTATCTGAATACTTTGACATGAAACAGACATTTTAATTTGGTTTATTCGAGAGAATTTGAATTTGAACCAAAAATTTATCATCAATGATTTTCAATTGATTGTCATCTGTTTATTTGTTCCAACGGAAAAAATTCTATTCGATTCCGGGGACATTGTAATTATTATTATTATCATCATTTGGGACTTTATTTTTTGAAAAGAAAAAACCAAAATACCAAAATTCTGGTTTGTGAACCCATTCAATGGAACCAATGAAAAAAAAAACCAGAGAAAATTGAATGGAAAAAAATAAATTTCCAGAAACCTTGAATTAAATTCGAATAAAAATAAAATTGAATCCAATAATAATAGAACTGATGACGGATTACACACACACACACACAAACAATTTTGAACCAGAAAATTCAATTCATTTTGGTCAATATGAATGGTTCTGGTTTCATATATTATAAAGATTGTCATTGATTAAAAAAATACGAAAATAATGACCATCATCGTTTTACAATTACAATCGCCAACAAGAATAACCACCACGAATAATAACAAGATCAAAGACATCACATCACATTAAATTATTATTATCATCATCATCATTGTTTGCGAATTCATTTGTTGTTTATATGTTTTGAATGTAGTCAAATAGATAAAATGATGATGATGATAATAATAATAAAAATAAAATCATCATCAAATATTGAGCATTGAATTCCACTTTTTTTCTTGTATTGAATTTTGATCAATTTAAAAATGATCATTTTCAAATTTATTCTATGGATCAATGAAATTGAATTGAATTTTTATTCAATTTTCAAAGGGAAAAAATTTTGTTAATTTAGATTGACATTTAATAGTTCAATGATAATAATAAACATGATAATCTATTATATAATCGATTTCGAAAAAAGCCATTTTTGCTGGTCGCTGCTGTTCGGTTGACATCATAATAATGATAATGTCTTTTTTGGTCTTTTTATTTTTCATTTATGAATGAATGAATGAATGAATGTATATGAAATAAACCATGGTTTATTTTTTATTTTTTATTATAGAATAAATACACAACACACAATAAAAACATACGGAATAAATGGAATGGAATCTATTATTTTTGAATTTGGGATTTCATTTAAAGCAAAAGCAAAATATTTTATCATCATCATTATTGGTTTTGATCATTTGTCAATGTACAAATAAATGGACAATCATTTTTTGCCGTTATAATTCTTTTTTTTCAGAATAAATAATGATGTTTGAATGATGATTTTTTTTTGTTGGAAAATTCATTTGATTATTTGTTCAATCAATATTATCATCATTATTGGTGATATCGGCGAAACGTTCCCGAATCGCTTTGAATTTTTCTCCATATAAATTTAGAAAAGAAGAATTCACCAGAATCCACCCTTCACCGCAAACATCACAAGTGATTCTTGCACATTCCTAAGCTATAAATAAATGGTCACCCGAAAAGTGACCGGAAAATCATCATCATCTTAAATGAATAAATAATTGTGAATCAAACAAAATGAAAAAAAAAATACATTCATCTATTCTGAATTCAATTCTGAATTTTTTGTATTTTATGATGGTAAAAATTTATGGCAAGATTGCGTGACATACTTTAATAATAATATTAATATTAATAATAATTCTATTCAAATTCACATTCAATATTCAATAATATGATTGTGGTGAAAAAGGAAAAATTAAAGAATTATCTTATATTTTCCTCTAATTCTCCTATTCATTTTTCATGTTATTTCATATTTTCCTTATATTTTATTTGTCAAAATTAAAAAAAAAAAAAAAATATTGAAAAATTATTGATAATTCGTTTCATTTTATTCTTAAGAAAATAGAGAAAAAAATTGAAATTTAAAATTATTGAATATTCTCGAATTCTTTAAGTAAATGATAATCAAGAAACGAATAAACGAAAAACAAATAAAACATGAATAATGTGAGAAAAATATGAAATATCAATCAAAAAATAGCCACCACCAAAAACAAAAAATTTTTTCTCGAAAAATTTTTTGTTTAAAAAATATAATATGGTTCATTGAATAAACATTGGTTTGTGGCTTTTCGAGATATACAAATGTACTTTTTACAAATAAAAAAAAAGACAGAAAATACTAGAAAAAAAGCACAAAATACAATTAATTATCTTGTAATATGTTTTTAAATGTTCATTCATGCATTAAACACAGTTGTGGTTTGCAAAGTGAATAGAAAAGAATAGAAAAATTTCATTTTGGTCGAAGAATTGAAATATTAGAATGGAAATATCCATCAATATAACCATTATTATAATTATCATAAATATTAATGAATGGATCTGTTTTTTTCGAAATAAAAATCTGTTTTGATCACTGTGATGGATAAAAATGGATCGATTTGTTTCGGAAAGTTTTTATCAAAACATTCAGCTGAAATCGAAAAAAAATGTTCTTTGTTTCATTCTTGAACCAATCCAGTTGAAAAAAAGGCAAAATTGTCGTAAATTGACATTAAAAACAATGGTATGATAGGAGCTGATGTATAAATATTGAAAAATGAATAAATTTTGGATGAATATACCTAATTAATTCCGTTTCTTCACTCCATACGAACAAAATTAAATTCAATATCATTGATCTGTTTGGCTCAAATGTCAAAAAATTTGATGATATGAATTCAATCATTCAAATATGAGAACCTTTTAATTAATGCCTAAAAAAAGAACGGAGATAAATATCAATTATTTTACATATTTGATAAGTATGGCAAGTATAGAAAATTGGATTCTATTGGATCCTTTGATATTTTCACCGCGTTTTTTTTTTCAAGCCATAATCAATATGACAAAATAATTGAAATAATAATAATTAATAATCTCTTCGGGGAAAAAAATAAGAAATTTTAAATTCATATACATGAGAATGTGTCATTCAAAAATATGAAAAAATTGAATAAATTGAATAATACGTTTAAGAAATAGTCGAAAAAAGTGAATTAATTTAAAAGAATTAATTATAATTTTTACTTTCAACAAATATGAATTATTTCGTCAAGACCCGAAAAAAAATGAGAGGAATATATCATACCAAGAAAGTAAGCGAAGAGGAAAAAAATCGATTCAAATTAATACAACATATTTGACAGCTTTTCCTAATTTTCTGGAAATTGTCAAATTTTTTATTCGTTTGAATTGTTTCAAAAAACTCATATGACGACGATGATAATAATAATAATTATTATTATTATTATATTTAAATACATTCTACAAGCGAAAAGAAGATAGCTCTCTCCCATTTTAAGCATTTTTGACACTTGGAATATTTTAAAATGTAGAAAACGTTCTTAAAATGAAACATATTCTTGAAAATAATACGCACTTGTGCAATTGAAATTCATTGATTCATTCATTTTCGTTTCTTAATTTAATGAAATGATAGTTAGAATAATGGAAATGAATTAAGAAAAAATATACCAGCTCTTGTGACACTTGATCGAAAATAATTAAAATAATGGCAAAATATTGAATTTGAAAATTATTGATTTCATTTTTTGCCAATTTCTCTTTCAATCAATTTGCCCGAATTGTGTCTTGACAATATTTTTGTGTTGACAAATATGAAGTAAAAACAATGACATTCAGATTCAAAATAATCCAAAATAAAATTTGATTGATTGATTGATTGATTATCGGTAATAATTGAAAGACATAGAATTGTAATGTTATTCAGGGCAACAACAAGCAGAGTAAACAAACAAATGATTGCAATGAATTGGAAACAAAATTTGCTTACCAATGATTTTATTATTATCATTGTTATTCTTGTTGCAATCCCAAAAAAAAATATTCTTTACTCAAGGCAAAAAAATTATTACAACAAAAGCAGCATAGAATATTTAAATACATGCTAAAGAATATGTCAACAATGATGATGATGATTGTGATGTAAAACAATGAAACAAAACAAACTGAAAAAATAAAACAAGTAAATTGATTCAATTGATTTAAATTGATTAAACAATCAATGAATGAATGAATAAATGGATGGTAATCAACTATTCAGATTAAAGCAGATAAACTAGATTGAATATGTGGATTTTTTTTTTTTTTTTTGTTCTGGATTTGAATTTGGTTTTTGGACGCTGTGAGTGGTGGCTGCTGCTGCTTACGCTGCTGTTGTTGTTTTTTTTTTTTTTTGTTTTCGGTACGATTTTTTTTTACCCTGCGGTGAAATTCCTACATTTGGATTGACAATCATTGAAATGAAAATATGAACAAAAATAAACCCACCAAATGTCATTTAATATACAAAATGTTATTTGATTTGGAATTTTTTTTTGTTTCGTTTGGTTGGTTAATGGTAAGCTTTGAACAAACAGCATGAGCATCAGATTCATTCAAGATCAATCAATCAATCCTTGATCCTGCTTGTTTTTTTGCGGGAAAATAATTATTTTTTACGAGAACAAAATTTCGATCAAATCTTTGTAAAATTCTCGCCAAAATATTAGAAAAACAAGTTTAATTATTTGCGAGAAAATAGAAAAAAATGATTATTGAAAGATGGAAAAAAATTGATAATCTGGAATACTCCAAAATGCCTTTGGAGGATTTCTTTTTCGGCGAAAAAAAATTTCAGCAAATTATGTTTTGGTGGTGAAATATTGAAACAGCAAGCCACCCGAACAAATCCTCTTAAAAATGGATCTAATAATTCAGATCTAATAAATGAAAAACACGAAATGATGAATGAACAACGATGAACAATCGTGAACCACACAAAATCAATTGAATCGATCGGCAAGATCTTTGAACGAAAAAAATAAATGAAATGAAATAAAAATGTATTAAATTTTTCATTATTTCGATCATTTATCTTTGATCATTATGATTGATAATTTCATTATAATTTAACACAGTTTAATTTGCCGCAAGGATTTTTTTTTCTGTTTTCTTCATTCGTCTTGAATGTCGCATCTTTGGTAATAATAATCAAACAATAATTGATGATTTGTTGTATCATCATCATCATTTGTCTATAATTAAATTTTGTATCGATTTTGAAATTTTTCCATGGAAAAAATAAAAAATGATCCAAATAATAATGGTAAGATTCAATCGAAACAGCTGAATAATTGCATTTCATTGTATCATGTTGGTTTTCTCAGTAATTCCAGTAGTTTGCCTGTCTTTTTTTGGACCAAATCACCAAAGAACCAGATATTTCAACGATTAAAAATTGATAAAACATTAGTAAAAAAAACCTCGTTACAAATCATTCCAATCATTCATTATTAATATTTTTCAATTTGATACGATTCATCAACACTTGTACATATTAATAATAATAATAATTTTATAATATGTTGAAAATGATGGAAATTTTCACATTTCACATTTTCTTCGCAATTGAGCCAGATATGAATAGGAAAAAAAGGAAAAAATTTGTAATGTGATCTTGTTTACGTGACTTGTTACGCCTACCACATTTTAAATGGTGTAAAATTGTTTGCGAAAAAAAACATGTATGAATTTCAAGTGTAGTAAATTGTTTAAAATGTCATAATTGTTTTTTTCTAGCTGGTTTTTGTGCCATGTTTGATATATTCATTTGAAGACTTCATTTGGACAATTATGTTTCAATGGTGGTTTCCAATTTCAATCAGGAAAAATGAAAATGATTTTCGGGCGTCATTTTGGAAGTGATTTTTTTTTTACTTTCAATCACCATCATCATGATCATCATCGTCATCATCAACACATTTTCAAATGGAAAATAAGGAGGCGTGACTGGGTAGTTGTTATTATTTTGGTTTACCAAATACATTTTCCCAAAATAATAACAATTTAAATCATCATTAATAGTTTTTGCTACAAAAACTGTGAACTCAATTAAACAGATTGTTTATTGTAATAATGTTTATAATAATAATAACAATCACGATTATTATTTTACCGAGTACTGATTTTTATTTTGGCCAAATGAATGTTGCAAATGACTGAATGACAACATTAAATGACCATTGATTGAAATAGAAAAAAGAAAATGACAATTTATCAGCAAAAGAAAATGAATTGAAAAGATTGAATATTGAATTCTATTTTATTCTGTTTAACTTGTCCCAAGAATTGTTGTGATCAAAATGAATTATTTTTTACTAAATTAATAGAGGATTCGGGGTCAGAATAAAAACCACATGACACCAGAATATCATTTATATTTTCTAGCCATTGGAACTGCTGCTGCTGTTGTTGTTGTCGTTGCTTGTTGCCACGAGACACAACAAAAACACCATCATATTGCGGATTTATTTATTCCGTAATTCGGATTTGAATTACAAAAAAAAAACACAAATAAATCTTGTATTGTAGCCAAAAAACCACCAAAATGACCATTCACAGAGCCCCACAAAACAATCTGTAAGCAGATTTTTGATGATATTTGGCCTCGAAAAAAGAGGAGAAATTGTATCATTATTTGGTATTTTACCATAAAACCTAATGCTGGAAAAAAACCAAATACCAAATACATTTGATTTGATGTATTTGATTCATGAAATCCATGATACAAATGCAGAGAGGGAGAGAGATGGAGAAAAACCTTTTGAATATATTTTATATTTTACATTTAATGATGATCATTATTATTATTATTTTCAATCATTATTATTACATTCAATGATAGATGCAATTTGATTTTTTTGTTTTGTTTTTTGTGTTTCCAAGTTTGTTATTAGTTTCAAATATTAAACAAAAAACATCTCAAATGTTTGTATTATATGGTATTTTGGTACCGTAATAAATGAATGAAATAAATCCGATTATTTTCTGGAAAAAAAACATGCACTTAGGCTCTTGTTGTTGTTTGGTTGTTGCTTTCGGTTGTGGTTTTTTTTTCATTCAAATGGATCAAATTTATTTCGAATTGTCTATGTGGTTATGGAAATTTTGAATTTTCAAAATTGAATTTTTTTTTTCTTCGAAATTCTTCGTAAAATTTTTCCAATTTCATTTTTCAGAATTCATTTGTTTTGAAGGAAAAAAAACAAAATGGGGAAATGAATACATTTCCAATATTAGTACAACAACAACAACGATTTTTGATCCGGTTTCACAATTTGAAATTTAAAATTTGTATATAAATGATGAGAGATATAAAGGTTCATATCATACATTACTATCCACATCATTTGTACTATTATTATTTAAATGAATATTTTGTAATTTTCGGTATGTATCCATTGTTAAGTTTTAAATTTGAAAAATTGATCAAAGATCAATTTTCAAATTGATTGGTAATTTGATATAAATTTCGGTATATTTTTTTCGGTAAATTAAACGGATATTTGGATGAAGTTGTTTCAATTTAGTTTTTAAAAATATAAAACGATGCGGACCAAGTTTTTAAATTTGTCCAGATGGCTGTCAGAGATTGATGATTTATTTTTTTCTCGTAATTCATTCATTTATTGTTTGTCAATGTTTATAATCTTTTATTTTTTTCAATGGTTTCTTTGATGTTTTACTTGTCATCAGCAGTATTTGACATTCATGCATATTGTTGACATCAATCAACTTAAATCCTAAATACATCATAAATTATCGATCGTAATTGTAATAAAATAAATCATCAGGTATCAATAAATGTTTTGTTTTTCGGCTTTGAATAATAGATTTTCTATAATTAAATAAGCATCAAACATCTTAAACATATCAAGCATAAATTAGCAATTCATTTTCAAATTACTTTGTAATAAAATGAATTTTTTTTTTTTTTGATGATGATTTGGCCGCCAATTTGTGTCGGCATTTGACATTTAAAAATATTGAAGAAAATATGTAAAACATCTAAAATAAATCCATATTCGGAGGATTTTTTTTTTGTTTTTTGATTAATACCGTCGCCATTTTGTCGCCAAAAATCAATCATTAGTCAAATACAACACATATAAATCCGGTGACATTAAAAAATTTCCATAAATAATTTCTATATTTATAAATAAATTCATTTTATTGATCATTATAATCCATAAATTCAATGAAAAACAAAACAAATAGAAGGTAAATAATAATAAATTATTGTACAACACCATAATCTTACCATAATCAAAATCATTTATTGTTTTTAAATATTTATTCTTAGCATATTTTTCTTGTAAAATCAATGAATATGTACGGTTGTCCGAAAAGTTTGTTGCTGTCAAATCAATGTATTTTCTGATAGAAAATCGGCACCGACTTTTCGTACAACCCAATACCTGTTCACCAATATCTACCTGTTTTTGGTTTTGAATGGCTACCGTTTTGTCACAAAAGCAGCCAATTTTTTTTTGCCCCGAAATTTATGATTTATTACAGGTGAGAAAATAAAATGAAAACAATTTATCGGATTATTGTGAGTGTACTATTTGAAATGGAATTAGTCATTTGATTTGAATTTATTCACTTGATTATTTTCAAATTTAAACGTTTTTTTCCATTCATCCATAGATTAATTTTCCACTATTTAAATATATTTCAAATTCAATGCAATTCAAATTAATTGATTTTCATGTTATATTTTAATTGTTCGCTATTTAAAATCCATTTTATCTGAAAAATTTTTTCTCGATTGACACTTTTGATTTGTTGTTGTCATTGTTTGTCAATGGCAATTTTTGTCAATTGTCAAATCGTTAAAAAAATGGATGAAAGGATTCCGAAAATTGATTGATATTCTGGTATATTCTCATGTTTCTCTGGGGTTTTTAGCTCCAAAATCATCGTGAAAATACTTTTTTTCGATGGAAATGGAATGATCACGCAAAGAATATTCATTGGAAACGAAAATGAAATCTTAATTTCAGTGCATAATTACCTGAATTTTGAATTCGCTAAAAATACGATTGAACAACACGATTCAAAACGATCATAACAATCATGATCAATGAAAATCATGAACCATTTCAACAATATGATTATTATTATTATTATGATCGGCACGAATTGTCAAATATTTTTTTCTCGCTTGAAAATTTTCCTTTCGTTTCCAATTATCATTAAAAAAATGAATGTTTGAAACAAGACCAATGAAAAAAAAAGCAGAGAAATGAAATGATTTGAAATAAAAAAAAAACATTGATTTTTCTCCAAAATCACACAACTCTTTCTCTCTCTTTTTCAGAATTATAATGAATGAATAATTGCTAGAATCACACAAATGAAAACGACAACAGCAATCATTATCATTAAAGAAATGCAATAATTTTCAATAATGCAACTTGGCAACGATTGAAAAGATAAAAAAATGAATATCAAAGACCAATTATAAATTGAACCAATGAAAAATTGAAAATAACAAACGAATGCCAAAAAAAATTGATTTAGTAATCAAATTCTAATTATGATTTAATTTCTGACAGAATATGAGCGAATATGAGAGAATTTTCAATGGAAAATCGGTACGAATGTCGAAATCGGGGAAAAAAATTCATCAAAATTGAAAAATGAAAATTTTGAAAAAAATCAATTCATAACAAATTATTTTGACAATTTTTCATTTTTTGTATTCAAAATTCTTTGAAATTCTTT
This sequence comes from Psoroptes ovis, assembly GCA_002943765.1. Lineage (NCBI taxonomy): Eukaryota > Metazoa > Arthropoda > Arachnida > Sarcoptiformes > Psoroptidae > Psoroptes > Psoroptes ovis. Next base: position 156,390 of record PQWQ01000013.1, on the reverse strand, counting down.
AAAAATTATTTGAATAATGAATTAAATGAATCGTATTCCTATTGGAATTCACATTCAGCGAAAATATGAAAATTCAACTTTTTCGATAAATAAAAAATATGAAAAATTCCATTCACTAATGATTGATAATTTTTCATTTATTCGTGGAAAATGACTTTTGATTTATTAAAGTTTAATAATAAAAAAAATGGGAAATGAAAATTTTAAAATTCCAATAAAACTATGGTTAAGGAGGAAAAAACCAATCAATCGTTCACTGATAATGACGATAATAATTTTGATTGAATCGATTCGATTTTTTTTTTCTTTGATTCCGAATAATTTTGATTCCAAAATAATTTTGATCGATTTTTGCTTTGTATTTTTGAAATTCTTTAGAGAAAATAATTGAAATTACTTTGAATAGAAAACAAATTAATTTGATTTGAGTTATTTTCAGTGTTTTGATTCACTGAGAATAATCAAAAAAAAAATATATTCTGATCACTTTGATAATCAAAACATAATAATGAAAATCATCATCATCATAAACATATGGCAGCCATTTTACCATGAAAGATTTCCCATCATAATCAAGTTTTGAAGCGAAATTTTTGGAGTTGAATGAAATGAATCAATGAATGAGTGAATGATTTTGGAAATCATATATTTCAATAATAGCAAATACACACACAGGCACCAATACCACAGACAAATAAGAAAAAAAATTGAACAAAACAATTGTGAAACAATCTTGGGACAATTTGCACTTGTTTTGATTTTGATTGTTTTTTTTCATTTTCACATTTTCATTCAATTTTTGATTCTTTTTGGAAATTTGTCACACTTTTCAATTGTATTCTCATTATTATTATTAACATAATGTTATTGATGATGACGATGATTTAGTTTTAGATTTAGATCGAGCTTATGTAGATATTCAGTATGAATAGAAGGGAAAAACATGGCTCTTTCTCATACAGAAATAAACCGTAGACATTGAAAAGAATTACATTGATATTGATTCAAGAAACTACATTCAAGAGCGAGTTTCGATTAGAATTTGATTCTCACTCGAATTATGTGGGGAATAAAATTGTTGAAAAATTAATACACGAATAATAATAACAGTAATAATAATGATGATGATAATGATATTGTTTAATAGCCCGCAAGCGATACAAAATATGCTTATTATTATCATTATTATTCGTTGATACAAACAAAAACAACAATCATTTGTATCATTCATTTGTAACTTTTTCTTACGATTCTATGAGCAAAAATAATTGTGTGATCATTATTATTAAAATAATGATATGAATTTCTGATGAAGAAAACATTCTGACAACATTCGTGGTGATTCACACCAGAAAATGAAATAATAATAATAATATTCAATCTCAACGGTATCAATCTATGAATTTGATTCTGAATCTATTTATTCCTCGCAAATGATTGCAGATCGCAGATTCATCATAACAAAAATTTCTGTTTGGTTGAACCAAGAGATTTGTAAAATAGCAAATATTTGTATTTGGTTATGTTTTTTTTATGCATTACACATAATCAATCATGGATCAATAATAAAAATGAATATGAAATCTTCACAATCTTTTCGATGTTACATAGTGATAATGAGACATGTTCAACATCAGGATTATTTCATCGATTGTTCATCGAATTGAAATTCTTAATACATAATGTTATTTCCATCAATTGGTATTAGTAAATATTGACATCAAAATGTTTAAGCGAAAAAGATGAATTAATACAAATTTGATCAATGATTTCATTGATTAAACAAGATTATTCTTGATTAATTTAATTTTTGATTAATGATTTGTTCTTTTTTTCTGGGCTTTCTTTTCGATGTTTATTTGAATGTAATTGAAACCTTCGAGTGATTGAAACGGCCGTTTCACTTCAAATATTCAAATGTCATTCAAATTTTTTTAATTTTTTCTTCAAAAATAATTCTTAAATAAGGTCACACACACACACACACACACAAAAACACAAACCTTGCGAATTGATTGAATTTTTTCGTGTGTTTTCATTTGTAAAACTCTCGGTTTTTAATAATAAATTTGAAATCAATAAACAACAGTAGTGTTTTTAAATTGTATGTAAGGTCATTTCTATACATTTTCATTCATTCATTTTATATATTTATGATTTCTCTGGAGACCTTTAGGCATAAAGTCATAAGCCGTATCGTATATGATGGGCAATAATAATGCATTGTGATCAGTTGCTAACACCAGCTGGTTAGCGAAAATTTGTGACCATCATCATCATCTTAGCTGTATCTTAACGGTCAAAGTTGAGATTTGAATTTTCTTAAAATTTCATTATCATTTCAATCATTCTTGTCCCATAAATATCGATGGTCGAATAAGCACATATAAATATCTAAAAAATAAATCTTTAAAGGATTTGATTTTGATTTTTTTCAATTGAAAAATTAAAAATATCATTATAACGATATTCGCGTGGCTTCACATAGCTTTATATGGCTTTACGTGGCTCGTGGCCTAAACACGCACATATAAACACACACGGTGTCATCATTCAAATAACGGTGTTGACCTATTATTCATTTCATTTCATTTTCTTGTGTGTAGTACGTGTGCACCATTCGACCATATCAACCATATGGTGTTTTTTTTTCTTTCAAAACAAAAATTATTTGTAATCATTTTCAAATTGCATCTTTTAATATGTTAAATTCAAAATATTATTTATTTATAAATATTCAACACTTCAGGTGAAGCCACGTGGCATAATCAAAATATAATTTCAAAATTACAATTTTTTTCATTTTGAAATTGGAGAAATTTACTACCAGGTACCGGAGAAAAAATCTGGTGAAAAACATTATTATTATTATTATTATCATTAAAAAAATAAAAATCATCAAACAAAATGGCAATTATGGTTAGTGATGTTGAACAAAGACGACAATAAAATGAAATGAAATAAAAATATGAAATCACATTGTCATTGAACCACAAAATACGTACAGATATGATTAGAAAGGACAATAATACCGTTTGTATTACAATAAATATTAAAAAATGGATAATGAATGTTTCAAATGATAATCATTATCATTCATTTTTTTTTGATTATCTGTTCAATGTTCATTCGACCGTTTCATATTTTTTTTTTTCATTTAGTGGATGTTTGTACAAAGAGGACAATAATCCTTTACAGAAAGGTGAATTAAATTGAAATTTTGGAAGCAAAATAAAAAAACATCTGTCCTGTTATATCGCGCGCACCTTGCGATTTTGTGATTTTGATAACTTTATGATAATTTTTTTTTTTTTTTTTTTTGTTTTCAAACTTTGATTATTTTGAAAAATTTTGAGGTAAAAATCATTTTCGGAATGATCAATTCATAAGAAATGAAATGAAATCATCAAATTTTAATAAGAATTTTCAATTCAATTCCAATCAAATTGTCTAGAATCTCTTGGTTTCTCTTGGATTCAATCAAAATCAAATTTTATTTAATCTTTGCAATAACGAAAAATTTGATTTCAACCATGATTACGCAACTAGAGGATTCTGTCATTTGGAATTTTGTTGCGATTGACTACGATGAAACGCGCTTCTCAATATGTATCAGTGTGTTGGTGATTGTACATCATTGATCATGGTACAATCAAATCAATTTTTCTTCATTGCACAATATAGCATCGAATAAGAATTCAAAAAATCATTTATCAATTTAAAAACACTTGCACACATGAATATATAGCAAGATGGTTCAAGTCGAATTGTTTAATTCTTCTTCAATTGTTTTGGAAACATTTTGCAAACTGAATTTGCTGGAATCAAATCATTATTCCACATATTATATTGAATATAAAATACCGAGAATTTTTCAAAATTGAATTGTATTTTTCACAAATGCAAAACAAACATGGGCGGATCTTTATTTTATTCAATATTGAATAGTAAATATTGTTTTTAATATATCCTTATATCCAACACAAACATATATCCTCATACAACTATCAACAATAGTTTTATTTTACATTTGAATTCTTTTTTTTTGGAAATAACCACACCTTTGGTTTGTATTTTTTTTTTGGTAATTTTTGGTCTGCAACATATGCAATTGCAAGCAAAGTGATCAATGGAAAAATAGCAATAATAACAGTAATAATAACAATGGTATTAGTATTATGATCATCATTGAGAATGATGGTGGTGATTCAATTTACCAACAAAAAAATTTACCATATTTACAAGAATAAATATGATGCGTAAACATCATCATCATCGTGATCGTCATCATCATCCAACCTTTCGTATTTTGTTCCATTTATTTTTATATGTTGTTGGTGGCATTATAACACCAAACATTGTTATTATATATCGTTGTGTTTGATCATATTTCAATTGAAATTTTGGAAGAAGCTTTATTTATTCTGCTTTTTTGTGAAATTATTAATTATATAAAAAATATATTACAATTATTTATGTAAAAAATTTGTAAATGTACAAAATGAAAAAAAATCTTTGCAAAAAAAAAAATAATAAAAAATATTATAAAAGGTGAATCCGAAAGGCTGTATTCAATTCCATTTTCTATTAGTCTGTGAATGATCAGTGTTGTATGATCCTATTGGTGTTTTTTTTTCGTGTATTTTATTTTATTCTGGTTGAAAATTTTTCTGGATTGATTCAAAATACTTTTCGATTATTCTTCTACTGATTCTTCTTGGCCTAAATATTTTTTTCATATTTGTGATTGTTTGAGAGAGAAAAGAGCAGAATTATGATTCTAGATTTTTCATTCCTTCAAATGAAATCAATGAATTCGTAGCTCTATGAATTGATAATTGCAAAATGACTGATTTTTATTCTTTTTGTTTGTTTGAAATTATTTTGTTTTTCCATTTTATGTTCATTGAAAAATATTTTTAGCTAAAATTATCTTAAAGACATCGTGCATCATTCAAGAATTTTCATGAGTTTTAATTGAATCCAACAAATTTCAATTAATTTCAATCAAATTCCAATTTCAATAAATTGAACTGATTTTTCCTATTTGATTTCATCGATTTTAAATCATCAAATCACAAAATGAAAATTGATTGAAATAAAAAAAAATCAAAATCAATCAAACATTCAAATCTAAACATTTAAAAATCAAAAATTTATTAAACAATCATGGTGGTCAATCATCGTATATCAACAGCTTCATCATCGACATCTAAGCATACACTTCAACAGCAGCATCAAGAACAAATTAATCAATCGCAACAACAGCAACAGCAGCAGCAGCAACAATCATTGTCGGTTTCTGATGGTAAATATACGTTTTCTTATCTTTAATCTTGAATTTAACCGCGAAAAAATTTTGAATCAAATTCAATTCAAAATTATAATCGAAATAATAATCAAACACCAGGTGTGTGTGTGTGTGCGTGTGCGAGTACGAGTGTGATGTTTGCACATTTATGATTATGTGTTTTGCTTGAATGAATACATCATACCTTTTATCGAGAAAAAATTGAATAAATAAACAAATATGAAATCAAGAGGTCATAATATTTCAAGAAATATTTACATATGAGAGGCATACACAAAATAATACAAAAAGAAACAAACATTTGACAAATGAAACATTTGACTACTGTATCGTATTAAGTGTGTTAGAGATGGGTGAAAGTTCAAAGTATTTACAACAATGTGTGTGTTTGGTGACGATAACGATGAAATATGAAATGATTTGTCGAGATTTTATTGTTATTTTTCCATTTTATCAATTTTTGTCAAATGAACAATCATAATCGAAAGATTTAACATGTAAGAAACTGATTTCATTTATTTATTTTTACTAATCATTTTCACTAAACAAATTCAACAGTAACTGATTGATTTTTGTTTTCAAATAAAAATCAGAAAATAATATCAATTTGAATTTGATTGGCGCCAACAGCCACTTTTGTTTCATTTATTTTCAGACAATTCTTTCATTTTTACTGAAGCCTTTTTCCCAGTAAATATACAAACAAATAAATATAATGATTTTACAATCAAAAGAGATAAATAAATGGATGAATAAAATAGAATGACAATATTGACAATAATCGATAATCAATCGATTATTATTTGTTATTAACTTTAATCACTCTTAGATAGACATAGAATTAAGTGTGCAATTGATTTTCGGAAAGAAAATCAAGAAATAAATCAAAAAATAAATGAATAATCTAAAATAAATTAACAATCGATTTTGATTTTTTTGATTTTACCTAATATTTTTTAAGCATTAATCAATCGATTCAATAAACTAATCTATTGATTTGATTAGATTCAATTTTATTGTATATTGAATGAATTGATTTAATCAAAAAAATGATAAATTGTTTACTATTGTAGATTACAGAACAAAGAAAAAGAAAAATCAAGACAGATAACAAATATGTCTTCTCAAGTCGAGACTTTTATCACATTTAATGATCAAATTTCTCTGATTTTTTTTCAATGATTTAAGAGTGAAATCTTTTTTAAAATCTTTATTGATTAAATTGATCAAAATTTGATTTAAAATCAATTTCAACCTGCAATCAATAATTAATATCAATCAAATTTAGCATCCTTGAAATCTCATTTTTTTCATTATTTTTTTCGATTCGAAACAGTAGCAAGCGTAATTTATTGTCGATGATTAATTGACTGGATCTAGATTTATGGATTAAATCAGTGATTTTTGATTGACAAAATCTCAAGTGTTTTTCACCTGTTTTGCCATTTTAGAAAATACAAAACCCAGTAATCATGATCTGATTCAATTAATTTTCAATTTTTTTTTTTTTTTTTGAGATAATATTCTATTTTTAGATCATCTTTTTCAAATTATCTCTATTATCTAGAATAGAAAATGATTTGAAAACCGAAAATAATCAGAATTTTCTGCGAAAATTCACGGAAATAATTATTCTTGTGATGTATTTTTCTGAACAAAGCATCAATCAACCAAAGAAGAATCAATAAATAAATATAATTACAACATCTGTTATCATAATCAAACATTTATTATTTTCCTGTAAATAATATCAATTTGATTGATATGAATCAATCAATCAATTATTATGTTCAGCAACAATGTTTCCTCATTTTTATTTCGTACAATGACTTTTATGTATGAAACAACTGAATGATTTGATGAGAAATAAAAGAATACAAATCATTTTTGTTTGACCCGAATAGACAAAAATATAAATGTTACCTGTTCATTTTGTTTAAACACCTGAAAAATATCTGAAAAGTACATACAATAGAATAACAGACACGAAATAGAAAATAGATTAACCTGTGAGAAATATTCATTCATATTATAAAATTGACAATCATAATTAATATTATTCACTTGTTTGCTTTTTTGTCAAATTCCGGTTCGTTATCCTCAATTAAATCTAAATAGTAACACGACAATATCCTTGTGTAATTCATTTGAATTTTATTTTTAATAAAATGGATGAATTTATGAGAATTTTCATTCAAATCATTATAATTATCAAAGTAAACACATGTTCATTTCCAAAAATTTAAAATTAGCTAATAACAGAGAATAATAGGAATAATAATTGATGAGAATTCACAAGATGGAAAAAACCAACGCTCGCGTAATAATTGAATTTATTTTTGGATCAGATTTCTATCACAAATGATTGTGATATGATTTTTGTATTTTATATTGAAATTTTCAAGAGGTCTCAAAGAGGTTTATCTAATCTTTGTTTCACTTGATTTTTATTTTATCTATTGTCAATTTTACGTATGTCAAGAAATTAGCAAAAACTTGGGTCATAATAAACTTGCGATTACTGTGGACGCGTGTGTGTTAATGTACCAGTAAAATTTAAAATATAAAATTGTAATTAGTTAAATGATGATGATGATGATGATGAATTTATTTGTTTAATGCTTGTGTGTGTGTAGCGTGTTACTGATTAGGATTTTTTTCCCTTAAGTACATATTCATCATCATTGTATTTGGTGTGTGCATTTCATTATTTAATTGTACATAGTTATAACTGACATTTAGATATATTTGTATATTAAGATTTTATTTTATTGCAGGTAGATCAATTTTTTTTTTCATTTTAATTGAATCCATCAAAATAACAATACAAAACAGCATAAAATCATTAAGATTTAATTGCTTGAATTACGATTTTTTTTCAATTATTATCATTTTTATTATTGTTTTCGCTGTTCAAAATTTATTGATTCAGTCACACTTTTTAACACTGTATTTTGATTTGTTGTGAGATTTTTTTCTTGAAATTTTATTTTTGATTTATTTCTTACACTTTTTAAACCTTTGATTTCATCAATTAATTAATTTTTTTTTTTTATAAATTTTGATTTCAATTAACTTTTAGCAATTTTATTAAATGAAATTTCATTAAATTTTATTCGATCACAAACAAACGATTCAAGCTGTACAAATCCACTGATATCTGTCGCTTCAACATCGACATCGAAATCTACTGTAGCAGCAGCAACGACAATAACGGCGACGACGACCAATACAGCAACAACTTCACCAATTTATTTCAATAATATTAAAACATTGTCTAAATCAAAATCATCGCCAACATCATCCTCATCATCATCAACTACATCAGCATCATCATTATTATCATCATTAGATATGCCAAGTTTATTGGCAAATTATTCATCAACAATGACCAATATTATGACAAATTGTTGGCCTAATCTTAATCATAGTCTCGGTATTAATAGTAATAATAGATTAAATGATTTATCTCCATCAAATAACACTAATGAATTTATAATGGGACTACCAATCAGCAATACGAACAATTTAATTAATCCATTAACGGTTGATCCATCAGCATTTGCTGCTGCATATGAATCATTATTTGCAAGTAGTTCTTCGACAAATTCATTGCAACAGCAACAACAAAATTTAGGCCTGTTAAGTCCTGCTAAGTCACCATCAAATTTATTGAATAATAATAGCAAAATGGATGATTCAAATGAAAGAATTTTAATCAATAAAAATAAAAAATCGAAATCATTAAATAGTTCAATTGCTATCATCAATAATAATAAAAAAGCAATTTCTGATTATTCAATTAATTCAATATTATCAACATCATCTTCATCTTCGATGACGAAAATAGATAAACTGAAAAATCGTTCAATTTTAAACAGTAAAAACATCAATCGAAATAATAATAATGATAGTAATAATCATATTAATAATAATGAAAATAATCATAATGAGAATGCTTCAAAAGAATATTCAATGTTATCTTCGCCATCATTATCATCATCATCTATGTCATCATCATCTTCACAATCATTGTTATCGGTTACTGTGAACGGTATTAATGGTAATAATAATCACGTTCAATCATCAACAAATTTATCATCATCATTATCATCAAATGCGTCATCATCAATACGATCATTATCACCCGCATCACGATCGTCATCATTGATCGGTTCACCAACATCATTATCGAATGGATTCTCCCCATCAGATGAGTTACGTGAGCAGCGATTGATGAATAATTTAGAAAACGAAAATAACTCTGTAAATAATGATGATGATAGTGATGATGAACCAATCATCGATGTTGTTGAAGATGAAGAAAAACCAATGAATTTATCGATTGCCCAAAATTCTGAATTATTGTCTAAACTTAATAATAATAATTTATTAAATCAAATTTGTCACACAAGCAATATTATAACACCGCCGAATTCACCTCCATTTTATGCAAATCCATTTCTCTATTCAGCAGTAGCTGCTGTAGTAGGACAGCATCAACAACATTCGCCATTGCTTGGCGGTCATCAATCACTTAATAGTTCAAAAAAAGATTCAAAAGAAAATCGTCATCTAAATCAATCGCAAGAAATGAACGATATGTTTCAACGATCCTTTTTAATATCACACTTAGCAAATAATAATAATCAATTACATCCAGAATCAAGTGAAACAAACGAAGAAGCCGGTTATTTGCAATCAGGCAATGGTCTTTATTCATTCAATAATGAACAACATCAAACATTATTACGATCATTGTTTCATCATTCTGGTGATATGTTTTCATCATTAGTCTCATCAGCATCATCGAATCCATCTCAATCATCTACATCAAGAAATCCTTTATTGTCATCATTTGACAACAATCATCCATTAATGGCTGCTGCTGTAGCTGCAGTAACTAAAAGCAATAACAATGCATCAACAAATAATGGATCAAAATCTCATCATAATAATCATCACCACCATCACCATCATCATCATCCACATGGATCATTAGGAAAACTATCATTACTGAATGGACATAATAACGGTGCAATGTCGACATCTAACGGTAATGATCGTACATTTGAGTGTAAGCAATGTGGAAAACAATTTAAACGTTCATCAACATTATCAACGCATATGTTAATACATTCGGATACAAGACCATTTCCTTGCATGTTTTGTGGTAAGTAATCATTTCAATGATTATAATTAATTGATCATTTTTGAAATATAACAAAATAATTGATTTTGTTTAATTTTTTAAATTTTTCCCGCAAAATTAGGAAAAAGATTTCATCAAAAATCTGATATGAAAAAACATACTTACATACATACAGGTGAAAAACCGCATAAATGTACTGTTTGTGGTAAAGCATTTTCGCAATCATCCAATTTAATAACACATGCACGTAAGCATACTGGTTATAAACCGTTCGTTTGTGATCTATGTCCACGTGCATTTCAACGTAAAGTTGATTTACGTCGTCATCGTGACGCTCAACATATTTTGCAGCAACAACAACAACAATCGACATCATCATCTTTATCATCATCATCATCATCTTCATCGTCATCGACATTATCATTGACAAATAATAATAACAATAATCATAATAATGGTAATCATTCAACATTTCGTCATAGAAATAATAATATTAATTCAAATAATAATCATAATAATTTATCATCATCAGCATCAATCTTATCGCAACAAATTCAACAATTATTACTGCCTCAATAAAATTCATTATTGAAGAACAAATGAGGAATTTCATAGAATAATTTTAATTTGAAATCGATTAAAGCCGGTGCCAAATTTGAACAAAAGAATAACCAACATTATCATCAACCATCAAATCATCATTGAATAATTTTAATGCAATTTCAAATTTCAAGAGCAATTTTTTTCCTTTTTTCCATTTTATTTCATCATTTAAATTCATTTCATTCTTATTTCATTCAAATTTGTCATTGAATTCATTGGAATTCATTCGTTATTATTGATTATTGATCATCCATTGTAGTGTGTTACATTTCATTCATACGAATATTTCATACATTATTATTGTCATTATTAATTCATATAAATTGTCATTTTACTAATCCCAAAAAAAAAAACAAAATTAGTATTTAAGATTTGAATTTTCTTCTTTTTTATTTACTTGTAAAATATTTTGTTCTATTTCTCGATATGATTTTTTCAATTATTTCAAATAATTTATTTGTTTTCCTCTGTCGCTCCTGTATTTTCCATTTTATTAATGGAAAATATTAATAAAATGGAAAATATTAATTTTTTCTTTGGGTTCAAACGAATAAAATATAATATGTCAAATGATGATTGACAAGTTCTCTTTGATTAAAATTTTGAATTTTGACAAAATGCAAAGTACTTTGAATTTGCAACGACAGAAGGCGTACTTTTGAAGAAAAAAATTTCAAATTTTGAAATTTCTGAAGAAACATTTTTTTTTATTTAAATAGCGTCCAAAAAAAAGAGAATAATAAAAAAAACTAAAGACGTACAAATATTTTATCAATCACATTTAACATTGTTGCAATCGGTTTTGTATCGATTTGTTCGATATCATATCTACCATAATGTTGATAATAGCGTCGTAAATAAATAGGATTTGTTAATGTTTGTTCCAAAAAATTATGCCATGATTCTGGTGATAATGATGTCATATTATATGATGTTCGTGCATTATATTCAAAATTCCATATTGGTTCGGTTATTTTATCATTATTATTCATATTCAACAAATCGAATTGTTTCGCATCAGAATTTGCTTGGGTTATATTAAGATAATGTGTCATATGGTCGACAATTTCACCATTTTCAGGATTTGTGGAATAAAATCTAAATGATGGCATTACATTTAAATAAGTAGTCACACTTGGTGCTAAATAAGCTACGCTTATGGGTTTTGGAAATTCATCAGCTTCATTCGAATAATATAAACGTATTTCATCTAAATGTGTATGACCGAAAAATTGTCCACGAATAATATGTTGATAAATTTCAATTATATTACGATATGTGATCACCCAATGTGTATAACATTCATCTTCATCCGGTGCAATATGACCCACAATATAAACATATTGATTTGAAAGTGTTGCATTCTGCAGTTCTTTTTGTAGCCAATGCAACATGTCACCCATATCAAGATAACGTAATACATTCCAAAAATTTAATCTTGCACAATAATTCGTATTCAAAACAATAATTCTAGCGCTACCATCAACGATCGAATAATAACCGTATTGACGGAATGTTTCATGATATTCTGATGGTATCCATTGTTTCCATTGTTGTAATAATTCTTCATACAGCCATACACTTGAATGTTGTTTATTGACATCTTCGGGACAGAATTGATCTACCGGTGTTGATTCATGATTACCAACAACCGGCACAATAATCTTGTCATTTGGCACATGTTTTTTGAGCAATTTGTTGAATATGCGTGTTGTATGGATTATTTCATCTTTTGTTGTGTTCCAAATATCATGAGGTATATAATCACCGGTCAAAAATAAATAACGATAATGGTCTGAATGATGTTTCGATATTGTGGTCAATAAACTTTCAATTGTACGCAGTACAGAATCACAATTATTCATACTACCCCAGAAACCGGCTGGATGACTTCGTTTATTAGGTGTACTTGTTGTGCGACAACACAGTGGTTCGCTGCAGCCAGCCGGCGCATTCGGTTGATAATAAATGTCTAAATGAAGATCAGATAAATGTAAAATAGTTGATACATTTTGTTGTTCATTCATTTTTGATGGCTGTAAATCATTTCCAGCACGTAATTTTGATCGATGCTCAATATCTGAATTAGTTAAATAATTTAAGTTTTTTTTTGATAATAATTAAAAATATCTCGACATACCTAATAACACATTTTCAACGTCAGGTGGTAACGATAATAATGGCAAGTTCCATTTAATATCATATGGATATTTTGCATTCACAGACATACAATTGGTACTGATAACGAGGCCACAAATTTCTGAATTTGACAATGATGAATGTACGACAACAAATATAAGTTCACTTCCAAATAGTTGACTTAGTCCTTCACAAACATGATATTCTTCATAACCTAATGAGCAAACATTATTGAATACTGTTTGTACGGTCGATAAACTTGGATATAATCTCATCAATCCTACAGCAGCTGAACATACTTGACATGTTAACCAAGATGCTTTATGACGTATCACTGTATTGTATTCCTTTGAAAAGTTTGAAGATGTATTTTTGATTTTTCATTGAAATATTTCAAATAACAGTCGGGAAAATGCGTACAAATATTGGAAACATTCAATCATTAGTTATTGTATGACAAATTGATAATAGGGAATAAGCAAAACAAAAGATAACAATTAAATGGATAATAAGCAAATTTTCAAAAAATTATAAGGCATACAAAAAATCTAAAATGATAATTTGTTAATTAATTTTCAAAAAAAAAAAATTATCAATTGAACACTCACTTTAACTAATAATTTTGGATTAAAAAAGCGTAACAAATGTATGGTACTGAAAAACGTATTATCATGTAAAGGAGATTTTTTAAATGTTTGACTCACTTTTATCGAATTACTTGTTGATGGTGATGTTTCCATTGAATCATTATCATTATTGATAATATTAATATTATTATTGTGGAAATCATTTTCACCACCGGATAATATCATACCTTGTACATTATAATCGATAATAATAATTAATGATACAAGTATTGATAGCATAAACAGACATTTTCTCAATGCTGTCATTTTGTGTTAGATTCAATAATCAATATTTTAAATTTATTTTATTTTTAGTATTTATTTATGTCTTTATGTCTGTTGGTTTGATTGTTGTAAATTGATTACAATTGATCTTGTTTTTACGAATAATATTGATATTAATTTTTCTCTACAATTCAAATGGTTTAAATTAATTTTTTCAAACTGTTCGTTTCAATCATTCAAATAAAAATCAAATGACAATCAATATTTTTTTTTCGGTGATCAATATCAAAACCAATTCAACGATGCTATTAGTATTTCATCATATGTTTAATAATCTAATCTTGATTCATTTAAAAATTTGTAAGAATCGATCGATTTCTTTTTTAACTTCTTTTTAGATGAAATTCAATATTTTATGACGTCTTTATTTTTGTTTTAGAGAAATTTTTAGACCAGTTTAATTTGTCAGTCGATCAAAATTGATTCACTGATGATTATACTGCAAAAAAATTGCTTTTGTTTTCGTTTTTTTGTTCGATTCAATTTAATAAAATTGAATAAATATGATAATCATTAATGATGATAATTGCAAAAATATTTCAAATTTCATTCAATCAAATCATAATTAGTATTTATTTTTTATCAGCAAATGATAATGACTATTGTTTGTGAATATGTTGATCATATCATTTGATTTAGGCTGGGATTATAGTAATTACTAATAATTAGATTCAATGATGTATTTCGAAATATTTTGAACCGAAAAATATTTGTTTGATTTTTCAATGTTTGACCATCATGATAATTTGGATTAAATTATTTGGTTTGTCGCTAATCATCATTGACAATATTATTATTTTTTGTTGAATTATGATTCAGTGTTTGATTTATGAATGAAATGAATGGCAGCAACAAAAAAAGCACCCTCATCATTTGATTACTAACCAATCAATCATTGATAATGAAGATGTTGGCGATGATGATGATGATGAAAAGGATGATGATGATGATGATGATGATGCAGATAAACCAAGATCATGATAAAATTCACGGTTTTTCAGATTGATATCATTATCATTATTGTTCGTCTAATCTTTTTTCTTCTCCTTCTTGTTCTCATTTATTCATCATAATATTTGTTGTGACTGAGCATAAAATTTTCATCATTATCTATTACGAGTGATCAATTTTCCATTCATTTTTCATTTCATAAAACAGATAGTTTCGACATAGTAAATAAATATGAAAAAACAACCGCCAAAGGTCTTGTTATAACTCCATCGACTTCTATCATCAATATTTGTTTTTGTTTTGTTTTCACTACATTTTGGCCCTTCATAACTCTCTCTCTCTATTTGATTAGTATTCGGTATTCAATCGTTATTGATGTTGATGACAATGATAATAAAAAAGAGCATTGAATGAAATGAAAATGCAATGCTAATATTCAAAATAAAAAATTCAATAACATTGACAAGGTCTTAATGAAAGAGAAATGATTAAAATTTATAACAATAATAATGGTAATCAAAGTTCGAGGATATTCGTTTCTTTTTTTTTCTTTGTTAAAAATTTTTCATAATTTATTTAATATGCAACAATCTGCAAAAGTCGAAATCGATCCATCAAATACATTTTCATCACATGCTTGCAAACATATTTCTCTTGCTTTTTGACTAAGATTTTATTTAAACTTAAGATCACATACTTTATATGTTTCCGATTTGAACCAATCGATCATTAAAATAAAAAAAAGAAAAATCAAGAGAAAAAGTTCGAAACTCTTTTTATCAATTGTTGATATCCAATAAATATTGTTGCGATATCAATCATCGGATAATTTTTGTTTTCGTTTTCACTGCTGATATTGTTGCTGTATTTATTTAAATCTCTTTCGAAAATTCGAATCAAAACTCAATCAAATCAAATCAAACTTTTTTATTCATAGAACAGCATCAATTTTGCTTAGCAAATTACTCATCAATCAATCACAAATCAAAATAATCAATCGAAAAATTTGAAAACTTTCCAAAATCTAGCAAAAATTTCAAAAGAAAAAAAATTAAAATCTACACACAAATTGGCTTCCATCTAGCGATTGGTCATCGAAATATTGGCTAAATTCGAAACTTAATTTTTTTCATATTTTGCCCAAAATTTTCATTTCTTCGAGCACCAATTTCTGAAAAAGCAAATAAATATTTCATAACATCTTATTGCAATCAAACGGTATAAGGAGAAAATGTACGATTTGGTGGAAAAAATAGATGAAATGGAAAAATTTCTTCAAAATTGTGTGCCTAGAAACTGAACACACAGAAAAATTACTACCGAAAATACAAAGGAATTTTGAAAATTTTTTCGCTTGAAATTTCAATGAGAAGAAAAATTTCAAATAAAAAATTTAAAATTCAGAATTTCGAGAGAAGAAAACAACATTCTATGAATATAAATTTAGTTTTCATTTTACCGAAAATGAAAAATTCATATATAAAATGGAAAATTTTGAAAAATTTTACAAATTCTTTTGTCGTTGATGATAGTAATAATACAAATAATAATATTAACTATAATAATAATAATTGATGTGACATGAAAATGTAAAATTGAATAACTTTTATTTTTTTTCAAAGAAAAAAAAATGTCCATTTCAATGGTTATTGCATGAAAATACATGAAAAGTTGAAGGAAAATATATTTGAAATGAAAAAATTCTTTTTCCCATCACATCTTATGGAATTTTTGTCAAAAATTTTTCCTACTCCTCTTCAAACGAAGATGGAATAATATGAAACGATAATTTCGTTGGTAGGTCGTTGTTTGGAAATTTGATTATTTTTGATTATTATTATTTAGTTTTAAGCTTAAATGTAATGAAAAAAAAAATGAAAATGAAATTGAAAATGAAAAATGAAAAATCAATTTAATTTACAATTGACAAATACTGGAGATACTGGTAAGTATACTGTAAATACTGGAAATAATACTAAGAGCTAAGAATAAATGAGTAAAATGAAATGAATTTTTCATTGAAGAATTCTTCAATGAATTTCGGCAAAATTCTGTCAAAACTTTTGCTTTTCTTCCCATCTGTTTGTTTGCTCCAGATTTTTTTATTTTACAGAACTCATTGTTCAATTTTAAATTCAATGTCTTTTCTTATTTAATTTTTTTCGGTGTTTATTTCTTTGTAAACAAACAAAGATATTAAAAATAGAAATTGAATTCAATTTTTTCAATTTCATTAAATGAATTTGATCTGAAATGAAAAAACTAGAAGAAAATTTAAGAACAAAAATAAGTTACAGTTTCGACATTCAATTCAGGTACATTTGATCATTTAATCATTAGTTTTCAACAATATTTAAATATTGATATTCAGATCTATTGATATTACCTAAGATTCTTATAATAGTTTTGTTTTATTTTGAATGTTGTTTAGTAATATTTATTGATATTTTTTTCATTGTCTTAATTCAAAAAATAAAATAAAAATAGTTCAACAAATTGAATTCCGATATTTAGTATTCAATATTCATCTTCATTCCATTACATTTGCTCTGGCATTTTATCATAATGTTTCATTCATGTTTGGCTAATTTTTATCCCAGTAATTTGTTTCTTCAATTATTTTCCAATTCAATTTGTTTTCCTGTTCATTTTCCTTTTACTTTTATTCTTTGATTGTTCGATAATTTTCCAATAAATAATGAAACAGCACAAAAAAACAAAAATAAATGAGAAAAATTTGTATTCAACCTGGAACAATAAAGAAAAAACAAAATTGCAGCAATAATTAGTTTAGTAATGATAATTGATAATAATGATTGTTGGAAATATAAGAAATATTTGATCGATTTTTTTTTGTTGTTTATTATGCCAAAGAAAGATATAGATCAATAAGAAGGACAAGAATGATAGAATGATGAAACAATGAATGATATAACACAAATTTATCTGTGAATATGTCAAAGGTCCAATAACGATGGATAAATGAAAAATATTTTGATGTGTTTGGCTGCTTTTTGTTTTGATTTATTCATTTGATTTATTTATTTATTCAACCAAACAAATGAATCAATCAAAGCGTTCAATCAATAATCGTGTATTAACAAACAAAGAGTTATGTTTGCATGAAAAATTGTTTATTTGGCTGAATTAAAAATGTAAAAACAATGAACATAATTCCACTAAAAACAGAGAATTTGAATAATTCAATTTTTGTATTTGTTTTTTGGTAAATTTGACAAATTTTTTTGACAATTCAATTTTCTTTTGTTTTTTCTTGGATAAACACAATTTTTTGTTTGTTTGTTTGGTTGATAAAACACAAATAAACCTTTTGTTTGTAATAAGCGAATTACATCATTTTTGATCAACCATTGTTTTACGGTTGTTGTTTTTTCCTGTTTCGATTGAATTGAATTCAATTCAATTTAGAGAATTTTCATTTTTTTTTTCGAAAAAAATTGCCAAAAAACGATTGAAAATCGAATTAGATTTGAATTTATAATTTATTTCATTGATAATAACGATGATAATAATCAGCCAAAGACATGGAATTGAAGCTAAATTCCATCCAAAAAATATAAAAAACTCTTGCATTATTCATAAATTTTCATTTGTTCGCCATGTAATTGTTCGTATTTCTACTCATCATCAACATCATTTCATTATTATGTGATTATTATCATCATCTTCTTTCTTTTGATATTATTCTCTTAATCAAATCGAAATAAGTTGTGAAACATTTCTTTTTCATCAGCATCATCATCATCGTTAGTTTGAAGAACTTATTGATATAACAATTTTATCAAACAAGAAAATAACGATAAAAATGGAATTCCATTGCAAATTCAAATACATTTCAAGTGTAAAATGTTGGAAAATGGTGAAAATACAATGTAATGTAAAATGGTGGGAAAATTGTGAAAAATTCCTCAATTAAAAATACAAAAGGTATTCGGTTTCGGTGTTATCTATCTAATGATATTGTTGTATCTCAATCTCTTGTATTTTTGTCTCTTACGTAATACAGAGGTGTTCAATGTGTTTATAAGTCTGTATTTTAATATATTTCTCGATTCATGGTTATGATTCGTTTTTCATTTTCTCTCCCAAAAACACTTCAATACCTTGAAATTTTATCGATATAATCATTATTATTATTATTATCGACGAGAGATACGCTATTCCACAGATGATGACTATGATTGATGATTTGTTAGAAAAAAATCGAACAATAAACGAGCCCATAAACCAAAGAGAGTGAATTTCTGCATACAAATCAATGAAATTCTGGGAAATTTATATCTCTATTATTAATATATGATAATATAATATTATTAATATATTGTCTATGATATAACTATGATGATAAATCATGGTTTATTTTCCATTATCATCATCATCTGCATCATCATCACCATCAATTAGTCTGATATTCAAGTGTTTCAAATTTTTTGTTCTTTGAACATAAAATAAAACAAGCAAATTTCTCGTGAAAAAAAAAAATCTTAGGATTTCCATTTGTTTCCATTGAAAATACGGAATAATACAAATTTGAATAAAGTAGAATTAATATGCGCATAGACACACAAAGATTCAAATGAGATCAAATTTCAAACGAGAAATTCTGTAAATAATTTGGAAAAAATTGTATATTAGCTCTTAGTTTTGTTTTGTTCGATTTTAGCTTGAATACCTTTGAATATAATCATCATAATGATTATATTATTATTATGATTATTATTAAAATATCAAATGCATTATTGTTTATGCATCAATATACAACATCAATATGTAACAACAACAACATATGTGCATCTGTTCTAAGGATTCATCATCATATGAAAAAAAAACTAAATCGAAATTCATTGACGTCATCATCATCATCATCATCATAATTGACCTGATATCCATCCATTCAATAACCAAAACAGCATTAATACACTAATAAAATCATATATTTCAATGTTTATTTTTCAAATATTTTTTCATCCATTTGTTCCTGTTTATAAATTTTTTTTCTTTAAGCGAAAAATAGAAAAAATTCTAATAAAATCAATGCATTTACAGTTGATTGATTGATCAAAATTTGATTGAAATATAAAAATTTGAAAGAAATAGAAGATAAAAAGGAATTTGATTGACTTTAATGAATAATGAATGAATGAAGATGAAATGAGTTGAGTTTTTTCCACATCCATTCATTCCTATTCATTCGTTTCTTATGCGAAATACAGTGTTCAAATATTAGAAATATATTTTTTCAATGAAATTTTCCAATTTTCTAAACCAACGACGACCATCTGTGCTTGAGTATATCAATCGGTGAGCTCAACAGTGAAAAAGGCACCGAAAAGATCAAAGAAAGCAAAAATCAAAAGCTCGACAATCAAATGACACCACTACACAACAGCAGCCTTTTCAAAGACAATAAATAATAATGATTCTTTGGAATGAAAATAATTGAAAAAAAAATTCAAAAGATTTTTGGACATTTTTCCACAATATTTTTTTCAAAACTGTAATTAATTACAAATGGAATAAAAATTAATTAATTCAAATGAATGAATTTGAAATTAAAACACATATGAGAAGGATAATAACAATGATCAAGTTGAAATATTGAAAAACATATGGAACGCATTTCACACGCACACATTAGAATTATCATCATTATTTTTATTTATTAGTCCATTTTTTCTTCAAAACGATTAATGATGATAATTATCATTATCTACCACCATTGACAACAGTAACAACAACAATAATATTAATTAAAGCACACACAAATACATAAATGTTTATTATTCATAACAATTAGCCATATTTCAAAATGACAGTTTTGCAGCAACAATAATAGACACAAACAGCAGCAGTAAATGGCAATAATCGTCATGAACAATCAACAACAACAACAGCCACAACAAAAAATGAAAGGTTTTCCATTCATGTTTCATATTTCTGCTCTTTTTTCTTGATCAGAATCAATAAAAATAATGAAATGAAAAAAAATGAGTGATTGCATCTTAATGCATGAATGTATTTGATTCATGTGTGTGTTTATGTACCTTTTTGATTTGAAAAATATTTGATATTTGATTTTTCAAATCAAAAAAACAGAAATCATAATAAATCATTATCGATTCCAATACATTGACAATTATTAAATTAGTTTAATATTTTTTTTTTTTTTTTTTTGGTATGAAACAAATTTTTGTTTT
This sequence comes from Psoroptes ovis, assembly GCA_002943765.1. Lineage (NCBI taxonomy): Eukaryota > Metazoa > Arthropoda > Arachnida > Sarcoptiformes > Psoroptidae > Psoroptes > Psoroptes ovis. Next base: position 135,105 of record PQWQ01000013.1, on the reverse strand, counting down.
TTGTTTGGTAGATAAAAAGTCAAAATTCACAAGAAATTATTTTTTTGATCATGTAATGCTTGTCCAATAAGTTCTGTCACGTTGAATCACTGTAAATGTCAATAAAAAATCAGTACAAAAGTTTTCGGACAACCCAATAAATATGGCATTTTTTTTCTCGTTTATTTGAATCATTCATTCACTCAATGATTCATTCATTCATTCATTTATTCATTCATTCATTATTTATTTATTTACAAATATTTTCAAATTCATTATTAATAATGATAATAATAATAATGAATTTTTTTACTTATTTATTTATTTTTATTTGCCATTAAAATTTCACTTGTGATTATTATCATTCATTCATTTCAATTCGATTCATTCATTCTTTATTATTATTATTTTGATTATTATTTACAAGTGATTTCAATGAATTGATTCAATTTTTCCTTTTCCTTTTGCTCTTTTCCTCTCGATCTCTCTCACCGGAATCACTATGAAAAGCAACATACAATTAACCGAACAATATTAATAATGGAAGGCAATAATTACCTGTATATGAATTTTAAAAAAAATATCATGACAAATAATTGAATGAATGAATGAAATGAAAGAAGAAATGTCAGAATTTTTGTTTTTATTTTCGATTATTAATTTTCCTATGAAAAGTAGTGCATCTGTGTGTGCTTCAATATTAATTGATAAATAAATAATAATGAATGGCAAAAAGAGGTGGAAATTCTCCACCAGTTATGATGGACTAAAAATAGCGGGAAAATTCATGAAAAACTCCGTAGCATTCGGTGAAAAAAAAAAAAAAAAAAAGAAATGAAATTCATTTCCATTTTTTAATAATTCATTAAAAGGTGAGCAAAAACAGAAAATATCAAAATTAATAAAATGAAATTTTTTTTTTGTCATAAGAAAACAGCGAAAGATGAAAAAATGAATTTAATGAATAATGAAACATTGTGAATATTCTTGTCAAATTGAAAAGATTATTTTTCAAAAAATATCAAAGAATATTTGAGAATTTCTCGGAATATTTGAAAGCATTCAAACAAACCAAAAAATTGACAAATATCCTCAAGAAGAAAAATTGAAAATTGAAATATTTCTTCATTTGTTTCTGGCTAAATTCCTTTATTCAATGATGGAAAGCCAAAATATACTGCTAATATTGAAAATTTTTTTTATTATCATCATCATTATTTATTTATATTCAATAATGTTTCAAATATTTATTATATTTATTATTATTATTCCTTATGTATGTTTGAACATTACAAATTTTCTATTGCATACCAACAAAAGACAAAAAATTGATGAATAATTGATTTTGAAAAAATATAAATCTATCTTCATCTATCCATTTGATCATTTTCTTTTTTTTTCTTATTGCATTAATTTGAATATTTCATATATTTAGTTCAAAATGTTGTGCAAACACGCACACACATAAACAGACTCATACGAACAACACTAATCACAAATTACAAAAGTATTTATGAAAATAATAATAATAAATAATGTGTAATAAACAACTTTTTAATGATTATTATTATTATTGCTATTATGATTGCAATTCGTTTCAGACAGAAACAACAAGAACAACAATTTTGGAGCAATTTTAGAGCAAAACAAGAAAATATTCAAGAATAATACATGTATTTCACCAGAGAGAAATCCTATAAGAATCTATATGTGTGTTGTAGGTTATGGTTCGTTGATTTAAGGATTTTTTTTTTCGTTTTCGTTTTTGAAGATTTGGCTTCTTTTGAAACTTTTATTGTTATTGTGCATATTCATTATTCACCCAGAAGAAACCACCGAATCATTGCTCGAGAATGTAAGAGTGAAATCAAAGAAAAAAATCATGTATTCTTAACATGTGTAAACATGTACTTATAAGATACTATCAATTCAGAGAAAAATAAAAGAAAATCAAAAATCAAGAACATCAGCAACAATAAGCGACCACGTTTCACATATACAAAAAATCATGTATTGTTTTTCAATCACATAATGTTGATGGTAATTTTCTTCTCTCAATACAAGAATCAACGGTAAAATATCATGAAAAATATCGGTAGTTTTCTTAGTACAAAAATTGAATTGAAGAATGAATAAATTCCCTTTGATTATGATTATTACATAATGGTAATAACTAAACTAATGAATATAAGTAAAAATAAAAAATGCCATCATCATAATCATTATTATTGATTTTATTTTTTATTTTATCATGATTATTATTAATGATATTATTATTATTGTAATGATTATGACTATTATTATTCGAAAACAAATGAAAATGAAAAATGAAATCGAAATTGAAAAAAAAAATGAAAATTTTCAATTTTTTGGATTAAATTTTTTTTTTTAATTTTCCATCTCATTCCTAATAATACTAGAAAAATAATTGTAATAATCTTACTAATAATGATCGGTAATAATCGAGGTAATCAGGCTAATAATTGAAATATTAAGAATTGAAATAATAATAATAAATGATCAAAATCAAAAAAATTATTCCATTTCAATTGAAGGATTCAATTGTTTTTCACTTGTTTTTTACTTTAGAAAATATTGCATTTATTAGAATTGATTGTGCAACAATTATTATCATTATATTGAAGATTATTATACCGTAGAAATACGCAAACACACACAGCAAAGACATTTGTAAGCACAGACATTTGCTCATGTCTATTCTTGGACTGAAATTTCAAATTTTTTTTTCCATTTTATCCAGTTTTTTACCAATTTTTTTTTTTCAATAATCGACTAATAACTTTTTTGAACAAATTTTATGATGAAGGAATTACGGGAAGAAGAAGAATGTAGAATACATGCATATATGTGCTGTGTATTCGTGTGTATTTAATGCTAATTTTGTAAAAAAAAAAATGCAATAGAAATGTTGATAAACGTGTATAATCACGCAATATATAGCTAAAAATATTCTGATATATATGTTTTTGTACGTAACTAACGGTGTGTGCGTGTGCATAGCCATAATATGGCCAGAATCTGAAATTTTCGTTTTCAAATTCATATTTTTTTTAGTCACAAATTTCCATGCGATTATTGTGCAGAGATTTAATATTTGTTTGAATATTTGGATTTTTTGGTATTGCACAATTTTACCTTTGAATCCTCAATTCTTTTCTTTAGAATTTTTGAATTTCAAATTTTGAATATCAAATTTAGTCCGATCAAACCACCATTCGAAAGAGTTATGATAATGTATTGAAATTGAAATTCAGTAAAAAAATAAATAAAAATATAAAAATACACGAAATTCAAAGAAATTCATGCGACCTTTTGGACAAACTTTTATGAATTCACTTAATTCACAGACACACTTTAAATTTTCTTCTGTTGTTCGATGCTGATTGATTCCTATCAACAATACGTATTATTATTTGCAATATTTTCAAATAAAGAATGAATGAATATGAAATAAATTCAGGCATGCAATGCTTTCATCATTGATTCATTCATTCATTCATATGCTTGGATAAACTTTAAAATCGTTCAATATTATATATGTTTATATATTATATCTGCTTGTATATATGTAAAAAAAATATAAATTTTATATATAAAAATACGTCAGAATACACAGAAAAAAGAATAGATTCAAACCATAGTCAAAGACAGATATAAACATTGGTTTCCATATACACACAAACAGTGAATATCAGTACAAATATCACAGATGAAAAACAGCCATCAACCAAGTATGGTAACGTTGATGTGTGTGATTCAAAAAAATAAATGCAAAATAAAAAAAGAAAAGAAAAAATGAATAATAATATGATGAAATTGAATATTAAAAAATATTGAAATGAAAAAAATGTGAATAACCAAAGGCGCCAAAAAATGAAATGAAATGATGAAATTGAAAATTTCAAACAAACAAAGAGAAAGCAAAAAGCATTGAAAGAAAATTTTAATAATTTCAAAATCAAATACATCATTGAAATCAATTCAAATTGAAATAAATCGTTTCATGTTCGTTTGTTATTGTTGTTATTATTATTATTATCAACAGTGTTAATATGATTCAAAGAAATGATAATAAGCTTTGACAATAATAAAGATGATTAAATGTATTTTCTGATTCTTCATTCTTCTCATAATTTTTAAATGACAAAATTACAATGTTTCCAAAATAAATAATGATGATGATAATAATGAATATAGAATACAATTTTTATGTTCAATATTCAATATATTCAAACAAATCGAATCAAATCATCAAATTTTCATGTTCAAATTGATTATCATTTTGTATTATTATCATTATTATTATTATTATTAGTGTCATTATTATGATTTCATTTCTTCAATTTCGATCATTTTTTTCTTTGTGATTATTATACATGACAATTTATTGAAATTTTATTTTATTGATTGTAATTCGAAGAAAAAATATTTGATTTATTTTTCCATGCTTTATCTCCCTATCTTTCTGCTCTGCTCTGATATTTGAATTTGTAATGAATTCAGAATTCTTCTTATTTCTTTTTCTTTACATTTTTGAATTTCGAAATTTTGTGATTTGAAATTATTGAAATTTGAAATTCTATATTTCGTGATCGAATAGATATTGATCAAAGAAGAACGAGAACGTGAAGAACCAAAAAAAGCTTAGAAAAATTGAGAAAATTGAATTTTCACTTATCACCATCATCGTCATTATCGCTTGTTATTGTTGTTTTGAGATATCAAAAATATGAATGAATAAATGAATCTTTATGAAAAAGAAATTGTGAAAAAGCAAGTAAGTTGGATGGCAAAATGAAATAAAAAATGGAACAGGTAAAGGTGTCTAACGGTAAATTTCAATTCATTTCATCTCATTTTTCTAGGTTCTGTTGTTTTTTCTCTTGTTTCGAGAGAAAAAAAAATAATATCATTTGATATATACTACACAGTGGTGACGACGATATTACCAATACCACTTCGATGATAATAATAATAATATGAAAATCTTGTATCACAAATTTTTTCATTTCTTTTTATTTTATTTTATTTCATTTCATTTTCATTTTATTTTTATTTTCATTTTTGAAAATGTCACAAAATCGACCAGAAATTTTTCCAATTCTTTTGACTTGAAAAGAACAAACAACCAACAAAAACAACAATAGTCGAAAACGATTGACAATTTACCGAGACAACATAAACAACAACTCAGAGTTGTCATTTTTGATATTATTATTATTATTATTTATGTTTATTTATTTTGAAATTTGTATTCAATATTTTTTTTTTCGTTTCTTGTATATTTCATACTATTTTTACCATTCCAATATCGTTATTATTACAATCATTATCATTGGTAGTAGTGTCTCCGCTTGATGGTAGTAGATATATTTTATTTATTTTTATTTAAAAACTGATCAATTTTTTCCTCTCTCTCTCTCTCTCTCTCGGTCGGTTATCTTCATTAAATACATTCATTGAAACATACATGCATTCGTTGTTTTATGTGTTTCAATGAATTTGTACTGAATTATTCATTTTTTTTTTCATTGAAAATATTCACATTTAAGAATATCATTAATATTATTAGCATGAGTTCTATTAATGTTTGATTCTTAATTCATTTATTAATTTATTCTTTTCTATTTATTCATTTCTAGAAATAGAATATTAATTTAAGCTTTGAGAAAATTCTATTTTTAAAATAAAAATTTTAATTATCAATAACTATACTGACACCAACACACACACACACAAACTCGTGCAGACATCATCAACCTCATTAATACCATCATTATCATCATCATCATCATGATCATAATCAGCTACGACAACAACAGCAACAACATTGACAACGTCGTTTTGTTTTTGAATGAACCAGAAAACAAAAACAAAAAATTATTTGAATTTATATGACATTAACAGCCACAGCAGCAGCCGCAGCCATTTGCAAATGAACATTTTAAATAATTAAAAATTGAATTAAAATAAATAAATAAATCAATTACAATAGCAACAATCGATCATGAATGAATAGGAATTTTTTGTTTTAAACCCTTTTATTTCAATTTATTCTTTTTATATAAATCATCATTAATGACATTAATTTCTTTCGTAAAGATCTTTGATAGAATTTTCATTATTTTTTCTTCGCTTTCATTGTGGGTTCAAAAGGTTTAACTCTCTCAACATGTTAATGTATTTTAATTTCATTTTTGTGTCTGTGTTCTGTGTTTGTGTGAATGTGAATAAATGTAAATAATCCATCATTTAAAATTAATGATCATATTCAATTATCGTTATTATTATTCATGATTATTATTTATTTGTTTTTTTTCCTCAAAATTTTTATGTGATTTTTTTCAATTTTCTGCAGTTCATTTCATTTCATTTTTTTATATTTATTTTCAATCATTCTATATTCATTTTTCAAGTGAAACGGGAAAAAAAATGAAATGAAAATGTTTTGATCAAAATAAATAAATCAAAATCGATCATCAATCAATCTAGTATACAATATAGATGATAAATATAGCAGCTAAAATTTTAAATAATAATCAAAAATATGATAAAATAAATCGATAATCATAATAATGATTCTCAGTGCAAAATAAATGAAACAGAAAACATCATTTATTTAATCAAATGTTTTAAAAGGTAAGTTTATTTTCTTCGGTTGCAATTCGTGTTGATCATCATTAAATATAATTTCTTATATTTATTTTCAATCATTTTCTACACTGCTCTCTCTGCTTTTCCTATATTTCCATTATTTCAGTTCTTAATTTTAGAGTAACAAATGAATGAAAGAAAAAAACGATGTTTAAATAAACAAATAATGTGTACAAGACACAATTGAATTTGATGATAAAATAAAGAAAAAAGATAACAACGATTCAATAGAAATATAAAATATTCAAGTGAATTTATTTATTTAGTCATTCATTTATTCATTTATTCAATTTTTCCAAGTTTAAACAATAATAATAATGATAACAATAATAAAACAAGCACAAAACATGATTTACTTGCGAAATTTTTTCTTCTTCCTTTTGAATTCAATCAAAATAAAATAAGAACAAGAAAAGAAAAGAAAATATAAATCCAAAACATAGTCATCATCATCATCATCAGTATTAAAAATAAAATAAAATAAAATACAAATAAATGTATGAACACAAATGAAATGTAAAAATGTGATGAAAATGAAATGAAATAAATGAAAAAAAATTTGTTCAAAATCTAAGCAATAAAAATTTCATCTAAACATAATCATAATAATAATAATGATAATAGGAGTTTATAAAATATAAATTAAATCTCATTTGTATTCAATCAATGCTGTTATTAATATTATTATTATCTTTGTTTTGTTTTGTTTTATTCTGTTTTTTGTTTTAGTCAAAGTTAATACATTTGTCATTCATAATATTATCTTTATTTATTATTTTTTCTTTTTCTTTTCTGTTTTGTTTTGTTTCTCATCAGCATAAATGATTTAAACATATTTCTAAACGTGTATTTTATAATAATAATAATAATGATTATGATGATGATCATGATGATTATTTTGTGTGTGATGATGAACAAGAATCAAGAAATAATAGAAAAGCAAAAAAAAGTTTTCTTATGTTTTCTTATTCAGATAATAGAAAAAATAATTCCAATTATTATTGGATTAGTTTTGATTCATCATTTTTTTTTCAAAGTAATTACTTAATAATTTTCATTTATATGATTCATTTATTTATTCATTTCACATTATTCTATTTAATTCTATTCTTACATTATTTCATCTTTTTCATATGATGAATCTTGATGAATGATGATGAAATATTTTTTTTTTTTTTTTTGACGACAAACAAATGAAATAATATTCCAAACCAATATGGACCTGGAAATGTTTGTGTTTTAGATATTTTTCCATATTTATCAAATTTTCATCCATTGGGATGAATTGGAAGTTCGTTTGCACTGAAAAAAAAATTGGTACTGAGCGGTTTCTATTATTAATTTACTCCTTTTTCGAATTTGATTTTTGTAATTATCACTCAATCATTGATAATTAGATGCAAAGAAAAAATTACATTTGAATTCATTGAACAATCAATTCAATTAACAAAAGAATTCCAGGATTCATTGAATTCGAGTATTTCGTTTCTTTGCAAATCAATTCAAATTCAGCACTTTTTTGCTCAAAAAAAAAAAAAAAAAAGATAAAAACGGAACAAAATCATGCTGAAATATTGGAAATTTACACAATATCGGATTTATAAAAATAATATTTTCAATTGAATCAATAGAATTCAATTGAATGATTTAATTCATTTCCATTCTTTCATGATAATGGCAATAAATATAAATATTTAGTGACAATTATCATTAATTCTGTTCGTTTTATTTTAGTTTTTTTATTTTTATTTCATCATTCAATAGAATAAAAATTTCAAATAATAAAACAAACACTAAATTAAGCCATAATCAAAAATAGTAGTGAATCGAAAGTGAAAGTGATAAAGAGAAATTCAATGGTCCTATTATTATTTTTATTATTACCATGATTATTATTGTTATTATTATTTTATTTTCTACGTCAAATTATTATCTGAAAAAACGGTATAATGATTATTGTGATGATGATGAATTGAATCGAATCAAATGAATTCAGAACCAAATAAAACTTGAATCAACGAATGAATGAATAAATAAATTCAATGAATGTTCACAAAAAAAACAGTTGATAGAAAATCATAAAATTTGTCAAATAATTTCCCTAAATAAATTTGTTGCATAACATAAAATAAAATGCTCAACCAAACGACTAAAAAAAGAAGATGAAATGGAAATTTAAAATTTCATTTCTAATTTTTGTTTGTTTATTTGTTAAATGTTTGTTTGTGTAAAAATAGCAATATTATATACAATGATATATTCCAGAATAATTTTTTTCCATTCAAAATCTATTATTTTTTGTGCTGGGTAACACAAATAGAAATTGAGTTTGAATCGAAACAAATGATAAAACAAATAATTTGCAAATGACGAAATAATGATAGCCATAACAATAATGATAATAGTGATGACGATTATGATGTATATTTGGTGGATTTTCAAATACAACAGAATATATCAATTTAAATCTCTTTTTTTTCATTTCTGCCATTTAATCAAATTTTCTCCTCTATTTTCATTGAGATATCCTGATAATAGCAATAATAATGCTAATAATAATAATAGCAACAATAATCATAACGATAATTCAACAAGTCACGCACACAGATTTCATTTTATTTCATGAAATAACTGTCAAAAAAATTCGTATTTAAAATAATGAAAAAAAATCAAAATTATTTCATATTTTTGCATGTCAAAATTTTTCAAAGAATTTTTTTTTTTTTTTTTTTGATCTTTCAAACAAGAAATGAAAATTCTAAATCAATCAAAATTTCTTCATCGTTTGGCAATTTGAATGATTTTGAATGAAATGAGCCAAAAATGATGTTAAAATTAATCTATTCGATTATACAATGAAATTCCATTGAAAAAAAAATTTAATGAAATTGAAAAATGAAAAAATTTAAATAATTGAATTCATTGAATTTTTAATAATTCGGTTATTTTCTTCGATCTTTTCCATTGAATTCCATTAAATTTCATTAGATTCAGTTTGATTCAATTTACAATCGTTTTGTTTAAATTTCATTCTCGATTCTCATTTTTTGTCAAAATAATAATAATGATAATAATCATTGTTATTTTCATTATTATTATTTGGCATCAAATGAAAATGTCAAAATTCACATTTGATGATGATGATGATGATGACTGTATCCTTGGAAACGTTAATTTTTTTTTCTCCTTTTTTCGGCCTTTGTCTTTTGATCAAATCAAACAATGAATCACTTGGGCCATGTTTTGTTATTTTTTTTCTGAAAATTTCATTTAAAAAATTGTTTTTTCATCTCCATTTCATTCATTTCAACCAGAGAAAAAAATGGCGTTGGAAAGTTGGCGAAAAAAACCCTAAGTAAATTTTACATTTTCCAATTGCACCTGTTTGCTGGAAATAAAGAAAAATATCATGTTATTTATCCATTTATTTGACCCATACCAAAAGAATCATCAAAAAATCATCTTCCTTAATTGCAAGTGGACAATTTAAATTAATAAATGGATATTAATGGTTTTTTCTTTATTCTTCTCCCTCTGTATGAAATAAATTTCATTCGTTTTCATTTTTTTTAATTCATATAATTTTGATTGTATAGCATGGTTTTAACAACAAAAAGTCATTTTATTCTCCCAAAAATGATCAAAAAAGAAAAAATTTCACACAATTTTAATCATCCCTTTCTTACTGGTATCTATATATCTGGTAGAGTAATAATTTTTTTTAATGGTCTAAAAAAATTTATATTTATTTTTGTAATAGAAAATGTAAACAGCAACTTTTTCTCTTTTTTAATTCATATACATAATCATTTAATTTATGGAACAAGCATTTGAAATTAAATAGAAAAAAAACCATTTTGATTTTCAAAAGTATTTTCCTTTTTTCCTAGTCTGCATTGGATTATGTAACTGCTTGGAACCTAGAAACGTGAAAAAAATTAGATAAAAATGTACATAATTGTACAATTGAATACATAAATTTCATTGGATTTAAAATTCTTTTTCAAAGTCAAATCTCTATTTATTTATTTATGTATTCATTCAGTTTTTTATTCATTTATTTAAATCCTAATTCATACATTTGACAATTTTATTCTAATTAATTTTCATTTTAATATAATCAATTTTTTTTATCTCTTCTCTCTTATGTATATTCAAAAATAATGAAGATAGAATTATAATTATAATAATGAAATATTTCAATCATAATAGTGATAATAATCAACAATAGTAGTTGTATATAATATTCCATTTGCAAAATATTTATCGAAACATGTTATAACACAATTGTAAATTATTATCATTTTTTCTTGATAGTCGATTGATTCATGTTCAATATTTTGTTTTCTCTGTTGTTTCTCTATCTTTTCAATCGTTCCTATGGTTGTTTCAGGTTGTTCGGGGTGCCCGTATATGGTACATTTGTATTGGTCGCTACAGGTAAAATATTGACACCGAAATTTCAATATTTTATTTATCGATGATTATTGTTTGTATATGTTGAAAATTATTGTTTTTCTTAGCTTAATTTCTGTTATTTATTCATTTATTTACCTATTTTTCTGTCATGTTCTTAGTCATTTGTTATCATTATTCATTTTCAATATTTAATCAAATTACATTTTCGTCTCTTGTATTTTTTTTTCGTTGGAAAATTTATTGTTTATGTGTTGATGAGAGATAAAAATTGATGAAAATAATAATTACAATAATTATGATTAATACAAGTACATTACACCAATAAACACACAGTACCTTATCGTTCCAAGGTGAATAAAAGGCTGAATTTTGATACGTAATTTCTAGTTTTTGAATTATTTTGTCAAATCTTTCATTTGTTTCAATTTTTTCCAGTTTTAAAATTTAAAATGCACTATAAAACAACACCCGTTTCAATAATCCATTATTAATCATGTTTATTTTTTTCTAAATCTTTCAAAATTTCAGAATTTAAATTGAAATTAATTTTGAAAAATTAATGAAGATAAAAAGTTCGACGAAAATTAAAAACATCAAACAAATGTTCATGATCAACATAATTCCGAACAACTTTGAACGATAAATCAATATTTAATTTATTTAATTATTTATTAATGTAATAATTACTACAAATTAACATCATTATCAAAATAGAGAACAAGGAAAACATTGAATCATTTTTGATTTCTGCATTCAACATAAAAATAATAAAAATTGATTCAATATAATAAAACAAAGCGAAAAAAATTAATAAAAGCTGCCTTCTTTTGATTATTGTAATCCGGAAGCCGACCTGTTGGAACTTCGTCAACTAGAGGCCGGTGAGCGTTATGCCCGGTCACATGGTCCATTTGGTTGTACACCTAGACCGTCATCTGAAGTATCAAGAACCAGTTTATTAGGTAGACCAATAAAACCGGGACCACATCGTCATCATGATACACGTTATCGTAAATCACAAACATTTGTTTATAATTTTTTGGAAAGACCACGTGGATGGAAAGCATTCATTTATCATTTATGCATGTAAGTTAAATATAATTATTATTTTCATATATTTTCTATGAAAAAAATTCCACGCATTTCTTTTAACTTTGACATTTTGCATTTTGATATTTTCTTTATAAAAAATTCGATATTCAAACATCAATTTAATATTAAAGAAAAAATTGAAGAATATTCAATAACATTAACAAATAACGACAAATTCATTTACAAACAACAATAATAACAGTCTGCAAACACATAATTTCGTACAAATAGCTTGCAAACAAAAATTATCCAAAGAAAGAGAAAAAAATATTACAAGATCCGATTACATAGACATAGATGCATATTATTAAACCATATGCATATTCATAATAATAATATGTGTATGTGCATATGTACACATGATATGCACATATCTAATAATATTTGGTTTTTGAATAAAAAATAGTGAAAAAAATGACATACATTCAATGATAATAATAATGTATAAAATATTGAATGAAAATAAGTCAAAAAAACGGAAAGCAAAAATCTCAATTTACTTTTGACATAATTTTCTGAATAATCATATATTCTTTGATAATTTGATGATTATCGAATTTTTTTTCATAGAAAATAAATATAAAAAACAACATTGTGTACATTTTCATCATTATAATAATAATAAAAACATTTTACTTGTAAATACATAAAATAAAATAATATTTGTCTTGAGTCATTTTTAAAGAAATCTTAGAATTTAGTCTTTGGTATTTTTACTTTACTTTACTTTGTGTTGTCCGAAAAGTTTTGAGGAGTTTCAATGGGCGTTTTGATGGATTAAACCCGAACATACTAATCGGACAACCAAGCAAATTATCTCATAGATTTGGCAAAGAAAAAATTCCGAGTTGATTTTGTATTTGGTTGGATTGAATATAAGATAAAATGAAAAAAAAAGAGGAAAAGAAATCTGATGATATTCATTAATGGCTAGTGGTGATGAAAGATGAATCACTGAGTCTGAATCACTGAATTTTTTCCCTTTTATTCTGACCAAAATCAACAAAGAAATGCAAAAAAAGAAGAAAATTCCCTTTCAAATATGATTTGTCTCTAGTTATAGAATCTATTTATCTTTGTTTGTTTTCAAAGCTATGAATCGATTTAAATTGTCGCATTTTCGCCACATTTCCTTTGGTAATTCACAGTTAATAGAAAAATGGAAATGAAAATAATAATAATACTGATAATCTATCATTTTTCAATGAAAAAATTGAATTATTATTTTTTGTATGTGTTCCAATTATTAGCCATTATCAACCATTTATCACCATTTTATATCAATTTATCCATTCAAATTGGCATATGAATGAGAATCCTTTTTTTTCATTCACATTTGTTCAATTTATGGAATTTTTTCAATAGAAATTTCACATTTCTATGCTATTGAATATGTGATTATCTTTTGCTAAATTAAAAGTTTCAATTTTCATCACACTTTAATTTCGTTGAATCAAAATCGTTATTTGAAATAATTTTAATATTATTGATAATTCACATTTTCAAAATTGAAAAACTTTTCATTGCTTTCATTATTATTATAATTTTAATTTTAATTATTACCATTATTATTATTCAATAAACAAAATCTGTATACACAATCTGTATGTCGAAAAAAAATTGAATAATGATAATAATAATAATGATAATAATGCAAGTAACAAACTAACGAATTTGAAACTGAATTTGACTAATGAATCACGTACAAATGATAATAATAATAATTCAATATGAATGATTTGAGCTTAACTAACCTGAAAATAATGATATTAACAATAATGATAATAATAATAACATTGATGCACCTGACATGAATGAATTATTGTCCATACAAACTTACGAAATTTTTTTTTCTTGCTTTCATTTCAATTTCAATGTACGCTTGTGTAGTCTAAATCACAGAAACGAAAAAAAAAATTGGACAAATCTGTTGAAAAATTTATGAAATTTGAAAATTTATTATTATCATTGTTAGAATCTTTTCCATTTTAATTTCAATTTTTAATTCTGTCCAATGTGCTTTTACAATATCCGTACATCCAAACAACGACAAACGACCATGATTACATTGATAATGATGATGATGATGATGATTGTTCTACTCTTCATGGTTTTATTTCCAAATTTTGATGTTTTTAAAATCCTTAAGGCTTTGAGTGCAAATGTTTTTTCCTAAATTCCGTTTTCAAAGCTTCGCTTTCACCAAAAATTCAAGTTTAAAATTAAATTCTCTCTCCTATTTGATTTTCCCGCTAAATTTTTAATAACCATACTTCATCCAATTACATATCACATAATCATCGTCATCATCATCAAATTAAATTTCAAAAATATTGCCTTTTTGTTGTTTTTGTTTTGCTGCTGAAGATGCTGCTGTTGTTATTGTTGTTGTCGCCGTTTGTTCATCCAAAATTTATACAATTTTGAATTCCCATGTGATAATTCAAAAAGTGATAATCATGATTATACCAACACCAAATAATTGAATGAAAAAATTGTTACAAAACAAATGTGGAAAAGGATTCTTTTATTTTATTTTATTTTTTAATAATTACATATTTTCTTCTTTCATATATTCACACATTATTCATATTTTTTCGGTCGGCTTCTGGTGTAAACATAAACCAAATGGTGTTAATTTTGAAAAATTTATTTTATATTTTTTGAGGTTTTTTTTTTTGTTGGGTTTCCACCATTCATTTACATTCATAATTGATGATGTGATGTATGCTGGTTCATTTATTTTATTCTATTTTGCTTTTGTTTATTAACATGATTGTGATTACTTTTGAATGAATGAGTGGATGAATGAATGAATAATAAATAATAATAATAAAATTTAAAAACATCAACATCAACAACAACAGCATCAAAAAAACTCGAATGAGAAAATAAAACATGACTAATTTATAATTTTCTACTTGTTTTTATTTTCATTTATTTATAATTCTGCTGCATATCAATTTTTCTGCAAATTTTTGAAAGATAATAATAATAATAATGAGAATTAGAATTATAATTACTATGCATCAAATCAAGCTAATCTTGATGCATCTTCTGTTTTATTTATTTATTTATTCATTCCTTTTTTCGGTTATTTGAATTTATTTTAATTCATTTTAATTTGATTGTCGATGTTTCAGATATGTGAATATTGTTGTTGTTTGAACATGAATCGCATGTCAACCGAATAATCAATGAAGGTTTTTTAAGTGAGAATTTAAAAAAAAAAAAATTTTTTTTTTGAATTTTTTGAATTCTTCTCTGATCTAAATTTTGGTCAATTTTTTTTCATGGAGAATTCACACTTGCAACCAGCGAATTCAGGAGCAGAATCCATAAGCGATACATACAACAACAGGCGTCATCTATGTACATGTCAATGTATTTTCAATTTATTTTCATTTGCGAATGAAAAAAAAATTGAAGTTTTTAATCTCCATTTTTTAATTAACACTCTATTTTGCGTGATAAAAATTTTGAAAAAATGAAATAAATAAAATGAATGCTATCAATGATAATCCGCAATCAAAATAATGAAGAGACAACTAATTTTCGGATTTTTTTTTGAAAATTTTCATTTCCATATTTCCAAATTTTCTCAATTTTGATTTTCGACAATTTTCGGAAAATTTTTTTTTAAACCTCGCCTATTCTTAATGGAATTATTATTTATTTACTTATTCAATGGAACAAATATATTCTGTTTGTGGTAATC
Source organism: Psoroptes ovis (assembly GCA_002943765.1). Lineage (NCBI taxonomy): Eukaryota > Metazoa > Arthropoda > Arachnida > Sarcoptiformes > Psoroptidae > Psoroptes > Psoroptes ovis. The sequence continues at coordinate 119,222 of PQWQ01000013.1, read as the reverse complement.
TAAAAATAAAATAAAATAAAAATTAATCTGAAAATTTACAAAATTCTAAACTGAAATTCTCCATCAAATTAATCCATTTGTTAGAAAATAATTCGGAAAAAATAGGCAAAAAATAGATCAAAGTATATGATGAATATTTAATGGTTATTTGAATTATATTCAAGTTTGATCTTAGAAGAAACAAACCAAGATTTCATATTTATATTATTCATTATTTTTTCAAGTATTATCATCATTATTTGATTTCATGTTGCTTGGTATTAGCGTTCAAACTGCTGTTCAAACGTTATTAAAACACACCAACACACTTACTTACTTAAACACTTATTTCATTTTTTTTGGCCCTTATTTGTACTATTTATATGTGTTTTGATCATTAGCATTATTAACATTATTAAACATTATTTAAATCTAAATAAATTAATATTTTTTTCCCATTTGTTTTTTTTTGTTTTTGCAATCGGTAAATGATCAACACCCAATCAAATATTGATTTTAGCCAAGTGTATTGATTGTAGAATAATGATCATATTATGAAAAAAGAGAAAAAATATTTCAATTCAATTCTAATAAAAAAATAATTCTTTCAACCATTTTACCAATTTAATTTGTAATAATCAGAATAATTATTGATTGAAATATCATCATCACTTTATTATGTTATTTGTTTAATATTTTTTATATTCTTTTATCGTCATTATTATTATTAGCATTGTTGTTGTTCAGTTCACCAAATGAAAAATTATAAAGAATTTCAGTTCAACACGCAAATTGAATGGTGAAAATTTTTTTGATGATGACGATGATGATGAAAATAATAAATAATTATTGGCACGAATAATTCTATTTTTTGACTTCATTGAACGCAAAAAAACAATGAGAATTCAAGTCAATTGAATTTCGAAAGTGAATTAATGAATGATTGAATGGATAAATGACGACGACGAAAAGAGAAAAAACAATTAAATATCGATATGACGCCCATATCAATTCTATTGATGATTAGCTTCATGTCATTTTATTTTTGTTTTTTCTTGATTTCACTTTGGAAATATGTTTTTTTCCCGAAAAAATACGCAGCAGGTTTCATTACGATTACGCAGCGATGGTAGCGGTGCTTCCCTTCAATTTATGATCTGTTGAAATATTTTCATCCTGATTAGACCGAAAATTGATGAGGAAAAATGAAAAAATAAATTTATTTCCGCATTTGATTTATGTTTTTTTTTCGTTAGATTGATGCTGTTGTTTGGATGTTTGTACGTTGGAACAAAGGAAAGATTCTCAAAATAGAATGATTGAATGAACGAACAAGAAAACAAAATCGAAATTTATTCGAATTGTTTATTTCATTTTTGGTTCATGAGAAAAAAAGTGTAAAAATATATATGAATTTCTATTTTGAATCTAGACGACTTGTAATTCCATTTTATTATTATGAGCCATCTTGAAAACGAGAACAAATCTAAAATGAAAAATTGTGAAATTTAAATTTAATTCAAAATTTTCCAATTTTGTTTCGCCGATTCTCATTCAATTTACGAATGTCTAGTAAAATTTCATTGATCAGAATATATATGTAAATAACAGAAATATTGGAAATCTAAAAGAGAATTATAATAAAAAATTGATGATAACAATGTCTAAAAAATGAATAAATAAATATATATTCCATTCAAAATTTAATTCAATTGTCATAAAAATTATATTTTTTTCGAATTTTATTTTGTAGATTCTACATTTTTTCATTTGTATTATTCATAATAATATTTGTATTTAATACATTTTCAAAACTTGAGAATTTATATTTTAAAAAATTATTACAAATTCCATCACAGAATAAAAGATGAAAAAAAAATCCATCATAATTTTTTTTTAGTGTATATGATGGATGAATTTTGTTGAATAAAATTTCAACATACTTATTATCATCATTATTATGATAATTTACTATGTTATCAGTTGGAAAAAATTTATGAAAATTTATATAAATAAATAATGAAAATACAATGTGTGTGTGTGCGTTACAAATGTTGAATACAATCAATTTTTAAATATTTATTCAAAAGTACATTGAAAAAAATATTTCAACACATATTTTTTTTAAATATCTCAGATATATTTAAATTTTTACATTCAATCTTCTTTCATCTACTTGTTCACAGTTCAATATGCATTAAATAATGCTGCAAAATATGAATATAAAAATCATTTTAAAACACAAATTTCAGTTTACATAATATTTATTGATGAAAGGAAAAAATATGGTGGCAGATGCCTTCATAGAGATAAAAATGATTATGTAATAACAATGATATTGAATTTATGATTCAAAAATGATATTTGATTTTAGTAATAAAAATAGTATTGAATGGAATAGTGTGAATTGACTTAACATTACTTTCTTAACATTTGACAATATGGTCATAATGTGCAAATGTGTACGATGCAATACCGACAGCTTTCTGATGCATACAACTTTGATTTTTTTCTCATCAAATAATAATATCATTGAGTCACACCTGAATTTCCAGAATATTGAAACAAAATTTCAAGAGTATATTCGGGTTTATTCCCGCTTTATTCATTCATTTTTTCTCAAATCAAATATATTGGCATCAATTTTGATCTTCAATATTGAAAATACCGGCAAAAAGATGAAAAAAATTCAATATTACAAAACCACGACGAAAAAATAATAATAATTCATATTTTCCAAACCAAAATAAATTTTCGGTTTTGTTTATTTGTTTATTTATTTTTGTTATTACTTCATCATCATAAGACATATTGATTTATGTGTTTATGAAGAAGCGAATCAAATATAAGATGTTCATCTATCAACTTTGATATTTGAAAACAAACAAAAAAAAAAAAAAAAAAAAAAAAATTCAAAATTGTTTTGAAAACAAAAAGAATTTGAAAAGTCAAAATTTTCATAAAATTTTCGAGTTTTTTTGAAGCATCTTTTGAAGATTTTCTAGCAAGAAATAATCATTAATCAAACACACTACTCAAGTGATGATGATGATAGTCATCATCATCATCATCGTTATTACTATTATTATTATTCAAATAATTGCCTATGAAATTTAGGGAATTGAAAAGAAGAAAAAGAAAAGAAAAAGAGGACGAAAAACATCAGTCAAGAAGACATTTTGAAGAAGACTTGTGTGTTTGAGAAAGCCAAGAGCAATATATATAAAATGTTAATAACATTTTTTTTTATTTTCAAAACACATAAATATACATCAATCATTAATCAATCAAATATTTATTTTTAAGAATTCCCATTTTAACGAGAGTGAAATCCTTAATCATTTAATCGAATCTCTATGATGAAACGCGAAAAAAAAAATTCAAATCATTTGGAAAAATTTCATATATTATTACCATACCTCTTTAGTTATTTCATTTCGCTTCTTGTACTTTATGATAAACATACAATTATATATTGCATATCTGACGAGGATGATGATGATTATAAAATAACAGATATTCTATTCAATCCAGTGAAAGAAGAATATAGCGAAGAATATTAAAGAATCGGGAGAAGAGAAAAACCTGCGCATTTTCAATTGTTGTTTTTATTTCCCATACATTCTTCATACATTGTTACAAATCCATTTCGATTTTTTTCCATTTTATTTTATTTAATTCAAAAAAAAAAATTCAATTCAATTCACATTTTGTTGTTGAATTGAATTGAATTGAGTTGTGTGAACAACTTTATTTATTTTTCATATTAAAATAGTCATCCGTTTTATTTTATTTAATTTTTTTTTTGTAAATCTTGTGAATTATCAATTATCAATGAAATGAAGAAAAAAATTGTTTTAATTATCACTCATTTATTATTCCAAATAATTAAAAAAAAAATCCAAATCAACTGTTCAAGTGTTTGTTGTTTCTGCTATAATTTTCCGAATTGAAAATTTAAAAATTTCAAAATTTTAATTTTTAATGAAAATTAAATAATTCTGTGCAATCGTGCTGATTAATAAATAGTAAAAGTTACCAGTAGCAGTCGACCGTCCATTTGTTGTCTGTATTTTATTTTATTTATTTTTTATGGTGTACATCGAATTGCCCAATTTGTGAATTTGCTATATCACTGTTCTACATTTCCTAAAGAGAGAAAGCAAAAATTTATCAAATTCAATTTGATCTCAATATTATCATAATAATAATCATCATCATTATTGTATCATATTCTTGTGATATCTGTGATTGAAAATTTTCTTCTTTTTTTTGTTATTTCTCATCATCAAATCGAAATATTATAAAAACGATCATCATCATCAATTTTCTTATTATGTTTACTAATATATATTTCATAATATTAAATCAAATCAAATCAGAATTTTATTTGTTTTTCATTTGAGAATTTGATTTAATCTCTCTATCTCTTTTCCACCAATAAGTAGAAATTCGTTTCCAATATTTTGATTTAAGAATTTAAATTCTTTGAAAATTTAAATTTATTATCATTTCATTATTCTTTTTTTTTCGATGCTTATTCATTCATATTAATATATATTATAAAAATTCAAGAGCAAATCAAATAAACGAAAGAATTCAGAAAATAAGAATTGAAAAAATTCGTAATCAAAACGACTGTCGTTTACAAAATATTAACGACCAGAAAAAAAATTGAATTCAATTCAATTCAATTTTCCTAAATCATATGAACGCAATGAATACAAATTCTTATCACAAATCGTATATATTTTCAAAATTTCAAATAAATTTGGAGCATACTCACAACATGCAAAATTTGATGATAAATTGATTTTTTTTACAAGAATTCACAAAAATAGTATACAAAAACACAACTTAAGCAAGAGATTAGATAAGCTCAGAAAAAATATTATAATATTAAGCATCATCATTATTATAATCATTTATTCTTTTGATTTTGTCCATAATTAAAATGGATGAATGATTTTGAGATTTACTTCATTTCTTGGCCAATTGTTTTTGCATCATATGTCCGTTATCATTGTTTATTTCATGTGGATGAATTTTAAACTTTTTTAGATTCAAAGAAAATTCGAAATTTTTCTTTAATTAGAAAGAAAATTCAAAGAATTTTTCAAAAAAAAAAAAAAAAAAAAAAAATTCAAAATTCCAAAGTCATTCGTTTCCTATTTCTCATTGAATTGATTGTGACATTCAAAATATTCAAAATACACACAGGTAACAAACACAATAGGTTAACATATGATTTTGTCGATTCTTTTGTATTTTTTTCTTTGGCTCTTTCAGAGTAGAATTTTCATTGTCATTTCGTTTTTTTGTTTTCCTCTTTTGTATTGTCGCATATCAAGAAAAAAAAGAATCGCTAAATTGTTTTCCATTGTTCATGTATTGTATTACATTTTTTTCTGAAAAATTTCTATATTCAATGAACATCATCAAACCACAACAATAACAAAGTCTCGACATTAATTTTTACTTTCTTTTGTTCTTTTTTCCTATTTCAGTGTCATTTTATTGTTGTTGATGTTCTTTTTTTTTCTTTTTTGCTGTCCCACCATTGAAAATATTATTCCTATTTCTTGGACCGGTCGTTGACAATAACGAAAATCTCTTTTTTATTTTCTTTGGCCCTCAATTCTTCTCAATTTCAATGCATCATCAAACATTTACACACTACTGCGATGCTAACAACAACATATGCCCATTTTAGCAATAATAATAGTGATAATAACAATAATGATGACAACAATCATCAGTCAAAAGCAGTGAAAATAAAAATAAACGGAAAAATAATAATTCAGGTAGAACACATATATTCTTATATGTTCTTGTTTGTTTATTTCTCTTTTTTTTTCATTACAAAGAATAATGTAGTATGTACTGAAATGTTTATATAAAATGAATGTAAAAAAAAAATTTGTGAAAATTTCTCAAAGGCATCCAAAAAAAAGATGATATCTCACAGATTCATTTTTCGCATTCATTCACTGATTCATCGATTTCATTCATTTTCATACTATGTTCATTCTTGTTCTTGTATTCAATTTCCTATTCTTTTATGTAATTTTACATTTTTTTTTATTTTTCAAAAATATATTTTTCACCATTATCATTGTATTTATTTATTTATTTATTTATATCAATTTTTTTCATTCTTTCTATCTTGAATGTTTACACATTTTTCATCTTTTTGTCATATTTAATTTTCTAAGAATATTTATTTATTTTTATTTTTTTTTATTATTTTCTTTTGATCAGTAAATGTTTATTTTTGCTATTATTATTATTATTACTGTAAAATATGTTGATACAAGAATACCAGCGAAAAATGATAGATTTTATTTGGTTTTTACTTTTTTTCGAGATAGAATATGAAATGAAACAGAAATTTTTTTCCGTTGAATTTCTTGATTTTGCTTATTATTATTATTATCCATGTTGAAAGATGTTCAATTTGAAGTTTTTTTTTATTTGCGCTTCTCTGATTGATAAAGATTGAAACATAAAGATATAGATAATGATGAATAAAATGCTGCGAAAAATGTTTGATTGAATCAATGAATGAAATTAATGAATGAATTGAACATAGGAAGCTCGTTGAACAATATTCCCTGATATTCTTTGAAGTTCCTTCGTATTATTCGTATTCATTCAATAATCATTCTTTTTCTTTTTTGGTGTTATCAGAAATTTTCGCAATTAATAAACTAATTCCAATAATTGTTTTCAATTAGTGTTTATTGATTTTTCTCAACGAAACGAAAATTGAAATCGAAATCAAAAAAATAAAAACGTTAGTTTATTTGATAGTATTTGTGTAGTATTTTTTTTTCATTTCGATTTATTTGATTTGATTTCAAGCAACAATTTCAAGCTTTTTCTCTCCGCTTTTCAATTCTTTCTTATCCACATTTGATTTGCTCTATTTGAATTTTTTATCTAATATCTTCTTATTAATATAATCTTATTTATACTTGAAATAATGTGAATGTTTTTTTTTCGCAACTATCGATAAGATTCTTGATGTTATAGCAGTAAATCCCATTACAATTTTGTTTCAACAATTTTTTAATTCGTTTGATTCATCCAATTTTTATCAGTTTGAATTTAAACATTATGTTCAAGCATTTACACAAAGCAATTATGTAGTGATGATGTAATTATATGATAGAAAATGATGATCAGAATTGATAAATAAGAAACATAATTTGTGTCTGTAAAAATTGATAATGAATTCAATGAACAATTTTACAAATAGAAATAAAAATAATGATTACAATGAAACTGATGATTATTCAGCAGCATCAACAACAACAACAACAACTGAAACAATAGAAACATATTCATCAACAAGAACAACAACATCATCGACAACAACAACATTATGTCAATCAATATTTGTGAATGATGAAAATTTTGACAATAGTAATTCATATTGTTCATATTGTTATTTAATTGATGAAAATGATTCCCCTTTAACATCAGCAACAGCTACAGCAACCGAAACAAAAACATTTGATGATAAAATAAATTGTTGTTTAATTGAATCAATTAAATCATTGAAAACATCTACTTCATCGTCTTCATCATCAACATCTACAATTTCATCAGAAGAATTTAATGATGATAATGAAGAAATAAATCGAGAAGAATCACCAAGTTGTCAATTAAAAATTAATGATATTGATTATAATCATTGTTATTGTTATCATTGTTGTTGTTGTAGTCAATGTATTGAACATTCAATAACTAAAAATAATAATTATCAACAAATTAATATAAAAGTCAGTATTACTATCCTATATTAATTAATTAACATAAATTTAATTGATTTTTTTCCACATGAATTGACCAAATAAATAAATACTAGTCGTTTCCAATTGATAATGGTACGATAAAGAATCAAGATGAAGCAACATTAATTTTTATCAATGCTAATGATGAAACTGATAATGATAATAATAAAAATAGCACTTACAATGATAATAATCGATTGAAATGTATCCGTTCAACGAAAACGAAAACAACAACAACAAAAACAACGATTGAATTAACAACAACAACGAATGAAATTTGTACCAAAACCATCAATAATAATAATGATACTCATAATCATACATTATTGTGTGATGAATGGACCAAATTATCATTATCAACAACAATGAAACAAAAAAAACAACCAGCAATTATTATTAATAATGAAAATGAAAATGATAATTGCAATGACGAAGATGATGATGATGATGATGATAATTCTGATATAGAAGATAGAAAAAGATCAAGAAAAAAACCATTTAAAAGACGTGTTGAATTTATTATGGACCATTACTATCATCGAAATCGTCATCATCAGCTTCAAAGCCATCATCATCACCATTATAATCGTGAATTGAATGATCAAAATGATGATAATCAAAAATTTGATTCGGTTCTTGTCGCTGTTTGTGATAATAACGATAATAATAATAATAATAATAATGATAGGATCAATATTGATGATAATGTTTTTAGTAATACAAATGATGATAATACAAACAACCTAAATGCCTTTAATGATAATACCAAAGACAATCGTGTCAATTTTGATGATTTCGATGATGATAATAACAATGATTTAGATGATGAAGAAATAATTGAAGATAATATGATGAATGAAGATGATGATGATGATGATGATGATGATGAAACAACTACATCCACAATACATCGACAGCAACAACAACAACAACAACATCAGCAACAACAAATACGCCGTGAATCTGATTTATTACGATTTATACGCTCATCAACACATCAATTACATCGTTCATCTGCATATAATGCGTTTCGTGCCTCAAAACGTTCACAAATGCATCGTGTTAGTCTATTAGGGCGGCCAATACATTGTCGCCAACATCGTCATATTACGAATCCACATTATAAACAATTACAAAATGATTTACACAATTTTCTTGAACGTCCACGTGGATGTTCACCAATGTTTTATCATTTAACAATGTGAGTAATAATGAAGATAGAAAAATGATTGAATTTCAAAAGTAGAAAATTTCTAATTTTCAAAAATCAATCACATTTCCAATACACAAGATGGCGGCTTGAATTTAAAACAAAATTCATGAATTTACTTCTGCCATTTCTTTTTTGTAGATCAAATCAAAATTTTTAGGGCACGCAATTAATAATAAATGAAACATCGTATCATGTGATAAATTCAGAGAATTTCAAAGAATTTCACATCATCAATCATGGATTAAATCGCAATTCAAATTTTGAATCAAAGTCGAATTGAAGATATTTTTATAATAATTACAAATATTGACTTGACAAATATTTCTTCTTTACATTTGCTTAATGAATTATCCGAAGCAAATACACATCACAAGCATTCCCAATTTTCAAATTTTGACACATTGGATCACAATTTTCATTGGCCAATGAATGATCGAACCGAGTAAACGGAAAGAAAAAATGATAATAATAAATGATTTCGATGATGATAATAATTATCAATGAATAATTATTCAAATAAACATGTATTCATATCTATAATTTATTCATTAGTAGTATTTTATCAATTTGAATTTATTTGTGTCAGGAAAAGAGTTGAAACAAGAAAAAAAAATATTATTCCAATGAATAAATGATATGAGCATGCATTCTCATATGTTTTTAGATACAATAAACGTTATTACTTTGCGTTATGTAAATCATTATACTATTACGATCTATTTATTCTAATATAAAAATCATATAATTTTGTGAAAATATTTATGATTCTCTCTCATATATCTCGATTCCATCATTTCCATGACAATTTTTACAATAGTTTTGTGTGCCAGGTGTGCATAGTAGTTTTGTTTATTTGTAGTTTTATTTTGGCACAATTTTAATCGGTTATTGTTGTTGTTTTGGCTATTTGATTCCAAATATTTTCATATTTTGGATTTTTTTATTTTTAATTAATTTCAAATAGAAATTCATATATATCCACAATCACAGGTAAAATTAATAGTCGACAAAATGCAGCGAAATGAAATTCTAAATAAATGAAAACAAAATTTTTGATTTCATTTTAAATACTTAAACACACCACGTACACACATTGTGACACATACTCAAACATTATTATCATTTTTTCAAATGACAATTTTTACCCTTATCTTTACAGAGAAAGACCCGAAAAAAATCATCTAAATATTTAGGTGATTAATATTTGTTGTCAATTTATCGTAAAAAAACCATAATAATGAAAATATGGTGGAATAAATGAATACACATGAAATCACACAATATAATAGAATTGAAAAATATTTGAAAAATGGTAAAATGAATTCTACTGAATGTGACAAAATCATTTCTGTTTATTAATTTTAATTACTTATGATTGACACTAAAAAATTGCAAAAAAACACATTTGAATTGAATATTTTATTTATTCACCATTTTTTTAGAAGCCTACCAAATAATTGTAAATAATTGTAGCAATTCATTTCTCCTAATTTCTTCCTTTTTGAAAATTAATTATGAATTTTCAAAATGAATTCTTTTTTGAAATATTCTGTTTTTTATTCATTGATTCATTTATTCCTACATTCGATTATTCATTTTATTTCAATGTAATACATTAGAGGTTTATCGAAGAAGAAAAAGAAATTGAAAAAAAATAAAATAAAATGAAAAGAAATAAAGAAATATAAAAGGGACTATTGATGAAACTATTAATTGGCTCTAAATCAAAGAATCTAAATAAATAAATCATAATTGTAATTGTAATTTGATCATTTTTTTTGTTGGAAGAATAGAAAAAAATGAATGAATGAATGAATGAATTGAAATACAAATTGAAGAAAATTTTTTCCAAAATGAAAATTTTATCATCTCTCCAATATCATCATTATTTATTATTATTGTTATATCAATGGCTAAATTGTTTGTTGGTTGTATTTCAATTTTCATTTTTTTCTATTTCAATATCATTTTCACTGCACCATTGGGATTATTATTTTTGCACTTTTTGTTATTGTTATTGTTATTATTGTCATTTGAATTGATTTTTTTCCATATTTCAAACAATTTTCGCACTTATTATTCGCATTCACAAGTAATTCTTGTGAAATTCAGGTTATAAAACAAAATAAAATGAAATAAAACGAAAAGTACAAAAAATGAAATAAAATAAAACAAATACCGACAAAGACAAAGAATTTCAGGTGTCTTTTTTTAATATGAAAACAAAATAGAATATTAGTTTCAATTTAAAAAAAAAATAATAATATTTTATTTCATTTGGCCAGAATTTTTTTTTTCATATTTTCAATATTCACCAATTTTTATTACGAAAAATTTTGGTTTGCGCACAACACATTTCCATGATTATTATTATTATTTTTTTGTTTTATTATAATAATTTTTTCATGAAATTTTCATTCTGAAATGTGCTTGTGTATGTTCTGCAATGAACTATGAAACAGAGTGATATGTGAACAGAAAATATGTGAATTTTTTGGCTGGTACTATGAAATTAAATGAGAATTTCAGAAAAATTCATCGCAATTCTATGAAAAAAAAAATTCAAAATTCATTTGGTTTATTTTCAATTAACGTAAAGTAAAAATGGAAATAAATTTTTGTGAAATTCCAACAACGACAATCGACTACAAAAATGATTGTTACATCATTAATTATTAATTCCTCCTACAAAATAGAGTAAAAAGTGCGAGAGGGAGAAAAAAATCATTTTAATTGCTTCGAAATGTTTACAAATAAAGAATTGCTTAAAAGTGATAATAATAATAATAATCAAGATAATGATTATGATGATTGCGGTGGTGGTGGTGGTGTTGGTGGTAGTAGGAGTGGTGGTATAGCCGTTGATGATGATGATGCTGGTGTCAAAGGTAATTATGATAAAAATCAATATAAATATCCAGCGAAATCGAGCCAAATGATTCAAATATTTTCCAAACAACAAAAATTTAAACAAATTATGATGATCAAACAACAATCACAGCATCAACATCATCAACATCACCATCGGCATCAACAGCAACAACAAAATCGTTCCATTCGTTCATCGATGATTAATGTAAATTATAATGATAATAAATCAATTTTGAATAATTCAGATAATAATAATTTTAATGATATTTATTATGTCAATTTAAAGAATAATCCAAATCATACAAAACACTATTCATATATTTGTTGTTCATATGTTCATGATCAAAAATTTCGTCGCTATCAATTGATTGTAAATAATTTTTTTGAAATGCAAAATGGGAAATTGTCCATATTATATTATGTCATGGTGTGAGTTTTTCTTTTTATTTCATTACTATGAAAAAATAAAAAAATTAAAATTAAATGTCAATTTATTATTCACTCTTTTTTATTTACTGAAAATATCAAAGTTCAAAGTCAATTTGCAATGGATTTTTGTATTGATTTTTTTTTCTATGCTCATTTTAAAACAATTCATAATTTATTGATTGTCTAAATGCACTTAATTTTTTATTCTCTTTTTAAAAGGTTTTTTATGGTATTTGCATGTCTGGTTCTTACAGTATTTTCAACGATCGACCAATATGAAGAGGTGGCATCACATATTTTACTCAAGATGGTAATTTGTTTTAAAAATTATGAATGATCTAAATTAAAGTATTTTCAATTCTTTTTTTTTCAATCAATCAATAAAGGAAATTGTTATGGTAGTTTGGTTTGCAATCGAATTTATGCTTCGTATGTGGTCAGCTGGATGTCGTTCACGTTATCAAGGATGGATGGGTATGTATTTTTTTTGTTGATGATAAATTTAATTAATATTTAATTATCACATAATCAATGATTTTTGAAAAAATAAAACCCAATTATCAACAATAGGTCGGCTAAAATTTCTACGAAGTCCTTTTTGTGTTATAGGTATTTATATTCAAATTATAATTCTTGATTTGATTTTTTTAATTTAATCGTTCATTTTATAAGATTTAATTGTGATAGTAGCATCGACAGTAGTACTTTCGCTGGGCAGCTCTGGTCAAGTATTCGCTGCATCAGCATTACGAGGCCTTCGTTTTTTTCAAATTTTACGCATGGTACGTATGGATCGACGTGGCGGTACTTGGAAATTATTAGGTGAATTTTCTTTTCAATTTTTAAAAATTAATTTTTTAATCTAAAATTTTTTCTTCGCACAAATTTCGATAAGGATCCGTTGTGTATGCACATCGACAAGAATTAATTACAACTGTATATATTGGTTTTTTGGGTTTAATATTTTCATCATTCTTAGTATACCTTTCGGAAAAAGGTGTACATCCAGAAAAATTTACTAATTATGCTGATGCATTATGGTGGGGTGTTGTAAGTTCATTTGATAATTGAATTTAATTATAATTTTGAGAATTAAAAAATTTTTTTTCCAGATAACATTGAGCACAGTTGGTTATGGTGATCTTGTTCCACAAACATGGCCTGGAAAATTAGTTGCATCATTTTGTGCATTGTTGGGAATTTCATTTTTTGCCTTACCCGCTGTATGTTTTTTAATGTTGTAATTAAAATCAATATTAATAATTTTAATGATTCGTTTTATCCATTAATTTCCAAAAGGGCATTCTGGGATCTGGTTTTGCATTAAAAGTTCAACAACAACAACGACAAAAACACATGATTCGTAGACGTGTGCCTGCAGCAACATTGATTCAATGTCTATGGAGATGTTATGCTGCCGATGAAAATTCAATATCTATAGCAACATGGAAAGTTCATCAAGTTCCATTGCCCAGTCCGTCTGTGTAAGTTTTTTGTGCTTTAATAATTATTTCAACACAAAGTGACATCTTTGTTTACGATTTTCGGTTGATATTATAGCAGTTTTAAGCACAATACATCTTTTGTAAGTCGTTTTTCAACTATTCGTCGCTCACATAAATCGGCGACACATTCACCATTAACAAGATCTGGGCGTTATGGTGGAAATGGAGGTGGTAGTGCTCATTGCCAAGGCTCAACATATGAAACATCAGCTGGAAATATTCGTGAAGATTCATTAGTCAGCACAACGATGGGTGGACGTGATTCAAGGATACCGGGCAGTGTTAGCGAAGATAGCGTTTTAGCCAAAGAACTTTCAGAATTTTCAAAACGTAATTCAGATGGTAAGCTTTTTTTTAAAATTGTGTGATTGTGATAAAATGAATGAAAGTCTAATGCGAATGTTGGCGATATTTCATGTAACAAAACAAACAAACAAAAACTGATTGATTGTCATTGAAAAAAATAGAAAATTTCGATCAAATCAACGATGATGATCAAAATTATTCTTCGACAACGGCAGCAGCCGGTGCAACATCCACTGGAGTACCATTTTTACATTTGTGTCAATTATTACAAAAAGAATATCAAAATCCACCATTCTTAACATTTTTTGGCCATGATCAGGGCAATTATAGAACAGTTACAAGATCAACATCAATGCAACGTCATCAGCATCAGCCAACATTATTTCATGCAGCAGGACATCAGCATCATAATTCAGGTTCGATTCTCTGTTCGATTAAATGTGTTAGCAGCTAATCTATCCATCTTTCACACTCACAATCTCTGTCGTCCTTAAGTGTATTCATTCGTATTATCACTAAATCAAATAATGATCTTTTTCTAATAATAATTGCACATTGAAATCATATTCCTGACCGACCAGCACTAATAATTACTACTATTTAATGTATGCGAGTGTATTTTGTTCCGATTAACTCGAAAATTTCATAAATCAAACACACCTTTATGAAACTATGCTTTTAATGATTTTCTTATATTATTATTATTTCTTTTTTGTTTTGTTTCATGTAACCTAAAAATGAAATGTATTTTTGCTAATTTTTTTCATATATGTACAAAATTAATAATACATGATGATTAAATTTATCGAATATGGAATGTTGGGAACGAAAAATATTAAAATATGTGCACCTATCATGTTCAATAATCAAATAAATAATAAATGATGATGATGATGATGATGATGACGATCATCAGATCATAATAATGATAATGTCAACAATCCAATGATTAGTAGTTTTATTTGTTCGGGTGCATTTTTCCCATTCACAATTCCAAACACTCAACGAAGACAACAACAGCAACGACAACAAGCACATGGTTATAGTCATCAAAGTAGCTGTGCAAGTTCAGATGATGGCGCAATGTTTGTTGGTAAGCGTTATAAAAAAAATGAGAATCTAAAAAGAAAAACGCCAAAATTTAAAAATCCTGCTTACCAAAAATATACTCGAAACAACATTCGCTTTTCTTATTCCATTCTGATCAATACTGTTTTTTGGGTAAAAGTGTTTTTCCTATTTATCATTATCATTCTATTATTTCACTACTTGTTCTTTCTTGTCATTGTAATCATCTTCATTTGTTTCAAACATTTCTATCATTTTTTATGCTTTTCTTTTGTCTGTCAAATTAACCATTGTCATTATTTTGTTATTCATCATTCTTATTGTTCATTCGATTGATTATCATAAAATAATTATCTATGTCTCTAACATTATCGATAATTGATATTAAAAAAATCAGCTTAAATGATTTGTTTGATTTCTTTTTTTTCTTACAGATGATGATATTGAAGAACATCAGCCACGTTTCACAGTGTTAACAAAACAGCATAAAAATGCAATTAGATGCCTCCGAAAGGTAAATTGAAAATTTTGACGACAATCTACTGATTATATTCATTTTGTTCATAGATCAAATATTTTGTAGCTAGAAGAAAATTCAAAGAAGCATTGAAACCCTATGATGTCAAAGATGTGATTGAACAATATTCTGCCGGTCATGTTGATTTATTAGCACGTGTCAAAAACATTCAAACAAGGTTACCATACGATCAAATCATTCACAGTATTGTGGCTAATTTTTTTTTACTCTAAACAAATAGATTGGATCTAATATTGGGCAAAGTCGGCTCTAAAGCTAAAGATGTTTATGAATCAAAAGTTAGTCTTGCATCACGTATTGTTAAGGTAGAACGCACTGTTGAAGATATTGAATCGAAATTGGATAATTTATTGGAAATGTATCTAGAAGATCGAAGAATGCGTAGACAATTGCATCAGCAGCAACAATCCCACCAATCACCACCACCACCGCCTCCACCATCTGCGTTGCCATCTCAATCATATACACAACCTTCTTTTCGTACTTGTGACTATGGCTGCATTGATGATTATCAACTGCAGTCAAGGACAAATCAGCAACAACAACAATCATCATCGCATCATTATCGACAACAATATCACCAGCAAATGTCTTCAAAGCAATCGCCACAAGCATCCATCGTTATTTGTCAACATCATCATCAACAACAAACTACGAGCTCAAATATTCCGAATTCTTCCTCGGCAAACGATGACAATGATGATGTGACCAAAAAAATCGGTACTACTGTAGCCAACTCAGACCAATCTCTTGAATCGATAACCTCAACGACAACTGCCACAACGATGACAAAATTCAATAGTCATCATTCATATCATCATCATCATTCACATCATCATCATCATCAAAATCTTCACCATAAACAACATCATCATCATAATCAGCAACAATCACAATCACATCCGTCCGCTAATTCGGGCACAGATATTGACAAATGCTCTCAATGTACAGAAATAAAACCTACCACAACTTCATTGAATGAACCCGAAATGACATCAACAACGCCAACATTAACCGTGACAACTGCATTTGGTTCTCAACAGCAAAAATGTGTTCGATGTGTCAATGAAAAAGAATGCGAATTTTGCTCCATTAAGCAATTTATTGATGATCAACAAGTTGATTCCTCTATCGATCAAGAATATTCATCAACAACATCATCATCACTCACAGCTACAACTCCAACAGTTTCGGAAGTATCATCATCTAATAAATCAGCCACACGAAATATGAACAAGGTTCGTTCTTGGATGTAATTAAATCCATCGACTCAATATAGTTATATCGATCCTTGTGTTACAATTTATGTCTTGTGTTGATTTTTAATCTATATTAAATGTCTTGTGCAAGCACTAAAAATATCCTTTGATAAAAAATGAAGAATTAACTCGAATTTTTTTTAAGAACCTCATGTGTGTATACCTTGTCTTAATTTTGATATTAATGTAAATTGTAATTATAATATTTTTTATCCTAACCAATTTTTTTTTTGTTTTGACTTTCAAATTCAATGAATTGTGCTTGTCATTGCTTGTTGTTGTTATTGTTGTTGTTGTGTTTGTTGTTTTCCGTTTTTACTTATCCAATTTTTTTATCGGCAAAATTATAAAATTATTTATTGTGATCAGATGATGACATCATTTCAACCTCATCGTCGTGTTGACTCGATACCAAGTTCTCATCGTTATTCGAAACGTAAAGTGACCATTCGACACTCGTTGGACATTTCATTGCCAACAACATCAACAGCAACATTATCATCGTTTACACGACGTGAAAACAATTATGGTCTTGCTGATATACGAAGAATGTGTTGGTCAAATCAATCATCGACAGCAACGACGACAACAGCAACACAACATCGTTATGGTAGCATAACATTGTTGGCATCAGCGACTGGATCAACACCTGCTATCAAACTTGAAGTATGATTTTATGATGATAATTTTCAAATTTTTACATTATTCTAAATTTTCGACATTTTCCCCAAAATAACAGAGTGAAGATTATCCGATCGATATAGATGAATTCCATCATTCAAATTCAGCTCAGAAGCTATCATCATCATCTTTGTCAACATCAGAATCAATAGCAGCAACAACAACTACTACAGCAACGACAGCATTAGTAAAAAAAATTAATTGATCCAAATGACAAGAACAAAAAAATGATCTCAGTTTGGGAAAAAGATTATCAAAATTTTAAGTCTGTTGAACATGATAAATGTCACATTTTTTTGGTGTTACACAGTGTTGAAATGAATGGCACAATTTTGTTTTTTGGGTTTCAAACACACACACACACACACCGATACAGGACCAAATTAATCACAAAATACAAAATTTTTATATATAAAATTGATAAATTGTATAATCATCTGTCACAATATTGTCAATCTCAATATTATCAATCATTTTGAATCAATCATGATAATGTATTAATTATTATTATTATTATTATTATTTGCACACCTAATGTGTCTTCCTCATTTATTTATAAATAATGTTTTTTCTGTTGTTCTTCTTCTGATTGTTTCATATTGAAAATAATAATTATTAATAATCATGCATCTTGTATAAAAATAACAAACTAAACTATATTTATTCATATTCAATTTTTTGTCAATGTTTTTCTCTCAATATTACATAATTTTGATTGTTTGTTTGTTTGTTTGAATTTTTTTTATGATTATTATCAATTATTTATTATGATGATTACCAATGATGGATAAAGTGCATTATATTATTTATTAATATTATAAAATTATCGAATTTAAGCAAAATCAATTTGTTTGATTGTAACTATTAAAATTTTATTTCAATTCTCAAATAAAAAAAAATTATGAAAAGAAATAAATCAAAGTAAAATTAAATGAAATTTTAAAAAATTTGAATTTGAAATTTTTCAATTGAAAAAAATGTTTCGCATCTCTTGTGTAAGGTTTGTTTGCACCTGTTGCTCATCATCATTACTACCAACATTATAATCATGATGAAAATGATTCAAATATGTTTCAATTATGATTGTATGCATTTTTTGTCGAATTATACGACAAACATTTATAATTTCATAACATTTCTGCACTACATTTATGATTGATTGTTTTAAATTTACGATTGAATCATTATCATGTTGAAATTCGCTACGTTTATAATGTTCCGGTATTTGATATACTTTAACAATATAACGTAAATGTTCTTTATTTGAATTTAATGCCCAAACAATTTGCTCTAAATTTATTGATAATTTATGAATGTTTTCAATTTTATCCATGAATTCTTTTGGATTTTTTTCCAAATAACCAGGCTGTGCATTCATTGAAAATTCTTTGAACAAATCTATAGATATTTTTGCATTAATTATCACACGTGTTTTACGCATAATTAAATTTGTTGTGGACATCTATGATTATTTTTAGGAAGTTCAATGAATGTAATCATTCAACATCATGGATGAATCGATGTACTTACTAATATTTCAATAATACATTCACAAATGCGTTTTTCAACCGGTAGCCGTTCGATTGAATTTTTAAAATTAATCAGACGATGTCCTTTCATTATACGTGTCAAATGATAATCAATACGTTTCTCCAATGAATAAACATCGATCTTATTGCGTGTGCAAAAATATAATGATTTCATTTGATTTGTTGAATAATAATAATCCCTCGATGGTGGCGATGATTGATGGTTATCTCCACAATCGGATTTAATATTTGATTTCGATTGCAATTCATCCGATAATACTGATAAGCGAATCATATTTTTTGTTGTTCAATCATCAACATACAAAACATAAATATAAAATGATTCAAAATATACTTCAACTTATCGATTAAAATTTAATTTCGATTTGAAGTGTTTTGAAAATTCTAAAGTTCGAAAAATGGAAAATTCTCAATATTTTTATGGATCTTTTATGTGCATATTCAAGCATATTTGACAAAAATTAAATATTTCATGATCATTTTCAAATGAGGGCACACTACAATATGCCTAAGCATATCTTGAGAATTGATCAATCTTTAAGCTTCGAGCTTTCGAACTTTTTTCCAGTCAATTAAAGATGAAAATCAAAAATTGTCTAAATCGAAAACATTTTTTTTTCTCGAATAGATCAATCAATCAGTCAATCATCGAAATAAATTGTCATTTAACATGTGTTTAGTTTTATTTATTTTTTTATTCTAAATTTTCATTGTTTAATCTTTGATTATTTATCACATGTCACAAACATTTACTTCCGGTTATTCTCAACACTCATTGAAAAAATTCATGAATAAATTAATGTCCATGTGGCCTATGACCTTGATTTATTGATTGAAAATTTTGTCGAAGGATATTTGTCTTAATTCGTATATCAAAATGTATTTTGATGAAACCAATTTGATTCTTCTTGTTCAGAATTTTTTTTCAAATTTTGGATTCATTCATTTGGAAAAAAAGTCATTTTATTATTATTATTGGATAGAATCCAGAACTGCTCAAATCATCAAATATCCATTGAAGAATAATATGTATTTTTTTATATTAAATAAATTACACAGGATTTCCTTGTTTATTTATCCATTTTTTCAGCTATTTTGTCTTTGTTTATTTATCAATTTGTGATATTTTTTTTTTCCAATTTTTTTCATTTTTTTGATAATTTAAAAAAATGTTTAAAATATATTTACACTGATTATTATGTGTACATTATTTTAATGGATTTCTATTTTTTCCATTTTTTTCTCATTTTTTTCAAATAAACAATCATTGAAATCATTGATTGTTGATGTTGTTTTGTTCTATATCACCAATTGTGACTGTAATATATACAAAACACCACCATACAATACAATGACTTTAGTAGCAGATGGTTAAGTTTCTTTTTTTGGTTTGTAATAATTATATTAATTATAATATAATTATTATAATAATTAATTACAATCCTTTCATTTGAGTATTTAATAAGTTGTTTTATAACTTATTTTGGATATACTTTTGTATTTTGTTATTAAAATTTTATTATTTTTTGTGATTTATTTACTTCGTATTATATTATACTATTTATATATTTGGTGGCAGAGGCAAACTATGGCCAACAACAATAATAATGATCAAAACAATCCAATTTTGAATCAAAACAATCCAATTTTGAATCAAAATCATAATTTGAATCAAAATATGGTCATGTACCAAAGCTCCATGATTCCTATTCGCGAAATGGGGCGAAACGAATCACTAGAGCAATTCCTACGATATTTCAGTAGGATGATAAAAATTAACAACTGGTCAGATCAGATCAGTGTAACCATATTTGAATCATTATTACCACCAGATAGCCCACAGCTAGACGCAGTGGAAGCTATTCCAGCTGAAAAAAAGACCACGTTCGAAAATTTGGTCAAAGAAATTAAAGAAGCTAAGAAACCAATGAGAGATAATCTCATAATGGATTTCTATGAATTACGACCATTAAAGAATCAGAATCTAGACGAGTTGGCCGTACAAATCACATCGTTGGTAAACAATCTATATCCGAGCGCCAATGAAGAAACTAAACAACTTTTGGCCAAAGACAAGTTCTTCTCACTGATGAACTCGGATATCAGAAAACAAATGGCTAATCGAATCGAACTAAAGACTTTAGAGGATTACAGGTCATTCGCAATTTTGCTAGAAAAACAAAGTACACCAACGACAAGTGCAAATTTTGAAACTAAAACGAAACAAAATTCAAAATTTTGTAAAATCTGCAAGAAAAACAATCATAATACAGACGATTGTTATTCGAAAAACAAATCGAACAGGAAACCGCAAAACAAAAATAAAATCAAAATTATTAATATAAACAACTCAAAAAGTGGTTTCTGGATTAATATCGCAGTTGATGGTCGAGAGTATCCAGCGTTGGTCGACACAGGTGCTGGAGCATCGTTATTCCCCATGAAATTATTCAAACGATTGAATCAAAATTTGAGCAAATCTCAAGTAAAACTTACGGACTTCTCCGGTAAAAACATCAAAGCTTTAGGTGAATCAATAATCACATTGAAAATTGATAATACCGAAATACATTGGAAATTCATTATATCGAATCATCAAGGAATCATAATTGGATATGATTTACTATCGAATGATAGAATCAAAATTAACAGCGATTTCGTTTCATTCTTCAACGTAACCCCGAAAAATGATTCGAATGACTCATCAACAATTGGCCATAACATCGAAAGCATAAATGTTGTTTATTCATCTGAATTAGTAGATGATATCAACAATGATATCGATAACAAAAATAATTCAAATGAATCTGACATTAATTCTCAATTATTGAATAAAATAATTGAAAAGTATCCTAATGTATTTAATGGTTTGGGCAAAGCTAAAATGGTTACACATAAAATTAATTTGAAACCAGATGCACAGCCTTTTCAACTGAAGCAATACCGCATACCAGAAGCTTTCGAAAAAGAAATTGATGATGCTATTAAAAAATTAATTGATCAAAACATCATCTCAGAAAGCTATAGTCAGTATAGAAATCCAATTGTTCCTATCAGAAAACCGGATGGATCAATCCGTTTAGCCATTGATTATCGAAAATTGAATAAACAAACAATATTGGATTCATTTCCAATTCCAAGAATCGATAAGATAATCAAAGATTTGAAAGGAGCAAAGTTCTTTTCAAAAATCGACATGAACCAAGGCTATTTTCAAATATTAATGAACGACAGCGATAAAGATAAAACTGCGTTCGCATGGAACAACAAATTATATGAATTTAACAGGATGCCATTTGGCCTAGTAACGGCTCCTGCAACATTTAACCGACTGATGCAAAGAATTTTCCATAAAATACCTTTTGTTAAAGTGTATTTTGACGATATACTGATTTTCAGTAAATCAAAGACTGATCATATCAAACATATCGAAAAAGTCATCAGTTTATTGAATCAAAATGGTTTGACCATTAATTTAGTCAAATCTAAATTTTTCCTTGATAACATCGAATATCTTGGATTCAATATTTCGAATGGTCAAATAAAACCATCAGAAAAAAAATGTCAAGCTATCAAGAATTTTCCTGTACCAAAAGACAAAAAAGAAGTTGAAAAATTCGTTGGTCTATGTGGCTACACTATCGTAATTTGATCAAAGATTTTGCAAGAATTGTTGAACCATTAGAAAAACTGAAATTGAAAAATTCTAAATTTGAATGGAATCAACAATGCAACGAATCATTCCAAAAATTAGTAAAGATAATGTCAGAAGGACCAATAATTTCAATGCCTGATCCAAATAAACCTTTTATTGTCCGTTGCGATGCATCAGATGAAGCCATTGGTGCTGTTCTTGTTCAAAAAGATAATCAAAATGAATATATTATTGAATATTTCAGTAAAAAATTCAACAAAATTCAAAAAAGATATGCTGTCATAGAAAAAGAAGCAACAGCTATTCTTTTATCCATCGAACACTGGAAACATTATCTTCTTGGCAGAAAATTTTATTTAGAAACTGATCATCGTCCATTACAATGGTTACAATCAAAAAAGATTGTATGGGCAAATTGGGTAGAATGGCTATTCGTTTACAAGAATTTAATTTTGAAATAAATTATATTCCGGGAAAATCAAACATCGTTGCTGATGCAATGTCTAGAATCAATTTCATAAACACTGATAATTGGTCTAGAAAACAAAATGATGATCAAAATTTATTAATGTTCATCAACAAACACAAAAAATTGTTTAAACAAGAAAACAATATCTGGTACAAGAAAGAAGATGGAAAATTAAAATTATTAATCCCTACAAGTGAAATAAATCATATATTGAAAAAGATACATAATGATTTATTTCATTGCGGATTTTCCAAAACATGGAATTTCATTCGCAAACGAATGTATCATCCAAAATTAAGAAACAGGTTGAAATCAATTATTAATTCCTGTTCCGAATGTCAAATGTACAAAGATTATGACAATTCGAAGAAATATCCATTTTCAAAAATCGACCACTCAAAGAAGAACGTTAACGATAAATGGTTATTAGATATAACAGAATTCAAGACAAAAAATCAACATAAATATCTTATTGCAATGATTGATATAGCATCCAAATATGTTATTGCTCAACCATCAAAAGAAATTAAATCCGATATGATAATTTCATTTTTGAAAAAATCATGGAAAAAATTTGGTCATCCCAAAACATTAAAGGTTGACAACGCTGCTATATTCACCAGCAACAAATTCAAAGAATTCTGTAATCAAAACAATGTCAAAATCGATTTTTCCATTCCATATCTTCATCAAACGATTGGGGGGATAGAGAGAGTGTTCAGAACAATCAAGAATATGATCAGATCAACAATTAAAAATGCGAATTGGATCGAATCAATTGAAAATGTTATTGATGTATACAATAACACTGTCCACTCTTCAACTGGATTTACTCCGAACCAAATATTCAGTGGACGAGAGAAACAATTCAGTATCGATAACATTCTTCCAATTCATGAATCAATCTTTAATTCTCGTGATGAAGATAAAAGAAAATGGCGAAGTAAATCGAAAAATAGATTGTCAAAATTAGCTGACAACAAGAAGACGAATATGGTTAAACAATTTAAAATCAATGATTTTATATTAGTAAGACGCCATAGTAAAGAAAAACCATGGCTAGGACCATATAAGATCACGAAGAAACTTAGTGACAAAATATTTATAGCCACAGGTCGAAATGGCGAAGAATTTAAAGTACATTTCAACCAGATGAAATTATTTTGTGGTAACGTCAAAAAATTAGCGATCATACCGAGACGAGGACGATCGAAATCGAAAGACAAAATACAAAACTGAAGGGAAGGTGTAATAATTATATTAATTATAATATAATTATTATAATAATTAATTACAATCCTTTCATTTGAGTATTTAATAAGTTGTTTTATAACTTATTTTGGATATACTTTTGTATTTTGTTATTAAAATTTTATTATTTTTTGTGATTTATTTACTGGTTAATTTTAAATTTTCGATGGAAAATTTCCTTGTTGTCTCTTGAAACAAATTTATCAATTTCACAATTTGATCTGGGGTTCGAGAAAATACTTAATAATTAAATCCAAATCATAGCGAATGTTGGTGTTTGGTGTTTTATTCCAATTTTTTAAACGTTTCAAACATTCACATTGTTTTTTCTAGAGATTCCTAAGAATAACCGTTTCTTCATTCATTCATTCTTTGATCAAGTCATTAATCCATAATAATGATAATTATGACAATACAACCGATTTAAAAAACAAATGATGAATGATCATTATGATGATGATGATGAACAATATGAATGAATGAATGGGATGAATGATTAATTGTATTTTTTTTTGAGTTTTTTTTTCACAAAATTTTTTTTTTTAAATTAGAAAAGTAAATAATTGTTACTATTTTTATATAATAATAATAATATGCTTCTTCATTACTTTTGTTTTTTTTTTAAATTCAATTTCTATTTCAATTTTGCTCACATTTTCCTATTGATGTTTTGATAATTTCTGTTTCTTTTAATATTTTTTTAATATTTTAATGAACAATATGGATGAACTGATAGATGAATAAATGTATGAATGAATGATTATGATAATAACAAAAGAATAAAATTATGATAGAAAAAATGATAGCAACATCATGTTAATCATATCAAAAAATGAAAAATTATGAATCACTGTACGATGAACTTGTCATGTTCATATTAAATTTTTAATTTCAAATTTCAAATAGTCAAATCTCTAGAATCGATCTATTGCTTTATCTTTCACCTATCTGATTGCTTTCATCGACGATAATATGAATCATCAAAGATTTCGTCGAAAAAAGGATTTGATTAATCAAATGGATAGTTAAAAAAATCAAATTCATTGAAATTTAAAATTCTGTAATTCAATACCAATGAATAATGATAGTTTGATAATTAATTTAAATCATGCTAATACTTTAGCTGATGTAAGCAATTTATATGTCACTTGTTGTATTGTTTTTTTTGATGTCATTGCTTGCATCTTAGTATCTTTGAATGCTTCTTTAAGTTCTTGAATGAACTTTATTCATGAAAATATAGAGAATTTATAAATATAAATCGGCACATTCAGAGTGTGAATTTTTTCTTGTTTTAATTTTTCCGTTCATTCAGTCAATTTTCTTGCTTTCAGTTGATGGTATTTGACAAGCATCAACAATCATTCATGTCAAGTCCGATTAAATGGTAAAACAAAAGCAAAGAGATTAAACAAAGAATTGGTTTCAACATTTGGAATTAATATAAAATAGGCATGCCTAGTTTAATAAACACATTCTGGTTCGAGGTTACACACCCACACTCATACGAACACACACACACACAAATACACACCAAATGATCACAAGATCATATAAACAACTGTTTAATTCTTTGGAAAATAATGTTTTTCATCAGAATAAATAATGAGTGAATGAATTAAATAAATGAATGATTATTCTTATTATTCCTACTATTATTAATTCAAAAAAAGATGGCGAACTTTGGTTAATCAAAGCTTGAATCTTAATGATAATCATCTTCATCATCAAGGATCATATTCATCGTTCAATTCGACGCAACTCGCCATTTTATATTCTTTGAAAACATTTCGCTGCAAAATTCATCCACCAAACATTGATTCATCCATTCAATCATCATCATCATTCGATGATTATGATCAGCAACAACCAGCTATCAAACAGCTAACTAATTGAAAATATTAAAAATTTGCAAAGCAAAAATATTTTCAAAAAAAAATTGTTATTTCAAAGAAATGGTAAAATTTTTTGAATTCGATCTCTGGTGATTTTCATTTTGATTTGATTTGGTTTTGTCGGTTTTTTCTTTCACAATCATTTTGCATATGTTTACTTTAATCTCGACATGTTATACTTCTTATGATATTTGCTTCAAAATTTGCTTCAGATTTGCTTAAAATTTTCTTCCATATTTGATTTTTTTCGAACAATTTGGTGAATTTCTGGTGTTTTTTGTTTTTTCATTTCTTAAAATGTAATCTTTTACCATACATGCACCCCACACATACACATTCGCACACAGATACCAGTTGTTAAGTTGTAAGTTTTTTTATGATTATTTCCAATTTTTCACATTTTACAACCAAATGATTTTGAACCGCAACTGTGTATGTATGAATGAATGAATGAATGAAGAATAAGCAATATCAAATATTCAAAAATTTTTTCATCGACAACTAGTGGCCTCAAATAATGTCAATGACGTCTTTTTTTTGACTACAAATTCATTGATTGTCATTATTATTATCATCATCTTTCATGAACGTGTAGGGTGTGTGTGAGTGTGTGGTGTTCGACTTCTCGGCGAAATCTGATTCTTTAAAGATAAATTTTGAATTTTTTTTCTTTTTTGGTTGTTTAACTGTTGTTTTAATTGCTTTGGCCATTTTTTCTTTTTCTACCATTTTTTCTCCTTATATCAATCAACAAATGAGAATCGATTCAGTACAATTCAATGGTACAAATATTGAATAGTACAACATTTGTCTAAATGACCGAATGATGAGGTTGTAAATCGATCATCATCATCGTTGTACAACTGAACTGATTTGTTCCAAATTTATGATTTTTTCTTCGTTCGTCTCTTATTTCTTACCATTTTGAACATTTTTGAAATTTTTGAAATGATTTAATGTAAGTTTTGAATAATTAATTGTTATTATTATTCTAATTATAATAGTTCCCCATCATTCATTATACTTGGTCATCATCATGACCATCTATTCCTTTCGTGAATTTCAAGCAATCGAATTTTCGTCTTCTTATTTATGTGCTTTGTGTGTGTTACCTAAGAAACCAGAAAATCTTAGCAAAATTTCTCGCCCAAGAACTCGGTGTGATCGTTGACATTTTCTGGTTTTTTCCTAGTAGCGAATTCAATTCATATCGCTTATTTGACAGTTTTTTATTTTTGCAAGTAGTAAATTAATTAATTAATTACATAATTAATCAATCAAAGAATAAGAAAACATAACAATTCTCTCTCGTTAAATAAAATTATGATCGATTAGAACCGGTTGTCATTATTGTACATGATTATTTCACTCATATGAATGATGAATTTGACAATTGAAATAACGATTCTCTTATTCTGTGTTCTATTGAATTGACGTGTGAATATACAGTACTGTTTCCAAATCAATATGCGAATAAACTGAAATTTTGATTTAGAAATGATGCCAACTTTTTTTTGGAAAAATGAATGAGAAAAAAATATGAATTGAAATAATTTGTCATAGAACAAATAATTTTTCTTATTATTTTTTTCATTTGTCATTTTCTTTGCTGTTGTTTTTGTTTTGACATATTATTATATGAAAAACAAACACTGGATCAACAATTGATTTTCGATTCGATAGCCATTTTAAGAACAAAGACACACACATGCATAGAAACATAAAACTCTCACACCATAGAAAAATAATTTTTTTTCAAAGAGTTTCATTTCCTTTTTTGGGTTTGTTTCTAGTTTTTAATTATTTCAAAATTTTATCAGAGAAACATCAGAAAACAATGCAAGAATTTAGTTTTTTATCATCAGCAACAACAATAACAGTAATAACCACAATATGATTGATTATCAATAGCAATATTGATCGCTTTTTTCCATATATTGACCATGTCACATATTATAAAATTGCATTGTTTTAGTAATTTAAAAATTTCTAATCATATTTTATTTCAATGTCAGTAGTTTAGTTTTATTCATTTGTTTGTTGGCTTAATTGCTTTAATCATTTTTCCCCTAGTTTCAATTTTTGTTTCAATATTTTCTATTATTGTTAATATTGTTTCTAGTGTATTAGTCTATTGTTGAATTAAGGAAAATAAAAATGAATAATTGTCCCATCATTTTAATCGTTATTCTTGGATTAATTGTTACGATTGGTATGTATTCAATTTAATAATTTCGGAAAATTCAAGAAAAATTTTTTCCCCTCGTGATTCTCTACTTAAGATGCACAGCCATCATCGAATTGTAAAACAAAATTAAATCAGTGTCAAACAAATTTTTTCGATGAATTAAAACAATATAAATTCAGTGATCATGAAATGAGTTATTATCAATTGTGCAGGTTTGTTTTTTTGCCTTTTGAATCTTTCTTCATTGAAATTATTTGAACCATTTGTTTTAGTTCCGATGGAACATATATGCGTTACGTTGATTGTATTCGACAAATTAATGAAAATGATCCCGATTGTAAGCAACCGTTACACCGTGAATTATGTAATAAACGTGGAATGAAAATATTCACCTATCGATATATGTGGAAATCAAATTTAGCTCACGATATTTGTTATCGAACATCACCATTGATCGATCAAGGTATAACAAACATTTTTTTTTGCCGTCGAAAAATCTATCAAACTAGAATTTAAATGTTACAATATTCTGTGTTTTGATTCTTTTCTGACAGATTTTTTTAAACATGAAAAATGTATTAGTGAAGTATTGAATACCCCGAAATGGCATTGTGATTTGAACCATTATGAAAAAACTAAAAAACCAAAAGATTTGGATGCTTGCCAGTGAGTATATGATTCATTTAATTTCCAAGAAATTTTTGTTTATTTGTTATTGTCAAACAAACAATAGGCATTGGAAATCATTTCGTCAATGTATCTATGATGATGTAGCTAAACATTGTGGTGAAATGGTTGCAAATGTTTCAGACTTTCTTTTTCATACGCATTCAAGTTATTTTAGTGTTTATACAACATGTAATCTTTCCGGTGAACCTCATACAAAGTGTTGGTTAGATTTAATTGATTCGATTCCAAGAATGCCTTCTCCAACCACTGAACCATTGATTACGACCACAGTAACAACAGCGGCATCAACGACTACTACTACTAGATCAACAACATCTTTTCCATTATCACCGAAAACAGTTGATGAATTACTCGAGAAAAAACAAACCACAACGATAGCTAAACAAAATGAATCAGAATCGGACTTACATCATGATCATTTTGATCATAATGATGAAGAATTAATGGAAATGGAAAAAGATGAATTGAATAATTCAAGAATGAATACACGCACGAATTTAATTCGTGAAGCTAAATTGGATCAAAACAATCAACATGATGAACATGTAGGCGACCATGATCAAAATCATAATGAACAATATTCAATGATTAAAAAAGCAGTGGCTAATCCACAACAATTCAACGATAATCATAGTAAATCAATATATTCACCTAATCAATTAATAGCATTATTCATTACAATAATTGTATTCAAATTAATATTATCATAATCATGATATAACTTAGAGTAGTGTCAAAATCAGTCTTCTTTCAACTTGATCATTGTAAAATAACGAAAAATTCTCATTGCTACAATTGACCATACAAATAATCGGCTAAACCACAAATGAATATTGCCATTTAATCGCATATGATTTGAATTATAAATAAAATTTATGATCTTAATTCGTACATTAATCTTATTTACGTAAATTTATTTATACATTGATAAGGATTAATTTTGCTACAACTAATTATGATTATCATAGTTAGCATTAAATTGTTTGAATAGATAATTTTTTTTATTTTCTTTATTCAATGGTTGTTTGCGCGGCTGTTTCTCAATCCATTCATTAAGATCAAATTGATTACTAAGTGTAACACTTTTTTCATCGTCATCAATATCATCGTTATCATTTGAAATTTCATTTGCATACATCATTATCGATTGATCATTATTTTGTTCAAATAATCCAAACCACGAGTGTTGAAGCATTTGTTCCAATTTTAAGCGTTTATTTACTTTCGTTGTCAATAATGATAAAAGTAAATTATAGCTTTGTTTGCTAATTTTTGTTTCGATCGATTTCAAATTGTAAAAAATTTCTGTTTCAATATTCCTCGAATTAATCTTGATTAATGATTATAATAAATTTCAGATTTCAAGTTGATAAACTAAAAATTCACATTTTATTACCTTATAATTGTGTGGATATTGACCACTGAGTGCAAAATAAATGATTGCACCTAATGACCACATATCGGCTGATGTTGGATCATATTTGCCATTTTGATGTTCATCACCATAAACTTCAGGCGGTTTGAAATCTGGCCTAATCGTTTCACGATAACGTAATGATTGTTTATATCGTAGATTATCTTTTGAATATGGTTTATAAATGAATGCTCGATAAAAGTCAGTGATTTGTATTGACATTTTATCACGAAGATTGATTAATACACAATTTGATGTAAGATTATGATGACAAACAGCTGAATTGATAAGATACTCTAATGCTCGACAAATTTGTCTTGACCAATGACAAACAACAGACTCTTGTTCGCCATTTGGATGCTTGCTCAGTATAAATTGAGTCATATTGATTGAGTGTGTATTTTGCTGAAAAACCATTATTTGAAGGTTTGAATTGATGAATATATCCCATGTCTGCACAATCAATGGATGTTTTTTACCTAAATATCTTAATATTCGAAAATACAATGGATTTTGAATACGATTCGCTTGTTCTGGCTCATAAACTCTAACAATCATCGGTATTTTGGGATATAGACAGTGTGTAACACCGAAAATTTTTTCGCCGAATTCACTTCGCAATAAAATTTGATTTGATTTTGTTTGTTTGAATTGATAGAGATGAAATTTTGTTGATTTTTCTGCAGTTATTGGTCCTGGTGTTCGTAAAATACATTCACATCTCTTTTCCAGTAATTTTTTACGATATTGAGATGCAATATTTTTGTTTGTATTTATTTCTGAGTCGGAATAATTTTTCGATTCATAATATTGATGATTTATTACATTGGCATCTTTTGTTTTTGGTTTTGGCTCATTTTCGTCATCAATATAATCGAGCATTTTTTTAGTGAAAAAAGGCATGATTGCAAATACATTTGCAAAATGTTACAAAATTCAAAATTAAAAAAAATCAATCAAAATTTATAGAGCGAATCGTATTCCTTGTTTTTTCGAAAAGGGTAAATTCTAATTTATTATTTGATTTTGAATTAAAACAAACAATCAAAATAATTTTTTTCTGTTTTAGCAAATTATATATTTACATAACAATAATCAATTAAAACTAGACTATTTTCATTTTTTTTTGAATCAAGAATTGCGGTCAGAATTCTTATCTTTAGCTTCATCAATATCTTCCAATGCTTGTTTGATTATATTGACGTATTCTTCAAAATCAGCATCGCCTTCAACAACACGTCCATTTCTTGTTAATACGATTCCATTTATTGCGCCTCGTAATAATGAATCATCCATTTCTGCCAAAACTAAGAATAATGCTTTTTGTTTTTTCGTCAAATTCCTGCAAGAAAAAAATTCTCAATGAATTTGATTAAGAATAAAAAAAAATTAAAGAAAAACTCACGTTGGTACATTAATTTTTACATGTACATAATGATCACCTTTACCATAACTATTAACACGAGTGATGCCTTTTTCGGGCAAACGAATTCTTGTATGTGATGTAGTTCCTGGTTGAATTTTAAGTGTTAAATTTTCATGAAGACCTTGTATTGGTACAGTTCCACCAAGTATTGCTTGAAATAAATTAATTTCGACATCGGAATGTATGTCGGCACCATCACGGCGAAAATGATTAGAACGAGATACACGAAATGTTATGTACAATTCTTTATTTCCAACTTTCATACGAACAGTTTGGCCATCATCAACACCTGGTGGAACATTGATCATTATTTTCTTCCTTTGTTTTGTGATGCCTTCACCATTGCATTCACGACATGGATTTTTTATTAGTACACGTGTACCATGACATTTTCGGCACGTTGTACGCATTATGAAAGGACCATTTGATACAGTTTCCATGCCAGTCCCTTGACAATATGGACATTTGATCGGTTTTTCATCACCTTGCGATCTGAAACAATTTTATTAATTTCATAAGATATTTTTTTTAATTCACTCACTTGGATCCATGACATTTTGGGCAAGTATCCATCACATCAATATAAACTTCTTTTTGAATGCCTTTCGCTGCTTCAGTAAAACTGAGACTCATGTTCATTTGTAATGGCGCGCTGAATCCATATTCATCAGCGAAACCTGCACCGCCTCCGGTGAAATTTCGCATTTCTTCAAAAACTTGTCGAAATATATCTTCACTATTGAATCCTGAGAAATTCTGCCAACCAGAAAATCCATCACCACCACCAGCTGATTGAAAATCTCCAGAAGTTCCACCGAATTTTTGAAAATCATCATATTGTTTACGTTTGCTATCATCAGATAATATTTGATAAGCTTCAGAAACTTCTTGAAATTTCTTGTTAGCATTTGGATCATTCTTATTCGTATCAGGATGATATTTCTTAGCTAATTCATAATATGCTTTTTTTATTTCTTTTGCTGAAGCATTTTTATTTACACCTAAAATTTTATAATAATCTTTTGCATACAAACTGGATGAATTATGAAATGATGATTTTTGTATGATAATTTGCTGATTATAACTATTATTGAATAATAATAATGATGATGATGTTGAACGATTGAATAAATTTGTTTTATTTAATAAATTAATAGGTTGTTTGGTAATGAATTGACGTTTAGATGTTGTTAACAATGGTAAAATTTTCAATCGCCGGGTAAACATTTTGACAAGGTCAAAATGAATATTAAAATTAAATTGAAAAGAATATCAAAACAGCAAACAATCACAACTGCAAACCATGTGATGTTTCGAGAAAATACAAAAATTGTGATTGAGAAAAAAATATAAAAACAAATATCCATTCATATAATACGTCTCGAAAAAAATTCACAGCATGAAAATGCATTTTTCAGTATGCAAACTTCAATCCTAAATTAATTTTATTTTGAATTAATTTTAATTCAATTTGTAAAAAAAAGATGTCCGCAAATTTTTTCGTACCCCGTGATGAAAATCATCAGCTAAACGATGATGACCTCAACGGTTATACATTAGTGCTACCATGCATTTCTGTTGGTAATGTTCCACAATTGTCAATTGATTTATTGATAAATCTATTTTTGAAAAACGAACATTATTCCAGTGATAATGATTACAACGATCTTGAATTAATTGGCTATATTCACTCTAAATATGTTCGTCCATTTGCCGGTCCAGATCCATTTAATTTTGATGGCAATTTACTATCGACATCAATACAAATATTTGCATCTAAAAGTAAAAAATTAATATTGATACAACAACGTTCCCCAATTTATCGAGAATATCGAGATGATTTTTACCGTGATTTATTTGGATGGTTATCAAAGCATAATTTTGCAATGATTATTATTTTGTCATCAACATTTGATCAATATCTAGCGCCTGAATTCCTAGAAAATGATGATAATCAAAAAGGTTTAACAATTATGTATCTATCGAATAATTTGGAAGAAAAGATGGAAAAATTTTTAAATGAAAAACTAAAAATCAAACCAGTAATGAAAGTGGATCGTGAATCAATGAAGCCATCAGTGAATGGTAAAATTCATCTTCCTGGTTCTGGTTCTGCTCGATCATTTATTCGATACTCTCAAAATTTGTCCATACCAACTTTATGTTTAGTTATGTATTGTTCAGAAGGCGATAATCGATATCATTCAAAATATTTTGCCAATAAAATTATCGAAATTCTTTCAAATGTTGATGAAAAAATTATTGAGGAAAATGATCGAAAATCAATTAAATGGAATGAGCCATTTTCATGGCGTATGGTGTTTGGTGATGATGCACCAAATGAAATTTATTGAATACATTTTTTAATAGTTACACTTAAAGAAAAATGAAAATAAAATTGCATTTTTTTACCTTCCATCAATTATCCATAGGTATTTTAATGAGAAAATCAAGTTTATTAATTTTCAAATTATTAAAAAAAAACAGATGGCCATGAATATTTTTGTTTGTATCTTTATATTAATCCAGCAAACAAATTGCAATCAATAATGAAAATTGATAGAAAACAGCACAAACAATGAATTAAAATTAATTATTAAATTATTTTTGTGTTCTGTGATTTTGCTAAGAATCTTCCAAATGATCAATGATATTATAATCACAAATTTCGATTGCATTCATACATTCATTTTTTTCAATTACACATGAGAAAAATGAAAATAAAATTTCCTTTTTTCCCTCCTATCAATAATCGATAGGTATTTGTAATGAAAAAAATGGAATTTATTAATAATTTTCATATTCGCAAAAAAAAAAAAAAAAAAATAACAAAAAGATGGCCATGAATACTTTTGTTTGTATTCGTATCTTAATCCAGCAAAACAGATTGCAATCAAAAATGAAAATTGATGGAAAAAACACAAGCAATGAACAAAAATTAAATTCCTTTCGGTATTTAATTTAGATTCCATTCATTCATTGATTTGTTCGATCATTTTCATTTTAAACAATTAAAAAGTTGATGCAATTTTCACTCTCATCATAATTATTATAATTGTAGCCATTTAATGTCTGGAATATTATATTGCTATTCTGTTATTTATTTGTTTTTTTACATTTTTTTAAAAATTTGTTTGTTTGATTTAAATTGAACTTTGTAATTGTGTTTCATTTAGGCATCCTTAAAGCAGAAATTTAAGCAGCAAAGCAAGCGCAGTCGCATTGTTTTTCATAAATTTTTATGGATTCATTTGAAATTTTTTTGCTATCAAACACCCAACCGATTAAGGTTGGACTAACGTGTTGGAGAAGCATAAGCAAATTTTTTTTTCATTGGTCCTACCACAAAATGAGGCGTCAACAAATTGAAATTTTTGAAAATTCGTTCGCGCGAAAAAAATTTGAGCATTTTTTCCCCAAAATGGGGGGGCAAAATTCAAAAAGCACTATTTTTACTTATTGAGGATAACCCAATTCAGTTAAATTTTTGAATTTTAAAAAATTAATAATTTTCAAATTAATTTCGATTAAACTAATTAATAATTATTTAATTTATTTAATCATCTGATTAGATAATTTGAAGCCAAATAAATATTGAATTTAAATTTGAATTCAAACCGAATTTGAATTCAAAAAAGACTAGCAAGTTGGATAATTGAATTCATATTGTCATTTAATTTGATTATTGTTCTGATTAATCATTTCGCTAATCATATTAATGATAAGAGTCATTCTGGTTATCGATAATGAGATCAATAATTTTCAATTCAAACAATGAATAATTAATTTACATTAATCACACTAATAAAAAATTTCATTCAAATAACTTGTTGAAAGAATAATAATAATAATGATGATTGGGATCAATGAACTATGTTTTGATACCTAAGGATCGTTGGATGATACTTGATTGATGATACAAATATTTTAATGATGATATGATCAATGGAATTTGATTTTGTTTGATATTTTCATGAATTCTGTGATTGGACATTGCAATGTTTTCTTAGATCTGTATTGATTGATCTTTGACCATCTATTGAATCATTTAAACAGAATAAAATTTCAAAAACAAAATTTTTTTGGTCTATGTTGTTTTCTAAAGGTCATTCTATTTGACCATTCGTATAATTGTTGAATATCATCAATACAAATACATTACGATGAGTTATGTTTATTGTTTTAATTGTGAATTATATATTCATTCATGATGATTTATTTATGATGTTAACCACACTGACCACGACCATGTTCATAATCATCATTCATAGGTACATTTCAATCAAGTTCACAATTTGGAATTAATCTTTTAATTTCTTATAAAAGCATTGAAAATGTTTTCATTTATCATCATCATTATCGGTGTCATCATTTACATTGACATGACCAATAATTTCATATTTTCATTTTTCTAAAAACAAAATTGATTATTTCAGCATCACTGCCACATATTGTTTGATTTATTTTGAACTATAATTACTATCGAATACAATTATAATTCAATAATAAATATATGATAATAATTATAATCCAATAAATTATCCAATTGATATCAGGAATTAAATTTAATTAATCCAAGATTTATTATTTTGCATATATTTTTAAAAAAATAATTTGAATTTTTGAAAATTCAAATTTTTGAAAATTCTCGAGATTGTTCATAGAGGACGAACGCGCAAAAAACCGTTCAAAATTCGATTCAGCCGTTGATGATAAATAGTGATTTTCATCAAAATTAATTTTAATTTTGTCATTAATTTTAATTAATTTCATCTTTAATTAATCACAATCTACTCATTTAATCGATTAAAAAGTGCTGCATCGATCATAGTTCATTCTCAAACACTTGAGCGAAGATTTGAGCGAACATATTTGCTCAATCATCATTATTGGTTAAGTTGTTGTCATTTTTATCAAAATTTCACTAATTGTTTTTGCTTCTTTTCAGAATCATTTTTCATCGAAGTTTTTCGTCCAATTAATTATTGAATCTGGTCATGTGGTGACTTTTGGATGATGACCGACATTAATAACCTATGAAATCCTTATGGATGGATGACTCAATCATCAGATTTTTGAGCCCAACTACGATATTGAGGATATTGGAGCGTTTGGTTGGAACAATGTAGCTGATATGTGCTTGAAATCATCAATGATCAATTCTACTCAAGTAATTCCCATTGAGTTTAATCTTTAATCATTTTCAAATTATCAAAACAGTCTGGTCCAGATCATCATTTGAAATTGAAGACATATTTTGAATTTAATTGAAATCGATTCAACGAGATTCTTTGATGCGACTTTTGATGTAAAGATGAACATTGTGAATTAATGATTGACTTTCTTTGACATTCCTTTGATTTGAACATTTTGACTTGGCCATTTGACGATTGGGTTTTGACTTTCGCTTCGACAAGGCCACTATTTGATAGGTTCAATTAATTCTAAATGTTCATCTTTGCCTTCAATTGTTTAATCTAAAAATCTTGATGATCGATCGCAATTCAAAGTCAAAAAATTGGTTTCAACTCATTTGATGATCATATGTACCAAATCACTCGCCAATTCCTTATCATTATATTGGAAGGTGGTCAATATTATCTCATGATACAATTTGATTAAAATTTCAAATGAAGGTGAATTGGTTTCAAGTTATGTAAACCTCATCAATGATTACTTGAGGTGAGTTACGATAATTTTGATCATTGGCATTAATCATTTTTAAACCACTCATTATAATTAGGCCCATCAAATAGTGATCAACGGGAATCGACATACTGAAAGGTAATCATTATAATCGTCTTGAATTGTTGATTGATTCTTCTTTTCGTTTAAGAGTTCCCAGCTCCAATCGTAATTTGAGACAGATTGAATTCAAGTTGATCTGAATATCATAGGCAAAATGACATCTGTTCCTAGTAAGTTGATTGTGATTGTATGATCAATCCATTTTCAATTTCTTTCAATGATCAGAACCATCGCACCAATAATGGTCTTATTTTAGACAAAGGTAATCACTATTAACGTCTTGAAATTTTAATTGATTCTTCCTCTCTTTTCGTTTTAGACTTGCAAGTTCCAACTTGTAATTTATGACAGATTGAATTCAAATTGATCTAAATATCATAAGTACAATAGCTAGTGTTGCTAGTAAGTTGATTATGATCAAGGAATTTATTCATTTTCAATTTATTATTTTTTTTTATTAGGACCATTGCAGCAATTTCAATGATATTCTTGGTCAAGGTAATCAACATAGTTATTTAACAAAGATTTCAATTCTTCTTCGTTTTTTGATTACAGACTTTTTCAATTCAATTGATTCATTCTTATGGCCGATTAAAGGTAATTTTGAAATTGATTTCAAATCTCATTTAATAATTTTTTTTCACCAAGACCAACACATCAATGATCGTCATATTTTTAATAAAGGTATCTAACATTGTCGTCATTTAACAAAGATTTCAATTCTTCTTCGTTTTTTGATTACAGACTTTTTCGATTCAACTGATTCACTCTTGTGGTCGATTAAAGGTAATTTTGAAATTGATTTAAAATCTAATCAATATTATCTTTGTCATTTTCAGAATCATGTCAGAACAAAGTCCAGCCATCATCATTGAAAATTGAAGAAATGTTTTGAACTTGATTGTTGATTGATCATTGAGATTCTTTGATTCAATTGATGAAGTAAAAGTGAACATTGTGAATTTTAATTGATCACACCTTGACGTTTCTTCGAACTGGCCACTTGTTGTTTGGGTCTCGACTTTCGCTTCGACTTGGCCACTGTTGACTTCTTCATCTGATCAATAACTCTTGATTCAAAATGTTCATTTTTCTTCATCATTTGATCAAAGAATTAATAAGATCGATCAACACTTCGAGTCATAGCTATTAATTCAATTTCATTGATGATTGACTCAATGGATGCTATCGACGAAAATCTTAAGGTAAATCACTTCAATTTCTTCGAAATTATGATTCTGATACTTTCTTTTTCGTAATTTAGATTCAATATCTCATTGATGGTCGATGAAATTGACTCGATCGCTGAATACATCACTGTTCCATAAAACGAAGCAACTTATTTCGAAGAAGTCAATCTATAAATCACCAATTTCCGAAGTAAACGATTGGGACATAGAAAATTTCAATTAGTGGCGGCTTATATTTTCCATCTGAGCCGGTTAAGATCATTAAAACAAGCGATTTGGGATAACATCATTTGTATATCATCATTAATTATTATTTTTAATTTTTTTAATCAATTTTTTAATTAATTAAATAAAATTTAATTAAATTTCAATTCGTACATGACAAGTAAATGCGAGGTATGAATACGGTTAGCATATGGATGAGTCATCCTCCTCATGAGGGGGATGCGCGAACAACAAAATTCGGCTGCGCTGGTTATCCGTTTAGCGTTGTGACAGTTGTAACTGTTAGCAATACAAATTTTCGCTAACTATTTTCTATACATTTTTTAAGCCGCTGTTTCTTTGGGTGAAATACTGAAAATTATAACATTTTTTTCATCGCCAACGAATGTAACAAATAATTTGTTATATTATTTTTTGCTTATTTATAAATTGATTAATATGTGTTAATGATTGAAAAAAACAACAAAAATAAAATTGATTATCTATTTCAAATCAGTGATAACGACAACACACCAATAATGAATGATTATAATGTAACTGATAATACCAATAGTCATAATAATATTAAAAATAATGCAATCAAACCTTGTACATATTTTAAACGTTTAATAAACAGTGTTGATAATGTAAATTTAAATTCGTTAAGTGATACAATCATACCATTATCTTTGAATGAATCAAATTCAAATCTGACTATATTCGATTTGAATTATCAACAATTTATATTGCTTGAATCAAGTATTATTATATCATTATTCGCATTAATTATTAGTTTATCAGTTTATTGTTTATTACCGAATTTGCGTACAAAACCAGGAAAATGTTTGATGGGTCTGATATTCAGTGAAATATTTTCAAATGTAGTATTAATTTCAGCAATTAATATTCCAAGATATCAATCTAAATTTGTTTGTATATCGATAACATTATTGATGCAATATTCACTTTTCATTATGCTGTGTTGGTTCAATTTGATTGGTAAGTATTTTTTTTTTTTTTTTTTTTGTTTTGAATAGTAATATCGAATGACATACAAATCAATAGAATCAATACTATATTCAAATATTATTAGGTTATGACTAATTAGTTTGTAAACACATTTTCATAAAGATCATTGGAACCGGTTCTCCATCTTTTTTTTCACATTTTCACCTGTATCTTGTTTTCTTTTTGAATTTTTTATTATCTTAAGCAATCGACATACTTCGAAAAATTCGTAATCCAATGCTTGTTTTGAAAGGAATAAGCCAATATTCAATTATTGCATATACATTTCCAATAATAATTATATCGTTAGCATTATCTATGGATTTTCTTCATGATCATTATCAAGTTGGAATCGTAACCGGTGATAATAAAAATAATACCAACAATAATAATGATAATAGTAATAATGGATTGAACATTTTGATAAAAATTCAATCATTTCGACCGAATTATTGTGCTAATGAACGTTTCGGTATCGATAATATTCGTGCACATTTTTTATTTATAATATTGCCACTATTATTATCATTTGCATTTAATCTTGTTACATTAATATCGGTAATAATTGCTATCAAATCATCAACAAGTAGACCATCTGCAACAAAAATTGAATATTTTCATAATTACAATCGTCGATCGACAACTAGTTATCATAGTAAATCATTGAATCGAAGATTTGTTTGGTATATAAAAATTTTTATATTATTAGGTGTTTTAAATTTTCTTACATTAACTTCCAATGTATTTCTTGATAATTGTCGTGTAACAACATTTTGGTCATTATTATCATTATCATCACATGGTATGTATTATACCATCTATATCATCATACATTTTTATCATCATCAATCTATTTTCATATTTTAAAATTGATTCTCATAGGCATTTGTATATTCATTGCATTCATTTGTAAACGATCAATCTTTCATCGATTATACCGACAATGTTGGCTAGATTCATCTCAAAATAATCGTAATACAATCATTCTTTCCACCAATAATAATAATTGTACCAGGAAAAGTTGCCATTTTGATATTGATACCAATAATAATAATAACAATCAAAGCATTATCATTCATCGTTTCCGTGATAATAATTCGGCAGACATGGATGCTCATAGGAAAAATATCAAATCACATGAAGATACATCCATTTGAGTAATTAATTGTATTTTTATTCTACTTTTTACATCAACATATGTGATTAATTAAATTTCATCGCTATTATTCACTGTTATTCAATTTGATTAATTTATAATTCTATATGATTTGAGTAGCACAGTAATGGCGAAAACGAAAACAATCCTACAGAAAATTAAAATGTATAATTCTCCAATTATATTATCATTATTATAATTGTTATTATTGTATAATGTACTATGATCAAACTAGGAATTGATCAATTTCCTTTCTGAATTGATATTTTAATTTCAAATCATCATTATCATCATCATCGGAATTCAATTTTCTTCTATTTTCATTCAAATTTAGACTGTTTATTTATTTGATTATTCTTTTACTAGAAAAGGATATTAAAAATAAAAAATCATTATGATTCCTGTCATTATCGTTTAATCGTTGTTCATTCGTAAATAAATGATTAATATTGAAAATAAACACTGAACAAAAATATTTTTCATGCTAATTTCACAGTGAAATAGATACAAGTTGGATAATAATAATGGAAAATATTTGCGCTTTTATTGCTAAATTCACCATTTTTTTAATTTTGTTTAACCTTTATTCTCGATGCACTGTGGTGGCATATGGAATGTGTTTGCGAATTTTAATTGAATAAAATCATTAATTTGTGTCGAAGAAACGAAAAATTCGGCTTCCTTTCGTGTTTTATTTGTGATTTGCATGCATGTATTATTAGATTGCAATATAAAATATTTCAAATAAAAAGATGGCAGCAGTTTTAAATGATCGAAAATAGTCATTTAAATTTTAATCAATTTTATCATTGTCGAGAACATTGATGGTATTATGCCAGTTTTTTGATAAATTTCTTCATTCAATTGTGTGAATCGCTTGATCAGATCTAAATCAATTAATCGATCATCGGTGATTATTGAGCAAAATTTTTTCAAAAATAATTCCACATGATTTTTATAAGATAAAATTAGTAGATCAGAATTCGTTGGTAAATGATATTTCAGATTTTTATCTGACCAAATTGAATCGGTCGAAAATTTTTGGCGCTTTTTTGTTTCTTCAATTATGACAATGATTTTCGGTACACCAGATAGTAATTTACAATTTGCATTATTTATTGTTGAAATTATTGTTTCCATTTTTATTTCAGCTCGTTTTGAACATTGTATCGCATTTACGTAGGAATTCGTTAGAATGATCAAAAAGAAAGAATCATCATTTGATTGTCCAACTAAATTGAAGAAAAACTTCAGTTTAAAAATTCAAATGAATTCCATATGAAATTCAGACTAAGAACAACCATATAACAGACCTTTTTCCAAACATTCAATTGTTTTCTTTGAATCGATCAAAATATAATGATTGAAACGATAATTCAATTTTTCAAATGTTAATCTTATCAGTTTGATTATTTCAGGATTTCGTTTGCTGAGATAATCTAATACAACACATTCACCATGGAAATCATTTTTGTTCAATATTATTTTACGCTTATAATATAAAATTTGATCTGATAGAATCGATTTATTGTTCCTTAATAAACTTGAAAAAAAGAACAAAAACATAGAGATTAAATCATACAATTGGAATACAAATTGATGAATACTAACTTATCGAGATTCAAACTTGAATCGACTTGAAATTTTGAATCCATTGATCTCTTGAAGAATTTAAATCAAAAACAATGAAAATTTACATCAAACATAAATTTAAAATGACGACTTAATTCCAATCAAAGTAATCGATTTAATTTGGTATCCATGACCATTGCTATTATCATCATCATCATTATCAATTCTTTGGATTATAATGGTGCAATAATATAACAATAA
Source organism: Psoroptes ovis (assembly GCA_002943765.1). NCBI lineage: Eukaryota > Metazoa > Arthropoda > Arachnida > Sarcoptiformes > Psoroptidae > Psoroptes > Psoroptes ovis. The sequence goes on along the minus strand of PQWQ01000013.1, from coordinate 75,897 downwards.
TGTCATTAGTTTCAATTTCATCATTATTTTTTTTTTGTTTATTTTTGCCACTTCTATTTTTAATTTTGAAATTGTCACTTCAATTCAGTCGTAAAGAGTGCCAGACAGTTACATAATCATGATTATGATCATTATTTATATTTATTTAACATCATAAAACATCAAAATATATTTATGTATTCATATATTTTCCATAAATAATCATTTTAAATAATAATAATAATATCTATCATTACCAATCACATGTATTTTCATCGATATCGATATAATATCAGAGAAATATCAGAAAAAAATATACAAATCGATTACTGTTTCAAATGTTCATTTTGTTAAAATTTTGATGATCATAATCTTTGAAATGGTAAAGATTTTTTTTTCTGATCTTTGATTTTATTAAACGATGGTTTCTTTTCTTAAAAAAAATTTCGTGTGTCAAACTAATTCACCGTAACATAGTTTGACTGATCAAAAATGGTCAATGTCGGTTAACATTTATTGATAAAATAATACTAATATTTATTTATCTACGACCGTAATATTTATTTAACAGAAATAACGAAAAATTTTCAATGTTAAAATTGTAATTATTTTTTTTACTGTGTTATGAAACATATTTTTCTCATTTTTCTGGTGAGTCAGATCCAAAGCGTTTTTCCCAATACTTCTCAACATCAAAACAAAAAACAGATTGTGAAAATTAGTTCAAAGTGGTGAATGTTTTGCATGTTCAAACACTATTAATTGGTTAATGATATTATTGGATGTTATATTGGATATTCAAAGCAACAGCAAAAAAAAAAAAAAAAAAAATCAAAAATAAAATGACTAAATCATAATTGTAGATTTTAATTATATTTGAAATTTTATCCACAAATTTTTCTACAATATGGTCGAGAAAAGAAATATTGAAAATTATAAATATTCTATCATTGGTTTGCGTGAATTAAATTTTGATAATATTTTGGTTTTTTCTTGGAATTTATAAATAAATTTTAAATTAATATTAGACAAATATTGGCTACAATTATAGATACAACTGGTTTTATCTGAAGAAGAAGAAAAAAAATACTTTTCATATAGACTTTCTCCAAAATCAATGATGATTATTGCACATATGAAAATATAAAGATTGATTTAGCATAAAATTTAATAAGGAAAATAAATACAATTTTTTTCATTTAAATTTTAATAAACATACATGCATATACAAATACAAATACTAAACAATCAATCAAACGTTATGTAAGGGGAAAAAATCATTATTAAAAAAATGTATACATTTGATGTGTATTTGTACACAGTGTGTCTAATCTGTTTCGAATCAATCAATTCAAATGAATAAATGAATGGTAAAAAAATGGATGGATAAAAAATCCAATTAAGATTTTTTTTCGATTTTTCTTTTTCTTTGATGTTCAAATATGATCATCATGGTTTATTATTAGCGATCAAAATTATGATCATCATCATTCAAATGAAATGGTCAAAATGGTTGCATAATTGCGTTTCGGTCTTTTTCTTATTTTTTATTTTGTCGAACTCATCATAGCTATCATCAAATCAAAATAAAAAGAAAAAACTTTCTATCAAAAATATATGCATTTTTCTCCTCATTTTGCCGATTGATTATGATCATATCATTTCATCGACCTTGTTGTTGCTCATCATAATGTTGATGATGTAATTTCTTTTTCTTTTCATTGTGGTTTAACCATTCGCTCGATCCAACCATAATTATTTGCATGAAATTTAAATTTATTTATCAAATTTTCATTCAAATGAACATGATCTTGTAAAAATTGAAATTGTATAGAAAGCAAGACAAACCGAACGCCATTCTTCGAAAATTTTAGGAGAAAAAAATTGACAAATCGTAAATTAATGATAGATTCAGTCAAACACTTATAAACATACACACAAACACACACTAATTTTTGTTTATTTTTGTTTTCATTATAAATATTCAACATAAGAAAAATAATGAAGAAAAACAAAAAATTTAATCGATTGATTAATGGAAAGTTCAATCAATTATATCGATTGAATGATTGATCGAAACAAGCCAAATGTTTTTTTCTCCATTTAATTCGATTATTTCCCATTCAAAATCATCCATTTTTATTGTAATTTTTAAGTTTTCTAATTAAAAAACAAATGGAAAATGTTCAAAAATGAAAAATTGATTTGAAACGAATTACTTGAAACGTCATAAAATAATAAAATAAAACTTACGAATTTCACCTTAAAGTCATTAGCATTATTACAAAGTTGTTGTTGTTGTTATATTGAAAATTAATGAACGAGAAAAAGTGAAAATGTTAAAATAACAATAATGATGATAATACTAATAACGATAACGTTAATGATGTTGATGGTTAGATAATACCAACAAGGCAAAAAAAAAACTAAATAAGAAACAACAAACTTGTACCATTTTCTTGTCAAATATTTTCATTATTTGACCTGAAAATAGATGAATTAAAGTTACATGAAATATATAAAAAAATATAAAACATTTTTTACCGTTGATTTTCATTATTGTTATGTAATCATTATTAAGATTATTATCATAATCATTATTATCATCGTTATCATCATTATAGCTTCTGCAAAATCAATATTATCCTTTAGTATTTATTTATGTATATTTTTTTCATTTTTGAACAAGTCAATTGTTTTAATAAATTATCAATCAATCAATCATTATAATTTTATGTTTTTTTCTTACTTTTATCAATCGATCAATTATCATCATTATTATTAGGTTGATTATTGATTGATCAGCCATTATTGTTGTGCTGGCACATTATCACTAATTGGATTCTAATTCCATCTATTTTTATCATTAAAATCTATCTATAATACATTTTTGTACAACAGCAGCAACAACTTAATTTTGATGATGATAAAATATAATAATATTATGACCACAAGATTACAAATTACATTGAAAAAATAATTTTTTCTGATTTTATCTAAGTGTAAACACACACACACACATTAATCTACCGCAGTTGGGAAAAAATGACTTGCATCAAATTAATGTTGTTTTAAATACGAAAAAAATGTTCATAAAAAGAGTTAAGAGGAGATTAATCATCATTAATATTATTTGATAATAAAATCTAACCAATCTTGGTTAAAATTGTTGAAGAATTTTCATTATCATCTGATTTACACTTGACACTTATGGATTAAAATATTGTTAAACCTGTGTAGTCGAGAAAAAAATTCATATTTTAAAAAGTTGACCCTTTTTTCTCTGACTTTTAATCAGTTGATTAGGTATTTTATCTTCGAAAATATATTGGTCAATAAACAAATATTTCAAACAAAACCAAACGAAAAAAATTCATCAATTATCAATTTAGATTTGTACATTTGTATGTATAAATAAATAAATATTTAATCTTAATATTTATCATAAAAAGTAGTAGAAGAAGAAAATTTCTGAAAATTGTGCTGGCGGATATAATCATGGTCTTGTTTATTTATTTTTTATTTTTCCTGCGAAAATTTCATTTCATTTTCTCGCTTCATTCAAATTCATTGAATTTATTTAAAATTGTAAACATTTATATGGTTTGAAAAATTTATAAGGGATCATGATCATCTGCAGTAGTCATAATAATAAATTTTGTCTTGAGCAAACGAAAGATAAATAAATAAACAAAATTATTATCATCATTATTCGTGTATAAATCAAATGCCGGTATTTTTTTTCTATTTATTAATTCATATCATTTAATTATTATTATGATTTCAGTCGAATTCATAATAAAATCACACCAAATTTTCAACTGTTTCAAACTGTTATATATTCATTTCATTCAAACAGGGAAATTTATAATCATTACGATTAATATTATTATTATTATTATCAAAATATTAATCTATGCCATCGAAATAAAAAAATAATGATTTTTTCCCTTCCATTTTACTCATCGTTCTCACCTGTAATTGATGAATAAATTCAATTAATATTTTTTTCCGTTTTTTCTGTTTCTTCGTTCAATTTATCGGTTGTGTGATTTTGATGATTGCTTTGATGCTCTTTTTCCTTGCTTTCTTTGATTTGATTTGATTAAAATTTTATTTTATTATTTGAAAAATTTAGAAATGAAATACATCCGATATCATTTGGATAAAATTAAATGGTCGAGAATGTATCTTTCTCGATCGAAAAAATGTTGAAAAATTTCTCCCCGAAAATCTTCGAATCAAATTAATTTCATTGATTGAAAATCGATTGATTGATTTTTACTTTTTATTTTTTCAAATTTTCCATTTATGAATTTTTCAATTTTTGAATTTTTCAAATTTGATTTTCGCATGTTTTTCAAATAGTTTCCGATTTGATTACCGAAACTAATTGATTTTCAATCGAAAAACAATTGAAAATTTCGTCATTTTTACTTGAAGAAATATGAATTTTTCTTTTTTCTTATTCATACTCTGATCAAACATGATTTTCTGTGACCTGATTCAAATAATTTACATATTTTTTTTTACATTTTTTATTTTTCACATGTTGTCTCCATCATCATCATCATCATCATAATCATCATCTTCATAATCATTATCATGTACACAGTTAACACTGTTATTCTCTTGGTTCTCAAACACACATATATATTCTCACTAATCAGGTGTGGTCATCGAAGAAATAAAACAAAAACAAAAAAAAAAATATACCGTTAAGATGTATTTACATGAGCACATTTGGTCATTCACCTAGAAAAAAAGATGGTCAACAACAGCAACATCAACTGTTGAAGCAAATAACAGCCATGGTAATGGTAAACAAAAAAACAAGAACAAGTTCTTTGATAATTTTCATTGATGTTGATGCTGATGATGTTGCTGTTTCTGTTGTTTTATATTCATTTATTTATTTATTTTTAATACAACATTCCATTTGTTTTCAAAATCTAAAATAAAATAATGAACAAATATAAATGAATGTATGAAAATCGATTTGGATTTTTTTTCTTTTTTTTGCTTGGCTGACAATGATGATGATTATAAAGATGAAGATTATCATTTTCAATCTTTAGAAAAAAAAATAATGGTAATAACAGGTAGCAAATGTATTTTACCATCATATAAACATACCTACATCGATAATAATCTAAAAAGATTTTAAAAAGATCTAAATTGTATTGAAAATCATCAAGAATAAATAACAAATAAAACAATGATAATGATGAATATATGATGATGATGGTAAGATGATGGTAACATCAAAAGTCATAAAATAATCATAATAAAAAGTGAATAAAGATGAAATCAAATACCACTTTCACCGTTGTTTTATTTTGAATCTTTTCTTTTGAATTTCAAATTGATGCATTCCAGCAGACATCAACGGTGAGATTTGTTCTGCTGCATGGTCAACATACAAAAATAAATAAAAATAAAAAATCTTGAGTAAAATGAATGGAAAACAATGGCCATTCATTTTCATTTTTCTGCTTTCTTTCAATGCGAATACGATGAATAAATGTTTATCTGTTGTTTGAATATGTATTGGAAAAAAATAAAGATGATAATAAGATGAAATTTTCTACATCTATTTTTGGTTTTTCAAGAACTTGGAGGAAAATGGAATGAAATGAAATTTTTTCTTTCGATGAAACAATGGAATTGAATGTGTGAGCGTGTGTATAAGTGTGCGTTTGTTTGCTTTCAATTTGATTCAATTCAATTGAAATTTTCGAAATTTGAAAATTTGAAAATTGAAAACTTGAAAGCTTGAAAACTTGAAAATTTTGATAGCCCAGATTCAATCCAAATATACATCATAATTCGTTATTGTTATTTTTATCATTTTTTCAATTTTATTTTCATTTTTTTTTATTTTCGATCAATTATTGTAAACCCATATTTATGATACGCATAATGATGATCATTATCATCATTAGTGTTAATGTTATTATTATTATCTGAAGTTTTTTCGGAATTTTGATGATGATGAAAAAAATATTACACCGAAAAGTCGGTTGATGGAAAGTTGGTCGTCATTTTTTTTTCGTTTTTTTCCATTGATCATTCATATTCCATTTTTTTTTTATTTTTTGACCAATTTTTCATTTTATCGCCTCTACAATTTGAAAAAATTTTTTTTCGAAAAAAAAATGAATTTGGACAATCATTTTTCGAATGGGAGCGGTAAATATTTTCGTTGGGGATAAATGAACAATGAAATCAGAAAAAAATGAAAATAAAATTCAAACATTTTCATTTTATTTATTTACAATTTAAATTTTTCAAATATTATTCATTCAACAAGCAACAGGTACCAAGCAAATAAGACAATACAAAACAAAGCGTAAAAATCTTCATTAATCTAATAAGGATTCACTAATCATAAATCATTGATGTATGACAAATATAAATGTTTGTTTTAAAAATGTAATTTTTTTGTAAAAATAATTTAAAAGAAACCCTTTGAATTAATGAAAATCAAAGAATGAAAACAATTATCCTCATTAATCTTTGTTCATGAATAATTTGACAATTTTACCAATTTTTTTTTTTTTCGTTTTTGTCTCATCATTATTTATTAGTTGTTTGTTTATTTGTTCAAACAAAGAATAGAGAAGATAATAATGATAATGGTAATAGTGATAATCAACAAGTTGTAATTGTGAATTGGATAATTGTAAATCAATGCACATTTGTTTGAAAAAAGTTGTTAAGAATTGCAGTGAAGAAGAAAAAAAATGACATATTTTTGTGATTTTTTAACTATTCAAGTGGATTATTATTATTATCATTATCATTATTAGTTTAGAATTTGAAATTTGAATCTAGGTTGAAGGTTTATCAACATCATTATTATTATTTCATTTCTATTATTATTACAACTGAAATGTAAGGAAAATTAAGGAAAATTTTTTTTTCGTTTTTTTTTGGCTCAATCGATTCGTTTGTCTTTGTTTAGTTTGTTTTTAGTATTATCAAATTGTTTTCTTTCCATTTTGAAATGAAAAAAAAAATTCATTTTTCAGTGGAATAATTCATACATCAACATGTAGTTTATGTAACTTTGACATAAATTTTTTCATGCATATTTCTTTTGAAACTTGTGGAATGTGGTGACTTGGACTACTTGTTTAGATTTACTGTTTTAAGACTTCTTTAGAAAATATCAATAAATAAATACCGAGAAAAAAAGGAAGGAAAAAATATATTCGGTATTCCAATTATAATAATTATGATCAAACATTCATTGATTTCCATACATATTTGTTGATGATTCACTCATTCATTCATTCATTTGACTATGATTATTTTAATAGATTGATTAAAATGAAATGAGAAATATCATCATCATCATTATCACTGTTTGCTTTATTTGATGATAATCAAGATGATGATGATGATCATGAATGAATGAATATTAAGATAAAAAAATTAATTTGATCCGTCTTCTTAGTAAAAAAGGAGAGATACCTCATTTTTTCTTTTATTTCATTTTCTTTGCCCCGTAATACTTAATTATACTTGTCATCAGTCGGTCATAATGAACTATGAATGAATGAATGAGCCAAAGAATGGTATCATATAATAATAATGTTTTAAGAGATGAAATAATTTACATCCAAAATGTTGTTTGACATTGATCCCGTTTTTTTCTTTCATTTCCACATAACATTACTCGTTATATTACTTTCAGCTAATTGATTTTTCCTCATTTCATTTTGTCTTGATTTATTTATTTCCAGAAAAATAAAAATAAAAATTTTTAAATTACATTGAAATTGACTTCATTTTATTAACTTTGAATAAGTTTATAATTAATAATAATAATAAGGATAATAATGATGTTATCATCATTGATCATTGATCATAAAAAATTATTTTTACTATTTTATATGCAGCATAAAATTAATGAATAATTTAAATTATTTTCATTAATATTATTATTTTGAAATATATCGAATCAAAGATTAAATAAAAAATCACCGTCTCCTACCTTGTTTCTTGTTATCTGTATTATCAAATAAATAGTATTGAAGAAGATGAACCAAAACAAAACTACTGACCATTTCATTATGTAAATGACCTTTTTCCCATCATATTTTTCCTGTCATTTCTATGTTTTTAAATAACAGAATCAAATGATTCATTTGTCAATAGAATTTTTTTTTACTGTTATTGATGATGATTAATTTTGTTAAAATACGTGTGTCCATTTTTTTACTGTTAATAGAATCAATGAAAAGAACACAGATACATGTGAAACAATGCAATCACATATGATGAAGTGGAAAAAAAATTTAATAATTATAACGTTTATAACAAAGAAGAATGGAAAAAAGGTCATACAATTCATAAATTGATGATAATGGTGGTACATGATGGTACCTAGTAATTTTTAATTCATGATAAATATTTGGCCTAAAAACAAAATGAAATAAAAATAAAGGTGAAAGTTCATCATTTGATTCGAGCTTTTTGAGTATAATTTCATTTATTTACTCAATTAGTACTCAATACTAAATATTCATGGAGTTCAATGCAGTTATTTTGATCAATTATTTCATATATTGACCATATTGAGAATGAAGCAAATAAAAATTCAAAAAATTTGAAAATACCATCACATAGAATTATATCCTTATTTTCAAATTGATATTATGTAGGTGTGATTGTGTCTATGTGTGCGCATGTAGGTGTGTGGGATCTATTGTTTTTTTTCTCAAATAACTCAAAGATGATCAAAAATTCTTCATTGAAATCATTGAGGATTTTTTTCTACCATCATTTATTAATTGAATAATTCTCTCTTTTTTCTGGTTTTCCAAGTTTTCTGGTTGTGAGTGGTGAAGAAAAAATGTTGAAAAATTGAATAAGGTCATAATTCAATTATTCATCATTCTTTCTTTCAAATTTTTGACCACATAATTTATCATTCATAACAATAATAAATAAATAATCATTCTCAAATTTAAGGTTTTTACTTTGAATGAAAAAAAAAATCAATAACTTTGAATCGTTATCATCTTTATTTATGAATTCAAGCAATTAGACTTGTAAAAAATTGAAAATTTTTTTCTTTTCATCTTCTATTTTTTTGTTAATAATTCAATTCCATTTATTCTTTTCAATTGCCAAAAGCTTGCGCAGCATCATAATATACAATCAAAATTCAAATGACCATTGTCCATTGTCAATTCTATGATAATGATAATAATAACAACAATGACAATGATTGCCAATTTTAGATTTTTGCATCTTGACAAAGAAATTCAAATGAATATTGAAACAAATAATGATTCAACAATGATTTTGAATAATGTGTGATGATCACGATGACAATCTGACAATACAAAGATCAAAAAGATTTTCCAACAAAAAAAATAAAAATAAAAATCTATTCAAATTAATCATCATTATAACAAATAGTTTTTATATCACTTTCATATCATTATCGTAAATCTATTTTAAAGCGTAAATGATATCATGTGTGAAATGGAAACACTTTCCAGCGATCTTCATAGATTTATGAATTTTTTTATTTATCGCAAATTTAACGCCATATTTATTTATTTCAATTATGGCAATAATTCAAATGATGAACAATGATCATTCATTAGGAATACAATTGGAAAAATTTCATTTTCCATTTTCAAACATTAACACAATCATAATAAATTTCCGAAAAAAAATTTCCAATTTTAGACATTTGCATTTGAACAATTATTGTTTTTTTCTCAGAATAAAAAATGAAATAAAATCAAGTAAAAATAAAATCAGAAATAAAAAATGCCGGTATTATTATTATTATTATTATTAGAGAATACAATTATACAATTTTTCAATTTTATTTTCACCATTTTGGAGTTGATCGATAATAATGATAAATAATAATGATGATGATAATGGATCGTTAGCATGAGCATTTATGCATTAACGGTATCATATATGCATGAATCTGATGAAATAAAAATGAAAATTTTCACATAACTTTACCAGTAAATAAAATTGGTTTACATTTTCAGAAAATTCTCTTTAAGAAAATTAGTTTTCTGGTAAAATTTTTTTCTCTCATTCAAAATCATCAATAATCATTGAAATAAGGTAGAAAAAATTGGTCAATTGGCATGTTTCTCTTGAATTTTTCACCAGAAAATACTATTCTGGTGAGTAATTTACACAACCAATGAATAGCTTCTCTAACGGACCTAATATGAATTTCTTTTAGGTTATCTTAACATGAAATTATAATAAAATGCATCGTATGATCTGTAATCGACACTCAGTTTGTTTTTGGTCTTCGTTCTGGTATTTTGTTGTTGCGGTGAATTTAGTTTTTCACTGATTTTTTTCTGAATTTTTTCTGGTGTGAAAGTGAATCATTTATACATTATCATTTACCAACAATCAAACTAGAAAAAAATTTTGAAAATGAATTCAATCAATTTGATAGTAAGTGATTTGATTAAATTGTTTCTTCAGTATTTGTAAATCAAATTTAATTCAAAATTCAATTTTTTTCACAGATGTTTTATTTTTTAATCACTATCATTTGCATGGTAAATTGTAATACATTACCATTACAAATGATTTCTTCGGCGAATGATAATAATCAAATTAAGTTTGGTGAAACGCGACGAAATGGACGCGGATTATTTCAAACATTAACTGGTTTGAGTAATGTTGCAGCTGCAGCTGCGAATTCTGGTCTTCTTGGTGGTGGAAGTAATAGCATCAAAGATCAGCACAATGATGATGATATTAGTAGTAATATTCTCAATCATTTGTCATCATCATCGTCAACATCGAATGATAAAAGAAAACCATATGCATTTAGTGATGTTGAAATGTCAGCTATACAAGCGATGATTTCTATACGTAATGTTTTGAGCGACATATTGCATAAATTCGGTGTCAATTTGCCATCGTCGATCGCATCATTTATAAAACGTTCATCTTATCATAATGGGGGTATAAGTGGGAAAAATTCAATATTATCTTCCGTAAGCGACCCAGCAAGTATCGCTAATTTATTATCATCAGTACCAGCTAATTTATTATCAGTAATGTCTGGTAATTTATTTTCAACAGCAGTTGCACCTAGAATTGCTGCAATTTTGTTGATTCGGGGTTTATTGGCTGCATTATCACTGGCCGCAATGATAGCAAAGGCTGCTGCTATTCGTCGTATGTCTAAAGAAGATAATGAGAGTAATATAGTGATTGTGCCACAATATCATATACATCAAAATCCCTACTATCATGGTTCATATGGTTATCATCATGGATATGGTTATAATCAAGGATTACATCGAAGAAAACGTTCAACAATGCAAATATCTGAATCAACTGAAAGAATGTTACGTCGTGAAGAACAACAACGAATCATTCGTTATATCAAACAAATGGAAGAATTATATGGCACAAAAGATCAACAAAAATCTAAAGATCCATACTATGTTAGAAATGTATTTGTTTCACAACCACAATCACAAGAATCACAACAAAAACAACAACAGCAACAACCTTCGAAGCATCAAGATTTTGTTTATGGAAAAAGAACATCACCATTAACAACAACAACAACAAGAAGATGAACTAATTGAAACCGGAAAAAATTGTCGAAGACTAAATAAAAATTGAAAACACTTAATATAAAAATCAATTTTTTTTTTCAATTTTGTTAACATTTCGAAATTTATTAATTTTTTTTACTCATCTCAAATTGATCATCATTATCATCATTATTATTTCATTTTCAAGCCTTGATCTTTGGTATTGCAAACATTTCTACAATTTTTTATCTCCTACTTCATAATCATCGATGCACCGCACTATCATTCATGAATCATTCATTTCTTCAAACAAATAATTTTTTCATCATCATCTTCTTCTTAATTTTCAAAATTCACCATAATCATTTTAAAGTATAATACCTTAGATAGATCATCTTCATCATCATCATCGTAATAATAATAATCATCATCCTCATAATATGCATCACTTTGGTAAAACATCATCAAAAGTAAAGAAGAAAAAAAAATTTATTATTATTTTATTACTATTTGAAATTATGATGATGATGATGACGATTCCTTCTGGCTATCAACAACAAATATAATCAGCATAAATGGTGATGTGTGTGTGTCTGTGTGTTTTAGCATATTTTGATTGATATTTATTCAATCCTATTTGGCATTTCAAACTAAATGAATGAACGAAATACAAAACTATTGTGTGCATTGTAATGTTCAAAAAATCAAATCCAAGAAAAAAATCAACATTCAAAATATATCTAAATGGTGTATTATTTTATATTTCAACTTATTTTCATTATTATTATCCGTTATTATTATTTTGGTGTGGTGTTTTTTTTTTGTTTTGAATGCATTTATTTCAATTCAATTTCAACTCTTCTATATTACATTTTTGGAAAATATATCCTAAATTCACCAAGAAAAATTTGAACATCCACCAGCAACAACCATAGTGGAATCAACCTAATTCAATGCTACATGCTGTATTATTCAATCAATTTTTTGAATGCCAAGAAAAACAAAACAAAAATTAGAAATCAAGAAATTGAAGAAACAAATCCTTTCGAATATACATTTCAGACATGATTATTGGCCAAAACCCGAACAACAACAACGAAAACAGAAGAAAATAACCAACGATTAATAAAAATGAAGAAAAAAAGGTGAAAACTTTGAAAATCGTAGAAGACACCGAAAAAGAAGACGAAGATGATGATGTTGAATGATGAAAAATCGAATATTTAATGGAAATGTAATGAAATTTATCAATTTTCATTATTAAATTCATGATTTGATTTATGGTCAAGCAGCTAAAAACCAAGCAACCGAACAAACCATCACCACACACACACACACATAAATAAATACCAAAAAATATATCTTCTCTCATCATCATTACCATCATACACACAAAACACAAATCGACATGATACACATCACATACAATTCTTTGGTAGAAAAAAATTCATTAATTTATTATTATTGAAAAATAATCGATTCAATAATAATAATAATTCAAATACTACTACTATTTATAGAATTGATTGATTGATTTATTGATTGTTTGTTGAAATGAATGTTTTGAAAGAAAAATAGGATTCCAGCATAATTTCATTTTAAATAATTTTTTTTCTTGATGTGAAATTCTTTGAAAATTTTTCGCTACTTCAAAAGTATAATCACAACTCTATTATTATCATCTTCATCATTCATTATTTCACCCTATCATTTGAAGCCTTCAAGCATTATTTCATTTCAAACCTTTTTTTCTTCCATTTAATAAACCACGAGACACGATTTTTAAATTGAACAATTTCATTTGAACAATTTTGAACAGTTTTCATTTTGATATTTTCAGACAAAAAATTCACACATTTTTCTTTTTTTCCAATTTTTCAATTATGTACGAATGATTGATTCATGTTTACAATTTTAAAAATTTACATGTAAACGATTATATCAATGATAATGACCAAAAAAATTGCCGACAATTTTATCATTATTATGATTATTATTTCTTTTATTATTATATAATTGATCATTTTATGTATTATGTCGATTTTTTCTTCTTTTGATTATTATTATCATTATATTTATCTCATTTAATAAAAATTTTATTTTTATTCTTTTATTCAACGATAATTATTTCTTTTTTCGAAAAAATTAACCCTTTTAAAATCAATCGATCATTTTCTATTTGATACAATGATATAATAATATCTTTATCATCTTGAATATTTCAAGAAGGAAATATTGAAAACCCTTGAAATTCAATTGTCATGTGTTTTTCAATTTTGATTGTTCATATTCTTTTTTTTAAAAATTAGTTTCATTTGTTTTCCTCGATTAACACTGATGATGATGATCATCATCATTATTACACCACATTATCATTATTTATTGATGATCATAACATTTGCAGGTAACATAGCAACAATAGGTCTGTGATTATCTAACAATTGATCTATCGATATCGATTCGGCGATAATAATAATGATGATAATGATAATCCTTGTTTTTATATCAAAAGTAATGCTTCATTTTATTCCACTTTTTTTCCATTATCATCATAATACAAGCACAATTGAATAAGAGCAGTAAAAAAGCTTGAAACTTGTTTCTTTTCAAATTCAATTTATTGAAAGAAATTTGAAAATTTTTCGCCAAAATATTTTCAACCGAAAATTCTATGAATTGAATTGAAAATACACTTCAATTGATTATGAAATATTTTTTCTCCTCCTCCATCATTCTCTCATTTCAATCCATTGTTAATAATATCATTAACGATTCTTTACAGATAATAAATAACAAAGAACAAAATAATAAAAAAATAAAAAATTCAATTGATAAAATGATCGATTGATGGATTGATTATTTTCATTATTATTTGATTGATCAATTCTTAAAATGATAATCGATTGTCGAAAATTCATTTTTTTTTTTTTTTGTTGGAAACCTATGTGTTTACTCATAAATTAATGGTTTTCCATATCACTATCATCATTGTTTGTTGGAAAATAACATCACAAAAAATGAACGGGAAAAATGAGATACAAAACATTCTGAGCATTTTTCATTGAACGTTTCATTGTTATGATAATCAATGTATGATTATAAGTATCTGGATGAAAAGACAATGATCGGTTATTGGGTCAGAAAGTTTGAAATTCAAATAAAATTTGAAAGTCACCAGTGGCATCATCTGGTGCCGATCGGATACGCTCGCTTCAATTTCAATATTTTGGATTTTTTTATTTTGAAAAAAATAAATTCATTTAATCAAATTAAAAACCCGAAAGAAAAATGGAACAAATAATCTTCAACAAATGTTCGTTATCGATAGTCCAGCAAAAATGATGAATATACAGAATTTTCACAAATGTTGTGGTGGACTTGATCAAACTAGACAAACATTCAAAATTGAACGTCAACATTTAAGAATAATGATAATGTTGCAACTTTTTTGAATAAATTTGGTGAAAAATCCACTTCTAAATCTGTTGATAATAATGATGATGACAATAATGATGATAATGATGAAAGTTATCTATTCTGTCAAGGACAATTATCGACAAAGATTGAAACGCACTATACTTCAATTATGTGGTATTGAAATCGATGAAATTCAGAAATTTATTCATGAAAATGACGGTGATGAAATTGAGAGCACTAAAAAGATGGTTGGCTGTCACCTGGCTCTATTAATCTTATACGCTCAATAGTTAATTCCAAATTGAATAAAATTATAAGAAATACAGATTTAATACAAAAACATTTGAAATCAATGAATAACACCGTTGGTGTTATGCATGAATTTGTTGAAATTATTGTGAAATATATGATGATATTCGTGAAATTTATCAATGAATTTGATTAAAAATTTTTATATTAATTTATTTTTTCATTGATCATCGGATTTTATCAGCGTCATTAAACAATGAAAAAATACTAATATTTTGTTTACTACCCAAGTAAAAATTATATGAAGATCAATGCTGTTGCGAAAACAACAAAAAATGAATTGATAAGAATTTAATTTTTTGAAGAAGATTGCTCAAGATCGAATGATTCTTAGGATATAAATACGATGAGTTTGGTGTGAAAAATTTCATTCACATTATTTTAAAATAATTATTTATCCTGAATCAGAAAAAATGAAATCGCCATTATTATTGATATTTTTACTAGATTTTTTGATCGTATTAAATGCAAAACAATTCATTTTGAAAAAACCAGAATGCACAAGTAAACGCCTAAAAGATAATGATAAAATATTTTCAAAATTAGAAACATTCGGACCAGAAGGTCGCAAACTCCCCGCATCGATGAATGATTTACCTGAAAGTTGCAAGTAAGTTTATCTTCAATTTTACTACAAATATTTAATTATAAATTTAAACCTAGAGAAATAAATCGTTACCTTGATATAGCAGGAAAATTTATAGATGAATGCCTTTCACAAGATGGTCAAAAATTATTCAAAATTATTATATTCAGTGCAAAAAAGAGTATGAAACCTTTGTGTGGAAAAAAACGTAATATGAAAAAATTGGCCAAACTATTAGATACTTATGGTTGTGTGAATACTTTTTTGAATGATTTTACATGTTTATCAAAATTAAGTTATGATACCTATGAATTGATACCATATAAAATTGGCAAAGAAAAAATTAATTATGCTTGTTGCAATTTTGTTAATGCAATGAGATGTGCTGACACTGAATTTTCTAAAAAATCGTGTATGACTGATAGTGGAAAAGAAATGACAATGGATAATATTCGAGCATTGACAGGTGATCTTGTTAATTTTGCATGCGGTGAATATGATGAATCGACTGATCGTTGCGAAACCATACCAAAATTACCTAAAGATAAATTCGATAAAAATTATAAATTTGATAAAAAATTGAAATCCCTTTCATTTGCTCATTTTCAATTACTCGAATCAATGGGTGGTTTTTCTGTTGTTGATTAAGAAAATCTAGACTAACACAACTAACAGTAAATAGATAAATTATGATTTCAAATTAAAATCGAAATATTTTTCTCTGTAATTTTTATGATCTTAATTAATTAATCTAATATGAAAGATTCTCATTGGCATTTCGCAAGCATTTTTCGTTATTGATTCAAAATAAGAAAAAATTTAATTGGAAATTTTTTTCCCTGTCATTTATATGATATTAATCATATAAGGGAAAAAATGATGGTAACTTTGATTATACATTCAATTGTTTGCAATGGTTTTTCTGGTGTGAAATAGAATCATTCATCCTTGATCATTCACCAACAAACGATCAAACTAGAAAAAATTTTAAAAATGAATTCAATCAATTTGATAGTAAGTGATTTGATCAATTTTTTCGAAAATCAAATTTAATTCAAAATTCATTTTTTCACAGACGTTTTGTTTTTTAATCACCATCATTTACATGGTGAATTGTAATACATTACCATTACAAATGATTTCATCGGCGAACGATGATAATCGAATTGAAATTGGTGAAACGCGACGAAATGGAAGGGGATTATATCAGCCATTATCTGGTTTGAGCAATGCAGCTGCAAATTCTGGTCTTTTTGGTGGCTGAAGTACTAGCATCAAAGATCAGCACAATAATGATGATATATGTAGCAATATTCTCAATCATCAATATTCGATTATTGGTATCTGGATGAAAAGATAATATTAAAATTTGATTGAATTAGAAATAATTCAAATTGAATATCCCAGGTGGCATCATCTGGTGCCGATCGGATACGTTGGCTTCAATTTCAATGTTTTGGCTTTTTTTATTTTGAAAAAAAACCATTAAATCAAATTAAAAACCCGAAAAAATGGAACAAAATAGTCTTCAACAAATGTTCGTCATTGATAGTCCAGCAAAAGTGATGAATTTACAGAATTTTTACAAATGTTGTGGTGGACTTAATCAAATCGGACAAACATTCAAAAATGAACGGGAACGTTTACGATTTCGTTTTCGTCCCGATGATCCTAATTCTATACCATTATTTTCTGATCGTAAACAATGTAAAGATTTAGTATTGAAAGTTAAACGTAAACGACAGCCTGATGGTTCATTCACCGATTATAAATTTGAGCCATTCGGTATCATTAATACAAGATTTCATTTTGAAAATTCAATTTGTGATATGCAATTATTGCCAACATCAAGGTTTTTTTTCGATTTGATTGTTCCAAACCCATTTTTTTATTGGTATTTTTTTCTAATTATAGTGACATTCGTAATGAATTTATGAAATCAGATTTCATATTGAATTGTGATGCAAATTTATCAATTGAAAATGATGATAGCATCACAATGATAAAACAATATTTCAATTCGAGATTTTTTCAGCCAAAACAGCTGATTACAATGATGCGTAAAGATATTGAAAAAAATGATTTACAACAAGATTTGATTCGCCGTTTGCGTAAATCACGTAAAGTAAATTATTCTGTTGTACGATGGGAAGATAAATCAGTACCCGAAAAACTACCCGAAGAATATCGGAAAGATTTTGATAAAAGCTTATTACGGTCAGAAATAGCCAAAAAAATTGAAGAAAAGTTCGAAGAAAGGCCCTGCTGGTCTAGATATGCATTGATTTGTCATTTGAAATGTTCCCCAGTATTATTACGTTATTTACTATCATATACAACCTATTATTTTGAAAATGGTCCATTTCGTTCATTATGGATTAAATATGGTTACGATCCACGAAAAGATCCTAAAGCAAAAATTTATCAAACAATAGAAGCACGAGCTAATCGTAAAAATGATCATACTATCAACCAAATAAATCAATCGATTACAACGATTGACGAACAAAAAAGCACTTCAACATTTAAGAATAATGAAAATGTTGCATCTTTTTTGAATAAATTTGGTGAAAAATCCACTATCAAATCTGCTGATAATGATGATGATGACAATATTGATAAAAGTTATCTATTTCGTCAAGGACAATTATCAACATTGAAACGTACTACGTTTCAATTATGTGATATTGAAATCGATGAAATACAGAAAATAATTCATGAAAATGACGGTAATGAGATCGAATGCACTGAAAAAGATGGTTGGCTGTCACCTGGCTCTATTGATCTTATACGCTCAATAATGAACTCAGAATTGAATAAAATTATAAGCAACACAGAGTTAATACAAAAACATTTGAAATTAATAAATAACACCGTTGATGTTATGCCTGAAAATCTTGAAATTAGTGAAATATATGATGATAATCTTGAAATTTATCATTGAATTTGATTAAACTTTTTTTTGTTCATTAATCATTAAATTTCATCAACGTCATTGAATGATGGAAAAATACTCATATTTTATTTCTGTCATGATACCCTTTCTCTTATAAACATGTAAAAATTATTTGAAGTTCAATGTTGTTGCTTAAACAACAAAAAAATGAATTCATAAGAATTCACAAGATTGAATGATTCTCAGGATATAAATACGATGTGTTCAGTGTGAAATGGAAATCATTTACATTATTTGAAAATCATTATTTTTACTGAATTAGAAAAAAATGAAATTACCAATATTATTAATATTTTTGCTGGATCTTCTGATCGTATTAAATGCAAAACAATTGATTTTGAAAAAACCAGAATGTACAAGTAAACGCCTGAAAGATATTGATAAAATATTTTTAAAATTAGAAACATTCGGACCGGAAGGTCGCAAACTCCCCGCATCGATGAATGATTTACCTGACAGTTGCAAGTAAGTTTATCGTTTATTTTATTTCAAATAAAATATTCAATTTTAAATTTGACCTTAGAGAAATAAATCGTAACCTTGATATAGCAGGAAAATTTTTCGATGAATGCCTTTCACAAGATGATCAAAGACTATTCAAAATTATTTTATTCAGTGCAAAAAAGAATATGAAACCTTTGTGTGGAAAAAAACGTAATATGAAAAAATTGGCCAAACTATTAGATGTTGCTGGTTGTGTAAATACTTTTTTGAATGATTTTACATGTTTATCAAAATTGAGTAATGATACCTATGAATTGATACCATATAAAATTGGCAAAGAAAAAATTAATTATGCTTGTTGCAATTTTGTTAATGCAATGAAATGTGCAGACATTGAACTTTCAAAAAAATCATGTATGACTGATAGTGGAAAAGAATTGGCATTGGATAATATTCGAGCATTGACAGGTGATCTTGTTAATTTTGCATGCGGTGAATATAATGAATCGACTGATCGTTGCGAAACCATACCAAAATTACCTAAAGATAAATTCGATAAAAATTATAAATTTGATAAAAAATTGAAATCCCTTGCGTTTGCTCATTTTCAATTACTCGAATCAATGGGTGGTTATTCTGTTATTGATTAAGAAACTAATTTAACATTACAAACATAAATTATGATTTTAAATTTAAATCGAAATATTTTTCTCTGTAATTTTTATGATCTTAATTAATCTAATATGAAAGATTCTCAGTGGCATTTTGTAAGCATTTTTCATTATTCAAATTCAAAATTAAAAAAATTTTGAAATTTTTTCCCTGTCATTTACATGATATTTGTCATGTAATGAAAAAAAATGATGGTAGCTTTGATTATTCATTCAATTGTTTGCAACCTTGAAACTTTTTTATTATCAGATTTAATCATGTGTTTTTGTTTGTTTCGTTTGTTTCTTTTGCTGCCTGAAAGGAAACAAAACTGGTTGTAACATGGAAAAATATATCAATTATACATTTTGATTTTCTAGTAGAGCAAAACAAAATCTATTTATTTTACAATTATTTCTGGTCAGATTTTTGTCATCGAAACAGCACCAACAACAGCGAAAACAACAAGAGTTTTTGCACTATTTTTTTCATGAAAAAATGTAATTTATCTTTGTTCAAATTTATGTGTATTCATATTTATTTTTCGTTTACTTTCAAATTCATTCATTCATTGCATTGAATATTGTCACAACACACGCATAATATTCAATTAATCGTCACTAATCTGATGGAAAATTGAATTTTTCTTTAAGACTGTTGTTTCTTGAGAAAAAATTACTGGTTTTTCAACTTAAATCGTTGTTTAATTGTTGTTGATTTTTCATTTTTATAAAAAAAAAAAAAAAAAATTATTCAAGTTTTTTTTCTTCAAATAAATACGAAACATTTTTTCTGATTAGAGAAAAAAAATGAAACGAAATTTATTATTGATTATTATAATTAATCTATTCATTATCAAATCATTACAACAAAAATTATTATTAAATAAAACAAATTGTAATGATAAACGATTAGAAGAAATTGATCGTCAATTTATTCGATTAATTGGTATCGGTAATGGTGGCCGATCATATCCGACCAATAAAAGTGAATTAAATAAATTTTGTAAAGAAAATGATAAAATTTTTATTGAATTGGAGAATTTTCTAAATGAATGTCTTAATAATGATGCATCTTCTGTAAGCAAAATATTTATTTATAGTACGAAAAGATATTGGAAAATATTGTGTAATAAAAAGCGACAAAAAAAGCAACAAAAATTATTACAAACAACACAATGTTTCAATACAATAATTAATAAAATTGATTGTATTGATATATTTGCTAATCGTACACGTAATTTAATACCATATCGTATTGGCAGCGAAAAAATTAATCATATTTGCTGGTAAGTCCGATAAAGACAATTTATTATTCATTATTTTCAAGTTCAAATCTTTATTTTTTTAATCATATTTCCACAATCAATATTTTCATTCATTCATTCAAATAGTAATCAAATAGAATTGATGAATTGTGCTGAACGATCATTATCGATACCATGCATGGATGAAAAAGGACGTGAAACATTAATGGAATTATTTCGTAATATAAAAGGTGATATTGTTAATTATGGTTGTGGTGATTATAATGAACATACAGATCTTTGTGATAAATTAAAACCATTGAAAAATGAACAATTAGATAAAACGATAAAAATCAATTATCGGCTTCGGTCATATTTTTTTGCCATTTTATTTGCTATCGATTCACAATTATCTGATTAAATCATCATTGTAATTATTTTCATTTTCATTATTGATCTTGACAAATATTTTTAGCTTATACAAAAATTTTAATTAAATGTAATTTAATATTAAAAAACAAACATTGAATTTGTTTACTTTTCTTTTTGAGAATGAATCAAAACATCCAAAAGTGAAATTGATTACAATTAATTTTTAATAATTAATTAATTTCAAAATTAAACAAAATTGCATTTTGATTTGAAATCTTTGAAGTGCTGCCATCGATTGATTTTCAAAAAATTTCGTTAATTATTTTTCTTCTAATTCTTAAATGTGATACATCATTTCAAAATTGAACTATCGCAGTAATGAATGGCAATCAATCACAAGTTTAAATTATAAGAAATTTTTTTTTATTTCAATAAGATTAAAATATAATTAAGAATAATAATTAAAACAGTAATAATATGCTTCGAGTTTCAGCGTTTATATGTGTGTTACATTAATTTGCTAAAATTTAATTCAAATAATTAAAATAATTGAATGGAAATTGATAATATTCGTGTGTGTACGTGTGAATTGTAAATCAATCAATGAATGAATATAAATAATAAATCGATGAAATCAAATTTAAATTAAATTTTGTTTGTTTTTTGTTTCATTGATTGAAAATAAAATAAAAAATATTAAATTGAATTCAATAATGATAAACCAATAATTAGTGTTAAGATGAATAAAATGAAATGATCAATTGATAAATGCAATTTTATAATGTAAAACCTAAAAAAATGAAAAATGAATTGGAAAACCATTGATAATTTTTTTTCTTAATTAAATCTTAGATTTTTTTTCTCAGAGATGATTTCAACAATCGTTATAATATTTTTGACAGATTTATATCATAACATAGTAAATCTTCGATATAATTTTAATTCATTTTATGAATTTTATCGCAATTTTTTAGTGTCTTCCGTTGATTAAATACAATACTTTGTTCGGTTCATTTACATCATTTCCCTCATTTGTTTTATCCTTGAATTTTAGCTCCATTTTCATTACTCTTATTATTACCATTACCATTATTATTATTGACATTACTATTCCCATTCCCATTACCATTGACTAATGATTTCATTGAATCTGGTATCGGTGTAATTTTACGATTTCGGCCACGTTTACTAGCTTCTTCTTGTTGCCGTACGGCTACAGCTGCTACTAATGCTGCACCACGTCCACTACCATCTTCGGATAACATTAATTCAAATTCAATACCTGGATTAACTAATTCTAAAATTTTTTCATTCATCACATTTTTGAAATTCGGATGATATTTAAATACTGAACCATCGATGCCAACTGTTGTATGTGGTCGATTTAAACGATTCAATAATGTTGCAATTGCAGCCGATGCTAGATGTGCAGCGCGCAGCGATATACGATGACAAATTAATTTGATTCCTTCATGATCATCGGTGGTTGCATGAGATAAATTCATTTCTTCACAGGCTTTTATTACATTAGTATAATCACCATCTGGATCACCTTCAATAGCTGATACATAGGCTGATTTGAAACGATGTGGTGTGAATAATTCTGTTGATCCTTTACCACCGAACAAAAGTCCACGGCGACAAAGATCAGCAGCAATACTTCGAACCAATTCACCCATGTACATGCCTGATATCATTTTTTCAAATCTAAAAAACAAATAATAATCTCATTAAATTTTCATCCAAATCCAACCCAAAACAAACTTACAATTGTCTTCCTTTATTTAATGAATATGTATTTACTTCATCGTCCCAGTCGGTTCGGAAAAAATCTAAAACACCATTATCACCGAATGCACCCCATTCAGTATTGACTATGACTTGATTAGGTCCAGGAACATCTTCAGTGAATAATTCAACATTTTTTTTATTTTCCATGTAACATGCATTAAAACCGGTCCCAATAATAACACCAACACGGCATTCACGATTTTTATGCGCACATGACATCAATGTGCCGGTTGTGTCATTGACAACAGCCATTACATCGATCTGGATGTCGCCTCGACGTTTTACTGCTTCACGCAATAGTTGCACAACATCTTCTCCTTCGACACCAGAACAACAAAAACCTTTTGTCCATGATACTAGGCGTGCTTTTGTTAAACCTTCTTGACGACATGGAAAGCTGAAGGTAAAACCAAGGGGTAATTTTAAATTTTTGATATTTCTATCAGTCATGAATGATGCCATACAAGCAGCGATGTGGTCGAATAATGCTACACCGGTTCCAGTCATTATTTCTGTTGGTATGGCATAGATTTCATTGTCCATTGCGAATTTATCACCATCAATATCAATCACTAACACACGAAAATTGGTGCCACCAAGATCAAGGGCCATAAATTTTCCTTTTTCAGTACCATCAGGCACATCACGAACAAATGTTGGATAACATTTTACTGAAGCAATAGGATTTGTTTCTCGACGTAATCCTTCATTTATTTCATTCAATAATAGATTAGATATTTTTGATATTTGATCATTAGTCAATACTAATGAACGTGTTGATAAATCAACCTTTATTAAAAATAAAAATAACAGAAAAAAATAAAATTAATAATTCATATTATTTGGAACTACATACAGGAGATTTAGGCATTGTTTATTGGCTATTTTCAATAATAATCTTTTACACAAATAAAATAGAATCAATTGAAAATCACAAGTAATAATACAATATTCGGTTATTTGGTTGATCACTTTTTGACAGTGACAGTAACAGAACATAAATGTAAAATGGAAACAGTCGGGAGAAAAGAAAGATTTCCAAGGTTATACATTTTGACATTTCCAGAATTAAAAAAAAAAATTTGCAATATGCAATCAAATGAACTATTTTCAATATTAAATATTCATTTGATCATCTAAACATAAAACTTGTGGTAAGTGGCATATAGAATTGTTGTGAAGAATATAATTTAGTTTTTTTCCACCATTCTATATATCAATGAAAAATCGTAAATGAAAACTACCACATGAACACATATCAGACCATTTGGACATGGTCAAATTCCAGACAGAAATAGACAAAAAAATAGATGAATTTTAAACGATAAAAAAATGAAAATGAATGAAATTCTTTTCGATATCGATATGGAAAGATAAGGAACAACAGACATAACATGGCTTATAAGTATGGCAAACAAAATTCAAAAACATAAATCTACTTACTCTTTTTGCTGTTTGAGACATTCTTCTCGACATTTTGACGATATAGGAATAATTATTATTATTTTCGATAAACTTTGAATTGATTAATATAAATATAAAATGAATAAATAATCAATGAGATTCAATTAATAATGAATGATCGTCGGTTATCGTTGATTTTTAAATAAAATAAACAATAAATTAATTTTATAAATAAAAAATAATTCAAATTAATCACAATTCAATGATGAATTATAAAATTGAAATTATTATTTTAAAATTTTCTTGAGAATTATCTAAAACACACACGCAGACTAACACATACACATCTAAGATAATTATTTAAAAGCCACGTATGAATGAATATGAGATGTAGAAAAAGTATGGAATTGAATATTTGTCAATGGATTTAAGCAAACAAAACATAAAAAAATTGAAATAAACTTGAATGTAATTGAAAGAAAACAGATGAATTCAGGGTTTTTTCTTTGGTGTGTTCAATTTTTTTTCTTGAATTAAACAATACAGTTGTCGCTTTTATCTTCGTAATTGTTGTCGTTGCTTCTAATTCATTTGATTCATATAACCCGGTATAATCGGTTTTTCTTGCTAAAAAACAATAACATAGATAATAATGATATTAAAAAATTAAATTTATAAAAACAATAATGAAAAATAATGCTGTCTTATGATGACAATAATAATAATAATGACTATTTATACTAATATTAATAATCACTGAATGATTCAGTGATCATAATACGAATTAATTGTTGACTTTTATTTGTAAAATTTTTAAATTTCCGAATGACTTTTCTTTATGCATATGTGCTGATGATCATGTGTTTGTGTATGTGTGTGTGTGTTGTATGATTATTGAAATGATTTATTCTTCTTTATTCTTATATCTATTATATCGTATAACTACTATTCCTTGAAAACTTCAATCAGAACGCATATGATGACGTCACATGGTATCGTAAATTGAATTCACGAATGAAATTCTTAATGAAATTCAAAAATTTATCCGCATTTGATACAATTTATGATAAAAATAATGAATGAATGAATAATCATAATAAATTCGTGGAATTTATAAATAACTATTGAATAGCATTAAATAAAATTTGAAATAATCACAATAAAAATACCTTGGGGACGGAAATTCTATTATTTTTTCCCAAAATATATAAAATAAAATTGAAATAAAATAAAAAATTTAAAATTTTGATGTAATATTTTGATGATGATTAAGATGATTCTTATTGGTAATGTGTAACACCAAAACAATACTTGGCGCCGTATCAACAAAAATAAATTCTAATTTTTATAATTGCTTTGAGTTATTTGTGTGTTTGAATAACACAAATTCAAATATCTTATTGGATTTCTTTCAAAATTTTCAAAATCAAACACACAGACACTAAGAACAATCGTCGGAGTTAGAAAATGATGGCATTATACGTAAATAACATTGAAAATCACTCATTTAAACAACAAATTTCTTTCACCGGCTTTTTAACATTGATTCATTCATTTCTTTTTCAAATTATCATTCCATACAAATGAATGGTAGTGGTGGTTAAACAATGACAACAAAACTGAAGAACTAGCCATTTATTTATGACGGCCATACATTCATTCGTTCATCATTTGTCTTTGCATTTTGGGTAGTGTTGTTTTGTCTGATCGATCATTGATTGTAGTGTTCATCTCTTTTTTCCTGTATGTTTGTCTATTCAACCATAGGCTGTGCTTGTTTACTTTTTACATTCCTTCATCCTTTTTTTCACCATTGATCATTGCCAATTTATTGGTTTTTAATCATCATCATCATTGATCAAAGAATGAAAATGAAGGATTATAAAGTGAATGTCATTCACAATGTCGAAATGACTTTAAAGTCGCCATATTAGCGATGTAAATGGATACATTGTCTAGTTTGATTTTCAATTTTTTTTGTCGGCAAATTGAAATGAAAATTAATCATTTAACGTTCATTAGTTGCGGCTGCAAATATTTCTCTAAAAATTGAAATAATCAAGCTATTGAATACCTTGGGAACAGATTAATTGAAATTACTCATTGATTTAAATCATTAATTGATAATTCAATCAAATTTAATTGATTAATCTTTTTCCATATTTTCCTGATTAGATAATTCATTTGTTAAAGTTATAAATGATTTAATTGTGTGTAATCACGTGAACGAGTGAAAGCTAATCACTCTTAAATAAAAAAAAAAATTTGATTGAAATTCCAATGATTTCTTTCATCTGGTTCCGATGATGGCGTAAACAATGATACAGCAGAAAATAAAAATTCAAAACAAAATCTATCAACATTTGAAAATGTCAATGAAATCTTGAAATTATTCATTTTGTTTTATTCAGAAAAAAATTGAATTTGGCGAATATAATTGGATTCATTTTGAATGAAATCTTATTTCTTTTCGATTGGTTAACATAATTATTTTTATTTCATTTTAATATCATTTTATTTATTTTTCAATAGAAATTTTTGATTTCTAAAGAAAAATATCAAAATGGCTACATGCAATCACGGATATTGACGGCTTGTTAAGAATTTTGATAGAATTTCATATTGAAATGAAAAACGAATGGAAAAAAATCGTATGATTATTTCGGTGAAACAAGATTCTGCGTATGCAGAAGCTGCATTAATAATGCAAAAACTGGGCCATTGCGAACGAAAAAAAAACTGACGTAACACTTGTGAAATTAAATTTATTGATTATCATTTTATCAATACATAACCCAGAAAAAATTTAATATTATTTATGATTTTCATTTGAAAACAAATAGAAAATATTTGTTGTGTTAATTCAAATCGCAGAGAAAATAAGAACATGTCAATCAATCATTTATCAAATCGATTAAAAACATTTATGGATCAAGTTTGATCACGAAAAAAGTACAAATTTGAATCAAATTGTTCAATTTATTTCATTGGCATCGATCAAATTAAATCGATCGTATCAGCCTAATCCATTTATGATTCGAAAACTACCGAATGGGATCAATATTTTGTCAATAAACAGGTTATTGATCAACAATTTTCATTAAATTTTGGTTCATTGAAAAAAACCATCCTTGACAGGTTTATTTTTTTTTCGGTAGTTATTGCTGCTGCGATTGATTTGCTTAATCGCTTGATTAAGCATTTCCTATTGTGCCATACATTATTTAATTGTAAACAACAGGAAGCAAATTTAAAATTTTTCATTTTGAAACAAATCAAAATAGTGAAAAAAAAATCTGATGAAATGATTTTAACCGGAAAATTTTTTTTATTTGAAATCAATATTTACATTTTCACAGAAAAAAAAACAGGAAATTAAAATTTTTTAATATCGAATTTCATTTTTTTTTCATTTCGATTCTGATTCTGATGATGATGGCGACGATGATGATGATTCTTGTTCTGGCTTTGACTGTTGTTCTGATTTATCATCATTCGAAGATTGTGCATTATCATTGACCGAATCAATCAAAGAATTAATATCTAATTGATCTACAAGATTCTTTTTTCCATATGGTGATTGGCCAATTAAACGTTCAATATCGGAATAATTTAATACTTCACGTTTGAGCAGCTCTTCAGCCATTAATTTTAATTTATCTTGATTTTCTCTAATTAATTTTTCCGTTTCTTTGTATGCTTTTGCCACTAACAAACGTGCACGTTCATCAATTAAACGAGCCAATTTTTTACTGAATGGTTTTCTTCCAAATTTATTTTCTTCATAATCAAAACTCAAATTACCAATTAGTTCATCCATACCATATACTTGGATTTTTGTGTATGCCAATTTAGTCACTTTATTTAGATCATCTTGAGCACCAGAACTCACATGATTGAATGTCAATGATTCTGCAACACGACCGCCAAGTGCCATACACATTCTTTCAAATAATTCTTGCTGGGTATGAAGTTTGCGATCTGATGGCAAGTAACGGGCAAATCCTAGCACATTCGTTGTGCGTGGTACTATGGAAATTTTCAATAATGCATCTGTATTTGGTAATAACCATCCTACTAATGCATGACCACATTCATGATAAGCAATAATTCGTTTTTCTTGAGGACCCATTACATCGGTTCGTTTTTCAGGGCCACCAACGACACGTTCAATAGCGATTTCTAAATCATCAGATTGTACCATTTTTTTACCAACACGTGCAGCATGTAGAGCAGCTTCGTTAACTACATTGGCAATGTCTGCCCCAGAAAACCCAGGCGTTAATTGAGCCATTCGTTCAGCATAATATTCAGGTTCTTTTTCCGATTTTATTGATTTAAAATGTGATATGAAAATTTCTTTACGCTCTTGCAATGTCGGATAATCAATGAGAATATGTCGATCAAATCTACCTGGCCGCAACAGAGCACGATCTAGTATATCGGCACGATTTGTCGATGCTAACATGATAATTTCATCACGTTGACTCATACCATCCATTTCAACTAACAATTGATTTAATGTTTGCTCTTCTTCGCCACTTGATCCACCAGTACCTATGCGTTCACCGCTACGTTTCCGACCAATTGCATCAATTTCATCGATATAAACAATACATGGCGAACGTTTGCGAGCTATCATAAAAAGACATTTATTTGATTTAAATTTAATTCATAATCACGATTACCTTCTTCGAACAAGCTTCTGACTCTTGCGGCACCTAAGCCACCGATCATTTCGATGAATTCTGAGCCATTGATAGCCAAAAATGGCACGGATGCCTCTGTAGCAACAGCTTTTGCTAACATTGTTTTTCCGCAACCAGGAGGTCCTAAAAGCAAAACTCCTCTCGGTATTTTCGCTCCTAACATCTTGAATCTTTCAGGAGATTTAAGATAATCGACAAATTCCATTATTTCAACTTTTGCTTCTTTTAAACCGGCGATATCGCTGAAACGTACACCTTTGCCATCGCCAATCAATGGATCAACGATAGTGAATTTAGCCCGTCTTAAATTTGAAAACATATTCGTTCCCATCATTTGTGATCTTGACATGGAAGAATTTCGCATCAACATTGATACCATTATGCCAAGTACTAATAATGATAATAATGCAAACCAAACATTTTCTTGGTTCCTTTCGTAGATGATTTGTACAGTTTGATCTGGTTTAATTCCTAATCTGGCTTCAGCTTCACGTAAACGTGCTTCGAATTTTTTCACATCGACAATATTCATATGATATTGACGAAATGGTGCTTTTTTACCTCTTATAATAGCATCTTCATGCAAATAAATTGTCACTAGGTCTAGATCAGGTTTGACAACGATCAATTCAACTTCACCTTTCGATAACATTTGATAGAAAAATTCATTCCATGATACAAAACGTAATACATCTGGCTTATTTGCTGGCGGAAACATTAATGACACTAATGTTATTATCGTATAGCCAAGTGCCATCCATACAAGTCCATAAGCCATCAATTTTTTATCATCACGATTTGGATCTTCTTTATTATTTTTATTATCATTGTTACTTGATTGTTGACTATTTTTATTTGAAGCATTTTTATTACTATTTTGATTAATTTTAGATTGTTGAAATTTGAGTAATGATGAGTTTAACCATTTCGATGTTGAAAACGAAGGTGATATCGAAAATAAATGTTTCCATGCTTTTAATTCATTGAATATTTGTTTTTGATTATAGAAAATCAATGATTGCTTTTGCCGTTTTGCAAGTGTTTGAAGAATACATTTGGTATGTATTGATCGCTGGTGAATTAAATGTAGAATAATTTGATTCAATTTAATTGATTTTGATGAAATATGATGCAACATTTTTTATGTTGATTCAATAAAAAATCAAAACAAAACAAAAAAAGGTAAACAAATTTTGAATTTAAAAAAACATATGACACGTTCAATGTTGCCATCTGGTCGCCAAAATTCTTACAAAGTTAGAAATTAGTCAAAAAATTTTTGGTTAATTATCAACCCTAATTAATTCTTGATGATAATTCTCATGGTGGAAATTATTTACTCCGATATTGATAATCAATGCTAATCGATGCACATTATTTATTAATAGCAATCATTTTGCATCGTCAGCATGGTAAGGTCTCTTCGAACAACGAAATTTTTTCTCTGTAGATCAAATCGAATATGATTCAAAATCAATCAAAAAAATCGGTGATCGATAAAAAATCATTGAAAATTTTTTTAATTATTTATCCTATACAAAATAAATTAATACTCAAAAATATAATTCGGCAATACCATTTGAAAATAACGATTCACGATTTCTAATTTAAAATAACTTTTAAAACAAAAAAAACCAGTTAAAATAATAAAGACGACAATTAGATATGATTTAACCAACCATGAAGACAGATTCATATATCGTTGTTGTTATTATCTCTACCATTAGAATAATTGTCTTATTATCATTGATTAAAATGAACATACACAAATATTATATCTTTATCATTGTAATCAATGACTGTGACAAACATATTCATATTAATTTATCCAATAGCTTTATGTGTATTCATGTATTTCATTTTCATCATTCATCTTCAAGTTCAGTTAACTTTTTTTTTTGAATTAAAATCACGATGATGATGATGATGATCATCATCATCATCTTGATCATCACATGTATTACGAAACTCGAGAAAAAATGTATTTATTTAATTGAAATAAATTTTGTTTATTGAATTCATTCATTTTTCTTATTCAAATGTTTAAACTTGTTCCAATTTCTAAATGACAAGTAAATTTTGTTTTTGTTTTGTTCATTTCAAAATCTCGACTGTTTTTAGTTGTATTCAAAGGATTTTGTTTCAATGAATTCATGTTTGACATTTTTTTTTTGCATTCATTCATTCGTTCAAAAATTATTCGTTTCAATTGAATTTTCCATGAGTCCAAAGTAGAAAAATGAAACTTGGAATCTTATGATAAACAATTGACTAACATAAAAATTCAATGTTCAAATATCAACCATTGTTATTATTGTCATTGTTGTTGTCGTTGTTAAGGAAATTGGATTCAATTTATTTATTTATATTTGTTTCCTAAATTTATTTATTATTATTTTTGTTCGTCCATCTCATGTTTGATTATGTCTGAACAAACAAACAGATGAATTATTTATCCAACGAAAAAAAAAAAAAAATTATTAACTGAAATGATAATATCAATTCAAAATTAATTTCTATTTGAAAGAAAAAAAATGATAAAAATAAATCAACACCGTTACTATGTCAAACATCGATAATCAAACAATCATAATAAATAAAAATAATAATAATTATCATTATCATAATCATAATCATAATCAAAATGGTTGTCAATGTGTGTGTATTTGTGATCATAATGTTTAGTTACACATAGAGTTTTTCAACTCTTCATTTCGATCGATTGTTTATACATATGTCACATATATGAGACTGTGTTCTATTATGAAGATAATTATTTGTTATCTATTTTTTTTGTCAAATATCATCACAATAATAATTATAATAAAAATCACCATCACCACAATATGCGTACACACACATAGATGAATAACCATAAACAACCAAACAAATCATCAAACAGATAAATCAAATGTAAAAATCAAATGATGAAATGAATGAATAAAAAATAAACATTAATCATTTGTTTTTTTCAAATAGCCATCAAACGAGCCGTCATTTGTCTGCGTCTGTAATTTGATAGTTGATAATTGACAAAGTTTTCTTATTTGAAAAATGAAAAAGATTAAATTATCCTATTAAAACATCATTGATTCATGCTAACAAAATAAATATGTGCGTTTGAAAGTAAAAAATTGATCAAAACTTTATTTTTAAAAAATCATTTATTCTCATCGAAAATTACAACGAAGGCTTCTTTTTCACTTAATTTTGTAATTAAATTTCTACTTAAAAAAACTATCAATTGATTGAATTAATTAAATTGATTGATTTTATAAAATTTATCAAAAGAAAAACTAGAAAATTATAAGATAAAAATTGTGATAAATGTTATGATTACTCGATTGATTGTTGATTGTGATTTCAATGTTATTTGATTATCGCTAATCAAGATTCTCAAGTTTTAAAAATGCCATTGTTAATATAATAATGATGCGAAACAACGAATTTAATTGATTTTAATCTCAGAAATCTTTGAAAAGTTTTGTCTAAACTAGAAAATTTGATACTATCATTGATTTTCATTACGATTTTGTATTGGTTACTAATATTTATTGTTTCTGATAATTTTGTTGAAATACGCATCCCAAATTTTAAGAAAAATGATCATGAATCAATGGAATAGTGAACAACGATCAGAATCACCATCAATCGCGCCAAATGATATGATTATGATAACAGACAATTGTGAAAATGAAAATTTTAGCATCGATGATGATAATGATAATGAAATTGATATTATTTATGATGAATTCATTATCATGCAACAACGATTTAAATCAATTAAGAAACATTATCATCAATTAATATCGAATATGAATACAATGAAAATATTATTCGAACAATTTGAATATGAAACCAATCAATTTGGAAGAAAATTGAAAAGAAATCTTAGAAATAGCCAAAGTACCATCGATAAATACAGAAATGATCGCAAATATTCCACTGAATCAATTGTGTATGTTAATATCGAAATAGATCAAACATCAGAAATGAAGAAATGTGATAATAATGATGATCAAAATAATAATAATAACACTAATGCAGCTGATAAAGATGATTTTCAAATGATGAATATTGATGAAAATAATCATGTACTAATCGGAAAAAATTTTCCTGATATCAAAAAATTAGATATTGAAGAAATAGATCTCTTATCTTCGGATACTATTGATCATTTGATTGATTCATTAGGTAAGGATGCTATCAACGATCCACGAATAGCGAATGATGATGGTCATATCTTATTTAATAGCATCGCTTTTGATGAAGTTCTTATAGAAAATCGAAAGAATATTGAAAATAGCATTCCTAACGAATCATTAATTATTATTAAGGATATTGATGATGATGATTATTCAGTTGAAAGTATGAAAACTGCCACAGATTATTTTTTGAATGATGAATATCATCTTTCAGATATCAACGAATCATTAAAAACTGATGATTCATTATTAATTAATGATCAATCAGAAAATCAAAGTATTAGAATATCAGATGTCGATGATGATACTATATCGGAATCTATTCCGGGCAATTCACAATCATCGGATGAAATAATTGATGACAATGACAAATCATACGAAATCAATGATAATTGTGATAGCAGCGAATTATTGGATTTAAATCAGGAGTTATCCAGTATTAATTATGATGATAATAACAATGAATTTTCATGGATGAATAAAAACAATGGAAATAATATAGATGATCATAATGAGTCTGCTGGTGATTTACGTATCAATATCGTTAATGATGGAGATGATAAATTATTTGTTTTTTCATTCGATCATGATGGATGTTCAACAATTGAACATGTGAAATTGAAACCGATCAAATCTAGATTTTTTGCGAATGGAAACTCTAATGATACTGATAAAATTACAATGAATTCAAAGAAAAATAAGCACTGTAATGATGATAATGATAATGACATAATGAAACCACGGTCACCATCATTCAATGATGACCTGCCAAAGTTTAATTTAGGTGAAATGCGTAAATTTTGGGAACGGCGATCACTTGGTCCGCATAAAAAATTTAAAAAATGAATCAATGAATTTTATTTTGTTTTAAAAAAAGAATATGATATATTCATAGTTGAATGTTTTCGAAAAATTTTATTTATTTTTTATTTCTTCTAGTATTATCATTAAAAAGAATTTTTAATAAGAATTATTATGATTAATTTACGTTGATTTGTCAGAAAAAAATAATCAAAAAATTTAAAAAAATAGAAAGAAAATGACAAAATAAGAAATTTCAATCAGATTGGAGACATTGCATTCGTTTACGGAATGCAGAACACAGTTGTGATAATGGATATTTGGTGTCTATTTGAACATATTCCATATTACGCAATTGGATTATACGTATCCATTTACTACCAATTGAATCCAATTCAAATTTTTGCAAATAATCAAAATGACGTTTAGCTTCATTGATCGACATTGGCATACTGTTCGAAATACGTTGAATAAGATCATCTTTTTCAATAGAACGTATAGATGATCCAAGAAAACATTCATAAATAATACGCGAAATATCCATTAATTTCGATAAAAGACGTATTTCATGATCTTTTTCTGGTGCGCGACACATTAATTTCGCTAATTTTGCTGCTTCTTTTGCACGCACTTTCGCTAATAAATCTTGTGATACACCTTTCAATACACCTTCTTGAATTTTATTACTAACAGTTTTTTCAGTCGATGTATTATTTTCGTTGGTGATGGTTTGTTCACTTTTCTTTGCTGAAAAATAATCAAGTATAGTTGTTTTCATTAATTTTTTCACACTATTTTGATCTTTGTTAGCTGATGATGGATCATTTGGCTTCGATGGTAATAGAGAATAATCTGGTTTAATATCAGGAATTGAATCTAGTTGAAACATCGGATGCCAACGATAAATGATTTGATTTTCTTTATCAAATTTTATATCCATCGATGATAGGAATTTTAAATGTTCAATACGCGTCAATTCTAATAAATGTTGATGGAATTCTTTCTCACGTTCCAAAAGTACACCCAAAGAATTTAGACATTTGAGGTTATCTTCTTTATAAATGGGTGATAATATCAGTTTTAATTGACCAGAATATAATTCCCATGATAATTTATATTTAGGTTTATCTTTTAAAATTGTCAATATTTTAAGCATTGTATCCAATTGGAATGTACGATGGGTTGAGTCCTCAACCACTTGTTTCATTTTATCGAATGTACAAACTTCATGTCGTTTATACATACGCCATGAATTGTAATCAATGACTTTGAATAATTCTAATAAACGTTTGAATGGAATCGGTAATGGCAATTCATATTCACTTTCATTATCTTTTGTAGATTTTTTCGTTGGTGTTTTTAAAACTGATTTAATTATGGGTGATGTAGATGAAACAATACTAAAACTATTTTTAATTGGCGAACTTAATTTTGTTGGACTATTTTTGATTGATTTTTTTCTGTTTGGACTCGATGTCAAATTCTCTTGATATTTTATTTTCATTTCTTTGAATTGACGTATTTTTTCGGCACAGTTATTAATATTTGCCAATTGTTCTTTAAGTTTAGACAAATTTTTACACGAACGTAAACGTTCTTTGACATCTTCAGCTTTAATTAACGGTGCTTGATCATCATTTGAAGATTGCTTTGTTTCGAAATTTTTATCGTTTGATTTGAGGTATTCAGTGAAAGAATTTTGGACATCATTATTGTTGTTCTGATCAGTACAATCATCAAAATTTAGTTTACGTATCACATTCATATTAGGTCCATAATCAATTTTATTACGTTTTCCGTTTTTTTCGGTGATACATGTTTTATTTTTGGCCGATGATTTGGATCTTTTTGCTGCTGGAACACTTTTAGTAGATTCAATAGTGGATCGACGTTTTGGTGTTGGCTTTCTGGCAACGATAGTTTCATCATCATTTTTCAAAACATTTTTAGTTAATTTACCAAGTTTTGTCCTTTGATTTGAATTGGAAATCGTATTGAAATAATCGGTAATATTTCGTTGATTTGTTGTCGAAGCCATTATTTTGGGCAAAAAAGAAAAGGTCTCAAAATGACAAAAATATTTAACGTGCAAAATAAAAGTCAGCAAAAAATAACGAAAAAATTGGTAAAATTTTAAAGAGCTTCAAAGTTAAAAGTCCCAAATGCCAAACAATGGTCTATGTTCACGTTCAAAGTAATGCTACTACCATGCTGCTAGCAATTAAATTTTGGCGCCAAAAAGAAAATTCATAAACTTTTCATAAAAAATGTATGTACTTTATTTGTGAATTTTGAATTGAAAATAATTAAAATACTTGTATCATTC
The DNA here is from genome assembly GCA_002943765.1 of Psoroptes ovis. Taxonomy (NCBI): domain Eukaryota; kingdom Metazoa; phylum Arthropoda; class Arachnida; order Sarcoptiformes; family Psoroptidae; genus Psoroptes; species Psoroptes ovis. Next base: position 39,140 of record PQWQ01000013.1, on the reverse strand, counting down.
AAGATAATTGTTCTTCATTTAATCAATTAATTAATCAAAAACTACAGCCGAAAGCATTGTGCCTAAAGATTGAACAATATTATTTGTCATTAATTTATCAACATTTTCTTCCAGATGTCTTTTTGGATCTTGTTTACCAACATTCTTGATAGCCAATTGTTGTGGAGTTAATTTATCCTCTTCTTCAACGGCTTTATTGTATGATTTAGCTAATTCAAGCATATGTTCTACAGTTGATTCATTAATTGAGCAATGATCTTTGAAATTTTTCAATTGTAAGCCTTCAATCCATGATTTTTTGTGTAGATTTAATAACATTTTTTGTTCTAATTCATTTTTGCGATAATTAATTGCTATAGAATAATAATGACGATTAAGACCATGTATCAATGCTTGGATTGATGGTTTATTTAAATGTCCTAAATTTGATGTTGTTTGCCGAGGTTCTTGACCAAGCACCATTGTATTGGGATTGATTAATCGAAAAGCATCGATCACTACTTTTCCCTTGACTGATTGAATCGGATCAATAACAACAGCAACAGCACGATCGGATAAAGCTTCGAATGATTGCTGAGTATTGATATCAACACCGGATAACCAACAACCGAAACCAGGATGAGAATGGTACCATCCAACAACCATTTCTGGACGGCCAGTTTGTCTTAACATGTCTAACATTTTCGCTTGGAATACTGGATCAACTGCTTCAACACTAACACCCTTTCAGTGGATTTGATAAAAATTAAAGGATTGAAATTAAAATTGACAATTACAATAACTATCATACCGTTCCAGATTGTGGCATAGCAAATACATCGATAACTCGAACAGTATAATCATCGACAAATTCGCCCAGCATAAGACCCATGACTTCCATCGGTACACCTGCACGTCCATGTTTCAACATTTTCAACAATGCCAATGATGAAATGTAAACTTGTTCAGCTGTATCTACAACAGGGCCATCACTTTGTGCACCACCAGAGCTTAGATTTTGTAATCCGCTACTAAGACGTAAAAGACGATCCATTTCTTAATAATTCAATGAGAAATGACAATTTTTTCACTAAAAATAGCAAAAATTATATTTAAATTGCAATTATTAAACACAAAACAGAAAATTTTGCTGAGAATTTGTGATTCAGCATTTTTTTTTTTTAAATCAATCTTGGTGCAATCAAAACAAAAAGCTGACGCTGAGTTGAATTGAGAACTGTGGTTACGTGATTTAAATCTCCGCCCATTTTTTTGCACCAAAAATTAAAAACTCGTGTTCAAAGCTGACGTGCTTAAATATCGATCAAATTGAATGGTTGATTTTTCAGTTGATTCTTTTTTTCCGAACTGATTTCCAATAAATTATGATGATTTGACGAAAAAACTGGCAAAAAATTCATTTGATTCTCCGACATCGATTATGACTGCATCAAAGTATATTCAAAAACGTTCAAGACCACCCAAGAAAACTGGTGGCAAAATATCTTCGGAATATGATTCGGATACAATTATGGCCATGTTTGTTGTTACCGCAATAGTTGTGACATGTATAAAACTTTTGTTGATACCATCATAGTAAGTTAAATGATTTGCATTTTATTTGAATCGAAAATTATTGTTCTATTATTCAATGTAAACAGTTATTCCACCGATCTTGAAGTTCATCGTAATTGGATGGCTATAACATATAATAAATTACTATCAGAATGGTATACTGAGGTAATTAAATAGTATAATATCTATGACAAACAATTTAAAATAATTTCAAATTAAATTTAGAATACATCAGAATGGACACTAGATTATCCACCATTTTTCGCATATTTTGAATATTTTTTATCTTTATTTGCAAAATATTTTGATCGTAATATGCTTCAAATACAGAAACAAGCTTACATGTCTCCTGAAACATTATTATTTATGCGTTTAACCGTGATCCTAAGTGATTTATTCTATTATTATGGTACATATCAATGGATACGTTTAATGTATAAACGTAAGCGTAACATATTCATCTCCGCGCCTATTGTTTGTATTCGTTCAAATTATTTTATTACATCAACATCATTCACACATATTGCATTATTTCTATTCAATATTGGTCATTTAATTGTTGATAATATACATTTTCAATATAATGGATTCTTGAATGGTTTATTATTAATGTCAATGGCATACATTTGTAAACAACAAATTTATTGGGGATCATTTTGGTTTGTTGTATTAGTCAATTTTAAACACATATACCTATATTTGGCGCCAGCATATTTCATATATTTATTTGTAGAACATTGTCTGATTCGTGATTCTAATGGTTCATTGACTGGAAAAATTCATTTCCATGTTTTAATACGATTATCATTAATTGTCATCACCGTTTTCATGGTTTCATTTTTTCCATTTATACTAAATGGCACATTTAAAAATGTAATTGAACGTTTATTCCCATTTCGCCGTGGATTATCACATGCATACTGGGCACCGAATTTTTGGTCACTTTATAATGGTTATGATTTGATAATGGCAAGATTTTATCGCACAACTGATCGACAGTCGCCATATACAAGTGGTCTTGTACAACAAGCTGAACATTTGATACTGCCAACAATCACGCCATCAATTACATTGTCAATCATTGTTGTTATTTTGATGGTAATTCTAAATTGTCTGATTGATTTGAATTCTAATTTGTTTCTTGCAAATTTTTCTTAGATCATTCTATCGGCATATATTTATCAGCAACAATATTCACGTAAAAATGACAGCACACAAAAAATCAAAAAATCAATGGTTTCGACATATGAGCGTCAAATAAGATTTTTGCACTTAACATTATTATCGAGTATAACATTTTATGAATTTGGTTATCATGTACATGAAAAATCTATATTAATTATGATGCCATCATTGATACCGTTAATATTTGTCAATATTGATTATGCAAAAATATTTTTATTATTATCAATTAGTGGTTATTATTCATTATTTCCATTATTATATAAAGAAGCAGAATCAATTATCAAATTATTACTAATGTTACTACATTTAATAATAAGTTTCGGTACATTAAATAATCATTATCGTATTGTAAAAAAATGGATTATTGAAAAAAATGATAATCAAATAACAAGTATTGATAATGGTGGCAGTGATGATGATGATGATGATTATGATGATAAAAATTATGTAATGAAACAATTAGATAAAGAATTTAATAAAAATCCACCGTTTTCATTCATGAAATTACCATTATTGAATATAATGGAATCAATTTATATTCTAGGTTTTATACCATTATATTTAATCTATACATTTGGTCAATATTTATTTCCATATTTATTTGAATATTATAAATTTTTACCATTATTATTAACATCCATTTATTGTTCTTTAGGTATCATTTATTGTTATAATTGGCTATTTACAATGTATTTATTTAAAGTTTGAAAAAATTTATTATTACAAATATTTCGTTTGAAAAAAAATTAAAATAATTTTTACATTTGATAATTCTTATATCATAATATCTCAAAATTCAATGATAATCTAATATTTATTCGTCGAATAAAATTTTCTATTCTTTTAAATTGAGATGGCAAATTTTAAATTGAGATCGCAATAAAATAGATTATGATAATGGTAACCATAGATTTACTCATCTACTCTTTTTTCTATCCAAATATCGACTAAATTCTCTTGAAATTTTTTTCATGTCTCTTTTATTGGACAAAATTCATATTTTTTTCGCCTAATTATTTATTTTATTTTTTGATCTATTACACAATTAAAAAACATATTACATTTTGTATAAATGAATAATAAAGAATAAAATTACCCAAATGATGAAAATTTGTCTATAGATTCTGCTGTAGATTTAGCTGTTTTCTGTGAATTTCATTCAGAAATCATTACAATTTTCATTTCATTTCATTCATTCATATATAATTTGAGAATTCAGTTATTATTATCATTATTTTCCTAATAAAATCATGAGAATTTCATTGCTTTTCATTTTATTTTATAATATTTGATCTGTATTCTTCTGTTGAGACAAAATTTATCCATTTTTTTTTTTTTGGAGCATGGTCAGGATTATTTGTAAATAAATTAATATATATGATCAATGAAGGAAAATAAGAAAAATAACTGCTTGTCATCAAATGATTCTTATGACAAATAAATAAAACAAATAAACATAATTTTGACTGCTGCTGCTGTTGTTATTGTTGTTAGTGTTTGGTGTTTTGGTAATTTGATGATGTGCTGCTGCAGCAATAATGATGATGATGATGAGCCAGAAAAAAGAATAGCTGCAGCAAAGGATCCTAGTGAGAAAATAGACGCCCAGCAAATACGAATTCTTTGATTAATTCAATAGAATTTCATAGCTTTCAAATTCTTTTCTTGCTTGGTATCGATATATAGACATGTTCATCATGAGTAAAATACAAAGGAAACACTTAGACACAAATTATGAGCTATATGTTGAAGAATTTCTGTCGTAATATCATTGCTTTCGTCTAAATTTGTACCGTTTCCATCTATTTATTTATTTAATTTCGTATTTCTCCTCAAAATTTTGTTTCATTTTCCAATGATTCGTTTATGTGTGAATTCAAGATTTGTCGATTTGTTTTAAACAAACACAAACTCACACGAACACATACATTACCCATCAATGAATGTTTGGAGCATAGCGATTCTCGGTTTTTCATTTGACGATTCTGAGACCTCCGAATGGAGAAGATGAAAAAGAAAGGAGAAGAAGAATTATGGAAAGAATATTTTTTTCATCTTCATTTTCCATGATCAAATAATGAAATGAAATGAAAAAAAAATTTGAGTTAAAGAATATGAAAAGATAGACAAGTATTATTATTATCGTTATTATTATTATTATTATTATCATTATTAGTTATATTCCATGATAATAAGAATAATAATAAATAAATACAAAATGAGTTAATGTTGTACCATATATTTTTTCATCAATTCTTTGAATATAGCAATGAATTATGAAAAATTCTCAAATATGAATATTTGTATATTTGTGCATATTATTCATCTTATTTATTTTATTCATATTTATGTTTCATTTTTATTCAAGAATATTATAAAAATAAGAAAATGATGAATTTTTTTTCCTCTTTTTTTGAATGCAAATGAAATGATTTGAATGAATAAATATATCAAATGAATGTATGAATTTATGAATATTATTTTTCATGTTGATATTAATAATAATAATAATGAAAATGAAATCAGAATAAATGAATAGAAAAACAAAATTCAAGAATTCAAAGTGTCATCATAGGACAATAATGATAATGATGATAATAATTTAATTTGTTTCAACAAAAAAATTGTTCCATTTCAGTGTTTCAATTGTTTTAATGTTTTGTTTGCTGTAATTGTATATTAATCATCATTATAATTATTGTTTTTATTATGATTCATTTGTTATCGTGATATAGAAGAAAATGATGCTTGAAAATGAAACAATCGTAGATTTAAAATGATCATCTAATGTTTCATTCAATCCAAAAATTGCCATCAAAATGCAATGTATTCAAGGAAAGAATAAGAAGAAATATTCTTGATTCAACATTGTCATATCTATTTCGCAAAATGTAAATGAGAAGAAAACAAAAAAGTTCACACTTAAATAAATGAAATCAAAATAATGAAGAAAAAAATGAGGTCAAATCAATATTTTGTTATTCAAATGAATGAATAAATAAATAGATAAATAAATGATTCATTTCATCAATCAATCAATCATTTTGAAATTAATTTTGTGTTAATTTTTTTCCATCATCATTCTTATCATTTTATCTTGTGCATTTTCGATAATAAAACAAAAATAAACAAAAATTTTTCATCAATTTGATTTGTTCAAATGATGATTCAATCTTCAACTTTTGTTTCAATCCTCAATCGTTCATCGATGACTTTTTGTTTCAGTTTGTTTCAATGATACATTTTCCGTAATCAATTAAAAATAATCGACCATTCCAAATCCGAATAATGACAATATTGATCACAATTGATGAATCGTTTATGATTTAGAAATTTTCGTGAAAACATTGCTGCCAATTTTTTTCTTTTAATTGTTTTGTAATTTCATTGCATTTTTACTGTTTTATTAATTCAAGAAAAAAATTTGAAAAAAAAAATCATCTTCATTGTTTGTTGATAAGTGTAGAAACGAAAATTTTGTGCCAAAAAAACAATTGACAAAAAATAAATTTTCCCCAATAATCACAATAATAATTATAATGGTAATAATGAAAATAATGGTAAGTCAATATCGCAAAACGATTCAAAATTACTAATCACAAATTCTTTATGTGTTTATTAGGCAATTAAAAATAGAAACAATATTAAAAATTCAATTAAATGTTTAAATTTATTTTCGGTGTAAATATTTGAAGATTTTGATTTTGAAAAAGCAACATAATCATCATCATCGATGATTACTATTTGATTCTGTATGTTTGTGTTCAAATCGTATAACTGTGTGCTTGTTATAGCATTGTGTATTTAATCAATCAATCAATCAAATTGATATCAACCCATGATAATTATATTTCAAATTGTATAATCACCGATTATTAGATTGAGAAATTGTGAAATTCTTGAATCATATTTGATAATAAAAAATATATTAGTCATACTACATAATATGGCCAACAATGTAAATTTATCGAGAATTTCTGGATCAACAATCGAAAATCCTAGTCCAACATCAGAAACTGGTGTACCATATGATCAATTTGGTCATGGCCATTATTTTTCGAAAAAAACATTCCACAAACCAACTTATTGTCATCATTGTACAGATATGTTATGGGGTCTTATTGGTCAAGGTTTTATTTGTGAAGGTTTGTCATGATTTTATGCCTTTATATTTATTTTTTTGAACAATTTCCTTTTTTTCAAAATCTAGTTTGTAATTTTGTTGTACATGAAAGATGTTTGAAAACGGTTGTATCACCTTGTTCAACCGTTGCCACCAATGTGATAAAGGTAAATCAAATATAGCCTGAATAATTCAAATTGAAAAATTTCATTTTTTCATCACAATTTCAAAATAGAATCCTGTACCACATTGTTGGACTGAAGGACATTTAAAAAGAAAATTTTGTAATGTTTGTCGTAAACGTATTGAAGATCAAAGTGCCGTTCGCTGTGAAGTATGTGAATATTGTGTACATGTTGAATGTCAAGATTTTAGTGTACCAGATTGTAAAGAATGCGCCACTTATGTTCCCGAACAAGAGCTCGTAAGTTTTCATAAATTTTCACGATCCACATCAAGTTCAGAATAAAACATTTCATAATGTTTTTCTAATCTTTGAATTAACAGAAAGAAGTTGTTCAAACTCATCATTGGCGTGAAGGTAATCTTCCAGCTAATTCAAAATGTCATTATTGTAAAAAAACATGTTGGTCAACCGAATGTTTAGCTGGTATGCGTTGTGAATGGTGTGGTATTACTGTAAGTAGAGGATACTCATCAAATTTTATGAAAAAATACAATTAATTTTCAATTATATTCATAAATTATAGGCACATGCTGCTTGTTATCGACATTTGTCTATTGAATGTAATTTTGGCTGGTTACAATCGATAATGTTGCCACCATTTTCTGTCAGTATACCGCGCACAGATGTTCCATTGGAAACAATTATTGGCGTTCAACGAAAGAAAGAATCACAAACACGTAAGCTCGTAGTTCTTTACTGATGATTTTTTTTTAAATTATATATTATTTTGTTTAGCCCGAGTGTTTTCGGATGAAACACCTGAATTCGATAGACGTGGTGACAAAGATTCAGATGAGTTTCCGTCGCCAAAGGATAAAGATAAAGATGAAGGTCAGGGATATTCAATCACAAAAAGCATACGATTCGCTTAATTCTCGAGCTTTTCTTCTTTGAAACAGAAACAATCAAAGTGTTTGATGGAAATGCCTCGATGAAGCGCAAAACTTATCGTACAATTACAATATCAAGAAATTCAAATAAAGATCAAATTGTTGCTGCTTGTTTGCGTGCGTTCCATATACATGATGATCCAAGACATTATATAATAACCGATGCTTATGGTATGCGCAAAACATAATTGATGCTTGATTTATGGATAATAATCTATAATTTATTTCAAAATAGCTCGAACCGAAAGAGAAATTTCAGATTTCATGCCTGTACAAAGCTTGATACGAACCGAAGGAAAACGTTGCGGATTATTTTTCCGCTACAAACCACCAAATCCCGATGAAGGAGCGATTCGCGTCTATCCTGGTCGATTAAAGCAAGTTTTCCATTCAATTTTCATGAAATTTGAATTTATCATTTTTTTCACATAAATAGTGTCACTGATACTTATCGCGTTATTCCAGTAACAATTGATACCGGTGTCGACGAAGTCATGGTCGAAGCATTAGACCAGTTTGGACTAGATTCATCTGATCTAAATCGTTATCGACTAGTCGAAGTTTCACTTGAAAAAGGATGTATGTGTATTCTTAGCTAAATATAAATGTATTTTTTTAACGAAAATTGTTTTTCATTTAGGTGTTCATGAGCGAACTATGGACAATAACGAAAGTCCATGGGCCATAATCAAAGGATTAGCTAGAGTATGTATCATAATATGATTTAATGATATATTTTCAAATTTCATCATTGATTCTAGGAATCAATAAGACAAAAAGAAAATACACGATTCTATTTACAACAAGTTGATGAAGTTTATTGTTCTAATGTAGCTATATTTGTTGGTAATTTACCATCTAATCTTTCACAACGTCATTATGAGCGTATACTTGTCGATTTCCTTGGAAAACGTAAGTTATAAAATATTTTTTTTTCAATTTGATCTCATCGATATGTTTTGATGAATGAATGTTTAGCTTATAAATATCGTCAAATCGGTCCAATTTATTATGAATATGGTTCAATGATATTAACATATGATAATGCCGATATTGCTGTCAAAGCATATTATATGCTTAGAGAAAGTATTTATGAAGATAAAAATTTATTAGTTTTATTATTACCAAATATAATGCCCGAAATGGTACCAAAAGGTGTTCGTGTAAGTTAGAATGTGATTTTATGAGAATCACATTTGATGTAATCACATTATTATTATTATCATCAATTAGCCTCTGTTGGTTTTTGTCAATGTTAAAAGTGGAGGTTGTCAAGGCTTAGAGCTAATATCATCATTCCGTAAGCTGCTCAACCCTTATCAAGTGTATGACCTTGAAAATGGTGGCCCACTACCAGGGTAAGTTCCATAAATATATTTATTAGAAACATTATCATTAATTGTAATCCAATTCTATAGTTTGTATGTGTTTCGGCATATCAAAGATTATAAAATATTGGTTTGCGGTGGTGATGGCACTGTTGGATGGGTTTTACAATGTCTCGATAATGTTGGACAAGATTCTGAATGTCAATCACCTCCATGTGCAATAGTACCACTCGGAACCGGCAATGATTTAGCTCGTGTTTTACGTTGGGGTCCTGGTTATACTGGACAAGAAGATCCGATTACAGTTTTGAAAGATGTCATTGATGCAGAAGAAATTCGTCTGGATCGTTGGACAGTCGTCATACATCAAGAAGAAACGGGTCGTTCTGCCGATCCCTCTGGAGACCGTCAATCTTCTAATCAAGAAGACAGTACAGTTATTATGGTTATGAACAATTATTTTGGTTTGGGAATCGATGCTGATCTTTGCCTCGGATTTCATAATGCTCGCGAAGAAAATCCAGAACGTTTCAATAGTCGGTAAGTACATCAATTTTTTCAATTGAAAGATACTACATTTTTTCAATAAATCTAGACTACACAATAAAGGCGTTTATGTCAAAATGGGCTTGAAAAAAATGGTTAGCCGCAAATCTTGGCAAAATTTTAATAAAGACATCCGTCTAGAAGTCGATGGAAAACATGTCGTTTTGGATTCAAAAGTTGAAGGAATCATAATTCTAAATATTTTAAGGTGATTAATTTCTAACAATGATCTCAAAATATAATAATATTTCAATTATCATAAAAGCTGGGGATCTGGAGCAAATCCTTGGGGTCCAGAAAAAGATGATCAATTTTCCAAACCAAACCATTATGATGGAATGTTAGAAATTGTCGGTGTGAATGGTGTTGTGCATATGGGACAAATACAGAGTGGTCTAAGCAGTGCAAAACGTATTGCTCAAGGTGGACACGTATGTTGATCATTTACTTATTTTTAAATAATTCATTTTGATTCAAAAATTACAAATATTTAGATTCGAATTAAAATTTTAACTGATATGCCGGTCCAAGTTGACGGCGAACCTTGGATACAATCACCTGGTGAAGTCGTGATACTTAAATCTGCTCTCAAGGTATTAATTATCATTTTTTAATGAATTTTTTAAAATTTATTTTAAATATCAAAAACAAATCAGGCAACAATGTTACGCAAATCAAAAATGAAACGTCGTAACACTGAACCATCATTGCCTGGTGGTTCAGAACCAGGTTCATCATCATCAATAGTGTCAACAACTATGCCATCAACAACATCAACAATAACAACAACTGCCATTAGTGAAACAATTGTACAACAACGCCGTTATCGTGACAAAGATGATCAAGGAAGATTGGAGAAAATATTCTCTGAAACTGAATAGCAATCGAAGAATTGAAAACAGATAATGTAGCATTATTAGCGAAAAAAATAAAACGAAAACGAATCGATAAATTGATTCATTTCCAATTATTGTGATTATTATTATTATAATTAATTATATAATATAAAACAAAACAAAGCGAAAATTTATTAAAAAAAGAAAAAAATTTGCTTGGATTACCTTCAACATCTTTAACATCATGATCTTTAATTATTATTCTTCAATTAGCCTAACCAAAAAAATGAATCGATGTATTATGATCATGATCATGTTTATTAATGGAATTCAAGTGAATTAATTTTTCTTTTTTCTAATTTAATAACCCAAAAATAACTTAACTTGTTTCATCTTCATCAATAATTCATTCATCAATTGTATTCATCTTCACCATCATCATCATCATCATTATCATCAAAAGTATTTGTGTTTTTATTATTATTTATGGAAACATTCATCATTATTGTTATTCATTTTAAATTTATTTCAAAAAAAAAGAAAAAGAAATTCTTATAAAAATTGTATAATCAACAACCACAAAATCTGCTATTTAATGAATAGAATTGAAAAGCTATTGATCATGGCTATTGATTACTCTGTTATCGATTGATGTTTGCAGAAGATTACACAACAGAAACAACAATTACAACAATTAGAAAAAAAAACAACCACTTACATTCTACACACACCCTAATGATGAAAATTATCACCAAGACAATTATTCCGATGATTACATGTGTTACGGGTTTTTTTCGATTCCTTTCGTTTTTCGTTCAGCAATATACAGCAATGTGTATGAATATTCCTTCCTAGGAAAAAATATCGATAATTTTGATGACAAATGACAAATGAAATTGGAAAAAAATGTCCACCAGAAATGTTTACCACCACCAACTTCAACAGCAGCACATACAACACAGAATTTCGACAAAACTTTTGAAAATCCAGACAAAAAATTCATTGAATTATGAATTTGTAAAAAATTTTTGTGAAATTATAAAAAGATAAAAACATTCTTAGAACAAAAAATTAATTAATCAATCAATTAATTAATTTAATTGATTCAATTTTGAAAATTCATTGATGGATCTTATTAAATATAAATTATTATTATTATTAATTATTGACGTGATTAATTTCTTAAATTTTTATTTAGTTTATTTTAATTTTAAAACAAACATGACACGCAAAAATAACAAAACAACATGACACACACATACACACAATCACACTAATACACCAAAAATTAATGCATCAACAATGATGCATTTGCAAATCGGTGTAAAATTTCTTCTTTTTTTCTATGAAAAAATTATTATTCAATTAATAATAATATTGAATTGATTAATTAATTTTACTGAACCGAAATTTTTGATTGTTAATTAATAATAATAATCATCATTATTTGAAATAATGAAAACATCATCATCACCATCATAATCAGTGTCGATCATCATCAATCATTATATTGTTGACCAAAATGTTGTTAAACATTATTATAATTTTAATAAAATAATTATTAAATAAATAAACCAAATACAAGCCGAAAACTGATGATCATTTTTTTATCATTGACTTACAATGAATTCAAATGTAAATTGATTTTTATCATTGAAAAATTCTCATGGACATAAAACATTGATTTGATATTAAGTTCTTTTGTGTTGGAAAAAAATAACATTGGCCGCCATTCAATGATGTTATCAATTGTTCAATGATAGAATTAGGAAGAGAATCGGTCAAATCATTGAAATTTTGATAAGATCATTGAACACAATTGAACATTGATTTTTGTGTCAATAAAAATAGCTACAAAATATCGGTTATGAAGTATAATTCAATGAATAAACAGCATAACAACAATAACAACAAGTCATAATCTATTCAAGGAAACAGTTATTTTGTTGTGTTAAATGGCTGATAATGGACATCATTTTGCTGCTACATGTACTAATATAACGGTTTTTGCTAAATTACAATGCAAAATTTTTGTTTTTCATTTTAAATTTTCATTATTATCATTACGATGGTGTCAGCTTTTCATATGTAAAAAAAAATATTTTATCATATCTTAATACAATGGCAAAGTATTATCAATGAACTTGACGTACCAGTATGTAACTTTACTTGTAAATTATTTTTACATAAATTCATTTTTTTAATTTTCAAATATTTGAATTCAAGTTTTTCATTCATTCATTCATCCATCCATTCATTATTTCTGTTTTGGTTTCCTGTTTCGATGTTGTTTCAAAATTTTATTTTTTTTTCCACAAAATTTTTAGAGAATGTTTATAAAAAGACATCGATTATTGATGAATGAATTTTTTCTCTCGAAAATAGATAATAATCGACAACATTTACAAGTAGTTCGATATTAATCAATCAATCAATTAGTCATTTTTTGGAAATTTTCAGAATCATTATGTTTCATTTAACAACTATAATAATATTAATGATTTTACCATGTTTTTTATCATTAATTACAGCAAAATCAATAAGTGATACTAATGATGATGATGATATTAATAATGATAATTTTAATAATAATAGCCATAGTAATATTTTGATAGATGAATATGATTCAATTTATTGGTATTTACAAGCATATCGTAATATTAAACGACGACAACAATTGATACCATTAGCGAATCAACCAGCTAAAAATGTAATATTATTCATTGGTGATGGTATGGGCATCAGTACGATTACAGCATCGCGTATTCTTAAAGGACAACAGCAGCAACATAATGGTGAGGATGCCATCCTTGAAATGGATAGGTTTCCGTTTACAGCATTGATTAAAGTAGGTGTGGATATTCACTTGTTATTATGAATATTAATTTGAAATGTAAAAAAATCTCATAGACCTACAATGTTGATCAACAAGTACCTGATTCTGCTGCAACAGCGACAGCATTTTTATCTGGAGTTAAAAATAATTTCCACACAATCGGTGTTACAGCTAAAATTAAACTTAATGATTTAGATTGTGATTCAGTCCAGCGTAATTCAATTGAATCAGTATTTTCATGGGCTTTGAAATCGGGCAAAGTTGCTGGAATCGTAACAACCACTCGTGTTACACATGCGACACCAGCTGCAGCTTATGCTCACATACAAAATCGTAAATGGGAATCTAATATTGATAAATCTTCAATCGATGATCTGATTAATAGAACTTTGTGCAAAGACATTGCTTTACAATTAATTGAAAATGATCCAGGTAAAAGATTGAATGTTATACTTGGCGGTGGCCGGAAAGGTTTTCTACCAAAATACGTTAAAGATCCACGAGGTATTAAATATGATAAAAAAGTAAAATATGGCGAACGTGAAGATGGCAGAAATTTAATTGAAGAATGGCTAGCGAATCAACGACTTTATGGAATGAATGAAACAGAATATGCGTATATAAACAGTACACGTGGATTACGTTCATTAGATTATACAAGAATCAAATCATTATTTGGTTTATTTAATTACACACACATGGAATTCGATCAATTACGTGATAAAAGCATTGATGGTGAACCATCATTATCAGAAATGACTGAAGCAGCAATAAAAATTTTATCCAAGCATGATAAAGGTTTTATTCTTTTAATAGAAGGTGGATTGATAGATCAAGCTCATCATCGAGGTTATGCATCTTTGTCATTGAATGAAGTCTTAGAATTTGATCGTTCAATAAAACTTACACGTTCACTGTTCTCATCAAGAAATGATACATTATTAATTGTCACTGCTGATCATTCGCAACCATTAGTGATTAATGGTTATTCTACGCGTGATCATCGTATTACTGGTTTGTCACAAAGATATGATTCGAATCAACTACCATTTACAACATTATCATATGCAAGTGGTCCGGGATTCCGTCCATTATCTGAGCTTTCGAAAATCACAAATGAGACATTAGAACAATTGACATGTAAGAGCTTCGATTTTGAATAAAAATCTCTATTAAATTTTCATATTTCAGATAATCCTCGTTATCGATATCGATCGGGAATGTATACGAAAAAGTCTTATCATTCAGGTGAAGATGTTGCTATATTTAGTGAAGGTCCAATGTCATATTTATTCGGTGGTACATTAGAACAATCATACATAGCACATGCAATAGGTTTTGCAAGTTGTATTGGACCATATTCGAGTGAAATTCATTGCCGCAAATCTATTCTAAATTCATTTTCGACATCATCATCAACAACAATAAAAACAAAAACATCAAATGTACATTTTTCAAATATATTAACATCATTATTATGGTTAAATACACCAGAAATGTTAATAATATTATTCATAACTGCCGGTCTCATATTTTTAATAACTTTATTATTGATTACAAAGTTTATGTTTAAGATTCCAAAAAAATAATTTAAAAATTTCCGATTCATTTCCATTTCACCGAATAAATACGAAAAATTCATGACATCATCATTACCGTAATCATTATTATTAATGCGTGTCGATCAATTTTCAAACACATTTTAACTCTATCATATATGATCATTTATCATTATCATGATGATTCATTATGTTCTGCCATTCATTTCGACATTGATTTATTCATTCATTGATTTAATCATTTAGTCAGTATGTTGAAAAATTGAAAACAAACAAACAAATAAAAAAATCAAAATAATCATATATAGATGGTATGAAATTATATCCAAAATACAATTGAATAGCTTTAAACCAGAAGCCAAACTTCGATTAAATACATTGTTCCACTACCCAATGATTATCGTCATTCATTGATTTATATTACACAAAAGAATATAAATACAAGTCATGGATGTCTATATACATGTGTTTATGTAATGAAAAAGTACTGAAATAATATCATTTTTTGATTCGGTTTATTATTATCATTATGACAATATCCATGGAATGGAATGGTTTATTATTATTCAAATAATTTTGTATTTTGAAGACTGCAACACAAAAAAAACCGAAAATAAATTCATAAAAAAATCTTCATAACGACCAGACAGAAATTATGTAAACAATTTGAACATTGATCATAATGATTATGATGAACAATATTATCATTGACAATCAATAATATCTTGGTTAAAGTGAAAAAAATTAATGAAAATAATCAATTAAGCAAACAAATTTTCAAGAGCTTCTTCATCATCCATACATTCTTAGATATCTTTGATATTCCGAAGCACTCCAATTAGCATCTTCCAACAATTTAGTCATCTACCAATTTATTGATAGCATTTCTGTTTTTTCCAATCGATTATTGTGTATTTCTTTTCTCTATTTTTTAAAAACAAATATTCAAAGATATTTTTTCACAAAAAATTTCAATCAAATAACTTTCAATCGAACAAGATATAAATCTATTCGTAAGTATATGCTTTTTGAAAGCGATTGAATGATGTGCTTTTGTTGTTCTCCCCACCAATGATAATTTATCATAATGATTTATGTGATTATTGATGATTGATTGTTGGTGAACACAGCACATAAAGCTTTGAATTGGATGAAAAACAAGTTTATCATATATCTATCAACATCGTTCAGCTATCTGTTATTCGATGTTCTTGTATATTTTTTGTTGTCAATATTAATCATAATTTAGACATAAAAACATTAATCATTAATTTGTCCAAATTACATGCTGTAAATTTGTTCAATTTTTTCACTTTTTCTTTAGAATTCAAACCCTTCAATTCTGGATTAAAATAATGTCATTCGAAGATTCTGATTATACATCGGCCAATATTGTACCGGTCATTGATTTACCGGATATATTACGTCAAAGTGAACGTTTACAACGTTTATTCAATGATTTTCAAAAATATTTCAGTTCTCGAAGTCCGCTGTTTATCATAAGAGTACCGGGACGTGTAAATTTAATCGGTGAACACATTGATTATTGTGGTTATTCAGTGTTACCAATGGCAATTGAACAAGATATTATGATGGCAGTCGGACCGAATGAATTTGGACGAATACATTTAGCTAATCTAGATAATCATCAATATCCTGATGTCATCCTAGAAGAATCGGATATTGAATTTCCTAAACAAACAAAATGGTATCATTATTTTCTATGTGGCTATAAAGGCATTGTCGATAAATATTGTACAGATGGACCAGGTCCATCCATTAATGTTCTTGTACATGGTACAATACCGCCTGCATCCGGATTATCAAGTTCATCAGCAATGGTCTGTGCTTCAGCCTTAGCTACACTAATATCCTATTATCAATCCATATGTATGTTATTAATTAATCAATTTTAGAATTTAATTTCAAACTAATTATTTTTTTTGATCAAAGTCAAAATATCTACACCAATACCTAAAGCTGATATTGCATTATTATGCACAAAATGTGAGCGTTATATTGGCACAGATTCCGGTGGTATGGATCAAGCGATTGCAATGCTAGCCGAAAAGGGATCAGCAAAAATAATTGATTTCATTCCACAATTAAATGCTACAAATGTCGATTTACCGGATGGTGTTTGTTGGTTTGTCGCCCATTGTGGTGTATCAATGCAAAAAGCAGTAACAGCACATTACAATAAAAGAGTAGCTGAAACAAGATTAGCTGCTGCAGTAATAGCCAGAAAATTGAAAATTGCTGGGTACAAACTTGGTGATCAATTATGGGTAGTACAACAAGCTAGTGCGATTCCTTTGGCCGAAATCAGCGAACATTTACCATCGATTTTCGATTCAGAAAAAGAATTCTATACTGAATCGGAAATTTGTGCAATCCTCGGTTAGTCATTTCATATAAATTTGATTCTTTTAAATTTTAATTCAGATTTTCTTCCATTACCATGCCTTTCTTTCCACAAAATAAAAAGGAATCGATTCAAATGAATTGCAGAAAATCTTTCTATCACGTGTTAACGATACTACCGATGAATTTAAACTACATCAAAGAGCTAAGCATGTTTATGAAGAAGCATATCGTGTACAAGAATTTCGTCGTGTATGTGAAACCACAAAAGATGTTGAACACTTAGGACAATTAATGATCGAATCACATGAAAGTTGTCGTGATCTTTATGAATGTTCATCGCCACAATTAGATGAATTGGTTGCATTAGCATTGGAAAATGGTGCAATCGGTGCACGATTAACTGGTGCAGGCTGGGGCGGTTGTATTGTATGCCTGGTATACGAAGAAAATGCCGATGAATTTGAATCAATATTGTTGAAAAAATGTAAATTTGTTTGCCGTACAAATCCAAGCAGTGGTGCTTGTATCTATCAAAATTGATTACCAATTTTCAATTAAGTGTCATTGAAAAATGTGTGCTTTGATTTAAATTAATTTATATTAATCAACATCAAAATCTTCAAAAAAAATTCTAATTTGAATTGAAAAAAAATAACTTTAAAAAATTCCAAAAGATGGCAATAAAAATCTTACGAAACAAAAACAAAAAAAAAATTGTTAAAAATTTTTTCCATCCATCGTATGATGGCGCTGTTCGTCACTTAACTCTTCAATCGCCGCATAGCGTCGCTATCATACATAAACTTTTTTTCAAAAATTTTTCTTTTCATTCATCAACATTTTTCAATGAAAAATTTTCGGATTTCTTCATCCTTTTTATTCTCGAATATGCGCATTTTCAAATTTATAATGGCAGAAAATAGTGGATTCAGCTGCTTTTAGCTGAATCAGTTGAACAAATGTTAACAAATTCAAAGAAAGAAAAAAATGTTTGCTGCCAACAAAAATCCACAAAATAATACCAACTCATTATCATCATCATCAACATTAAACATTATTGCGACATGATTTGACATACCAAACCTTCTATTAAAGCTGATAAAAAGAGAAAAAAAATGAAAGAAAGACAAGCCAAACCTGTATATAACAAAGTTGTTTATGTTTCTTTTGAAATTTGTTTTTTTAAGCGTCGACTCAATTGAATTTTGTTTATTTTTATTATTGTGGTGAAAGTGTTATTAAACAGAGTTGAATTAAACATAGGCACACAGCAACAATATAAAAAATGATTAGTGAAAATAATAAAACAGAAAAAGATGCGTACGCATAGGGCATCTTATTATTAGAAAAAAGAGTAGATTTTAATGTTTTTATGTGTGTATGCGTTCATGAATGGAAACACACAAAAAAATTCCCTGTGGATTTTTTTTAGATAGAGAAATGAACCAACAATACACAACAGCGCAAGAACCAGCCATTTATTTCTTTATTTCCATTTTTTTAATATTAAATCATTAAATGCCATTTGTATGCAGTTGTCGTATCATTTTTTTTTGTGTTTGCGTATGTAGCAACAATGTAACACCATTCCTAATAAAAAAAATACTTGAAATTAAATGAAAACGAAATAAAATGAAAAAACCCTTACCCGCGGGGGCCTATATATGATCAAGAATCCCACCGGCTAATTTTTTCCACTCATTTTATCGTCAAATGGTGGGTGGGCGGGTGGCTGTGGCCAAACGGTGATGGCTGGAATGAATGAAAATGCATACAATTCCAGTGAATAGATACGCCAATGACGATAATAATAATTGACGATAAAGGGATTTTTTTTTCATTCATTCATCTGTTCGCTGATTGGATGAAAAAAAATTTCGTTTTCATTCCACTACCACAAACATCGAATTACTGTCCACTACTTTTTCTGTTTGCTTTTTTCTGCCCATTTAGAATTCTTTCATTTGTTTATGTTTGTTTGCTTACATTTTCTAGTCGTTTCTCTGTCATCTTTGATTCAATGTATTTCAATATTTTTCAAGATGATGATTGCACATCGTTGTTCATTATTATTAATACATTTATTATTTCCAATTCATTTTTCCCTTGATATAACACAAAAAAAATCTTTTTTACGCATGCATTTTTCTGTTTTCAATTCTTTGATTATTCAAAAATAATACTTGAAATCGATAATAAAATGAAATGGCAAATAAAAATGCTCGATACGTGTCATATCTCAATGAATCATATAATATGTAATTTAATGGAAAAAAAATTACTTTTTTTCTTGATAATATTAACAATTTTCAACTTTAGCAATTGACCGATCGCTCGTTGATGATATTATTGAGTTTTTATGAAAAATCTTCCTTGCTTTTCAAACCTTTGAATCAAAAGAAAAATGCGATTCCAATTGCTCAAACACGAAAATTATTTTAATAATTCCATATTCATTTCAGCAAAATAATGAATTCTTGATAATCTTCAAGAATAATTTTCAATGATTAGATTCGAAAAGCAAAAACTAAACACACCTGTCCCTTTTTTTATGATGAAGAATTTCTTCAATTCATTTTTTGGTGGGGGTAAGTCATTGATGAATGAGGAGGGAAATCATATCAAAAAATTTGTATTAAAAAAAACATGAGTGGAGTCGAAATCGAGTTGAGTTGAGTTCATTTTAGTCATCATTCAGCGTATATATTTCGAAATTGAATGAAATGAAATAAAATTGAATTGAAAGAGAGAATGCTTCCTTCAATTATGGTGCGCCGAATCATTCATTCCATTCATCAAAGGATGAATGAAAAAACATTACAATAGAAGCAAATGTATGAAAAACTGTGATTGATTGAATGGGTTTTTTTTCATTTGTTTGTTTTTTTGTCAAATTTTTAATCAAATCGAATGAATGAATTACAAATAAAAAAAAAACGAAAAAAAACATTCCATTTAACAATGAAATAGGCAGTGGCATAGAGTTGTGAGCAGCTAAAAAACAAGAATAAAAAAAGGTAGTGGACAGGAAAAAAATTTTTCAATGGAAAAATTTCATTTTTCCCATTTTTTTAAAAAATATTATTTCATTCAAAATCTAAATCGAAAGTAATTTTAATTCATTCAATTAACAAAAGAGAAAGAAAGAGAAAAAGCGTTATTAATTTCATTCCACTACCTTTTATTTATTTAATTTTTGCCAACTTTTATTCATTTAAAATGTCTGTTATTTTCTTTGAACTTTTTTCTTCATATTCATTCATCTTTTTGTTCTCTTTTTAGTGAACACACACACACAGACCAATCATTAAACACATATTCACACAAATCACTACTACTACTACATTTCGACAAATCTTCGAATCAATTTCATTCGATGACAGAACTGTCGCTGATGACTGTGCCACTACCTTTTGGATTCTTTTATTTTCATTCATTTTTAATAATTTTTTTCATTCAATCTCATTCAATTTTATCAAAATCAACTAAATTAAAATGAAATTGAACTAAATAGAAATGGATTTTTTTGTATGGATTTAGATTGTTGTTGTTGGTGTCGTCGTTGCTGTCATTATTATTGCTGCTGTTGTTATTGGTGTTGATGTTGTTTATATTTCGTATATTATCGTATTGTTCATATATTTCATGTATTTTGCTTTGTGTATGTGTGTGTATGGATGTTGTTATATCGTCTTCTTCATAGTCATCATCATCATCATCACCGATCACCATCACCACCATCATCATCGTCGTCGTAGTCGTCGTTGTTGTTGTTTATTTATTTAGTAAGTTGGCTGCTTTAGTCATTTCATTTCATATTTCAATTCTAATAAACTTTTATATTTCAAAGATTTTTTTTTTTTGAAAAAATTTTGTGTTTTCAAATTTTGATTTAATTCAATCTTCGATTGTGTACACTGAGTGAATTATGAATTTAATTTCTTATTTAAAAATTAAATGATCGACTCAAAGATTCTATGAAAATAATGATCAAAAGTTCCAACATTCGATTTACTTTGGTGAATTTGGATTGATTGTTGGCCAATCGACCAATCATCAACTTCACCACCATCACCAACAACAGCAACGCCAATGAATCAAATTTGAAATTGATAATCCCTATGATTGTAACTTGATCAAATTTTTTTAGAAATAAAAAGTTTCAATTGAAAAACAAAAACGAAACAATCTATTAACAGTGTCATTGTTTTTTGGTTGTTGTTAATGTTTATTCTCATCTGAATCATTTGTATTCGTATGTTTCATTTTAAGTAAAATCAAAATTAAAAGAAAAGAGAATCCAAAACTCTCGAATTTCAATTGAAACAAATTGAAAACATTGATTCACATTTGAACAAGAAGAAAACAAAACAATTCAAGGTATGTTTCTCTATATTTTTTCCATTTAAAAATTCATTAAAAATTTATCAAAATTTTTTAATTAACTTTTCTTTTGAGAAAATTTCTTAAAAAATCAATTGCAAAAGTCTGTGTTTATCTTTGTAAAGTTTTAGTTTTCCGTTCCCCCTTGAAAACAATTCAATAACGGGAATGAGTTTTGTTTTTTCTTTTCTTTTTTTTAAATTTCAAAATTTTAGCCCCCCACCACAAGTTTCATAGGCCATATATGATGCAAAACCTGTATTTTTGAGGATGAATGAATGAACATGAGGAACATGAATGAGGATTTTTTGTTGTTTTTTACGCTTGTTCCGGTGTTCCGGTAGGATTGAACACTGTTTAGCTACAACAGCAATAAAAGCAGTGAAAACTTGATTTGCTTACATAATCTTTTACATAATCAATGAAGAAGCCGGCTATTCATCGGTAGATCCAAGTTATGGAAGTGTTTAAAAAATAAAGAAATAATTTTCTTATTTGGTCTTTTAAATTTCTCCCAACTTAGAATCGCTTTTTCATCCATCAGCATTCTTAGTTGATTTCGTAATGATTTATTTAAGTAAAAAGTGTCCATTAGGAGCAGCAGCAAACCACGACTCCCCCTTTTGATTGTTTGATGAAAATTCATTAGTTTATGCTTGCTTCATTCATATATCGTTCTCTCGTTTGTGTGTGTAAATGTTCATATAATATCCCCCCACACATCATCATTCAGAGTAATTTGATTTATGAATTTTATCTGAATGATTAACAGTTATCCATTTGTTTATGTGTTTATTCACTAAAATAATACAAAGAAGATTAGGGAGAAAGGGTTGGCAGCCAAAAAAATTATCATTTGTCGCGTTTATTTGTTTGTTTTATCCTAATAATGAATGGTGATATTGAAAAATTGTTTCTAAAAATTTAGAAAATTTTTTAAAACAAATTGTTTACATAAAACACATTTAAATCATTCATATAATCCATTTTATTATGATTATTCAATGATTCGTTCATCCACTCATTTTATTCATTCATTGCTTATGATCAATCTGCTGTTCCCTTTAGGACTTTTAATTTTCTTCTGTTTTGTTTTGTTTGTTGTTGTTCATAGATTTCTTTTGTGGAAAATTTGTCGAAATTTTTCAAAAAATTCGAAAATATTTCAACGCGAATCAATGAATGAACCAAATGACTGAATGAATGAATTGAAAATCAATAGAAGTGAATGACTAAAATACATTGGGAGTGATGATGATGATGATCATTGAATGAATGAATGAATGAGCGAACGAGGAGCATTGAATATAAAATGAATTTTCCCTTTTTATTTTTCATTCATTTTCATCTATTTTCTGGTTGTAGCTATTCGTAAATAATTTCCAATGTTTTGATCGTCATCACAGCTTACGAACACTAAGTTAAACAATGAACGTTTGTTGTTATCATTGTTTGTTGTTGTTGCTACTCGTAGTTGTGTTTGATGCGTTTGATTTGTGCATGTGTTTACTATGTATGTATTTTGTATGTAATTGTGTGTGTTTGCTGTGTTGTGTATTCTGTGTATATGTTTGAGCTATGCCTCTATGTTTGTGTGGTGTTGGCGACTTTGATTTTTTCAAAATATTTTTCTGTCATTTTTTTTTTGTATTTACATTCTTTCATTCATTCATTTGAAATGTGATAATGATGAGTTGTGTATTGTTGAAGCAAGCATACATACACAGTGTAAAAACATCGTCATCACCATTATTATTACGATCATCATCATCATTTGTGGCTGCTGCTGATGATGATGATATTTGAAATAAAATAGGCGGTATGTGTTGTTTTTGATTAGAAATGAAAACATGAAAGGCGTCGTCGTTGTTGTTGAGGAACAACTAAAATGATTTGATTTGATTATTTTTGATTGTCAGAGAGATTTGTTGATCATCTTTTTTTGTTGTTGTAGTAATAACAATAATAATATTTTGGATAAGATTTATATCTTAACTCTTTTGTATGATTTATGGATTTAATCATAATAATAATCAAAATGATCAACTAATCTTTGTTGTTGTTGAATTAATCCCTATTTTTCAAAATTTTAAATATTAAAAATTACACAGAATTTATGATCCATTGATTATATCCATGTATTGTTGTTGACGATATTTTGAATCTAATCGAATAGATTTAATTTGAATTGTTGGATTTCAGTTGGAATCTGTAACATTTTAATTTATTTTAATGAATTAAAAATATCAAATAATTGAAAATCTCATTAATTTTACTAAAATTAATTTAATTAATATGAGACGAGCTTGAAAATTTCAATTCGTTTTCAAAGAATGAAAAAAATTGAAATTTTGACAGATACTTTTCAATGATTTTTGATTTGATTGAAATATAATATAAAATATGCAGACAAAATTATCAAATTATCAATTTCCAGATTCTGAATCCTTAATCAAATAAAGAAAAAAAATTGGACATTTGGCAGCCATTTTGAATATATTAATCATATCAAATTTTTTAAAATTTCATTTCTGTTCATAGAATCCAATCATTTTCTTTGATATTTATTAGAGAAATGAATTTTTTTTTTCATTTCATTTCTTGAAATATTACATTCTTAATTATCATGTTGATGCTGCTGTCGCTGATGATGATGATGATGATGATTATAATGATGAGTATAAAGATGATTAAGATGATGATGATGGTGAATGAAGATGATTCCAGTTATGTTTGTTGAATGAAAACAAGTTTTTCTTCTTTTTTTTGTTGAATTCTCGAATTCTTCAAACATGTTTTAATTCGTAATATTTCTTCATGTATTCAATGTAGTTGATGATAATGATGATGATAAAACATGTGAAATAATGACAAACGACTGAATAGATGAATAAATAAATAAACGAATAAATGACTGAAAATAAAAAAATTTCTTCGGTAACATTCTTGTGCATATGATTATTAACCAATTCAATAGAACAAGTAAAATAAATAAATAAACCGGTAGGTTTTTATCCAATGTTTGCTGCCAATGCATATGAAAGACGAATTGCCATCATGTACACCTTGTACATTAAGTATTTTGATGATAATTATGATGGTGATGATGGCGGCGGTGGTTCTACTGGTGGAATGAATAAATTCCACCTTCAGCATCTCCCTCCGGTGGCCACCATCTTTTCATTCATTCACCCTTTTTTCCTCCGATGACTACCACTTTTTTATTCAATCATCCATCTCCCTCCGGTGACAACCATCTTTTCAGTCAGTCATTCATTCATTCTTTATTATTATCATCAGCATCAACAACAACATAAACATGATCTTTCATTCATGCAAAATGTTTGCGCATGACATTTCACTCAACTTGTATTCGAAAATTTTCATTTCTTTTACATTTATTTTGTTTAGAATTAGAAAAAAAGGTTTACCATCTCATATTCAATTGATGATCATCGTTTATAATTGTTTACAATGGTCGTTGTTGTTGTAACCACGAAATATCTACACAAATGGAATTTGAATTTTCTCTATTCTAATCACATTTACTTGTGTATATTCGTCGATATATTCATTGATTTCTAATAATATTAATATTAATGTTAATATTAAATGATGATAATATTAATATTATCATTGAATAATAATCGTAAATTTATTTCAATTTATTTCGATTTCCAATATAAATTCAATGTAATTGTCTGTTTCATCATTATTATTATTTGCCATTATTTGAGGTTCGAAATCTTCATTTTATTTATTATTTTGGCTTTTAGTTTTATTTATTTCAATTTCATTTATTTCGATTCAATTTTTAGTCATATACACAATTTTATGTGATTTAATATTATTATTATTATTCGTTATCATCATTATTATAATTATCATTGTTTACACTGTGTGTGTTGTCGTATGCAATAAATGCAATTCAAATATATGTGTGTTTGTATATGTTGTATTAGTGTTTGTGATTGTATGTGGTTTAATTTGGTTTGGTTTGGTTTTTCTGTATGATATTTGCATGTATTTCGGTGTGTATGAATTAAATGAGTTTATATTAAATGTTTATGGTAATATGTTTGGTGTGTGTATGTGTGCTTATCAATCGCAAAAAAATCCACCCGGTAGGAGCAGGAGCGGGTAGGATTTTTTGGTTATGTGGTTACTGTTTTGTTTTTGTTGTCAAGCTTGTTGTTGTCGTTATTGCTGTTTGTGTGTTCGTTTGATATTATTTTATGAATTTTATTAATATGATTACAGTTGAATGAGTGAATGAATGAAAATGAATAGAAAGAGTAAAATAATCAACGAAGATGATAATAAAAATCCATCCTCCCGGATGGATTTTCATTTTTTCACTTTTTCTTATTTCTCTCAACGAAATATGCATTTTCATTGATCATTGATGGCGTTGGTTGTGGTGGTGATGGTGATGATGATGCAGCTTCTGCATTCGTACAACAACGAGCGGCATGTCGAATCGGTTTCTAGCGAAGGTGCCCAATCTCCCGCCCGTGTTCTCCCTGCTCCTCTCCACATTGTTTGCTACTTTTTTCATTTGATATCATTCGATGAAAATCCATCCTCACCCCGAAATTGTGAGCCATCCACAAACTATTCAGTCAACAACCACCAACAACAAATATATTCAATGATTATATAGTTGATTCAGCTTTATTTCGTGTTTTGTTTTCAAATAAAAATAAACGGGCAACTCTCTCTCTCTCTCTTGCTTGGTATTTGTGGCTTTATATCGCTCCCTCTCCTCTCTCTCTCTGTCTTCTCATTGGCGTCATTTTATATTTCATTCGAGTTTAAATTGAAATAAATGCGAATCAAGCATATACACATAAAGACACCACAACATACACAATGAAGAAGAAGATACAAAAGAGAGACAAGAAGACCGGTATATGGTTGAAGGGGAGAGAAGAGTGGAGAGGAGAGAAGACACAAATGAAAACCAAAACGAAAATATTTTCTGTGATGGTGGTGATGATGATGAATGAAATGTATGTGTTTGCATGTCTGGTATTTGCATATGTTTATTTATTTATTTCCATACATTCATTGCCCACCCGGTGGTGTCGGTGGTGGCCGTGGTTGTATTCATGGTGGATTTTTCTGGTTGAAATTTTCGATGGAATTTAGTTGATGATAATTTGTGTGTGTGTGTGTCTGTGCTGTGGTTGGTGTGGAGAAACCCTACCGGATTAGAGACTTTTCATCATTGAAAAAGAAAAAAAACTAAAGTAAACACAGACAATCCATATTTTATCATTTTCGTTTCATTCATTTCATTAATTGACTGATTGATTTGTTGATTTATTGTTTAATTGATTTTGACTGATTAAATCAATTTTATTGAATGTTTTTTGAAATTTTGTTTCTTTTTGGAAAAAATTTGATGATGTTGTTTGAATGCAGCTGGAACCTGGCTGTAGCATCAACAATTGGTTTTGGATTATTTGTTTATTTGTATGTTTTATGAATGAGAATTCCTGGAATTGTTTCAAAGGAACATAACCTTATGATTTTTGATATTTGAATTGGATTCTTTCAAACAGAAAATTTTAAAAAATCAAAGAAATTTTCTTATAAATTTCCGAAGAAAAATTCAAGATTTTAAAAATCTTTGAATTTGGCAAATAATCAAATGAGAATCACTAAAAACAAACAAAAAATTAAAACCAAAATGAAAAACCTTTGATTTTGATTTAATTCAAATTTTAATTTTAATTTCAATTCAATTTTTGTAATTAAAAATATTCATTTAATGATGAAATTCTAATGAAAATTTTCTAATTATTTGTTTATTTTTTAATATCATTTCAGATTCACACATTGATATTCAAATAGAAAAATATTCAGATATTTGGTGCATGTATATGAGTGTCTATGTGCAAAAAATGTAATGTTTACAATCATTATTATTATTTTAGGCAAAGAAAATGAATATTTTTTGCACTGAAAAATATATTATAATAAACGAAGATAATTATAACAATAATGATAATGATAATTACGATTATACGATCATGATGATGATTAATTTGAATTTTTGCTACAAATGTGAAGAATTTCCATTGAACAATTAACGCTTGCTGATGCACATGCACACACACACACACACACAAATACTAATACATGCATTCAACGACTAAAATATAGAAAATAATAACAAAAACAATTGAAAATAAATAGAATATCATCAAACAACAACATCAACAACAATACATCAGTGATTATGATGATGGTAAGTGTTGATTTTCTGTTCTTTTATTTATTTTCTATAGTTTTTTAAATTTGATTCATTAATTTAATAATTTTGACAACTCGAGAATGTTCTTATTTGAATATGTGAGAATTTAAGAAGAATATTCTTGAATGTGTTAAAAGCATTATATCTAATCCATTTTTATTTCTTTCCTTTTATTATGATCAATGATATTCTCAATTGATTCAATTTGATTTGATGAATTAATATTTTCATTTTTTTCAATGACCATTGGTTATTATGTCTTATCATCATCGTGTTAATGGTGTAGAAAATGGTCTTGATTGTCTTGATGATAACGAAAATGGTAGAATTTCAATTTATGAATCTGTGAAAATATGATGACCATGATGATGATTATCATTATCAGTGTCATAATCATCCTTGGCCTTGAACATTGAAATTCGTTTTATTTATTTTATTTGTTTGCTCGATGATTTAATTGCAACATTTGATTCTTGATTTCATTTTAATCATCAGTCGATTCTTTTTTTTTTAAATTATTTCTTATGTTACTAAATGAATGAATAATAGAGTAATGATGTTTTTGTCATTTGAAATTGTGCTTAGGTTTGCTTAAATGATTGAATAATGACAAAATTCAATTTTTTCATTTAATTTTTCAATGAAATGTTTTTGTTTTAAAATAATTTCTTATATGATTAATTAATTTATTAATTAATAATCAACGAAAAATGAATGAATCATTATCATTTCTTTGATTGTCGCTCATATTTTCCCCCATAAGAAAAGATTTTAAATTCGTCATTCAAAATTTGAAATTTGATTTGATTTCATTGTCATATGCATCATCATAATTTCATTCTTATCTGAATGATATTTGTGATGTGTCAAAGACTTATTTTTGAAATTTCAAATCTAAAAAAATATTTGAATCAAAATAAATACATTTCCAGTAATCATAATAATTATTATAATTAAAATAAATGACAAGTAAGCAAACAACTGTTTAAAACAATGAATGACTAGTAATATTGTCATTTTTAGTGAATATTTATAAATAAATTAATGAATATATGAACGAATGGTGTTGAATGATTGTTGAAGGATGGTTGATAGTGGTGATAGTGAAAGTGGTGATGGTATTGTGTGTGGGTGTTAGAGGGTGTGTGATTCTACCGAAAGGATCATTTGAACATTATGGATGAACAACATTATTTGCCAATCAAAATTTCAACAAATTGTTTTGATTATTCTTGATTCAATGATTCAATTCATGTAATTACTACATCTTGATAAGTATTGTTGAAGATGATTTGAAAATTTTTTCTACTTGTTTGTCATTTACCATGTCTTTGATGACAAATTTTTTTCTGAGATTTGATTATCTTTAATCAAGTGATTTAATTGATTGATTTAATTTGATTTCAATGAAACAAAAAAAAATTCTTGATCTTGAACATTGATCTTGAATTTTGAAATCTTAAATTTAAATATGAATAATTTAATAATTTGGCATAATTTAGCTTATTTCTTTCATTCATGATTCGCTCGTTTATTCTACATTGATTATTTAATTTGAATTTAAAAATATTTTCATCTTTTGTTTTTGACAGAATAAATTTTAGTGTTTGACACAAGTGTTTTTTAAAAATTTGTGAACAAAAAATAAAAAAAAAAATAATGAGAAACATCTGTTTGACATTTTCAAGTTTATTTTTTATTTTTTAAATTCAAGGATTCAGCTGAATTCTCGCGAATTCCGATTTGATTCTTCAAGAACTCTCTCTCTCTCTAACCCATCAAATCTGATTCAAATAATCAATTTTCAAAGAATTTGATTAAATTTTAAATTCAAATTCATCCAAAATAAAAGATATCGAAGACATGGCCACAGACAATTCGCTTTACTTCTTCGTTTTAGTGATGATTTGGTTGATTGTTGGTTGTTGCATCGTAATGATATTGGCTTGGCAGCAATGGCAATGATTCTATCCAGTATCTTTGGGTTTGAATGCATTAATATTGTTAATCATTTATCAATGTGCTTTTTTCTATTGGTACATTTGATGCTTCTTGCTGCATGTGTTTGTGTATATGATGTTTAACCCTATCATTTATTTATCATTGCCATCGTATTTTTGCTTTCCATAGCAATAGCCATACATACATTCTCATACATGTAAACCATCTCTCGCTCTGTCATACACATTTATTTATTTATTTATGATTATTTCCAATTTTGATGGGTGTTTTTTTCATTTTACTTTGCTTCATTATTTGTTTGATTCAATTCATTTATTTACATTTTTCATTTATTTTTAATTTTAATTAGATTTTTGATTTTGGTTTTTTTTTGGCCAAAGTTCAACAAAGGAGATTGCGTATTTATTATTTTACATTTCATATTTTTTATTGTTTTTGCGATTCAAATTTAAAGTTTATGTTGATGAAGAGTACTCTCAGGAAAATAAAAAAAAAAGAAAAAGCATAGAAAATAGTTAGCGAAACTTTCGATTGTTTTTTGTATTGAAATAGTTACAACGATGGAAGCATTGTGAAAGGCGTTTATTAACGACCAAAATCACGTGAGGACAGCGATAGAGATCGACACCATCGATAACATCAAAATTTTTTTCAGCTCGGTTTTTGGGGGGTTTTAGGGCTTTAATTAATTAGGCCTTAATTTTAATTGGTTTTCAATCAATTTTATTCGAATCGAAATAATGAAATTATAAATTGATTATAATCGCAAAATATTCATAAATATATTGATAATTATCGCTGTATTTTAACCAACATCGCTTGATTGAAGCTGACATGCGATTTAAATAGGAATTTAGGATGATTATATGCATTTGATTTGAAGAATATTAGTGTCCATTGTCCATATTTTACGCTTTCATTCATAAGAATCATGGATTCATCCAATTCGTATGGTTAATCATTTAAAAGTCCTTCATATCTCCGATTGAAGAATTAAAAAGTTCAATTCGCTTGCCCAATTGATATTGAATAATAATTTGCTAAATTTAATCGGCATATTCGCCAACAACTTCTTTTCAAAGAAATAACCAATAATTAGTCTTAAATTAAAATTGATAATATTGATTACCATTGACCCAAAGAACTTGTATGTTCAATATGCCTATTCAAGATGAAAAATTTGGAAAAATTAGCTTAATTCAATGATCAGAAAAGTGTTATACTTGCTTTTTGCTTGCTAAAACAATACTATCAATTCTCAGTGAATCGATTCTCTATGAATCTTCAGTTGATGAATCATCCATGAAAGAATCCATCTTTATTTCGTATAATTCTTTAAAAAAATTCAGGAATGATCAAAAATTCTATGAAAAAAATAAAAATGAAAATGATAAATAATTAAAAATATGATTACCTCAATTATTTGCACAAACTTTGATTCAAAGTCAAAGTGATGATCTTAATTTTCTTGACCATCGATTAAAAATTCAAGTGAGGCCTAGAGTTTGAAAAAAGAATAGAAGAATCAAAATCACAAATTAGGACAATAGGAATGGTTACCTGACATTGCATTTTAATAATTTTCATTTCATTTTTGCCTGATTGAGAATTAGAAAATGATTAATAGAACAATTCAATTAAAATCAACTTACTTGAATAATCTGATGATTTCTTCTTAATGATATATGAATGATTAATTAGTGATGTGGGCTAAATCATTGAATAAATTGATAACTATATTCAACTTGAAATTACGATTGATCATGAAATTCTTTGAACAGACTATTGAAGACAAAGATGAACATTGAAATCGATTAAAGATAAAAATCGACAATGGCCAAGTCAAAGCGAAAGTCAAAACCCAATCAATAAATGGCCAGATCAAAATCCTAATCCGAAGAAGAGTCAAAGAAAGTCAATCAGACATAATTCTATTAATAAACAATGTTCATCTTGACTCCAACAATTGTATCAAGAATTTTCGATAATCAAGCAACATTCGAGTTTGAAACAAGTCTTCAATTTTCAATGATGATTTCAGCAAACGTTGTTTTGATGTAAATATGAAATCAGAGATTAAATTCTTGAAATTTGGCTGGAAATCACCTCAAATTATTACCTTCAAAGCAATTCGTTGATTTATCCATAATTTAGATCGACATCTCACATTATTGATATCAAATTTTCAGAAATCTGTGATTGAGTATTTCATGAATAAACTTTAGTCAGATTTTCTTGAATTGAACAAGCTTACATTGGTTTGATTCAATTCTAATTTACTCGAATTAAAATAATCAAAAATTAATCATTGCTTTAATAATCAAATTATTGAAAACTTAACCTGAGTGCATGAACCAATAATAAATTATCTGGTGATATTATTGCATCATTTAGTTGTAGCTCAGTCTTTTCCAATCCAATGAACATTGATCATCTTGATTAAATGATGTGTCAATACAGTTTTTAGTGGATTAAAATTGATGAAAATCCATATTAAAAATTTACTCACAATTTCAATGTAAAATTGATGAAAATCATTTTTACTCATTGTTATGTTTGCTAAAAATATGAACGTTAAAATTTTCTGAGATTTCATCATAATCAATGGCAATTCGATCAAACAAATTCATCGATAATTATTAAATTGGTTGTTTTTTCAAAAAAACACAATCAATTGATGAGTGAAAAAAAGCATTTTTTTCTCGAAGAAATCGAACTTTTTTTTGGCGGCCATTTTCATCGGAAAACTTAACGAGTTTTTCAACGATTTGATTTGAGGCTGCGCCTTGACGCATTTATTTGAATTTTTGTGATACGCGCTTTATGAATCATCTCAATTTTCAAATTTTGAATTTAAGAATTTTTTTAATTTAATTAAACTTAAAAGATTGCATTATTCAAATAGAATTATTATTAAATAAGCACAGAAACTTATATAAAATCAATTATATTTCTTGATCTAAAAAAGAAAAAAAATCTAATCCTAATTCAATTAGATGATGGACAAAAATCAAAAGCAAGATTTAGAATTGGAATTGATGATTTGATTGATTTCGATTAATTATAAGATATTGAATGATAATAAAATGTTTTTGATTAAAAATGAATGTATTTTATAATAAATAATAATGATAACGAATCAATTAATCGAGTGTTTCACACAGATTTCTTGTTGAATCAGTCGGCAATTATTTCAATCTATTTACATTAATTGTTGCAAAATTTTTGTAACAGCGATAGCAATGTAGAAATTTTTCGATAAACTTAATCATATTTATAAAACTTGTGATCTTTCAGACTTCAGGTCAAAACACAATGAGCAGGCATGAAGTGTTGAGTTAGATTTACATATTGATTTTTGCAATTAATAATTGAGATCAAAAAATAGTTGAACTTTTGATGCATATTAACACATGCAAAGTGGTAGAGATGATTTTTCCATTGTCCAACGTTGAATGATCATTCAATTGATATTTGGCCATCAATTATTCCATCGAATACTGCTAAATTGTCTTGAGGCATGCATATTGTTTATGATTACATGAACAGTGATTTGTTGTTATGATTTGTTGCGGTTCTCTTATTTGCTGTTACGAAAAGAGATAAGAAAGAATTAAAACAGGTATTTGATATCGTTTATACACTTCCCTTTTTCAAAATGGAATAATGATGATCATTCGCATTGTTTTTCTGTTGTGGAATTAAACAATAATGTTATTAAAAAGTGATCAATTATATTGATTCTTTTATGATGTCGTGGTTTAAGATAAAATATTGACCTTTGTTGATGATATTGATACCTAGATCATCACTGATTTGCCCAATGTCAGAAATTTCTTTTCAAAATCAGTGACGATTTCGTTCATTGTTTCATCATTTTGGGCGATAACCATGATGTCCTCGGCAAATATGATAAAAAACCAGGAGCGTTCATACAAATCTCTTCAAACAATCCATTATTTTGCTGATTTTCATCACCATGAAATTTGTTTCGTATAAAATTTGTCATCATTATCCTTTGCATTAGCCACTGTTTTGACCTGTTTTGGAATTTAAAAAGATTATAATGCGCTCAAAGAATCATAAAAACCTTGACCTCTGTTAGAATCAACAGAATGATTATCACCAAACCCAGTATCTATTCCATTGTTTGATCTTCCGTTACCATCCAGTGTTCGGGAACTCCAAGATGTTATGATAATCCTAAATAAATCATTAATATTCAATACTTTTCATACCTTGATTTCTTGACCATTAAATACGATCATTTTTAGATAGTTTCAGATACTTCGATGATGAAAAAGGATAAAGGAAGGAAAAAGGAAAAAGTCAAAGAAAAGATGAAAAAGGATGGAAAAGTAAAAGATTGGATCAGTATGTGATGATGATGAAAATGGATCAAACAGTTAGGAATTGAGCAAATAAACAATGAAAAAAAAACAGTTGAATTATATTCAGTAATTTGAAAAAAATAGCTTCAGATACTTCGAGTTGATTTGTATCCAGGGTTATCTTCAGATACTTCGAGTTGGTTTGTATCCAGGGTCAGTTAGCTTCAGATCTATTTTGAGTTGTCTTGCATTTTCGGCTTACGTTATTCAAATGGTAAGCGCCATCCATTTTGAATATAAAACTGTTTATATAAAATAATTGATTCA
Source organism: Psoroptes ovis (assembly GCA_002943765.1). Classification (NCBI taxonomy): domain Eukaryota; kingdom Metazoa; phylum Arthropoda; class Arachnida; order Sarcoptiformes; family Psoroptidae; genus Psoroptes; species Psoroptes ovis. Next base: position 4,464 of record PQWQ01000013.1, on the reverse strand, counting down.
GTTCCACTGAATAATTAGGAGATTTGATGGAAATTTTGGGGATGTTACATCTCTCATCGTTTTCAGTGGTTCGCCATAATATTCCGCTTGCAATAATCTTATTTTCTTTTCTGAAGAACTTTTTAGCCTCCAGAAATTCATCATCTGTATTCGAAAGGGCCCTAGCAATTTGGTGATTCAATGGAAACGGTCGATCACTAGCCAACAATGGTCCATCTAAACCTTCTTCGATATCTTTTCTGTCCGCAAAGAAAGGCATCGATGCCTGATGCCGCTTCAGGATCGATTGCGGAACATTCATATAATTTTTCGATGCCTCAATAAGATCTTTCAGAAAAGCATGCTTTCGCTCATACTTTTCTGTGCTGTATCGCATTAAAGATCCATAAAATGCAGTCATTTCACCGTAATGTGTTATGAAATGCATCTTTGGGAACATGATATCTTCATCGATACAGTTTTGGGCCAGAGATTTAGCAACTGACCCGATTTCTTGCGCATCGCCTGGATTACTAGTGTAAGTCAGGTATATGAATTTTCGAAGATTAAAGTATAGTTCAAATTCCCTATCATGTCGAAGCAAAATTTCGGGGAAAATTTCGATGAGGCGACAAGCGAATTCAAGTTTCTGAAATCCTTTCCCCTTGATCAACATAGTGGAGCCGGAACTGATGGTAATTAGCCCGTTGACTAATTTAAGGCCATCAATTCTTTCTTTCATACTGCCAGAATCGATAAATTTTGATATTTTCTTCAAAACTGCTGGCAAAATCCTAGTCACGATACCTGTAAAAAAAGAATGACATTTAATGTTAGAAAAAGTTTAGAGAAGAATTTTACCTTCGGGAACATCGTGGAACCAGTCAGGAGGGGAAAGTTGATAAACGTTTATACTCAGAGATGCGAAAGCTGAGTTTCTTTTAATTCCGTAGTAACTTTGGAATTTGCTGCTCTTAGTCACAGACTGCAAATCTGAGGCATATTTTTCGTACCCTCTGTTTATTGTTAGGGGTCGAACTTCGATTTCTTTAATATTTTTATAACTTTGCCCGCAGTATCTGCATCTGAATGACCGACCAAATGAACAGCTGAATCCTAACAGTTCAGCGATGGCTAAGTTATCTCCTATGTCATCAAAAATACGAGATTAATTATAGGATTCGAAATGATACATTCAAAATATAACATACCCAGAATATGCGAGAGGCATACCGGTATCTTGGTACCCTTATATTCGACTCCATTTTGAATCAAACTTTTCAAGTCATCTATGAGAGGAGACATCATGTCTTCGTATGTGACTTGAGCCGATTTCCTATCTTGGGACCGCCATATCATCAAAACATAAATGGAACTGAGTTTGGTGGTGGGTATGACATGATTGTCAACATCAAGATACAATGCGTAAATTTTTTGCCTTGCACTCGATGCTCCCAAGGGATTTGCCACACCAAACTCATCGCCGTACACCATAAGCCTCAACTTGTTGTTGAAATCATTTTTATGGATATACGGGGGCAGTAGGTCCCGTTTTTCTTCCAGAATTATTTTCACCAATTGATCTGAGAGAATATATTCCTTGATTAGCGATTTCACCGGAACGTAATAATAACGAAGCCCAGAATTCGAAAATTGATATTCTTTAAATTGGATGTAACCGTTCATTCTTCTGATATATTGCCGTTGATAATATCTTGAAGCGACAAAATTTTCAATATATTTTTTCAAGAGAGGATTTCTTCTTATCAATATTCGGCTCCAGGTTTTCAATAAATTTGCTGTTGAAGAATGCTTTGCCTTATCTACATTTAAGTTATATATTACAGATTCCGCTAATTCGGCAAAATCAGTGTAATCGTCCTCTGATAAATTTTTTTTGACTTTTTCAAAGAATGGAAATGGCGCTGTATAATCGTCATCATCATCGTCTTCGTCTTCTTCATCTTCTACGTAGTCACAAGTAATTGTTATTAAGTCATCCGAATCGTAATCTGTTTCTTCTTCCGAACTTGAAATAGACATAGGTTCGGGTGTCGGCGGTCGAATATCATCTGTGGGCAATGGTGCTGATGATGTTGATGGTAATGGTTCTGATGATGCTTCTTGCGATGATGTTGCTGGTAATGGTTCTGATGATGCTTCTTGCGATGATGTTGCTGGTAATGGTTCTGATGATGCTTCTTGCGGTGATGTTGATGGTAATGGTTCTGATGATTCTTCTTGCGGTGATGTTGCTGGTAATGGTTCTGATGATGCTTCTTGCGGTGATATGTCGATCGATGGATCAATGAAGGCTTCCATATGATTTTTATCGATGTGTCGTAACATACCACTGTCGGTCTTATAAATACGGCCACAGCATGAAATTGATGAAACTATTTTCTGTTGCAAATCTTTGTAATTCTTGTAGATTGGACTTTGCGGATCTAATTTTCTCCTCTTTTGTAGGTTTTTCAAATTACTTTTCAGATCTTCCGATTTCGCTAAATAGTCCTTCAAGTCGTCTTGATGTTTTGGATCAGAATTGGCTAACTCGGTCATTTTTTGCTGAATATATTCAAATTTTTCCATATCGATATTGAATGATTGATAATTTTGGACGGTAACTTCTAACTTTTCAACGAATTCTTTATAAATTTTAATAAGTTCATAAGCGAGTATTCCTTGTTGAATATAGCAACACACAGTGAGCATTTTTGATTTGACTTTTTGGACTTCGTTATTTTCTGTTAATTCAAAAATTAATTGTCAATTATCAAAATAATAACAGTCAAATTATTAATATCTGTGCAAAAATATACTCACTGTTGGTAGCCGACATATTTGATGGATTAGAATTATTCGAAACGGTACAGTGAAATTTATCTGAAAAAAATGAATTAGATTCTGAGGTTCAAGCTATAGATATTAAAATGGAATTAAAATTAATCAAACAGTTAAGAATAAATGAAAAATATAAATGATATTCGGTTAATCAAAAAAAAGTGGAAATATAAATGGAAAAGTTAATATAAATTGAATATTGAGATTGAATAATGATAATGATGGGCGAGAATTTGATAAAAATGAAGATGAAATTTTAAAATGATCGTAACAAAATCGTGAAATTGTTGCAGAGAATAGGTTATTTTCGTATGATTTTCGTTGTTAGACTTCATTCAACAAAAATCGTTATAATTTTATTAAAAATCGTTGCAAAATATAAAATTCAAATTTTAAAAGGAGAGAGATTTAGGGACTTTATTCACAAAGGACGTACACCAATTATTTATTTCAATTACTGATGGGCACAAAAAATAATTAGCAGTTTCAAGAAATAGAATCAAAGCCCATGTTGACCACCGTGACATATCCAATTATGAATATTTTTATCTTATGGTTCTAAGCCTTTAATTGCTTTTGAGATTTTTCTTAAGAAACTTAGAACCTTTCCCAAAACACAAACCGTTCTGAAAAAAATTGTATATATTTATTTTTGAACATTCTTATCTTACGAATTTAATCCGTTAATTGATTTTGAAAATTTTTAGAAGAAAGCTAAACTTTCCTTCGATACGAACAACAGAACAACATAAAGTACGCAACACAAAGACCAAGGATCGGCACAAACAACATAATTACTCTCAAACACTAACCAAAAACACATATTTGAACACCACGATCGTCGACACTTAGGTCTCATTATCAAAAAGTCAAAGACAAAGTTAGGATGTCAATTTCAATGACCAAGTGGCCACGACGTGAGAATAAACATTTTTCCTCTATTAATTTAACTTTCCATTTTAAAATGTTTTTCAGATAAAATAAACCATAACTCATAACCCATAAAGTTCAATAAAGTTTTAAAGTCCCAAAGTTTAAAGATTTTAATTCAATATTTGTCGTTTAGCCCTTTCGTTATGCAACAGAAATTGTTAAAAAGAAAATATGAATTTTGAAGAAAAATAGTCAACTGACGACGAAAAGGATTACTGAGCTGGCGACGCGAGGGATTAAATGTGAGAAAAAAATATTTGAGGCCCTTAAGCCCTTAGGTATATTAATGTTTGCGAGTTTCTTTAAGTTTCTGTCGTGTGAAAATTTTGAAAAATAATTTGGAAACATTTTACGGCTCTGATGTCAAAGACCTTTCTGAAATGTTTGCAAGGTCGAGTCCTTGGATCTTCCGATTGCACAGTGATCACATTCGTTTTTAATTATAATTATAATTATATAATTATAATTATAATTAAATATTCTTCATGTATTTTCGTATTCAAATTTCAGTTTATTCAATTATAAAAATTTTATTTAATAATTTTCATCAATTAAAAAAATACAAATTTGTTTCATGCAATCACATTAATAACAATTGGAGATGATTATTTCATTAATCGATCTGGTTCCGAACTCATGGAAATATGGGTCCAATTTTGTGTTGAATGAATAAGGCCTCTAAATGATTTCGGGCATTGAGATTTCATC